>JAIFGZ020000294.1:0-600000 GCA_019925245.2 Oryza australiensis
TCATTTACGGAAAGACATGCCATCTAATGTTGAACTAGAACACGGGGCGCATTGGGCTATCAGAACATGGAACATGGACTTAGGACAAACCGAACAACACAAATAATTGTAGCCTTTCATAGCTAGCCAGGAATGGAGAGACAAAGCTTATCATAATGCCAAGATATACAAGGAAAGAACAAAAAAACGGCATGATAAATGATCAAGACAAAGGAATTCACAACGAATAGACAAGGTGTTGTTATTCAACTCCGGGTGAAACTCTTCGGACATGAAAAACTTCGAGCAAATGGCTAGGACCGTACATATCATCATTGACCTTTCATGTGGGGCGACCACGCTTTAGGGATGATGAAGGTAACATCTTTAAGGTAAATGGTCATCATTTAAAGTTTTCCGAGAACCGGTAAAGGGGATTGGGGAAGGATCTAGGACTTAGTGGAGTTGGTCGATTTTAGTGCAAATGCGGGAAACCAACCCAAGCCCATCCAAGACGCTCGAGCCCGAGTTGAAGTGGGGCCCGGATGGTTCGGTCGTGCAGTTCGGCAGACTAGTCACGAATAGCAAAGACTTGGACCTTCGCCGATTGGATCACGGTGGCCTCTTGTTAGTCTCGGTGGAGGCCTGGAGGGAGGAGAAGAGATACGATCGTGATCTTCTCTTTGAATTTCATTCGATCGCGAGATCCACTTTCCTCTTCATCTTCCTTTATCTCCCTAAACTCACTGTAAAGTCCCTCTCCATTCTCCACTAAAAACTATATCGCGAGAAGGCATTGATTTCCCTCATTACTCCAATTCCACTTTCCACCTTGAGGGAAATTGTAGGATCGAATACCCAAAACTAAGCCAACCGAGAGGGGGGTGAATGGTTGGTACACCCAAAACCAAACTTTCGGCGGAAATAGAAGTTACCCTCGAATTTCGATGTAGATCGGTCTTAGAAGTACTGTGTCGGTCGGACGACCCGGATACCTCGTCGACAGTCGATGTGGTTCCCAATCGACACGACATAGCCGATCTACGACGTGTGACTGAGCCTCGTGTCACGAAGTTATTCCCTGGGTGCGACCGGTGAGCAGTGGTCGCGCGGTTGGACCGCCGCACCTCGAAAACACAAATTGAAGAACTCTTAAAGTAGATTAAAAATATATTACTTCTCTGTGTTTACAAAGTGCAACAACAACACTCCTCACAAAATCTCGACAAAACTCAAAACCCTAACTTTATCTCAACTCAACTCTCTCTCTAAAACTCATACCAGGAAGCCACGCCTTCTCTCTCTTTTATACACAAGATAGGTAGCCCAAAGCCGAAATCCTACTCATACAAGAAGTCCTAATCCACTAGGAAACCTTCCGTACAAGAAACTTTAACTCCAATTGTAACAAAATTAGACTCTTATCCAAAATATAACTCCAGAATCCCATACGCACACAATATCTCCATTGTATGCCATATGGAAACTTCACCAACGTGTGCATCAATCTCTAGCCTTAGTATCCCGCATTATCTCTCTTGGACGTCACCTTATCTCAAGTTGACTCCAACTCTATCACCGCAATACTCCCAGGCGGCCCAAGATTACCTACACATGAATTAAACAAAGAAACCATATCCGAGCACAAGCTATCTCGAACTTGACTCATTGTCGCACACAACAATATTCAAACGCATGGGAAACAGAAATAATCATGGATAAGCAAAGAAACTACCCGAAACCAAAAGACAAGAAATCGATATAGAATGACTGGCGATCGGTCGACCGGCGGCCTAGCCCGTCGGCTACTACACAAGACCTCCGTCGGCCGAGCCAACAATGCAGGCCCATTGGACCACAAACAACAAACCTTTATTCACCATCTGAAAATCCAATCATCTCTAAAACCACTTCACCAATAATCTCCAAATATCAAAACAATAATCGAGATGCCAATTGTTCATCATCATAAAAAGAATCAAACACACTTTGATTTTACAATCTCCCCTTGATGAACACATTGGCAAACCAAGTAAAAATTTTGTTTTGGTGTTTGGAAAAGTAAAAATGGTAAAAAGCATCGGAGTGCTCAAAAATCAAAGAAAATTTCTCCCCTTTTCAAAGAAGATTTATTCCTTGACCTCGAAAAACTGCACTTTCTAACTTTATAACTTTGTTCTTTGTTAAAACTTTGTTCTTTGTTCTCACCCTTTTGACAGCTGATTTCATCAAGCATAAGAATTATGTACATTAATATACAAGAGCTTAGCATCATACATAGCAGTCATGTCATGTGTTGCAATAATAAGAAGATAAACCTATCAAATATACTTAAGCGAATATGCATTAGAGTATCATCATGAACCAAGGTTGTACAAGTAAGCTTGAATAATGCAATCAAAATTCATGAATTCAAACGATTTATAATGCAACATCTTCACAAGCACATAGGTTGAAAAATAAACCCAATCATATATACCTATTGCAACTATTACTCTCTCAAAAATAGCCTTTTGCACTGAAACAATCAAGAAATTTTTCTTAATATTTATTTGAGCCATGTTTTGCTCATATTTTTCTCTCAATTATTCCTAGTGCGTCCTTGTCATCAAGGCTTGTTTTCAAGGGTTCGACACCCATTATTTTTGCTCACATCGAATATGTCCTTTGTACGTCGAAATTGTTTCCAAGGATTCGGTATTCTTTTTCTCATAGATAATTTTTTATTCTCTTGCACAATGAGCAATTTTAAAGCAATTTAGAATAACAATTCAACTCAACATATATAAAAACATTCTGATCAAACTATGCTAGTATCAACATTGCATATTTCATTAATTCAAGTAGGAAATTAAGTGTCATGCATCATATCACTTAAAAGTAAAATCTAAGCCTCATGAAAAGACTAGAATACATACAAGCTATGCTAGTGACAAATAAACCTTCATAGTATTGCTAGCATGCACATGAAAAATACTATATGTATCAACAAACCTCTCTTTTCTTCAATTTTTTACTTCATTCAAAATTGCTCGATAAAACCAAGCACAAAACTCCCCCTCAAATCATGCCAAAAGGATGAATAATTCCCATCTCTCCACGAAGAAAAGCAAAGCGAAATGAATTTAATGGTTTAGTGAAAATATCAGCAAGTTTGCAACAGTATCCAAAATTTCAATTCAACATCTCCCTTCTCAACATGATCCTCAAAAAGTGAAAACGAATATCAATGTGCTTTGTCGTGAGTGTTAATACATGATTCTTAGCAATGTTAATAGCACTTGTATTATCACAATAAAGAGGAACTTCTCAAAAGTAAGTCCATAATCTTTCAAAGTTGAAATAAGCCAAAGAATACGAGAACAACAACTAGCAACGGCAACATATTACGATTCAGCGATTGATTGAGCTACACTAGATTGTTTCCTAGAAGACCATGCAATCAATGATGTACCAAGAAAATGACATGTTCCACTAGTACTTTTCCTATCAATTCTACAACCCGCAAAATCAGCATCGGAATAACCACTTAAGCATATAGAAGATGAAGTAGAATACCAAATTCCAAACTCAAGTGTATGATTCAAATACCTCATTATTAAGCTTGACAAGCTTGACGATGTGAAGCACGAGGAGAAGCTTGAAAGCGTGCCACACAAACACCACAACAAATTATATGTCAGCTAAAAGCAGGTTAGATACAACAAAGATCAATCATACTTCTATACCTTCCTTTGATCCATGACTTCACCATCTTCATCGGATCCAACACGGCAGTAGAACCAATAGGCGTAGAAATTGGCTTGCTATTCTCCATCTTGAAACGTCTCAAAAGATCTTTGGTATACTTCGTTTGATGCACAAACGTACCTTGAGGTGTTTGCTTAATTTGCAATCCCAAAGTATGACAACTCATCCATCATGCCCATCTCAAATTCCCACTGTCTTGGCATAAGTCTCGGCCAAAATCTACAACCAAAGCGTGAGTTGAACAACCAAAGATGATATCATCCACATAGATGCGAACAAAAGTTGATTTTCACCATGGCTTAAGAACAAAAAGCGTTTTGTCAATCTTTCCCATTTGAAAACCTTTTGCAAGCAAAAAGTTCTTAAGTCACTATCACTTTCATGCTCTAGGTGCTTGTTTCAAACCATATAAAGCTTTAGACAATTTAAAAACATGGTTGGGAAAATCGAGGATTTTCAAAACCTAGGTGGTTGTTTAACATAAACTTTCTCCTGTATATAACCATTTAGAAAAGCACTTTTAACATCCATTTGATACAATTTAAAACTTTTGAAGCAGCAAAGCTAACAAAGTCTAATTGCCTCAATCCTAGCAACGGGAGCAAAAGTTTCATCAAAATCCAAACCCTCCACCGAAGGTAAAACCTTGAGCAACAAGTATAGCTTTATTCCTAGCAATTAAACCATCTTCATTTTGTTTATTTTTGAAAATCCACTTGGTTCCAATAATATTATGTCCGAAGGTGGTTCAACTAAAGTCAAACTTTGTTTCTCTCAAAATTTTCAAGTTCTTCATGCATGGCGTTAATCCACGATTCTTCAGGTTAGTGCATGAGTAACATCTTTAAGGTTCAAAAGAAGCAACAAATGTGGAATTTGCAAAAACATCATGAGTAATTACCTTTGATCTTGTAGTACGCTCACCTATATTACCGATTATTTGTTAGGTGGATGTCATCATTGAATGTGTGCGAAAGGAGCGGCAACTTGAAGGTTGATTCACGTTGTTGTTTCGAAGAGCCACCTTGATCGGCATTGACAAAACCTGCAGTAGACGGCCCCTGCGGTCTAGCCGCGCCTCTGGCTGGTCTAGCCGGGCATCTGTTCGGTCGGCGGCGACGCGGCGGTCGCCGGCAGTCGATCTCGTCATCGTCGTCATCGCTCTCGTCTTCAAAAATACGGTGACCATCCTCCCCACGAGAGCTGTGACAATGTACTGCAAGTTGTGGTCTAGTACTTGGACTAGCCTCATCAAAAGTGACTTCGCAAGTCTCAACAATTTTGTTAGTTTCCAAAACAAGTACACGATAACCACGAGAATGTGCGGGGTAACCAAGAAACAATCCATCGGTAGAATGTGACTCAAATTTATCCAAATTTCTGATTTCAAGACAAAGCACTTGCAACCAAAAACACGCAAATGTGAAACTTTGGGTTGATGACAAAACAGAAGCTCATAAGGTGTTTTCCAAGTTTTGATCTCAAGAAAATACGATTGGAAATATAACATGCGGTGTTAATAGCTTCGGCCCAAAATTTTCTAGGAGTGTGATACTCATTAAGCTCTAGCATTGTTGTAGGGAATGAGGAGAAGAAAATTGATGTTCAAGACCTTTTGTTGCAAAATTGTTCAAAGAAGCATTTTTAAATTCACCTCCATTATCACTTCTAATTCTTTTCAAAGAACCGGGAATTTCACAATTCAATCTAAGATACAAACTTCGAAAGTGTCCAAAGCCTCATCCTTAGTTGCCATAAAGAAAACCCAAGAATATCGAGAAAAATCATCAACAATAACCAACACATACCATTTTCCTCCAACGGATTGCACTCTAGTTGGACCAACGGTGTCCATATGTAAAAGTTGTCCCGGTGCATCCGTCATCACGAAAGAATAGGAGTATGTGAAGAAGCAACCATCTTACCATGACGACATGGTGTACAAACCAAATCAAGATCTTTCTTAAGTTTTGGCAAACCACGAACAAGATCCAAACCACTAAGCCTAGTGAGATGATCAAAACCAACATGTTCAAGTCTACGATGCCAAAACATCAAATCTTTGTTGAATTTTGCAACCAAACACGTTACAACAGGTGAAATAGATTTTCAAAATCAGCTTTAAACACACTCTTCCATAGCAGAAATATTCAACACATAATCACCACAAGAATCAAATATTTTACTTCAGTTTTCTTAAAGTGAACCTAAAAATTCTCATCAACAATTTGTGGCCGAAAGCAAATAATACTTTAAATCCTCAACCAAAGCTACTTCTTTCAATTCAAACTTGTCACTTACCTTGACGGATCCGTAGCAAGAACGACACTTGTAGAAGCATCCCAAAGATAATAGATTCCGTCTTGGATGCCATCTTGAGGAGGAGAACCAATTTTTATCTCGGTCATGTGCTTGCGAACAACCAAATCCATCCACACATTCTCCTTCCTCGCCATCAAAGCCTACACACAAGAGGATGTCGAAGCCTCGCACGGGGTTAGTCAAAGAAATTTAGGAATCCAGATCGAGACACACGACCATTAGATCGAATAGGCATATATCCACGTGTAAAAACAGTTTTAGAATTTTCGAAAATTCCTTTGAGACGTTCCACTATCTGATGCGCAGGTCGACCGAGTCGGGGTCCTAACCGCTGCCAGGCGGCTGGTGCGACAGCATCGCCGGCGCGGCCATTGGGTGCTCCGTCTGCGGGTGCGGGCCGGTCGTAGAGAGACCCACTATGGTCGACCGGTCTTCCCGAGGGAAAATCGATTTTTGCCACTTTGATTTTTCAAAAACAACTTCTCTTTCTCTTTTTTCGTTTACTATTGAAACAAAAACCAACAAGATGACCATCTTTACCACAAAAGGAGCAAGAATACTTTTCTAGTAGTTGATGATTTTGAAATATTAGTTTTAGTTTCTTTTAATATGGCGAGAAAGAGAGGCATAATTCAATGATTTAAAAACATTTTCACATCATTAGATTTTGTCAAAATTTCACCATGTTCAATCATATTCAAAACATTGGAGGGATTTTTGGTGAAATAATCATGAGCATCAAAACCTATACCCCTATTGTAGCTACTCACTTTAGATTGATCCAAAATCATGTTAAGTTGTTTCTTACCATGAGAGAAAATCTTTGCAAAGAACTTTTAAATAAGAAACCTCTTTTCCAAATTTGCACAATTTTCACAATCTATGACACCTTTGTTTTTACGACATTTGGAGCAAGAAGATACTTCATCTTGTTTAACAATTTCTTCCATATGCTTAACACGAGCTAAAGCATCCTTTAGTTTCATCTCATTAGCATCACATGTTAAACAAGGTTTAGTATTCAAATCATATGAACTATTGATGTCTCTAATTTTGAAATTTCAAGCATTAAAACCTCACAATTTTTGCACTCATCATCATTAGGAATAAGAGATTTAATCTAGCAATTTCAGCATTTAGAGATTCAATTATAAATTCTTGTTTTTATACATCTTCTCACACTTTTTATTTTTAGCACTTAAAACAAGAATAGCTTCCTCAAAGAGAACTCCTCATTGTCCTCATCCTGAATCGATTCACCACGTGTCATGAAGCAAACACCGAGAGATGTTCTTGTCCTTCTCCTTATCTTCCTTAGCTATTGGAATCTATGTAGAAGCAATGGCTCAAAAGCGGCATAGACATTGTTCGGCACCTTCCTCACCACCTCCTTAGATTTCTTTCCTTCGAGCTTGTCATCCTTGATCTTCTCTCCACCTTTATCTTCCTTCTTGTCTCTCCCAAGCTTAGGACGGTTACGAACGAATGTGATCTAGAGCACCACATTCAAAGCTACAGAGCAGTCCACCTCTTTCCTGAGACACGACTTTATTCATAGCTCGAAAATTTGTTGTTAGTAGCCAAAGCCAAGTCCTCCTCCTCGAATTGTTCGAGTTGCTCATCGGACATGGCATTAATCAAAGCAAGAGCAGTGGGAGTCGACGAAGAAGCAACAACATCAGGGAAGTTGAAGAAGAAACAAGGGCACTAGACTTAGAATCAATTTTTCGAAGAATATTCATCTCATGAGTTTTGAGTTTTGTGTAAAGTGAATCCAAAGTCAAAGTAGAAATATCAATAGATTCTTGAATAGAGGTAACATTCATCTCCCAAATAGACATATCAAGACCATTCAAAAGTGTAAGAGAAACCTCGAGATTGTGGATAATTTGTATCATAAGCACAATCAACGGATCTAAGATTACTCAAAATTTTGTTAAATCTACCAAGATAATCATCCAAAGCTTTCGCAGTTTCATCTCAAATTTTTATGTACTCCTTTTTGAAAAGATCTAAAACAAAGTTCTTTAATGTTATTAGTTCCTTGATGAAAGTTTCTCAAAGCAACCCAAATTTCATTGGCGGTATTAAGATGTGACACACGATCAAAATCCGAGAAATTCCCATTCAACAAAATATTACGAGCTTTGCAATTGTTATTAAACTCAGTTTTCAAAGCCTCGGTATTAATAACTTGAGGAATTTCATGAGGAAGAGCAACCTTTTGCCAAACATCATAATCTTGAGCCATAATATAAGATTGCATCTTACTACACCAATAAGCAAAATACATACCATCAAAAACATGTGGCTTAGTTAAAAATTTATCGACATGGCTTAAAACTCTAGATCGATAAAAATCCAAAGAAGAAAACAAGGCTCGATACCACTTGTAGGATCAAATACCCAAAACTAAGCCAACCAGAGGGGGTGAATGGTTGAGTACACCCAAAAACAATCTTTTAGCGGAAATACAGAAATTACCCTCGAAATTTTGATATAGATCGGTCTACTCAGAAGTAGCTATGTAGAGTCGACCGCTGGATGCTTCGGTCGGCCAGGTGATGTAGCTCCGGTCGACCGCGATGTAGCCCGATCTGCGAGCGTGGCGGATGAGCCCGGTCGACCGGGTTATTGCGCGGTCGGCGGTGATAAACCACGGCCTAGCATTGGTTGGACCCGCACACCGCAGAAACATAAATTGAAGAACTCTCAAGTAGATTGAAAATATATTACTTCTCTGTGTTTACAAAGTGCAACAACAACACTCCTCACAAAATCTCGACTAAACTCAAAACCCTAACTTTTCTCAATTCAACTCTCTGCAAACTCATACCGAGGAAGCCACGCCTTCCCTCTCTATTATACACAAGATAGGCAGCTCATAGCCAGTGAATCCTACTCATACAAGAAGTCCTAATCCACTAGGAAACCTTCATTACAAGAAATGAACCCCAATTGTAACAAAATAGACTATCAAAATATAACTCCACATCCCATACACACAATATCTCCATCGTATGCCATATGGAAACTTCACCAACCACATGCATCAATATGTAGCCTTAGTATCCGCATGATCTCTCTTGGACGTCACCTTATCTCCAAGTTGACTCCAACTCTATCATCGACAATACTCTCAGGCGTAAAGATTACCTACACATGAATTAAACAAAGAAACCATATTCGAGCACAAGCTATCTCAACTCCGACTCATTGTCGGCACACAACAATATTCATACGCATAGAAACACAAAATATTTGTGGATAAACATGAAACTACCCGAAACCAAAACCGACAAGAAATCGATCGGAATCGGGTGGGTCGATCGTTCCAGTGGCAGCACAAGCCGTCAGCCACTGCGCACTAAGGCTGCCGATGGCAATGGCATGCACTGATGAAGCCAGAACCACAAAACAACAAACCACTCATTCACTTGTCCGAAAATCCAATCATCTCCAAAACCACTTCGCCAATAATCTCCAAATATCAAAATAAATAATCATAGATGTCAATTATTTATCATCATAAAAGAATCAAACACACTTTGATTTTACGGAAATCCACCCGGCCCAATTTGGCATTCAGGCGTTGGAAGATGGCGAGACCCGGGGTTTGGAACCCTTGGTGATCTTGTCCCCGCTCAACGGCGATGAGGGCCGGCGATGTGCGATCGGGAGGTTTGGGTTGCAGTCAAACCAACCCTCGGCCCCTCGCCTCCCGTTCGGCGTGTGCTTACCCTCACTGAGGATGAGCACCACGGCTCAATCGTCCACCCCCTATCGGGTAGGCCAGCGGGCAAGATCGGCCCTAAAGGCCAATTTGCCCTCGTTTGTTATAGGGGATGACGCTCCATTTCCATCCCCGAAGAGTAGTGGCCATCCCATGGCGTGAGTCATCGACTCGAGAATTTGAGAGACCAACGGTAGAGTAGGGGCAGACGTCCTACTCAAGACCTCCGCCAAAGCTCCCGTCCGCTTCATGGGCACGATACGCCGCGGGGACGTGGGAAGGGTACTAATTCCTAGGTTGGCACCTAATGATAGGCTCAAGGGAGAGGCCTCTCTCAATTCCCTACCAATGGGGCGATGCCTCTCTCCACCTCCCTTTAAGAGGTTGGTAGGGGATTTCGAGAGCAACAGAGAAATCTCCGTGAGAGCCTACGGTATCCCCGTTTGGGCCTCATTGCTCAGGCGTGTGCTAAGAGCAAGGGGAGGTTGAAATACACCGTGGCGGAGGGCCGAGTCGAGCTCGATGAGGTCGGGACCGACCTTGCGTCCCTCCACGTAGTGGCCTTTGTGCCAAGCTTCTTCGCTTGGCACAAGGCCGTAGGGAAGGGACCTCTCGTGCTCCTAGCCCTTAGACCTTCCCTAGTTATCCTTAGGACTTTGATGAAGCCTCGGGTTTAATTTATTTTCTTCTTTTATTTATTTCAATTCATTCATGTAATTGGGCGCCTATCAATAACGGTGAAACAAAAATAAAGGCTCACCGGGCTTACCAAAGTGAGTCTCTTTGCTTTCACTTTCTTTTGTCTTTGTGTCCATGAAGCACCCAGATACAAGAACAAGTTTGGGGGTGATCTTGTAGAAATATTCACATACAACATCACCATGTCGGTGCCTACACCGCAACGCTGCACATTCACGAGATGAGACGGAGCATCCATTGCACACATGGCTGCTCATCGTCACCCTCACTTTCTAGCGCGTTGGTTTGCACGTTTATCCTAGTCTCCTTAAATTTTTGAGTTGGATTAATTTTTCCATATCTAAAGTTAACTCAAGAATTAAAATTAAAAAGTATTGACATGATCATATAGAGTTTATGACTTGCTTGCAAAAATGACACATACTTTTTATTTCTTGAACAACATGCATTGCTTGTGAATCATATTCATAGGACCACATGTTATCTAAGTTATTGATGAGCGAGAAATTTTCGAAGATATGAACCTTGCTCTTCTTTATTGAACCATAGGAATTTTATAAAAGAAAAATGAAATAACTTTACATACTCCTCATTGGCTGATGTTCCCTTCCTACCAAAGCCATATGTCGATCTTAATGATAAACCTTATATATACTGCTTGCCATCATTTTAAGTTTTTTTCAAATGGTTGTGACCCTTGTTAGATTCTTTTCATATTTTCATATGCTAAAATATGCCATCCAGTTTCTATCCTTAGGCGGACTAGCAAAATATGTCATCCACATACAAATATGCTAAACTTCTATCGAAAGTCGGCATCCACCATATCCATCCACAAAATAAAGACTCCAAACATTATGATTCTTCATCCTCCTATCCATGCCAAATAGACATGAGCCAAAAAATATATGTGTTTTAGAAAATCAAAATGCTCAAAAGAGAATGAGACGAAATATTCTCGAGCATGATGAAAAAGAGACAGATAGAAAATAGCCATGTCTGTCCAAATAAAGTATAGGGAGGAGGATCATACAAAATGAGTCATCATTCCATTTTTGCATCATCCATCTACATATATAAGTGCACAAGCTTGGTGATGGTTATATGATTGGTTATCTACGTGGATTCTTTGTTTGACTTTACAATATATCGATGGAAGTATGCCATTTCTTATTTCTACTGAGCTCCACATAAGCCTTAGTAGAAAGGTAGGATAAGGAAAGGCAACATCCATGTCTTGGTGAGGAATAAACACCTTGAGTGACTTGAGAGAATCAATTGAGGAGTATAGTCAAAGTTATGTTTTTATGAGCATTAAAGAAAACCCCTAGGTAATTCATCGGAAGGAGTATAGGTGACTTGAGTCAAGGTCGTTTCCATTCTTCAATCACCCAAGATAACATGGTAGACACATCAAAGTTCACAAGTTCAGGTATGTCTTGAAATAACTTGTATGTTGTGTCATTGGACATAAGTCATTTCTCTAGTGATCCATGAGCTTTACTCAGGAACGAGTAAAGGATAAGTGTGGGGGTGTTGTTGATGGTCATTAAGTGCAAACTTTAACCACCAACTCCTACATAAAAGATATCAAATATTATATCAAAACTTGGTAAATATATGTATGCAAGTCATTTATGGATGAAAATACATCCGCCATGCGACAAAATAAACTTTCGGCCAATCACATGCGAGTACAAGGATTGGAAGGCCCACATGATATTTGGAAACCAACCTAAAGTGGGGCCAAACCTAACCTCAACCGTCATAGGGGCCCACCTGTCATTCACTGAACGAAGTCGGTGACTAGAGGTGGTGGGAGTGGTTCGGCCGAACCATTGGTTCGGCTTAACTAGACTTGCTGCCCCTGGATCCCTCCTTGTATGTGGCAGCTCCCCATTGGTCCCCAATGACGGTTATGGGTGAATCGACCTTTACTATCGTCATTCTAATCGTCATTGGCACACTATAAAAGGAGAAGCTCAACACACTTCATAACACACAACATCAACCCAAGAAGAGTACAACTCACTTGTGAGGTTTTATTTTAGTATGTGGGGTTAGTGAGAGAGGGGAAGCTCCGGAAGGAGTGTCCCAAAGTATCGAGTTCTCTCGAGAATTTTCGAAGGAGTGTCTGGGTTTGTCGGCATTCTTCCATCAAAGTTCCAGGAGAAGCACTTTGGAGCTGTCGGCCTTCTTCTTGCTTGTACCTCGGTGGATGCTTATTTTATAAAGTAAGTATTTGAGATCTCTTATGTTATTTAATTAGTTTACTTAAGTGAGATATATTCTTATCGGTGTGGGTTCATCGTTTACTTTATAATTAAATGCTATAGTACTAGGACTCTTGATAAAGAAGAAAGTTCCTCACGCAAGTCTAGGGTAGTAATCAATAACTTAGGCGTGGTGTCTAGGTTAGTGGTTACCTTCATTTGTTGTATGCTCCACAGAAGTGAGGTAGGCAACGGGCGGTGACAACCTGTCCATCGTTTGCATCTCGCACTTTCGGATACATCATAGAGCTCAAGGCTGGACTCACCACGCGGACTAGGAGAGGGCCGTGCCCGAAGCATTCGATAGAGTTTTACCTTTAACTTAAGATAACTAGTCGAATCCATAGGAATCCCTCAGTAACCAATCCTATCTTTTGTTGTTGTTCTTGGGTAGAATCTTATTTGTAGATGTACACACACGTTCTTGTGTTCGATACCCTTGGAATAATCTAAGGAAAAGTGCTATAGCGGTACCGTGCGCTTGCATTTTATTTGTGTGCGTAGCAAATACCAAAAGGCTCCCATACCAATCTTGATCAAGACAACATCATGGTCGCATATTATGGAGAGTTACAAAATCCGATCGCCACGCGTTCGAAGCTCAACTTGAAGATCTATGGCAAAAGACGGCTTCATGGTACGGAAGACAAGGCAAGGTGTCATCAAACAAGAGGAATTCCGTTGCCCATTGACAACAAAACCAAGGTAACAATCAATTCTAGCAATGCCCTGTTCATGCATATGAAATTGTTCATATAGCACTATTATTGCTAGTTTAAAGCGATCAGGTTTACTTTTTTAGGACTACCTTTGAGAAAACCTTTAGAACTATCTTGGAAAAAACCTTAGATGCTCGCATGAGTGAGTTAGAAAATCGGGTAAATAGCTGGTTCCTAGGTGGTGTGTCTACTTCATATAACATTGTGAACATATGTATGGTATTCCATCAAATTTTCATGTACCAAAATTTTCTATATAACAGAATTGACTGATGAATAATATCTACAATTCCCTCGGTATAATAGATCCTAGATTCACCCATGCGGCATCATATGTCGGTTCGACTCGTGTGTTACCGTTGGTCGAGCCGGATGCATCGACCGGTGACCGGTGTATCGCTTGTCGGACCGCTCCCAACGTCTTTTGTAGGATCGGCTCTGTTTTGGATGTTCCTACTTATCCTATGGCTAGCGGCTATGTTCCAAAAGCAAGCTTTAACACCTTTTACTATTTTCCCCTAATTCTCCTTTGTAGCACCTCGAATTCGAGGCGAATCAACAAAGAGTCTTGCCGAATCCGTAGTCAATGTCACACGTTAAGCGAACCAAGAGTCTTAGCGATAAGATTGTCGAAGCTTTCAAAAACGCTTTCGGCATAGATAATAGGGTTAAAAGCGTACATATCAAAAACCCTATCGACCACTATGACAATGTTCCATATCCTCAAGGGTTTAGAGTGCTAATTTCGTCAAGTTCACCTTTGGAGAAGATGGCTGGTCTAATTTAGAGAATATCAGCCAATTTATTATAAAATGCGAGAGAAGTTAGTGCTAGTAGTATTTTGAAACTTAGGCTTTTCCCATTGCCTTTATCTCGGTGCTGCATTTACTTGATTTATTTCACTTGAACTCAACTCTATTCATGATTAGTCTCGGTTAGAACAAAAATTTCATGATTACTTCTTTAGTGGTGAGACCGAATTAAACTTGTCACACTTAACATCGGTTAAATAAACGTATAATGAGAATGTACGTGAATACATTAGAAGATTTAGAGACACAAGAAATTGAGTTATAATTTAACACTTTTGATAAGGACTTGGTAGATTTGACTTATTCTGGCTTTTACTTAAATATTTAAAAGAAAAGCTAGATGGTCATAGTTTCTTAGATGTAAGGCCAATTACTTAAAAAAAGCTCAGCTCAAGAAAGCTGAGTCAAATAAGCCAAATCTCACAAAAAGTTAGGTTTCATCGTCCCATGTTAATATAGTTGATCCACAAGAATCTTCGGAAGATGAGACATTTGATGTATACACAGCTGAATGGGCTTGGAACTCCAAGTCTAAACCATTCGCTTGTTCACTCTTAAGCCAGTTGATCGCAAGAATCGGTAAGAGGAAGCAAAGTTCACGTTTAATGTGGCCAATGTGATAGGATTTTTGACTACTTGTTAGAAAAGAAGCAAATTAAATTCTCATAAGCTATGTCATACCGATACTTGAGGAATTGAAGCAGCGAGCATATTGTAAGTGGCATAACTTCTAATCTCATGCCACAACTGATTCCAATGTATTCCATAGACAAATTCAATCGACCATTGACAAAGGATGATTAACTTTTACAAAGATGCAAGGTGAATGAGCTACCTTTTCCTATACAAACCATTGAATTGCAAGAGGAGAAGATACCCGATGACAAAGAGTAGATCACTTTGAAGACATCAATGCTCGGGGGCAAGATGATAAGCCGGAGATTCCAAAATCATGACAAGCAATTAAGGAGATCGAGTTTACCTACCAAACGGTAGGAGGCGAGAGGATGCACCACCGGCAACCTACTTCTTCTTCTTCATGGTATTACCCTTGGTATGCATCATGGAGCTTCAATGGTATATGGATGATGTCTACTTATATACCATATTATTATCCATTATGGGCATTGCCACAACAACCGATTTTGAATAATCAATCGTGCTCATCTCACAGCTGGTTGAGAGAAAAGAATTGGTCACAAAGGGATTAAACACAAGAAAGTGGTGGGCAAGAGTGGAGGCTCAAGCAAAGCAAAACACAATCTGAACATCCTTAGCGGCATATATCGCGGTATTAGTCAATATCGTACTTAGATAACCATGTGTTTAGTACTTTTGGTTTACAAATTCACCAAAAAAGGTAGGGCATGTGTTAATGCCCAAATTTGGCTTCTAGAGTAAGAAGCAGGAAACCATAGACAAATTTGGAAGGAACCCAGACTTACAACGCGAGAGGCTTTGCCGTAGCCATCGGGCTTAAGTCGACTAGCGGCATGTCGCGGTCGGTCGTGATCAGACTCAAGTCTGATTTATGGTTCTTGGGTTTTTTGCTAAGGCCTGAGATTTTAGAGTCCCTAATGGTTCTACATATAATTGAATGTAGAAAAGACCTAAGAAGCAAGTACACTCCTCCCTATAACGCTAAGGCCGATTGAAAAACAAGCAATTAATTGTCAAAATTAATTTAGTATTTAAACCCAAGTCTATTCTACATCTCTCTCCTTCTTACTACTTATCCCAAGTCTATTCTTCTCAAATCCTCCAATTACTACAAGTCGTCTCTTGTATCTACGGTGTTAGAGAACGTCGTATCTAGCGTGCCAAACCTAGGACAAAGCGGCACACGTTTACCCGACGGGGGTCCCTCCCAGGTGTTCGTTCGGTGGCATCTACCCATTCTCTATGACAACGCGTCTTCGGGTGTCGCCGCGGATTACAAATAATATGTTCAAGGTGCGGTGGTGCAATTCTACGTCAACATCAACTTTAGCAAAGACTGCGTTCTTGCAGCTTTCAAAGAGATGGTTAGTTGAATGGCTAAAACCGAAACAGCATCCATATGATACGGAAAACTGCACATATTAAAATCTGCCAGTACAACTAAAGTACTCCTACATAATATCTCCCGTGGGTCTTAAATTTTCTGCCTTCCTGGCTTGGGCATCCAATTCCAATTCCGAGCTAGCAAAAGAAGAAGGAATTCAAGGTGGCAGACCACTCATAAATACTACATGGAACCCCGCATATTACTATGGGACTTTGTGCAGAAGAAAGCAAAATAATAGAAAGATCAATTCAAAGACGTTAAAATAAGGTTGCAATTCATCAAAACTAAAATAATGGGGAGATCAATTCGTGTGACTATAAGTGTGCCATATTTTCTCGATAGATTAAACTTTTGAGTTGAATTGATTGGTATATATAACTTAATATGTGGTTCAGTTAGAAATCTGGACTACAAATTCTGGCTAGCACGCAATTAAAAAAAGGTTAGCATGCAATTAAAAAAAATACACAGCTCACTACTATTCCACGTTTGAGGGGCCTCGTGTGAGGGCGACCGGACGAGTATCAAAGTATAAGTAATAAGTGCAGTGTGCATCTTCTCTCTTCAGCTTAAATTTTTGGATTAAATTGGTTGATGTACGTAACTCAATACATACTGCAATATTGCACTCTCTGTTAGCTGAACAAATACCTTAAATTTGTAGGATCGAAATACAGTAAACAAACCTATCGAGAGAGGGTGAATGATAGAAAAACCAAAACCCAAAAATCTTTTACGGAATTAAAAGATTACCTCTCTCACCAACGAAACCAATCTAGAAAACGAAATCAAACCGTAGCTGCCAAGTCGCGCCGGTCACATAGTCATATAACCGCCGGTTAGACCGCCTCCCGGCTGATCGGGCCGTGTCACCTTCGGTTGGATCGCTGCCGCGCAACCCATCGGTCGGACCATTCGCACACTGCGGTCGACCGTCCGGGACCCGTAAAACAGATAAATGAACTCTCAAAGAAGTAGATCAAACTATCTCGACTTTATTGCATCTAAAAGTATTTACAAAGTGCAACAACAAGCACACAAAAATCTTGACCTAACTCAAAGCCTAGCTATTCTCTCAACTTTCTTTCTTACAAATCGATTCATAGGAGACACACCCTCTCTCTCTATTTATAAATAAAGTAAGCACACGAATCCTTCACGAATTAGGACTCCCAACTACATGAGAAACCCTCTTTTGCAAGCCTCCAACTCATCTCTTTCCTTATCTCAATCCATCTTCCTGAATCGACTCCCTTCCAAATTTGACTCCTCTTTCCATACGCACACGATTCCCTCGTATACCATATGAATTCTCCATCTTCCACGTGCATTATCCTCTAGCCTTTTAGTATCACGCGTGATCTCTTGATCTCTGGACGTCCACTTCTACCAAGTCGACTCCGACCCATCACCGGCAACACTATCCCCATGCCTCAAGCGATACCTGCACATATACGACAAAGAAACCATATTTCGAGCACAAGTTTGTCCAAACTTGACTCATATTAGGATAACAACAGTAACCATACACATAAGAACCATCTAGAAGTCAAATCCATGAAGAAACAATCCGTAACCAAAAAGATAAACTGAAACCGAAAAGCGAATAGGTGTCCTGCCGGCCGACCGTGAGCCGGCCGTCGACCACGCGCATACCTCCGGTCGACCGGTCATGGCTAGCGGTCTGACCATACATAAAGTATAGCAAATCACCAATGTTTCATCACATAAAATATAAATCAAACATATTTGATTCTACAAAATTATCCATACAACATGTGATATTCGATCACAATAACAATATGAATGGTGATCAGTTGCACTCTTCCTTTTAGCTTGATCAAATGAGTTCATGTGATTACATCATTGGAATGAAATCAAATGTTACTTGTGGTAAAATAAAAAGTAATGGACGGAAAATTAGAGTGCAAGCTTCAAATATTCTGAAATTACCATATTATCGGGGAAAGGACATTTGAATTATAGTTAGTAAAAGATGGAAGAAATTTGAAAGTAGCAATAAAAGCATAGTAAACTACCTTGCCATAGGGTAAAGAGGTGTGCCCAAAAAATTATTGGCAAGTAGGAATGCATGTCCTAGCATAAAAGGAGAAAATGACACAAATTAGTAATATAGATGAAAATGAACATACATCACACATGACTACCCTAACATCAAGTGGCTGGCGGGGAGAACATTGCTTCAAGCGGTTACATTGTAGTGAAGTGCTTAATCTTTCGAACAAGTCGGTTGCTATCCATTCAGTGGAGAAGAAAAAAAGGAAAAGCTTAACGAGCGAGCCGCCAAATAATAACCGAAGGGTGAGAAATCAGCCAATTGGCATTTTTGCTCCAAGAGTGTGAGACGATGATCCACCGGTGATTCTTCCAATTTGAAATGAGTTGATTCAAGGCAGAGCACCAGCCATTGTAGCAAAACTCTTGAACAGATAGAATTGATCAAGTCGGGGAAAGTTTGTGTTGGTTTCACCGTGGCGAGCCAAAAAGACGATCTCGAACGACCGAATTTTTGCTTTTCGATTTTTTTTTTAAAGTTCCTTACAAATATGTCTCTTACAGTAAGATCATTTCAAAAAAATAGACCTCAAGCTCGGCGTTGTCGCTATTGGCACCGAGGTTACATGTGCTCGGCGCCACTATAATTGAGTCGAGCTCGCTGGGCCATGTTGACACCAACGCAGACGTGGCCATGACGTGGCTAAGCTCGGCGCCGTGAATCTTGGCACCAAGCTTGGCGCCGAGTTTACGCCCGGCCGCATCCATTCACACCCGCGCCAGGCCACGCCGGCCCCGGCCTCGCCCCTGGCCACGCACCTTCATCGGTTTTTTCTTGGATAGGTAAAATTTAAATTTTTGAATATGCAATGTAGGTAAATTTTAAATATGCAATGTATGTAATTTTTCAATAGGCAAAATTTAAATTTTTAAATATGTAATTTTTAAATTTTTGCATTGATTTTCTCAAATATTTATTAAGTTTGAATTTTAGTGCAATTTTGATTAGTTAGCTAGTTGATTTAGTTAGCGACATAACTATAGCTAGATAAATATAGTTAGATACTTGGTGATATGATTTAGCTATGAAGTTAACATATTGTATTTATATATTTTGGGAATAGTTGGTTAGTATGTATTACATGAACATTGAATAAAATAATGACTTGGACTGATTAAATGATACCTTCCCACTACAAGTTCTTCTTTGACATGAGCAAGAGGGTCTCGTTTAGGTCAATGTAAATTAGCACATCCTTCGTTGAAGTGAATTGATCAAGTCGGGGAAAGTTTGTGTTGGTTGTGTCAGGTGTTGGTTGATCCCATTCCTCATGGGTTTTTCCCACCGATGGCTGATCAGGCATACCTTGCCATAGAGGTCCCGAAACCTCTTATGGATGCGGAGGTTGCATGTATGCTTCCCGATGCCCAATCGCCCCCAATGTGGTCCAATTTTTGAGATAGTTGGAGATGTGGCATGTCGGACTCATGATGATGTTGCGGATCCTCTTCGGGAGATCCCTTTGACACAGAATCTTCTGAGTAATTTTCAATTATGGACCATTTCTCATCATCTTCCCCCCTTCTTTTCATCCGTTAATATCTCTCTTTCCTCGTATTTGTGCATATGTTGCAGGAGATATTCCCGACAAAGTGGGTGCACCTCTTGTTGATGCTCAACTGCACTCTGATGATGAATTTTGGGCCTCTAATAGTGTTGAAGTTATGAATGATTTTGAGCCTTACTAGATCGCAACTTGTTTGTGTCCACCTGAACTAGTTTTGACAAGTCTTGACTTACAAAAGTAAGTACGATCAGCTTTACACCTTTTAGAGCATTTCCTATTATGTACCACAAAAATTGACTAACTTGGCAATACGTGACTTGCGATTGGATCGTCGGAAGAACAAAAGATCTTTGATTGGGACAAGTACCACTAAACTACATTCACTAGTGGGACCTGTTCGACGCTAATGTGGACGACAATGACGAGCCACACTCGAAGCGGTGCATACATGCGGTATCAAGATTGGTACCACGGAGTGACACGTCCCCGCTTAGGCTTTAGTGGTCACGGCGGACTACACCGACATTGAGTCATCCGAGGATGAAGACACATCATACGACCAAAGTACGCGTGTAGTGTCACGCCCGATTTTTGTTCGGGATTAAAAATCATTTAATAATTAATATTCTAGAAATTAAATAAAATTTAAAGTAAATAATATGGTGAAATTAATAATGAAATAAAAATTTCCTTAAAAATCATGGCTAGAAATATTTTTGAAATATTCTCCATGCCCTAAAGTGCTCTCTGGAATTTTCTAAGATTTTTGAGAGCTCAAATATTAATTTTAATAATACAAAAGTATTTTAATAATTACTTAAAAATAAATTAACCATTAAATGATCTCGTTATATTTTTACTAAATACTTTGAGTGTTCTATTTTCAAGATTTTTTTTGGAATTATTTGAGCATTGGAAGTATTTATGAAAATTCAAAGATCATTTCAATGATCAATTTAAATGGAAAAGTAATTTAATTTCTCTCTCCCCGGTTGTGGGCCGAATTCTAGAAGTATGTTTCTCCTCCCTCCGTTTAGTCCAGCCGGCTCCTCCGTTCGAAAGTCTGCTTTGCCTCCCTACTTCATTTGAGCCTAGTAGAGTTAAGGAAAGAAAGTCGCTTCACCTCCCTTTGCACTGCATCTTCAACCTCCACCAAATTTACGTTCTCTCTCCCGTGCGAGACTCAAGTGATGCCGCCCTCTTGATCTCCCTCCTTGGTTGACTCCCCTGCCAATTGATTGCAAAATCGATTCCCCTTCACCTCCTCATCACTTCCCCCATAATTCCCATGCAATCTCACGGTGAGTCGTCGTGGATTTTGATTTCTTTATCAATGGCGAGCTCCACCATGGCCGACACCGTTCCTCTCCCTCCACGAAGTTCCCCTCCTCCCACGATGACCATCTTCCTCCCCTCCGCGCTCTCGATAAATGTCCCCGCCGCTCCCCTCTTTCACTTCCCCAACTTCCAAGCTCTCTCATGCCTGGAACCACCTCCTCACCGTTTTTCCCATCGCCACCGCCAGGCTGCCACCTCCGACCTCCCCTCCCAGTCGACTCGGAGCCGTGCAAGACCCCGCAATGCAATCCTCGACGCCTGGCCTACCTCCCCTTCCTCGGCAACCTCCGTTTTGCCCGAAGTCCACCGGTAGCGCACCCAGCCGACAACCGGTGAACAACATTGTCGTTCTCTACCCGCCGGTAGCCCTCCCTGCCAGCCGGGCACTGCAAGCCCATGCCACCACCGCCGACGGCTACGCCTCACCATGCTCGTCCTTGGCATGCCCTTCCTCGAGCTCGGATGGCACCAAAACACCACCCTCGCGTGGTGAGCAGCTGAGCATGCCAACGTTCTCTCCCTCTGGCAACCCTAGTTGCCTCTGGCCAGTGTGTCGTCAGACGTCGCCATCTCATTTCTCGGCATCATGGCACCATCCTCTTCCTCGGCCACCGCTCCTCGCCACGGATTGCGTCGAAGCTCACGGCCGCGTCGGCACCCGTGCGCCGGCCTTTCTCCGCTCGTCGCCGTGCGCCCGCGCGCCTCCGCTCGCCGTCGTGCACACGGTGAGCTCCTTTCTCCTCTTTGCCCCCGAGCCGCCGCGACGTCGCCTCGGCCCGGCGACGTCGGCCTCGGCCCGGCCGACATCATCCCGAACCCTTTTATTTTTAATAATATTTAAAAATTACACAATAAATCAATTTAATTTCTAGAATTCATTTAAAATAGTCCAAAACTTCTAAAATTCATATCTAATTCATACTCACTCCAAATTGGGCCATTCAAATTGCAAAATTCATCTAAAATTGAGCTCTACATGCTTGTTAATTTCCATTTACTTTGTCGATTTTGTTTTTATTAGGGTTTTTCCTTGTTTTGCGTGTCGGCCGTATAAACTTCATCGTTTCGGAGGTTTGCGCTCGCAAGGAAAAGAGTTCAAAAGATTGTTTGAAGGAGCAAGGCAAGTCATGTCATTTTGATCATATTGTTGTTCCAACTTATAAAATTATGTTTATTTAAATTATTACATTTTGCTTTATTAAATCTCTCGTGTTTATCACTCTTTTATTTAGCCTTACAAATTCACCTTGCTATAGCCCTATTACTTGTATTATTATGATCCTTGACAACTCTAGAAAAAATAAAACTAGTGAGCACTTTATATATGTGGTACTCACTAGCAAACTTAGGAGTATGCTTAGCCACTCGCTTGAATAGAAACAATTAGATGTTTTCATAATTACACTAAGGAATAACTTGTAAATAATGGAAATATTGGTTGTTTAGCTTTGGAAATAAATGCCCTTCAAAATTCCCCAAACATGTTTTCAGTGGCTCGGCCTGCATGCTTGGTTTTGCTAGTTGCACCTTGGCCGTCATAAGGACCGGCCTTGGTGTCCGTTGCAAAGCATATTTCGTACTACCACCGTCTAATGGGTAAGGCTTAATGCATTGTCTAGTGTGGTCATGAACAAAAAGACACGGAGAGGGGTGAATGAGGTCCTAGCTAGGGATGACGTCTCTAGCAAGTGAAGGCTCGAATGAGTTCGAGACGCCTGGGGGCATAGGTTGTTTGCTCAACCTGTGGCGCCTAGCGAGGGAAGTCTATGTCGGTCTTCTTTGTTTAGGGCAGTACTAAGCGATGAGTTATGTCATGGCTTTCGTTCTGCCGTGGTGGCATGTGGCACGTCGCAACACGTGAGGTAGACATGTCTAATGGGTAAAGATGTACACCTCGATCGAGTTTAATCTATTTGAATAGTCGCGCCCTCGATTATGGGCAAGCCGAGCAATGTATCCAAGTTAGAATTTAATCCTGTTTAAAACTAAAATAATTAGAGTTAGCACTTGCTTGGCCTAGGTTTAGGCAAGATCGTGTTGATGTGAGGCTTGATAATAACCTGGACTAGAGATAGGCTCGTGTTTTATTTAAATGTCTTTAAATATTTAAATGCTTTGAATTTGGTTTGGTTTTAAAAAATAGTCTTATATATGAATTATTTGTACACCCTTGCATTATTTTTGCATTTTCCCGTCATGACTTGTTGAGTATGTTGATTGTACTCAACCTTGCAAATTGTTCTCCCTTTCGAAGTGTACGTTTCCGAGTTGAAGACGGTGTTAGAGGACCAAGGCCTCGCACCCGGTTGAGTTTTCTGTCGAGTGGAGCCGAAGCCCCGCTAGGATCACCCTTCCTTTCCTGTTCTTTGCCTTTCGAGTGTGAGGACTAAGTGCCTCTTCCGTAAGTATTTTACGCTTTATTTTACATTTGGATCTGTGTATTAATTTGTCATTTTGTGTACCCTGGTTGATTCCTGGACAGAGATTTAATACACAAAATAATCTAGAAATTTGGAATAAATTTTTGGGCATGACAAGTTGGTATCAGAGCCACCTTGACGTAGGTTGAGCCAAATGGTCAAAACCCTAAGGACAAGTTTTATGAAAACCTTATTTGCAAAAATATCTTTTCTATCCCCTCTAGAGTCTTTGCAAAGTGGGTTATCAAATTTCTCTCTTTCCCATCCACCTCTTTTAGATGTTGAACCTAGAGGACAAACCAGGTTGCTTGTCAACCGGTGGAAGTCAAGTCTAGCCCCAAGCTTCAAGCAAGAAGATCAAGCTGTGCAACCCCAGAGTCAGCACTTCTCGAGGATCAAGCGAAGCCTTCCCGAAGTTCACCTAAACCCAATTCTTCCCGAAGGTAGTGTTGTTAGTATGTCAGATCATGTGTTGTTTGTTGTGTGTAGGTGTATGGTTTACATCAGTGGTGGGGATGTAACCATACTAGGTTGTTTTCCTAATCAACTTGAACAATAAAAGTATACCAACATCGATGAGTAGTCAAGTGGATTAAGGTCTTGTCTTTAGTTTAACCTTTCCTTGTCATCTCTCCTTCCTCTTGCAAAGCGAGATGGGTAAAGCCAGGGGGCAATGTCGGTGGATCAAGACCCCAACCGCCCCATGGGTCAGCTCGAACAACACTGCGAGTGTTCCACCTCCACCTCACCGGGATCCAACTCTAGCCTAGGTAGTGGCTAATTAGACGCAAGCTTAATGGGCATGATGATGTAGCCGATGCAACGACGTATTAGCAACAATGCCAGATGCAAGTTCAGGGTGAATATCAAGAGCAACACCAACATGCTCCAATGGAAGCCCCGGTGACTCCTCTCGATATACCGTCAAGTTCTCGAAGACGATGGCACCAACCCCGTAATCATGCGAAGGGAAACACATGACCTCTGCTATAGTTACAATGAGCAAGGTCGTAATGCAAGAAGCAGTTCATGGGACGTGTACGCCAGGATACTGGCCGAAAAAGAGATACAGTGTCCCAAAAGGAAGAAAATTTTCGGTCAACCAATCAACCAGAATTTTGGTACGCCACCGTTCGACTCTAAGAAGAGAAAGGCACCAGTATGGAATATAGGATGTGCTAGTAATATGATTGTCAGTACGAGTTTACTCCCGAAGATCTTGAGAAGATTCCCGACGCCCGAGACGAAATACTTTCCATCGTGCACGTCGGCTAACCCGACATCTCGGGATACATGATCCGCCCAAGCCGGAAGATAATGAATCAGAAGAGATGTCCTCTGTTGATGATGATGATGAAGCAATCTCTGAAGGCATTAGTGAAAAAGAAATGGAGCCCAAAGCATGTACTCATTGTGGAGAAATTGGACACACTACGAGCATGTGCATCCACACCTGCCACTGTGGTGAAGATACCCATATGCCAGAAGAATGCCCCACGAGGATTGTCACGTGTTTCTTGTGTGAGGGAACGGATCACGTGTCTAAGGACTATCAACTGATTTTGGTCTTAGAAAAGGAACAAGGAAAACCAAAGGACATCTCAACGACCTATCACTCAACTCGTGGTTGGTACCATCGCCGGTGATGATGCTCCCGATCATCAACCGGCTCTAACCTCGATGAAGACCACTAGTGGTAATAGAGGCGTGGAAAACCGAGTGCTCATGAGTCGGTGCACATTTCGGTTCCAGCCTACGAGCTGCGGACTGAGAGAGTGCAACTCGTGATCTATTGGGTCGGATTTGTTTCAACTATCGCAAGCCAGTCACTATTTCAATAAATGTCCACTTCCAAGATCAACAAAAGAAGCCCGTCGTTGCTTCAATTGTGGGGAAACAGTCATTTATTTGGAGGTTGTCCAAAGTGCACAAGCACCAAGGTACCAGCACTGATCGCAACACCCTCACTTTGCAAGCTACCCCACCTTCAAAGACAATGTAGACAAATCCAAAGAAAAAGACACCCGTAAGGTAAAGGATACTAGTTTTCACTAGTACCAGGCCACAAGGCTTCCGTGAAAACTAGCAAGGCACCTTGTGTTGTCTCAACCCGATGCTTGGCAATCAATCAACCGAGTAAGAGCAACACCTCAAGCAAGAAGGTCCAACCTATTGTAGCTACTAAGAAGGTTGTTATCTTCCCAAGGAAAATCGCACGCAAGGCGGTGTCCTCAATGGAACACCAACATGTAAGCAAGGAGATCAAGTCAACTAGGCTAGAATCACAAGAGTAAAGGTCACACCCAGTCAAGACGTCGCTAGTCAAGCCTGCATGCAGATTACAAGTGCTTAATCTTTAAGTAATTTTGCTTGTACAAAGAAGTTTCATAGCAGCTTATGTAAAAAAAGGAAAATATTTAATAAAGTTTGAGATATATAGTTTCTCTTCTTTTGTGATTCATCCTGAGTATCCAAAAGCAAGTAAACTTGTATAATCAGTAGTATCATAAGAAACATAGAGTTTCATTTTCCCGCTCATTCTAATTTGGTTAGACTCCAAGGTATGATTGCTAACCATGAGAAGTAAATGGTCAATTAAGGAAATGCGAATGGTCATACCACAAGAATATTCCACATGATACGATCTCTTTCAAGGTCGAATAAGTGACACCTCAAGGGAATTGCTTCATCACCTGCGCCTGGAGTAAATGGATACGAGATGTCGTGCCATAAAATACAGCAGCAGCTCAACCAAAAGAAGCGATAACTCAAGACACTCATATTTTCGAGATAAAGGCATATCAAGCGACTTCTTGAAATGCCTGCTGCTCGTTGACTAAGAGTAGTTCGAAACAAAATTTAGAGTGTGGTTTCATAAAAGTTAGTCTCAAGGTTTCTGGAACAACTCCACCGCTTCGAGTCAAAGTGGATTCTCGTAATACCAAAGGTGTCAATGTTAACTAGGCACCTAATGAAAGAAAGATCTCTCAACTCCTACAACCGAGATAAGGTCAACACGAATGAATCAACCAAAGAGTGAGTCCAAGAAACCTGCAGAGGTCGCCAGACCAACCCAACCCCACCATACCTTCTTTATTTCTAGCCCCGAATCTTGGGACAAGATTCCCGTAAAGGGGTAGGTTTGTCAAACCCCGATTTTCGTCTCGGATTAAAAATCATTTAATAATTCATAGTGTAGAAATTAAATAAAATTTAAAGTAAATTAATTCGATGAAATTAATAAGGAAATAAAAATTTCCTTTAAAAATCGGGCTAAAAATATCTTTGGAATATTCTCCATGCCCTAAAGTGTTCTATGAAATTTTCTCGGATTTTTCGAGCTCAAATATTAATTTTAATAATACAAAGAGTATTTTAATAATTATTTAAATAAATTAATTAATAATTAAATGATATGGTTATATTTTTACTAAATACGTGTGTATCCATCTATATTTAAGATTTTTCTTGGAATTATTTGAGCAATGGAAGTATTTATGAAATTTCAAAGATCATTTCAATGGTCAATTTAAATGGAAAAGTAATTTAATTTCTCTCTCCTGGTTGTGGGCCGACTGGAAGTCCTGTTTCCCTTCCCTCTCGTTTAGTCTAGTCGGCCCGCCCTCGTTCGAAAGTCCGCTTTGCCTCCCTACTTCATTTCAGCCAAAGAGAGTTAAGGAAAGAAAAGTCTCGCTTGTGGAGATTATGGCAACGGGTATCTACATGGCAAGCTTATCCGACTGGAGGTAGGGATAGATTGCGCCCGCCATATCGTAAACCAAATATGACTTGGGTGTTACGTTGCCGATTGAGATAAGACAACGGCCTATAGTCACGGTTTGGTAAGATTGAGGAAACCGACTTAGAGTAAGATAAGGTTTCCGATCCGTAAGCCCACCTCCCAAGACTATATAAGGGGGTAAGGGGTGTCCCTTGAGGGATATCGATAAGATATGCTTTATGAGCTTTTAGCTTTTAGCCTTAGATCTTGAGATCAAGCAAAGACACTCGGCTTGATCGAATCCTCCGAAACAGAGTAGGTATTACCTCACGAGAGGGCTCCGAACCCGTCTAAATCCCGTTCTCAATCTAACCCATTGCGCTTCACAATCTTGATCGCACCCCAAAATTCTATTGCCGAAACCAAGTTTCGACAGCTTGGCGTGCGTAGGGGCCGCGCGTCAAGACTTCTTCGACAATCTCGCCGACAAGCGTGATGGGATCTCCTTCAAGATTCGGCGATTTCGTGCCAACAACTTTGACGACTTCTCCTTCGACTCGGATTCGAACCGCCGGAAGGAAAAACCCACTCGCGCGCCGCTCGGGCTCTCGAACAGCGCCAAGATCTACGACGACATCTCGAAGACCAAGATGCTTGTCACGCCTGTAAATTCAGACTCCGAATTTCCAAAGCTATATGTGTATTAAAATCCTCGTCGAGACCAGCCAATGTACACAAACGACAATTGTTGATATTACAGCCCACGTCTTAGAAACAATAAAAAATTACAAAAGAGAAGCGAAAAAGAAAAAGGGCCTAAGCCTAAGCTTGACGCCGCCACGCGGCTTCGACCATTCCACAAAGCAGCTTCCCAGAGTGCAGACAAAGCCTACTCCAATTCATCTTCGTCTTCAACCTCGGCTCAGTTCTAGTGAAGAAGCAAGGATGAGTACTTCCACGTACTCAACAAGTCACACCGGAAGGGGAGAAGAATGAATGCGGGGAGACAAAGGTTCTGGCTAAGGTTTGCTTTTGCGCAAACGGCAGTTTTTCCAAACAATACGAATTTGAACAAAGCAAAAACAACGGTAAATTGAGTAAGTAAAGCATTTTTACTCCAACACCGTCTAACGTTATCCCCACGTTGTGACGGGCCCAAACCATCCACCTATACTAGTCATGTTCCAAAACTTAGGGTGTAAAAGTGTGAGACTAATCACGGAGAGCTCGGTTGATCGCCCCATCACCACGGGCATGGCTATTCGAATAGATTTACTCTGATCAGAGGTGTACAACTGTACCCACAAGACACAGCCCCACAACACGGTTTTCCGTGCGTCGGAATACCACCGCGGTACCCCGGAAAGGGAACTGTGATAGAACCTTTCGTATAACCCCTCTTCTAACCAAGCGAACCCCACCAAGGTTTCGTCCCCACTCCCGGACCCTAGGAGTGGGCAGCCCCCCCCGAGTGCCTCGGTGAATCCGGCAGCCCAGCAACCCTTATACCGGGGCCGACTGAAACTCCATCCCGCTCACCCTTGCCGATGGGTTCGTCAGCTAGGAGAGGCTACACTACGGGACCTACCTTACCCATTTCGGCTTGTGGTTTGCACGGTTATTCTCCCGAGGGGTCCTGTGAACCGGTCCTTAATTGCTATGGGCACCGCTAGCCAAAACCATAGTGCCCACAGCCCACCATTTTGTCATACTTTAGTTATTAGTCCGGTTCACCTAAATCTTTAATCATTAATCCTTCGAACATAAGTTCGGGAGATATATATTACGTGAGAAAATGACCCATTTAGTGAGCTAGTGAAACTAAGCCAGCTAAGCATAACCTAGTCCGAAATCTAATCACATTATTTTTCCAAGTTTTATTAAAGGGTTTGGGGTGTCAAACCTAAGGCATAAACTAAGCATAGGGTGTATTATTTCTCATGAAATGACAACATAAAATACATGCAATTTCATAGAGTAAAACAGGTGTTTTAGCAAAATGGGAGCAATATGATCAATGATATAGCATGACTTGCCTTGCTCTTCGGTTTGGGGGACTTCTGCGACGACTTCGAAGTAAACGGAACGGAGGGACTACGGGATCTACACGGCAAACAAGCACTTCAACAAAACAGGCTAAAAAGCTACTAAAACAGGAAACAAAACCATTTTTAATGGATTCTTGGCATTTTTACGAATTTAATGAAATTTGAATGGGCTAAAACGGAGGTCGGGTTGAAAAGACATGATTTTTAGAAGATTATCTCGTGTTTTTACTAAAAATGAAAAATCCTTAATAATTTATTGCGCAATAAATCCCGGAATTGCGCGCCGCTAGGTGACGTCGGCGATGGCGTCCTCGGCCGCGGGAGCACGGTCCAGTGGTGGACCGAGTCCACGGCCGAGAGGGAGAGCGGCGCACCACGTGGCGCGACTCGGCGGCCACGCGTGTGCCACGCGGCCGGCGGGACGGACAGCCCCGATCTACGAGGCAGACGGACGGCCGGAAGGGGTTCGGCGGCGCGACGTCGGCCCGCGATGGCGCACGGTGGCCGGAGACCGACCGACGCCACTCGAGGCGGCGGCGAGCGGTGGAATACCGCGGCTCTTGCGTGGGCGGAGCCGTGCGCACTCGGGACGGCGGCGCGCACTCGGCCGAGAGGAATAGGGACGAGTGCGCGAACAAAGGAGGGAGGCGACTAACCACTGGGAAGGGGTGGCGAGTAGCGGGGGCACCGGCGACGAGGAGGAGGAGTCGGCATGAGCTCTGAGTGTCTCGGAGCAGCGGGAACACATGGCCGAACCTCGGCGACGAAGTCCGAAACAGGGGCGCACGACGCGGGAACGACGGAGAGAGAGAGAGGTTTGAGTGGAGGTGTGGGGGCTCGGGGAGGGCGAGGGGTGCTTAAATAGGGGATGGGAGGTCGGCGGCGGCGCACGGATAAGGGCGCAACCTCGCCGGCATGATTTGGGGAAAATAATGGCCGTGATTAAATCCGACCATTAAGGGGGCACGGAACGGCGGCCGGGCGATTGAAGGCGGCGGGAGAGACAAGAAGTTAAGGCGGTGCCTTTAGGGCACGCGGGAGGGACGGCGGCCGAGATCCGCGCGGCGCCGCGAGGTAGGGGACGGGGCGACGGTGGACCCCACCGCCCGTGTCCCTAAGAAGGGGAGACGAATCGGACTCACCGCGGCGCGAGGGTTTGGCGGGCGTAGCCCCGCGGCCCGCGAGAGAGGAGAGGCGCGTGCTGGCCGGGTGGGGGCGGAATGGCTGGTGGGCCGATTGGCTAGGCGCACTCGGGAGGGGATGGGCCGTCGACTCGGCCGGCGGCCCACACCGAAAAAGAGCGAGAAAGGACGGAGAGAGAGAAACTGATTTTCCGGGATTTATTAATTCCAAAATTGATTTTAATTGGTTAAAAATTATTTATGGTGCTTTGAAAATTCCACTAAAAATCTGTTAGAGTATTGTGACATGTAGAATTTAGGAAAAATCCTACCATGCCATTTCCATTTATCGTTTGGATTTTAAAATTATTAATTCCCTCCAGTTAATTCCAACGATTTTCTTTTACGATTTCCTTTTGGATTTTTAAAAGGGAAAACCCCGAGATTCGAAGGTACCGGCAAACGATTGGGATGAGCGGCCTTTAGCTCATCTTCCCTTTCCCAAGTTGCTTCTTCTTCGAGTGATGAGTCCATTGAACTCGGCGTAACCCGGTGACCTTGTTCCGGTCCTTCGTTCACCGGTTTCGAGTATCCGTGCTTGGTTTCTCCACATAGGTCGATCTTCCCTGGATTTCAATCTGGTCTAGACTAGCTTGTTCTTCAGAACTCTCGTGACACTTCTTGAGTTGGGAGACGTGGAAAACATCGTGGATTCCCGCCATGGTGGGTGGCGGTTCAAGTTGGTATGCCATTTCACCTCGTCGCTCTTGAATCCGATATGGTCCCACATAGCGTGGTGCCAACTTGCCTTTGGTTTGGAATCGGTGCACTCCCCGAAGTGGGGTGACACGAAGATATACATAGTCTCCAACTTTAAAAACTAGCTATCTCGCGGCGGTTGTCTCGCATAACTCTTCGACGTGATCGTGCGACTTTCAGCCTTTCTCTTATTATTCGACTTTCTCTTCGGCATCACTTAACACTTCGGTCCCGAACAATTGATGTTCGCCGGTCTGATCCCAGAAAAGCGGGGTTCGACACTTTCATCCATAAAGTGCTTCGAAAGGTGCCATTTGTAAACTAGCCTGATAACTGTTGTTATAAGAGAACTCTGCATAGGGCAGGCTCTTATCCCAAGCTCCTCCGAAATCCAGAGCACAATCTCTCAGCATATCTTCCAAAACCTGGTTCACACATTCCGTCTGACCATCGGTTTGTGTGGACCCCCGATTTTGAGGCGGGAATCTTTCGTGTTCATAGTACCATTTCCCTGGATCGAGTAGTTGGTACCCACGAATACAGTACTGGATAATCGAGTGCACATGCACGAATAGTCTTACAATACCATTATTACATTAATAGGCCCGAAGGCATTGTTCATCCCACAGGACCTTATGGTCCGAATACAACATAAAAACAGTAATTTAGATAAGGCGGCGGAAAGAGGCGGCTTGTCAATTGCCACAGTGCAACGACCGAGCTAAGGTCTAATATGCGCCGCCGGTTCATTCGTCCTCCTAGTGATATGCGTATGGATCTTCCGCTCTTCAATTCCATCACTGGAGGTTTGTGCGTATAGCAAGGGTGAGTACCAACCGTACTTAGCAAGCCAACACAGCATTGATGCATATGATAGGGTTATTCAAAGAACATGGCTAGGGTTATTTTTGCGTAAAGCCGTTTTCACAATTCTTTTCACAAGCCTATCGACTAGCCAAATCAAGTTTTAATTTCATAGTTCATTAACCCGGCGACGGCTCGCTCTACCATCCATCGTGATTCCAAGGATGGCTTCCCGCCTCCGGCTTGTCATGATTTTCCTGGGAGTCCACCCCTTCTCGCATTCTCGAGAAGTTGATCCATCGCGAATAAAATCATCATGCAAACCCATCCCAACATTTTTAAGTTCAATGTCTAGCCAAGCGAAAGTCTTGTCACGATGCTCAATATCCGCGAGCACGGCTATTCGAATAGATTGATTCATTCACACTGCAGGTGGATGTACACTTTACCCGTACTCCGCGACACCCAACAAATGAGCCTACGCCTCAACACATGAGTCGGTCACGCAAAGCCTTTCGATAACCTCACTTTGCGCAGTACCCGCTCCATGAACTTAAGCCCTCATGCACTCTAGCCGTCCTTTCTAGCAGTGAGAGGAGTTCGCGCACCCGGGGTAAGGGAAGACTTTCCAACTCTTTAAGTTTAATTAACATCAGTTTAATCCCACCATTCATAACAAAGGCCGCAGCCTCATTCGCATCCTTTAACCACATCATAGAGAACCATCTATGCAAGGATACCGCCTCCGCTCGGCTATCTAGTCACTAGGTCTATACCCATTCGAGAAGTACGGTTGTACCGGCTCGTTTCCGGCTATCTCATGGCTCGGTCCTTAATCTCGACTGTGGTCGGCACTAGCCTTTTCCGGAATCCACCCAAATCATCCACGCCCCGGCCTAAAACATTTGTATAGTACTTTCAATTTTCATCAAACTTAGTTCATCATTCTCGTGGCCTTGTGGCGCTCATGTCTCCACATGCCGAATCTCAACTACCTCCCCTAAGGTAGTTGCCCAAGCACAAAGCTTTTTCATAAAGTCATGAGTATGCATAAATCTAAGTATAGCATGGCTAAGCGGTTTCAAGTTATGCTTCGGTTGTTTGTATCACACCGCGAGTTACAAGGAGTACTTCTAAAGGTAATCAATAGCAAGGTATGGCATAGCAAGTGTAGGTAATTCTCAGTAAAGCATGCATGTTTAGAGTTTAAAATAACATCATTTCGCAATTGGGTTCGATATGTTCAAAGGGTGTGAAGACTTGCCTTGCTCGCACGCCTGGTTGAGTGAGGTCTTCGCGTAGTCGTGTTCACCTCTTCGGACGCTATCCGTACGTGCGAAAAGAAGGGTTGAATCCAGTTAGAATTCAACAACATCAACGAAAAAAGGAGATCTCAAAATGATCGCGGAAAGCGGATTCCAAACACAACCTCAAACTTCGGAAATCTTAAGAGTTGAATCAACGAAAAGGAGTTGATTAACCCGAGCGAACCATCTTGTAATTAATATGTATTTTGCACTTAAATTTGAAGATATCCTAGAATAATTAGGTTTCTAATTTTTATATCTCCGATAATTGATCTTTAATGTTGCAATTATATTTATTAGGGTTTTTGAAATTCTAACGACAGGATAATGTCATCCATGCTTAACCAATATTTAAAAAGGTCTCATGTGAACTTCGATAACAATTTAAAGGTTGGACAATATTTGCATTCATAAAAAGGAAAAATTTAATCTATAAATCATTTTCACAAAGTATTACTTTTTGGAAGGGAAAAGAATATTATACTTATTCCAAAATGATAATATTTCAAAAACCTTATTTTATCCTAAAATATTTCCAAAATAATTTATACCTTTACCCCTATTCCTTTACTATTTTTCTTTTCCTTTTTTTTTCTTTTCTTTTTCCTTTCTTTTCTTTTTCCCTTTTTCTTATTTCCTCTGTTTCTTCCCTCCTTTCCTGCTTCTCTGTTTCCACCGGCGCCGACGGTGAGGAGGGGGCGCCGACGGCGAGGAGGGCGGAGCTAGGAAAAAGAGGGGCTTTTCACCATCTTGGGACCACGGGGGTTCCATTTCTCCACTCGGCCGAGACCGGGAGCGGCGAAGAGGGCGGCGACGGGGGTGGTTCGGCGGCGGTGGCGCTCGTCGCAGCAAACTCCGGCGAGGTTCGGCCAAAGTAAGGGGTCTACGAGCACGCGTGAACCCTAGGGATGCTAGAGGGGGTTGGTTCGGCCGGGAGGCGCAGAAGCGTGCCGCGACGGCGGGGTGGCGGCGGCCGAGAGGGAATTCGGGGGCTGCCGCCGGCGATTTTCCGGCGACCATTTGGCTCGGGAAGCTTAGGGAAATAACACTTAGAGCACGGGGATAATGATGGTACCTTCAATTCGGGAAGAAATCCACGAGGGTGACGAATTTCGAAGTGTTGCACGGGCGGTCGAGTTAGGGTTCTTCCGCCGAGCTCCGATCCTTCCCAAAATTCAAGCAATGCAACGGCTAATTTTTGGGGAAAAACGGGAGAAAGCACGAGGGAGTTGTGGCGAGGATTTTCGGTGTTGGGGGCTCGGCTCGGGGTGGCTTCTTATAGGCGGTCGACGGAGGCGATGCGGCGGCAAGCAATGGCGCGGCGTCGGCGGCATGGCGCGGTCGCGGGGAGGTCGTGGCGCGACGTGCGGCAAATCGCAGCCGACGTGCGTGCGTACGTGAGCGCGGCGAGGACGGTGCGGCGGATCGTGCAGACGCGACGCTAACGCGTGGCGGTACGGCGACGGCATGGCGACGGCCTAGCGCGGCGGCGCGGCGATTTCGCGACCGCGGGTGGCGCGGCTGTTCGGCGGTGGCAGTGCGCGCAGGACGGTGTCATCGCGAGAGCACGCGTGCGCGCGCGTCCGGCGGCATGGCACGGCGCTCGCGCGTGGCGCGCGCGAACGTAGCCGACGGGTGGTCGAACACCTACCGACGCGATGAACAAGTGCACATTTTCTATTTTACCGATTTAATTTTCCTAAATCCCTATTTCTATTTCCTTTCTTCCTAAAAAGCCCAAATAAATTTTGGTATTCTCGTATACTCTCTAAAATGATATTTCCCATTTCTCCCTATTTTTCAAAATATATTTTTCGTATTTATTTTACTTCTTCTTTTGAGTTCAAGAAATTAGGGTTTGAATATAGCGACGAATTTCTATCTTCATTTTTCTTTTTTTTTTCAAAAATATCTTTATCATCAAATCCCAATTATTCATTATCCTTCCCTCATCAATTAGGGTTTAAACATTAATATATTCTTTTTGTGATGCACCATATTATATACATATATATATCTATATGCTCTTTTCGTGGTACACACGTGTATATTTTGAAATTGTTTTCACCTTTGGGATTGCAAAGCTTAGGGTTTTATTCCATTTTTCCTCAAAGTAATTCTAGAAGAAAAATCTTATTTTTCTCGTACTGGCAATCCGATCGAAAAACACGATAAGAAGCAATGATTCCCAAAAAGTTTTTGTGAGTTCCGATTTTTACGTTCCGAATTCCATTCCTTCGATTTTCAGGATGTTACAAACCTACCCCCTAACAATAAATCTCGTCCCCGAGATTTCTTACCGTTGCCTGAATAGGTGTGGGTATTCGTCCTCGAAACTCTTCGCTCTCCCGGTAGCTTCTTCTTCGTGTGATTGCCCCATTGTACTTTGTACATGCGCCATGACTTGGTTCGCGTCTTCTTTTCGCCTCGTCTAGTATCTTGATTGGATGCTCCGGTAGGTAAGATCACTTGTGGACATGGATGGTTTCTAACGGGCTTGCTCTTCCGGTACCCGCAAACATTTCTTTAGCTGCGACACGTGGAATACCTGGTGGACATCGGAGAGATTCTCGGGCTCCAATTGGTAAGCCACTTCTCCTCCTAGCGCTTATCAAGAATGGACCCACGTATCGTGGTGCGAGTTTCCCTTTGACTTTGAATCTCTGTGTTCCCCGTAGTGGTGAGACCTTTAGATACACGTAGTCACCCTCTTTAAATTCCAATTCTCTTCGTCGGGTATCCGCGTAGCTCTTTTGTCGTGATTGAGCAGCTTGTAGTCGGTCCGGATCAGGCGAACCTTTTCCTCGGCCTCCTTGATTATGTCGGCCCGAATAGGGTTCGTTCACCGGTTTCTGACCACATCAATGGGGTTCGACATCGGCGACCAAATAAAGCTTCGTTTGGCGACATCTTCAGACTGGCTTGATAGCTATTGTTGTAAGAGAACTCGGTGTACGGCAAGCATTTCTCCCAATCCTTGGTGAAATCCAATGCACAGCTCTCGGCATATCTTCTAGTACTTGATTTGTCCTTTCGCCGCCCGTCGATGCCGTGGGTGATAAGCGGTGCGAAAGCGAGATGACTTCCGAGTGCCTCGTGGACTTTGCTCCAAAAATGAGATGTGAATTGGGTACCACGATCCGATATAATCCTCTTTGGTACACCGTGGAGACATACAATCCTACTCATATATAGTTCCGCTAGCTTGGCACCGTTGTAGTTAGTTTTCACGGGAATAAATGCAGATCTTGGTGAGCCGATCTACTATTACCCAAATGGAATCGTAACCACCGTAGTTTTGGGTAGTCCTACTATGAAATCCATGCCTATCTCGTCCCATTTCCATTCGGGAATCTTGAGTGGCTGCAGCAAGCCGCCCGGCCGTTGATGCTCGGCCTTTCACCCTTTGGCACACATCGCACACGGCTACGTATTCAGCTACATCTCTCTTCATATTAGGCCACCAAGTATTCTCCTTTCAAATCCTGGTACATTTTCGTGCTTAGGAATGTAACGAATATGCCGACTCGTAGGCTTCTTTTAAGATCAATCCTCTCAAACCGCCTCGTTCGTGCACACATGCATTCTTTTCTTGTACCACAGATTCCCTTGTCATCTACGAAAACTCCTTAGCGCGCCCAGCGGCCATGCGTTCCTTGATTTCCTGGGTTTCCTCATTCCCTTTTTGGGCTTCTTCTATTTGAGTCCTCAGAAGGGGTTGGATTTCCAGTGAGTGTACTTCTCCGTAAGGAATCAGTGCGGATTAAGTCGAGCCATTTCTTCTTGGAGCTCATTAGCCACACCTCCCAACTCCATGTGGTTGCATTGGGCTTTGCGGCTCAGCGCATCGGCCACTACATTTGCCTTGCCGGGATGATAATGGATTCCTAGATCGTAATCCTTGATCAACTCCAGCCATCGCCTCTGTCGTAGGTTGAGATCGGAGTGAGTAAAGAAATATTTTAGGCTCTTGTGATCGGTATACACATCACAGTGGTTCCCGATCGATAGTGTCTCCAGATCTTCAATGCGTGCACAACCGCGGCTAATTCCAGGTCGTGTGTGGGATAATTCTCTTCGTGGGGTCGTAACTGTCGCGAGGCATACGCTATGACCTTTCCATCCTGCATTAATACTCCTCCTAATCCTTGCCGAGATGCATCACGAGTACATCACGAAATCCTTAGGTTGTCGGGTAAGGTTAAGATTGGGGCAGTGGTTAACTTTTCTTTCGTTGGTGGAAAGCATTTTGACACTTCTCGTTCCATTCAAACTTCTTTTCCTTCTTCGAAGTTGAGTCATAGGTCGGGCTACGGTGGAAAACCCTTCGATAAACCGTCGGTAATAACCGGCCAAGCCCAAGAAACTCGAACTTCCGTCACCGACTTGGGTGCCTTCCATTCCATAACGGCTTCGACCTTGGCGGGGTCTCACGCTACTCCTCCGCTGAAACCACGTGGCCAAGAAAAGCGCGCCTTGAGCCGAACTCGCATTTGCTGAATTTTGCATACAGTGGTGCTCTCGTAGCTTTTCCAAGACGAGCCGTAGATGTTCCGCGTGTTCCTCATCGTTCTTGGAATAAATAAGTATATCGTCGATGAATACCACTACGAACTTGTCCAGGTATTCCATAAATACCTTGTTCATCCGGTTCATAAAGTATGCAGGGGCATTGGTCAATCCAAAGGACATCACTGTGAATTCGTATAAACCATAACGTGTAGAGAACGCCGTCTTAGGAATATCTCCGGCTCTAATCTTCAATGAAGATATCCCCGACCGTAGATCAATCTTTGAGAACACTGCGCACCTTTAAGTTGATCGAATAGGTCATCGATTCGAGGTAGCGGGTACTTATTCTTGATAGTTACTTCATTCAGCGATCGGTAGTCCACACACATTCTCATACTCCCATCCTTCTTTTGACGAAGAGTACGGGGCTCCCTGGGAGAAGAGCCGGGCGTACAAATCCCTTCTCTTGTAGTTCCCCTTATTTGCTTCTTGAGTTCCTCTAACTCGTTGGCCGGCATTCGATAAGGCCTTTTGGATATGGGGCAAGTACCGGGCATTAGATCGATGATAAACTCTACGTCGCGATCCAGGGGCATTCGGGTAATTCCTCGGAAACACATCCGGGTATTCTTGTACTCATCGGCATTCCGCCTAGGGGTAGCATGGTGAACACTCCGCAGCTTGATCACATAGCTTTGGGTTTTGATCCATAGTTATGCTCATCGGTGATCCCCATGGGGTGGATACCGTGACTTCCCTTCGACCGCAGCCTATAATTCCATTATTTTTGGTCAACCAATCCATTCCGAGTATGACATCTATGGTTTGGGGTGATAGCACCATAAGGTTTGAGAGAAACACCACGTCTCTAATCCGTATGGGCACATTAATGCAGGCATGGGGTACGGTTATGTCTCCCGGTGAGTGTACCAAGATAGGTCTTCTAAGTGCTACTTGGTGTAGGTGGTGTTGTTTGCTTACTCGGGAAGATATGAATGAATGTGAGGCTCCGAATCGAATAAAACTTTAATCGGTGCGAGTTGATAGAGAACATACCCATCAATACGCTCTGGTCCTCCCGAGCTTCTTCACCGCACATGATTCACCCGCCACGTCGAAACCCGGTGGCGGCCTCGTTGGGTAGCGGGGTCCCGAATGGACCTCGTCCCGCCGCAGGGTGGGGTTCCTCGGACGGGCGTTGCATTGGCGCCAGTGCGCACAGGGGCGTTGCGTGGTTTTGGGCAGCTATTGGAGTAGTGCCCGAATTCTCCGCAATTGAAGCAGCTCACATTCTTTCTTCCTGGAGCGGCTAGGGTTGGTGTGGGTGTACGAAGCGAGGTGTAGCGACCGGTTGACATGGTCGAAAGCGGGAGAACGTCCGGTTGCCTAACATTTGGCTTCCATGCGAGACGGGGTGGCTCCCTTGGGGCGTTGTGGCGTTCCCTGAAATGGGCGAGCCATAGCGAGCCTCCTCTTGCGGTTATTGTCTACCACCTTTTGGTCATGCTCAAGTCGGACGACCTTGTTGATGAGGCTTTGGAAACTGGTGTGATCCCGCCCGATCATTGGTCCCCGGTTCGTCATTTAGTCCCTCAATGAATTTGTCTATCTTTTCTTCTTCGTCGCTGAGTCACCGGTGGCGTAACGGGCAAGCTGGGTGAACTTGTTCAGATATTCTTGTCGAGGTGTTCCCTTGACGCGATCTGCGAACTCGTTTTTCTTCATCCTCATAACGCATGGCACGAAATTCTCACGAACGCAGCCGTGAATTCCTCCCATGTTGGTTTGCCGGCGTCTTCAGCTCGTGTTTCCTTGTAGGTGTCCCACCAGTCACTTGCGGGGCCCTCCAGCTGGTTAGTAGCGAAGACAACTCTATCAGCTTCTCGGATTCTGACGAGGGTTAGCTTCTTCTCTATCACTCTTAGCCAATCTTTAGCATCCATAGGCTCTTCGGCCGTGGAAAAAGTGGGCGGCTTAGCTCTCATGAATTCTCCCGCACTCGATCCTCCTCGACCTCCTTGATTATTAGCAATCGCTTGAGTAGCCGGGTCTCGCAAAGCCATGACCTCCGCCAGGTGGAGGGGTTGGGTTCGCGGGTTCTCGTTGGTTGCTTTGCTCTGCGGCGATGTGCCATCCGAAGAAGGTAGATGAATTAAGAGATCGGACTAGTTTAGGTTATAGTTTCCGGGGGGATTTTTCTTCAAGTTCTTTTGAATGATCTTCAATCAACGAGACGTGGTGAAATAATAATAAGCTTACGAATTAAGACACCGCAAGCGATGCTCAGTTTATCATATTACATAAGGGGTACATGTACACACACAGTCCTTCATGCCAGGATAGCAACAATAATTATATCGTCCAACTACATCAACTAATTAAGGGGAAATAGGGAGTGGTTCGTGCTGCCGAACTGGGAAGGTCCTCCCGCCTAGTCATCCAACCATCCGCAAGAGCCAGCGCCGGAAGTGGGTGGTCCGCGCTGAAGCAAACCGAAGTCCCCATGGCTCGGAGGTGGTGGCCTCGGAGTCACGCCGAATCTTCCGACTCGGTGGCCGCGTACTCTTGCGAGCGGTCCGGCGGGTGAGGGGGCCTCCGTGTGAGTCGGCGACGAGGGGAGCTTCCTCCTCCATTGGGTCGGTGTCGCTAGACTCCCATTTGATCTCCATGGGCTCGCCTCGGACTCCGTGTCGGTGTAGATCCGGATGGGGTTACCCTCTCCGATCCGGCTCGGATGGTACTGTACGGAGCTCGGGGTGGGTCCCATGGACGTGGCAGCGGTGGGGTCTACCGGTACGGTGCGAGGCTCGTGCTCAACATAAAGCTTGCTCCATCATAGCTTGAAAAGTATCTAAGCATGCTAGAGTCATAAGGTAATAGTGGTCGGGCACGGGGGGGAGGTGATGGTACGAGCTTGGTGGAAGTACTGCTAGCAGCGTAGACGGGACAGTGCGCGAATGCTCCTCCAGCGGTTGATCTCGTCGCTTGCTCTTCCCGAGTTCTTCCAGCTCTACGAGCTTCCCCACGGGCCATATAGCGGTCCGAGAGTTGCTCATCTTGGGCACCATTGGCTGCAGTGAGTTCGCAAGATGTTTATCTGGTCTCCACGCCTTGGTGGTGTTGACCAGATCATTGGCGAGGCGTGACGCGATCGTTGATCTCGAGCGGGGCCTCCTCGTAATGCGCTCGTCCGCCGTCTCCGCCCAACGTGATAGACGCGTGACCATCGGGTTGTAGCAACGAGGGTAGCCTCCACAGTGCAGGCCAGGTTGCCCTCTTCGCGATAAGGATGATGCACGAACTCGTCACCGTGAGTTCGGCACGGTGTATCGCATTAAGGCGAAGGAAGGCCTCGCGAGCTGCATCCTGAATAGCTGCTTCTGCTAGGTCCCGGTGGTAGCGAGTGTGGAAGCAGAAGGATGTCTCACTTCCCATGCGGGCTTCTATGGATACGGCCGCCTCCCAGCTGGATACACTTCGAGCCATGCCTTTTGGTGTGATAGGTGGGTGGTTCCGGTACCTCAAACACCATAGTAGGGACTGAAGTTGTACCACAAACCCCTCGTCTCGCGGGATAGTGACTTCCCAGGTTCCGTCGTGGTTTGACATCTGCTTTTATAGGCAACTTAGGGTTAGCGGGAGAGAGCTATCATAATCATTTGGTAAAAAGAAATACAGATGTAGAAAATGTATATTTGCATTTTCGGAAATAATAGTTTAAAACTAATCCTATTGTAGGGATATTTCCCTTTAGCCATCTAGTTAGGGGTAGGGCGCCATTTGGTCTTAGCCTACGGTCGCATGGCTCTGATACCAGCTCTGTGGACCCCCGATTTTGAGGCGGGAATCTTTCGTGTTCATAGTACCATTTCCCTGGATCGAGTAGTTGGTACCCACGAATACAGTCCTGATAATCGAGTGCACATGCACGAATAGTCTTACAATACCATTATTACATTAATAGGCCCGAAGGCATTGTTCATCGCACAGACCTTATGGTCCGAATACAACATAAAAATAGAATTTAGATAAGGCGGCGGAAGAGGCAGCGCTTGTCAATTGCCACAGCAACGCCGGAGCTAAGGTCTAATATGCGCCGTCGGTTCCTTCGTCCTCCTAGTGATATGCGTATGGATCTTCGGCTCTTCAATTCCATCACTGGAGGTTTGTGCGTATAGCAAGGGTGAGTACCAACCGTACTTAGCAAGCCAACACGAATTGATGCATATGATAGGGTTATTCAAAGAACATGGCTAGGGTTATTTTTGCGTAAAGCCCGGTTTTCACAATTCTTTTCACAAGCCTATCGACTAGCCAAATCAAGTTTTAATTTCATAGTTCATTAACCCGGCGACGGTTCTGTCTACCATCCATCGTGATTCCAAGGATGGCTTCCCGCCTCCGGTTTGTCATGATTTTCGGGAGTCCACCCCTTCTCGCATTCTCGAGAAGTTGATCCATCGCCGAATAAAATCATCATGCAAACCCATCCCAAGCATTTTTAAGTTCAATGTCTAGCCAAGCGAAAGTCTTGTCACGATGCTCAATATCCGCGAGCACGGCTATTCGAATAGATTGATTCATTCACACCTGCAAAGGATGTACACTTTACCCGTACTCCGCGACAGCCCAACAAATGAGCCTACGCCTCAACACATGAGTCTGGCCACGGAAAAGCCTTTCGATAACCTCACTTTGGCACCCGCTCCATGAACTTAAGCCCTCATGCACTCTAGCCATCCTTTTCTAGCAGTGAGAGGAGTTCGCGCACCCGGGGTAAGGGAAGACTTTCCAACTCTTTAAGTTTAATTAACATCAGTTTAATCCCACCATTCATAACAAAGGCCGCAGCCTCATTCGCATCCTTTAACCACATCATAGAGAACCATCTATGCAAGGATACCGCTCCGCTCGGCTATCTAGTCGGCCTAGGTCTATACCCATTCGAGAAGTACGGTTGTACGGCTCGTTTCCGGCTATCTCATGGCTCGGTCCTTAACTCGACTGGGTCGGCACTAGCCTTTTCCGGAATCCACCCAAATCATCCGCCCCGACCTAAAACATTTGTATAGTACTTTCAATTTTCATCAAACTTAGTTCATCATTCTCGTGGCCTTGTGGCGCTCATGTCTCCACATGCCGAATCTCAACTACCTCCCCTAAGGTAGTTGCCCAAGCACAAAGCTTTTTCATAAAGTCATGAGTATGCATAAATCTAAGTATAGCATGGCTAAGCGGTTTATCGAAGTTATGCTTCGGTTGTTTGTATCACATCGCGAGTTACAAGGAGTACTTCTAAAGGTAATCAATAGCAAGGTATGGCATAGCAAGTGTAGGTAATTCGTAAAGCATGCATGTTTAGAGTTTAAAATAACATCATTTCGCAATTGGGTTCGATATGTTCAAAGGGTGTGAAGACTTGCCTTGCTCGCACGCCGGTTGAGTGAGGTCTTCGCGTAGTCGTGTTCACCTCTTCGGACGCTATCCGTACGTGCGAAAAGAAGGGTTGAATCCAGTTAGAATTCAACAACATCAACGAAAAAGGAGATCTCAAAATGATCGCGAAAGCGGATTCCAAACACAACCTCAAACTTCGGAAATCTTAAGAGTTGAATCAACGAAAAGGAGTTCGTTAACCGAGCGAACCATCTTGTAATTAATATGTATTTTGCACTTAAATTTGAAGATATCCTAGAATAATTAGGTTTCTAATTTTTATATCTCCGATAATTGATCTTTAATGTTGCAATTATATTTATTAGGGTTTTTGAAATTCTAACGACATGGATAATGTCATCCATGCTTAACCAATATTTAAAAAGGTCTCATGTGAACTTCGATAACAATTTAAAGGTTGGACAATATTTGCATTCATAAAAAGGAAAAATTTAATCTATAAATCATTTTCACAAAGTATTTCTTTTTGGAAGGAAAAGAATATTATACTTATTCCAAAATGATAATATTTCAAAACCTTATTTTATCCTAAAATATTTCCAAAATAATTTATACCTTTACCCCTATTCCTTTACTATTTTTCTTTTCCTCTTTTTTTTTCTTTTCTTTTTCCTTTCTTTTCTTTTTTCCCTTTTTCTTATTTCCTCTCGTTTCTTCCCTCCTTTCCTCGCTCGTTTCCACCGGCGGCCGACGGTGAGGGAGAGGGCGCCGACGGCGAGGAGGGCCGGAGCTAGGGAAAAGAGGGGCTTTTCACCATCTTGGGACCACGGGGTTCCATTTCTCCACTCGGCCGAGACCGGGAGCGGCGAAGAGGGTGGCGACGGCGGGGGTGGTTCGGCGGGCGTGGCGCTCGCGCAGCAAACTCCGGCGAGGTTCGCCAAAGTAAGGGGTCTACGAGCATCGGTGAACCCTAGGGATGCTAGAGGGGGTTGGTTCGGCCGGGAGGCGCTGCGACGTGCCGGCGACGGCGGGTGGCGGCGGCCGAGACAGGGAATTCGAGGGGCTCGTCGCCGGCGATTTTCCGGCGACCATTTGGCTCGGGAAGCTTAGGGGAAATAACACTTAGAGCACGGGGATAATGATGGTACCTTCAATTCGGGAAGAAATCGGCCGAGGGTGACGAATTTCGAAGTGTTGCACGGGCGGTCGAGTTAGGGTTCTTCCGGCCGAGCTCCGATCCTTCCCAAAATTCAAGCAATGCAACGGCTAATTTTTGGGGAAAAACGGGAGAAAGCACGAGGGAGTTGTGACGAGGATTTTCGGTGTTGGGGGCTCGGCTCGGGGTGGCTTCTTATAGGCGGTCGACGGAGGGCGATGCGACGGCAGCAATGGCGCGGCGTCGCGCGGCATGGCGCGGTCGCGGGGAGGTCGTGCGCGACGTGCGGCAACCGCAGCCCGACGTGCGTGCGTACGGTGAGCGCGGCGAGGACGGTGCGTGCGGGATCGTGCGGCGCGACGCTAACGCGGGCGGTACGGCGACGGCATGGCGACGGCCTAGCGCGGCGCGCGCGACTCGGCGACCGCGGGGTGGCGCGATCTATGCGGCGGTGGCTGTGCGCGTAGGGACGGTGTCATCAGCGAGAGCACGCGTGCGCGCGCGCCCTGGCTCGTACGCGCGGCACGCGCCGGCGCGTGGCGCGCGCGAATGTGGCTGACGGGCTGGTCGAACACCTACTGACGCGATGAACAGTGCACATTTTCTATTTTACTGATTTGATTTTCCTAAATCCCTATTTCTATTTCCTTTCTTCCTAAAAAGCCCAAATAAATTTTGGTATTCTCAGTATACTCTCTAAAATGATATTTCCCATTTCTCCCTATTTTTCAAAATATATTTTTCGTATTTATTTTACTTCTTCTTTTGAGTTCAAGAAATTAGGGTTTGAATAGCGATGAATTTCTATCTTCATTTTTCTTTTTTTTCAAAAATATCTTTATCATCAAATCCCAATTATTCATTATCCTTCCCTCATCAATTAGGGTTTAAACATTAATATATTCTTTTTGTGATGCACCATATTATATACATATATATATCTATATGCTCTTTTCAGGGTACACACGTGTATATTTTGAAATTGTTTTCACCGGCTGGGATTGCAAAGCTTAGGGTTTTATTCCATTTTTCCTCAAAGTAATTCTAGAAGAAAAATCTTATTTTTCTGTACTGGCAATCCAGATCGAAAAACACGATAAGAAGCAATGATTCCCAAAAAGTTTTTGTGAGTTCCGATTTTTACGTTCCGAATTCCATTCCTTCGATTTTCAGGATGTTACAGTTTGCGGGTGATAAGCTGTGCTAAAATTCAATCGGGTGCCGAGTTCCTCTTGTAATTTTTGCCAAAACTTGGAGGTGAACTGGCTACCACGATCAGAAACTATCTTCTTAGGTACACCATGAAGACACACAATCCTTGCAAGGTATAACTCTGCTAACCTTCTACCCGTATAGGTGGTAAGTACTGGGATGAAATGAGCCACTTTAGTGAGGCGGTCGATTATGACCCAGATGGAATCGTGTCCTGAGGATGTCCGGGGTAAACCAGTGATGAAATCCATCCCGATTTCCTCCCACTTCCATTCCGGAATTTGGAGTGGTCGTAATAATCCAAAGGCCTCCGGTGTTCGCCTTTACTCGCCGACATACGTCGCATAGTGCCACGAACTCTGCCATTTCTCTTTTCATGCTAACCCACCAGAACTTTTCCCTAAGATCTTGGTACATTTTGGTACTTCCCGGATGGATAGAGTACTGACTCTGATGTGCTTCAGTGAGGATTAACTTTTTCAATTCCTTATCTTCCGGCACACATATCCTGTTGCCCATCCATATGGTTCCATGCTCGTCTTCCGTGAAGTCACGAGCTTTTCCCACTATCATATTCTTCTTAAGCTCAACTATGTCCGGATCTGAGGCTTGAGCTATGCGAATTTGATCCAAGAGTGTGGGTTGGGCCTCAAGAGCGGCCACAAATCCGAGTTCAACAATTTCCAGGTTGAGGTGCTCTAAATCTTGTAGTAGATGTTCACATCTTCCTTCTATGTGAATAGAGTTGCAATAACTCTTTCGACTCAGAGCATCAACTACCACGTTAGCTTTGCCGGGATGGTAGTGTATATTGAGATCATAATCCTTGATCAACTCCAACCATCGTCGCTGACGGAGGTTCAAATCCGGTTGGGTGAAGATGTATTTCAGGCTCTTATGATCCGTATATATTTCACAGCGATTACCAACGAGGTAATGTCGCCATATTTTCAGAGCATGGACGACTGCTGCTAGCTCCAAGTCATGTGTTGGGTAATTAGACTCATGAGGTCTCAATCGGCAGGAAGCATACGCGACCACCTTTCCATCTTGCATCAACACACAGCCCTAACCCCGGTGAGATGCATCGCAATAGACTTGGAAATCCTTGGTTTGATCTGGCAAGATCAACACGGGTGCTGACACCAGTTTTCTCTTGAGTGTTTCAAAACTTCGGTTGCGCTCGGCAGTCCATATAAACTTTTCATCCTTCTTTAACAACCGTGTCAAAGGCTTGGCAATTCTCGAGAAGTTTTCGATGAACCGACGATAATAACCCGCAAGTCCTAGAAAACTTCGACCGGGTGACGGTTTTAGGTGGAGTCCATTTGGTCACAGCTTCTACATTGGAAGGGTCCACTGCGACTCCTTGGGCATTCACGATATGGCCGAGGAATTGCACTTCCTTCAACCGAAAGCACATTTGCTAAACTTAGCATAGAGTTGGTGGTCTCTTAACTTTTCAAGTACCAAGGAGATGGTGCTCATGTTCCTCTTCCGACCGCGAATAGATCAAGATGTCGTCGATGAACACCACGACAAACTTATCTAGGAATTCCATGAACACTTTGATCATCAAATTCATGAAAAGGTCGGGTATTTGTAAGTCCGAAGGACATGACTATGCACTCATACGTACCGTACCGAGTGACGAAGGCGCCTTGGGAATATCTTCTTCTCGGATTCTTAGCGATGATAGCTCGACCGCAGTCTATCTTGGAGAACACCTTGCTCCCTTTAATTGATCGAACATGTCGTCAATCCTAGGGAGAGGGTATTTATTCTTAATAGTGACATCGTTGAGTGCGCGATAGTCGACGCACATCCTTTTGGTCTTATCTTTTTCTCCACAAAAATGACTCGGCGTACCCTGGGTGATGTGCTCGGGCGGATATAACCTTTTCAGAATCGTTCATCTACTTGCTTCTTGACCTCTCGCCAACTCATTGGCTTCCATTCTATAAGGTCTCTTGTGGATCGGAGCAGTGCCAGGGACTAGGTCAATCCGAAACTCTATCTCTCTTTCAGGTGGCATTGTGGTTAGGTCTTCCGGGAAGACTTCCGGGTACTCACAAACCACAGGAATATCTTCTAACTTCACCTGATCCTTTCCTTTCTCTTCGGGCTTCTCCTTAGCCGAGATCCGATTCAGACTTGCTACTACCCTCAGTGGTTTAGGGAAGCAGTAAATTACTTTCTTCCCCTCGTCATTGGTTAAAGAGATCGTGCAGCTTGCGCAATCGATCAGACCTTTATGACGGGCTAACCAGTCCATCCCAAGGATGATATCCAGGCCTTTTGATTCTAGAAGGATAAGATTGGCTAGAAAGGGGAATCCTTGGATTTTTATTGCCAGTGAAGGGCAAAAGTGGGCGGTGTTCAAGCGGTTCCCGGGTGTTTGGACCCGCATGGGTATCTTAAGTTTTAACACCGACAACCCATGTTTCCCCACGAATGCTTCTGATATGAAAGAATGGGTTGCACCCGAATCAAACATGACTGATGCATTAAAGGAGTTCACCGAGAACATACCTAGTATGACATCCGGTGCGTCATGTGCCTCCTCTGCTGAAGCATGATTCACTCTTGCTTGGATGAACCTGGGTGCGCGTTTTGGTCTTGGACATTTGTCTGCGAAATGTCCAGGTTCTCCATAGTTGAAACAGTTACCCGGTTTGAATCCCGACTCCTTCTTTGGTGGCATTGGCTTGGACTGCGGTGGTGGCTGTGCTGTTGGCGAACGTGGGGCCGGATTCCGCTGCGGCTGTCCGGGACGGCTTCCGCTGGGTTGGAAATTCCTGGGATGGTACGGGCGATGCTGACGAACGATCATGGTGGTAGGCCCATTCTGACCACCAGGAGTGAAGCGTGGCCGCTGGGAATTCCCTTGTTGGGGATGTGGCCTAAACTGGGTAGCTTTCCGTTTTCTGAGCATTTTATTGCGTTGGTCTTATTGACGGATGGCTTTGTCGACCAACTTCTTGAAATCGGCATACTCACCGAAGATGAGTTTGTCCGTCAACTCATCGTCCAGCCCGGCCAAGAACTTCTCTTGACGCTCGGCGTCTATACGTACGTCCTCTGGAGCATATCGCGCTAAGCGATTAAATTCGTGCAGATATTCGGTGACGGTTCGAGTGCCTTGCTCCAAGGATCTGAACTCCCTCTTTTTCTGGGCTACTATCCCTCCAGGGATGTGAGCCTTCCGGAATTGGTGGCAAAACTCTGCCCAAGTAACTGCGGGTGCGTCCTCCCGACGGGTGACCAAGAAATTGTCCCACAGGCTGAGGCGGGACCTTGGAGTTGGTGAGCGGCGAAAGACACTCTTTCTTGGTCGTGCGTACCTTGGAGAAGGTCCAACTTCTTTTCTATGGCAATGATCCAGTCATTAGCCTCCATGGGGTTGGTGGTGCTTGGAGAAAGTTGGGGGTCGGACTCGAAGAAATTCGATAGTGTGTTTTGTGGGGGAGGGGTGGTGCAAAATGGTCGTGCCGATGCTTGGTTCTGCTCGTTGAAACCGTTGCATCATTTGCAATCGCATCCGCCGATGCTGTTGCATTTGCCGCATCATTGCAGCCATCATCTAGGTCCGGTTGGCCAGAACTTGTGCCAAAGTGATGTTCTCAGGGGGAGGAGGTGGGTTGTTGGTATTAGCACGGGTGTTGTTCTCAGCTGACTCATTGCTATTGCTACCATTCCTGGTGTTCACCATCTTAAGGAGCGGAACAAACAAGACGGGGAGAAGGAGTAAAATAGATTGAACAGAGAAGTTGGTCTTTATTACTTGTTTTGATCTGTTCTTGACTTAAAACACTTAAAACATACCCAACATCCTTAATTGGGCAACCCATATCCACACTTGATATAGGTTGACCACTACCCACGCACAGCACACCTAACACACAGCAACTAGGCAAACATAAAAACTAGGAAAACGGTAAACTAAGGGTGGCGACGTTCTAAGGGTCGAAACGGCTTCCACGGTCGGAGGAGTCGAAACCACTTCTAAGGGAGTTCCCGTCTTCCTTTTCCTTTGAGCGGCTTCGAGAGCTGGCTAACTCGCCTTTCCGTCTGGGACTCTTGGAGCTGCCGCTGCTACTGGACACCGAGATCCATCCTCCTCCTCCGCTTGGGGCAGGCACCAGAGCAAGAGCAGGATCTGGTACTGGGGCTTGGGAAGGCGGTGGTGCAGGAGGTGGAACCCTGGGCGCCAGTTGCATCCGTACCGGATCCTTGGTGTTCTTCCGTGGCGTGATCCTTATCCGAAGGATGTTGGGAGGTGGAAGCCCCTTCAGACTGGCGATCTCTCTCTTGAGTCGATCCACCTCATCCTTCAAACTCTTGATCTTTAAGATCTTCGGTCATTCGGGGCCTTTGCCGCCATGTGAAGCTCGCATGCATCTTATCCACCCTTCAATCACCGTCCTCATGTGGGAGAAGGTGGTGTCGTTCTCCTCCTCGCAGATCGGAAGGTGTTGATTGCTAATGAAGTTCCCGCCGAGGATGGTACCGTAGGCGAGTGGCGGAGATGGTAGTCATGCATCTCCCTCATCCGAGCCAGCATTAGGTAAGCCGCCTCTTGGTGCATGCTCATCTGTTCCTCCCGACGCCGCGACCACCATGTTCGGGATATTGGTGCCTACGAACCCGTGCACCTCCAGCGGACTTGGTGAGGCAACTCACTGCCAAACGGTGAGACGACCGTGTACTCAGGTGCATCCGGATAGCCCACTGCCAAGGCCATTCTTGCCAGCTCCGCGACGAACCCTTTCAGACCCTGACCATTGTGGGTGACTGGACGGCCTGCCATCTAGAGAAGACAAGGTAGGGGATCAATGCATTCTCAAACCCAAGTTAGACAAAGGATAAAGGACTCAAGTAAAGTAAACGAGAAAAAGAGGGTTTTTTGAGAAACATTTTTATGAGGCTGAGTAAAACTTCTAAGGACATCCCCTAAATGATGCTGAAAAATAGATGCTTAGTTATAATATAAAATTGGTGACCATTCCCTCCTATCTCGACTTAGGACAATGACCCCTTAGAAAATCCCAACTGGGCGGCTGAATAAGAGATCAAATGATTTTCCAAATTTTAACTCTAAAATCCCGTCACTTAGACTTGACCAGGTTTTCAAAATGCTCTGAGAGAAACTTAAAATTTTTCCCCAATCCCGAGGAATCAAGTCCCATTTTCCCGAAACCGTTTTCAAAAGCCAGGGCTTATGCATATGAAAAGATTCAGAGGGCTCCTAGGGTTTTTCCGTTTGGCTTTTCCTGTAGTCTGGGAATTGGCTCTGATACCAACTTGTCATGCCCAGAAATTCAGACCCGAATTTTCAAAGCTATATGTGTATTAAAATCCCTGTCCAGGGCCAGCCAAGGTACACATACGACAATTTTTGATATTACAGTTCCACGTCTTAGAAACAATAAAAAAATTACAAAAGAGCAGCGAAAAAAGAAAAAGGGCCTAAGCCTAAGCTTGACGTCGGCCACGCGGCTTCGACCATTCCACAGGCAGCTTCCCGAGTGCAGGACAAAGCCTACTCCACTTCATCTTCGTCTTCAACCTCTGGCTCAGGTTCTGGTGAAGAAGCAAGGATGAGTATTTCCACGTACTCAACAAGTCACGCCGGAAGGGGAGAAGAATGAATGCAGGGGAGACAAAGGTCTGGCTAAGGTTTGCTTTTGCGCAAACGGCAGGAGTTTTTCCAAACAATACGAATTTGAACAAAGCCAAAACAACAGTAAATTGAGTAAGTAAAGCATTTTTACTCCAACACCGTCCAACGTTATCCCCACGTTGTGACGGGCCCAAACCATCCACCTATACTAGTCATGTTCCAAAACTTAGGGTGTAAAAGTGTGAGACTAATCACGGAGAGCTCGGTTGATCGCCCCATCACCACGGGCACGGCTATTCGAATAGATTTACTCGATCGAGGTGTACAACTGTACCCACAAGACACACCCCACAACACGGTTTTCGTGCGTCGGAATACCACCGCGGTACCCGGAAAGGGAAGTGTGATAGGACCTTTCGTATAACCCCTCTTCTAACCAAGCGAACCCCACCAAGGTTTCGCCCCCACTCCCGAACCCTAGGAGTGGGCAGCCCCCCCCGAGTGCCTCGGTGAATCCGGCAGCCCAGCAACCCTTATACCGGGGCCGACTGAAACTCCATCCCGCTCACCCTTGCCGATGGGTTCGTCAGCTAGGAGAGGCTACACTACGGGACCTACCTTACCCATTTCGGCTTGTGGTTTGCACGGTCATTCTCCCGAGGGGTCCCGTGAACTGGTCCTTAATTGCTATGGGCGCCGCTAGCCAAAACCATAGCGCCCACAGCCCACCATTTTGTCATATTTTAGTTATTAGTCCGGTTCACCTGAATCTTTAATCATTAATCCTCCGAACATAAGTCCGGGAGATATATATTACGTGAGAAAATGACCCATTTAGTGAGCTAGTGAAACTAAGCCAGGCTAAGCATAACCTAGTCCTAAAATCTAATCACATTATTTTCCTAAGTTTTATCAAAGGGTTTGGGGTGTCAAACCTAAGGCATAAACTAAGTATAGGGTGTATTATTTCCCATGAAATGACAACTTAAAATACATGCAATTTCATAGAGTAAAACAGATGTTTTAGCAAAATGGGAGCAATATGATCAATGATATAGCATGACTTGCCTTGCTCTTCGGTTTGGGGGACTTCGCGACGACTTCAAGTAAACCGGAACGGAGGGACTACGGGATCTACACGGCAAACAAGCACTTCAACAAAACAGGCTAAAAAGCTACTAAAACAGGAAACAAAACCATTTTTAATGGATTCTTAGCATTTTTACGAATTTAATGAAATTTGAATGGGCTAAAATGGAGGTGGGGTTGAAAAGACATGATTTTTAGAAGATTATATGTGTTTTTACTAAAACAGAAAAATCCTTAATAATTTATTGCGCAATAAATCCCGGAATTGCGTCAGCGCTAGGGCTGACGTCAGCGATGGCGTCCTCGACCGTGGGAGCACCGGTCCAGGGTGGACCGAGTCCACGAGCCGAGAGGGAGAGCGGCGCACCACGTGGCGCACACGGGCGCCGACTCGGCGGCCACGCGGTGTGCCACGCGGGCCAGCGGGGACGGACAGCCCTGATCTGCCGAGGCAGATCGGACGACCAAGAAGGGGTTCGGGCGGCGCGATCGGCGGCGATGGCGCACGGTGGCCGGAGACCGACCGCGCCACTCGGCGGCGGCGCGAGCGGTGGAATACCACGGCTCTTGCGTGGGCGGAGCCATGCGCACTCGGGGACGGCGGCGCGCACTCGGCCAAGAGGGGAATAGGGACGAGTGCTCACCGTGGTGCGACCGGAGTCGAAGGGGACGACGGCGCGAACGGTGAGGGAGGCGACGGAACCACTCGGGAAGGGGTGGCCGAAGTAAGCGGGGCACCGGCGACGAGGAGGGAGGAGTCGGCGGAGCTCGGAGTGTCTCGGAGCGGCGGGAACACACGGCCAACCTCGGCGACGAAGTCCGAAACAGGGCGCACGGCGGAACGACGGAGAGAGAGAGAGGTTTGAGTGGAGGTGTGGGGAGCTTGGGGGAGGGCGAGGGGGTGCTTAAATAGGGGATGGGGAGGTCGGCGGCGACCGGATAAGGCGCAATTCCTCGCCGGCGTGATTTGGGGAAAATAATGACCGGTGATTAAATCCGACCATTAAGGGGCGCGGGAGCGGCGGCGGGCGATTGAAGGCGGCGGAGAGACGGAAGTTAGGCGGTGCCTTTAGGGCACGCGGGAGGGACGGGCGGCCGAGATCCGCGCGGGCGAGGCGGCGTCAATGGCGGCGGGCCAGCCGGAGGTAGGGGACGGGGCGAGGTGGACCCCACTGCCGGTGTCCCGTAAGAAGGGGAGACGAACTGGACTCAGGCTGCGGCGCGAGGGTTTGGCGGGCCGTAGCCTTGTCGGCCGCGAGAGAGAGGAGGGCGCGCGTCGGGCGGGTGGGGAACGGCCGGTCGGCGGGGCCGATCGGTGGGCGCACTCGGGAGGGATGGGTCGTCGACTCGGGCCAGCGGCCCACACCAAAATGAGCCGGAAAGGACGGAGGAGAGAGAAATTGATTTTCCGGGATTTATTAATTCCAAAATTGATTTTAATTGGTTAAAAATTATTTCGGTGCTCGAAAATTCCACTAGAAATCTGTTAGCGTATTTTGACATGTAGAATTTTGGAAAAATCCTACCATGCCATTTCCATTTATCGTTTGGATTTTAAAATTATTAATTCCCTCCAGTTAATTCCAACGATTTTCTTTTACGATTTCCTTTTGGATTTTTAAAAGGGGAAAACACCTCAGGGTGTTACAATGCTCTCCGCCCACTCCGATGAAGGAATTCACTCGGCACCGTTCGGACTACCGAACGCCGCCAGAATCTACACCGATCTTCTCGTCTCCCCGACGGAGACGATCTACTCGGACGAAGTCCTCTTGGCGCCGTTTGGGTTACCAAACGCCGCTGAGATCTACGGCAATCTCCTCTACCCCGAGTCGGGATTGACCCGCTCGGCGGAGTCCACGTCCTCAAGCTCCGACTCGGACTGGAACGATCCAGATTCGAGCTACCTAGGGTCGAGGGAGGTCGCCGTCATCCTCCAGCCGTTCGGCTCATGCTCATCTTCGGAGCTCAACGAATACCTCAGCTCTGTCGGCTTTGACGACCTCTATGGCATGCCCTCAGACGAAGCCAACGACTCCGACTGCCACAAGGACTACGAGCTGAAGTGCTTCGATGTCCTCATGGCTGAGCCGGACGACTCTGACTCAGCCATGGCCCGCATGCTTGCAGAGGAAGAGCGAGCCAAGATCAAGCAAGAACGCAAGTTAGCTGAAGAGGAAAAGAAACGCAGGGAAGAGGCCGACAAGAGAAAGCAAGATCTACGGGCAGCCGGACGATCCGCTCAGGAGGCTATTCTTCAAACGCGGGTCTGCAACACCAATGTCTTTCAGACGCCACAGCAGAACGCTGTTGCTGCCCTCACACTCTTGGACACCGTCATGGAGACGGCACCCCCCGACGTGACTCCAATATTAGATAAAATCAAGACCATCGTCGTAGCTACAGCCAACGGCCATCCCACCACCTCGGCATGAAGGCCGACTGAGTCCGTGGCCAAAACGCCTGACAAAAGCCGACTCCCGCCTCTAAGGTCAGGAGACTACAAGAGGCCCGAGCCAGACCGGTCGACGACAAGGCCAAGAGGCCCACGCCGCAAGTCCACACGAAGTACCGGGAGCAAACGGCCGACTCCGCGACAAACGACATGTACGTCCACCCGTCCACCATCGCGTCCACCGCAACAACAGCTCCAGCTACCCAACCAGTCAACCGAAGACCCCGCCGAGTGATCTGCGGGAAGTCCTCGATCGCCACTACCAGGAGCGAGACCGACGCACTCGGGAAGATCGGAGGGGATCACGCGATAGCAGCGACGACGGAGTGCCAGCTTTCACTCGGGAGCTTCGCCGAGTGCACTGGCCGAATGGTTTTAAGCCAACAGGAATAGAGAAGTATGACGGCAAGACCGACCCCGAGTCGTGGCTTACCGTGTACACTCTCGCCATCCGCGCAGGCGGTGACAACAAGGCTATGGCCAACTACTCGCCCGTGGCCCTCGCCAACTCAGCCAGAACCGGCTCACGAGCCCGCCAAGAGGCTCAATCGGCTCGTGGAGCGAGCCGAGGGACCACTTCATCGCCAACTTCCAGGGCACCTTCGAAAGGCCCGGCACGCACTTTGATTTATACAACGTCATTCAGAAGCCGGACGAGCCTCTGAAGGATTACATTCGCCGCTTCTCCAAAAAGCGCAACAAGATCCCCAACATCACTGATGACATCATCATCGCCGCCTTCCAGAAGGGAGTCCGTGATGAGCTGTTAATCGGGAAGTTTGGGCGCAAGCCACCGAAGACGGTGAAACAGATGTTCGAGATGGCGAACTCCTATGCCAAATCCAATGATGCCATCAAGGCAGCGCGCCAAGACCGGCCCGACAGGAGGGAAGATAAGCAAGCGGGAGGAAGCCGGAATCCTAAGAAGGATAACAGCAACAACAACAACGAGGGCCAAAAAGACCGCAAGCGCTGATCCGAAGATCTGGTTGCCGCAACCTCCAACTCTCAACGCCGCCCCCGAGTCGCCGCCTACGACGCCATCATGAACGCTCAATGCACTCATCATCCCAATCACAAGCACAAGGCTAAGGACTGCTTTATCTACAAGCAATTCACCGAACAATATGTGGCGCAACTAAACGAGAAGCCGACTATTAGCGAAGTGCTGGGTCACTCGGTCACTGTCGTCACTTCTTTTCCACTCGGCGATGTCATCGATAACCAGGAGGCGACTGGGCGCATCGCAAAGTGGGCCCTGGAGCTAATGCCGCTGGACTTAACTTTTAAGGCGAGGACGTCTGTAAAGTCATAAGCCCTGGCAGATTTCCTGGCCGAGTGGACCGAACAACAAGAAGATGTACCTCAAGAAAACATACAATACTGGACCATGCACTTTGACGGATCCAAGAGGATCACTGGCTTGGGAGCAGGAGTCGTGTTGATCTCCCCGCTTGGGGAAAGACTGAGATATGTTCTTCACCTCACTTCTCCGCTTCACACAACGTCACCGAGTATGAGGCCCTGCTATGTGGACTGCAACCTGCAGTTTCACTCGGGATACGTCGGCTCATCGTGAAAGGGGACTCCCAGCTAGTCGTGAACCAAGTAATGAAAGACTGCTCCTGTCTAAACAACACCATGGAGGCCTACCGACAGGAGGTTCGCAAACTTAAAGACAAGTTTGACGGACTCGAGCTATCACACGTCCTAAGACACAACAACGAAGCAGCTGATGAGTTGGCGCAGTCCGGGTCCAAACGTGAAGCCGCCCCAACAGACTTTTTGTCGAGCACCTCTATGAGCCAACTATTGTGGGAAAGCCGACTCCCAACGAACAAGCTACAAACGAAGTTGCCATGATTGATGCCGACTGGAGGACACCACTCATCAAATTTTTAACACAGCAAGAGCTGCCGGAAGACCGGGATGAGGCAGAACGTGTCCGACGTCGTTGTCAAGCTTATGTCATGGTTGACTCCGACTTATACCAGAGAAGTCCCTCCGGAGTCCTGATAAGATGCATCACACCCGAGGAAGGACGACAGCTACTCCAAGACATCCACTCGGGCATATGCGGAAGCCACGCGGCAGCACGCACCTTGGTGGACAAAGCCTACAGACAAGGTTTTTTCTGGCTTACCACGGTCTCCGACGCGGACAAAGTGGTACGAACCTGTGAAGGCTGCCAATTCTTCGCCCGACAGAGCCATGTCCCAGCCCAAGAGCTACAAACAATTCCATTATCCGGGCCGTTTGCGGTATGGGGCTTAGACATGGTTGACTCTTTCAAGAAGGCTCCAGGAGGATTCACGCACCTTTTTGTCGCAATCGACAAGTTCTCCAAGTGGATCGAAGCTAAGCCGGTTGCTACAATCACTGTTGACAAGGCACGGGGACTTCATTCTCAACATCGTGCACCGGTTCGGCGTCCCAAACAGAATTATAACCGACAACGGGACTCAATTCACAGGAGGCATCTTCAAGGAATTCTGCGAAGATTTCGGAATCAAGATTTGCTATGCGTCAGTTGCCCATCCCAAAAGCAACGGACAAGTTGAGCGTGCCAACGGCATGATCTTTCAAGGCACCAAGGCCCGAGTGTTTGACCGGCTAAATCCTTATGCCGGCAAATGGGTCCAAGAGCTCCCCTCAGTTCTGTGGTCTCTACGGACTATGCCCAGTCGGACTACCGACCAAACTCTTTTCTTTCTGGTCCATGGGGCAGAAGCCATGTTGCCAAACGAAATGGAGTATGAATCCCTACGAGTTCGCAGCTTCAACGATGAGCGCTACGATCAAGACCGAGTGGACGATCTAACCCGACTGGAAGAAGCCCGAGAGGCAGATCTGATCCAGTCGGCAAGATATCTTCAAGGTCTCAGACAATACCACAGCCGCAATGTTCGAGCATGAGCTTTTATTGTCGGCGATCTAGTTCTACGCAAGATTCAAACCACCAAGGACCGTCACAAATTATCTCCATTACGGGAAGGGCCATATATAATCGCTGAGGTGACTTGGCCAGGAGTATATCGACTAAAGCGTGAAGATGGATCCATGGTGGAGAACTCTTAACATCTTCGACGATACTATGCTTAAATTGCCTCAAGTTTCATGTTATTCTTGACTGCCAAACCTCAAGCAAGACGACTTCTTGAGTTAGCAGTCGGGGGCTGCATACGTGTCAACAAAGCATGGTTTTCTTTGATAACTTGTTTATATTTGGTTTATCATTGTTTAGTGTTTTGATTCGAGTTCAATAGATAAGGACTGAGAATTTTTTGTTGACCTAATCAAGCTTAGGCTTGGTGACAGTCGGACGAAAATTACTTAAGAAATTTTCTATGAATACTCGGATCAAGGCATTAACATAAATAAGCTAGATATTTACAAGTTCACATCAGAGTTTACAAGCAACATTCACACAGTCATTGAGATCCAGGCATCTGAAGATTGCAGCCTGGGGATCTCCTCCTCTTTTGTTGATCGATTCAAAGAAAAGACGGATTGAAGACTAAAGTCAAAAGACCGCTTCAAAGCTCACCAGCATCAGTGGTCGAACCCTTGACTGTCGGGAGATCTTCTTCAGCCGACTGGTTTCCAGCGGGGGTCTCTTGGCTGGCAGTCGGGGGCTCCTTCACTGGGACATCCTCACTAGGAGGTGGGAGCTTCTCACTCGGAGCGCTCTCACTCGGGAAAGGGCCCCTGGATTCTTGTTCTGCAGGCCTTGTCGCTTCGGCCGCTGCAGATGATTTTGGGCCTTCAACTCTGCCTAGTGGGGTCTATGTTCTGAGGCCTCCTACGAAGAGAAAGATGGGAGCAATCGGGACAAAGGCAGAGAGCTGGTGAACAGTACTGCGAAAGAGGAAATTTTTGGGAAGACGAAGTGACGGGGATGACCACAAGGCTTCGTAAAAAGACTTGAGGGTTTTTGCTAAGTCATCTCGTGATTGGGCCGAGCCCATGAGAGACTTGCGGCCCAGCTAAGGTGTGGCTTGACACGTGTCCTTAGGGACTTAAATGGATGGACTTAAGCAGATTTGCCTTGGCAATATGCACGTGTCACATAGCCCAATACCTTTAAAATCCTTTCATACCGCGGTTTGCGTAACTTCATGAGAAGTTGGCATGATGCAATTTGAAAGGTGACCAACAGTTAAGCTTTTCATGGCTGTCCTGACGACAGGGACTGTTTGGTTTTTAAGCATTTGATTAAATGATTATATCAATGCTATTTTTCCATCTTGGTGAAGATCTTTTTAGATTAAGACCAATATTATGGCAGGAGCTATTTAATATTTTGGTCGTATTTTTCAGATGACTGAAAAATTTGTTTACCCGTGAGGGGTGATTAAATTATTTATTCCGGGATGACTCGGGTAGATTAGCTCGGATAAGCATGAGCTTGCCGAGTGAATTGATTTTCTTACCCATGAGGGTCGATAGAATTACTTGTTCTGAGATGACTCGGGCAGGTTAATTCGGATAAGCATGAGCTTACCGAGTGCTTTTTACCCACGAGGGTCAATTAAATTATTTGTTCCGAGATGACTCGGGCAAGTTAACTTGGATGAGCATGAGCTTGCCAAGTATTTTATACCCACGAGGGTCGATTGAGCTATTTGCTCTGAGATGACTCGGGCAGATCAACTCGGATAAGCATGAGCTTGCCGAGTGAATTGATTTCTTATCCATGAGGGCTAAGTAAATTATTTGTTCCGAGACAACTCGGGCAAATCTACTCGGATAAGCACGAGCTTGCCGAGTAATGTGATTTTTATGATTGCTTTAGCTTGAGCAAAGCATTTATATGAGAATAATTTTTTACAGTTCTTGACTATATGTTTAGTCTGATTTTGACTAACCACATAGTCGGAGGCTAGACCTAATTAGGTGCATCAGGAGATGCACCTAGATATTTATTTTTGAGAATTTTTTAGATATTTTCCAGCCCTTCACAGTCTTTGGAGCCGCTCGGGAAGATTCAGGCAGAGATAATGGAATCACTCGGCATTTGAAGCACTCGGCCAAAGAGGTTTTTGGCTGTGTGCTGTTTTGATTTGAAGCTGAGTTGTCTCGTCGACTGAAAAGGACTCGGGGGCTACTGTGGAGATTATGGCAATCGGGTATCTACATGGCAAGCTTATCCGACTGGAGGTAGGGATAGATTGCGCCTGCCATATCTGTAAACCAAATATGACTTGGGTGTTACGTTGCCGATTGAGATAAGGCAACGGCCTATAGTCACGGTTTGGTAAGATTGAGGAAACCGACTTAGAGTAAGATAGGGTTTTCGATTTGTAAGCCCACCTCCCAAGACTATATAAGGGGGGTAAGGGGCGTCCCTTGAGGGATATCAGATAAGATATGCTTTATGAGCTTTTAGCTTTTAGCCTTAGATCTTGAGATTAGTAAAGACACTCGGCGGATCGAATCCTCCGAAACAGGAGTAGGGTATTACCTCACGAGAGGGCCTGAACCTGTCTAAATCCCGTTCTCCAATCTAACCCATTGTGCTTGACGATCTTGACTGCACCCCCAAAATTCTATTGCCGAAACCAAGTTTCGACACTGCTTCACCTCCCTTGCACTACAATGCATCTTCAACCTCCAGCCAGCCGACTATTCTCTCTCCCATGTAGACTCAAGTGTTGCCGCCCCTCTCGATCTCCCTCCTCGATTGACTCCCCTTCCATTTGATTGCAAAAATCAATTCCCCTTCACCTCCTCATCACTTCCCCCATAATTCCCCATGCAATCCCGCAGTATTCATCGTGGATTTTGATTTCTTTCATCAATGGCGAGCTCCACCATGGCCGACGACATTCCTCTCCCTCCTCGGTGTTCCCCTCCTCCCCCTAACGACCCTCTCCATCCCCTCTGCGCCTATAAATGTCCCCGGCGCTCCCCTCTTTCATTTCCTCAACTTTTGAGCTCTCCCGTGCGCCGGAACCACCTCCTCGCCGTTTTTCCCCATCGCCACCTTCGGCTACCACCTCCGGCCACTCCTCCTAGTCGACTAGAGCTGCGCAAGACCACGGCAACACCATCCTCGACGTCGCAGCCACCTCCCCTTCCTTGGCCACTCCTCCGTTTTGCATGAAGTCCACCGGTAGTGCACCCCAGCCGACAACCGGTGAAGAACGTCATCGTTCTCCACCTTCGGCAGCCGCTCCCCGTCGAGCCGGGCGCTGCTAGCCCGTGCCACCACTGCCGACGGCTATGCCTCGCCGTGCTCGTCCTTGGAATGCCCTTCATCAAGCTCAGATGCCACTGAAACACCACCCCCACGCGGTGAACAGTGAGCATGCCATCGTTCTCCTCCTTTGGCAGCCCCTGTTGCCTCGCTGGTGTGCCGTACGACATCGCCATCTCCTTTCTCGGCATCACGACACCATCCTCTTCCCCGGCCACCGTTCCCCACCCTCGGATCACCGCCGAAGCTTGCCGCTAGCGTCGGCACCAGTGCGTCGGCCTTTCCTTCGCTCGCCGCCGTGCACCCACGTCGCCTTTTCTCATTGTCGTGCGCACAATGAGCTCCTTTCTTCCTCTCTGCTCCCCGCCCGCAGTTTCCTACACATAAGATTGTAAAAATTCTTTCAAGTATACATCTAATTACATTGGAATCTTTGAGTTAACATGATTTTGTGCAACAAAGACTAGCACGTCGTCTACATCGTGCGGTTGTTCGTTGTGGTTGTAGGACACTCACGACGCAAGACATGCACAGGTCTTTTGCATCCACAGGAGGTGTCGGTTCATCTAACCAGGCACGTACAGGGTCCAGAGGCACTGCATTTGTCAAGGAGGACGACAATGATGACGAGGAGGTGGGCCAGAGACACGATGAGATTGGGCCGTCTCAGCTACACGACGCTTCCTCGAGTTAGCCTACGTAGCAGCTTGGGACCAGGAGATGCCGACCACCCGACCCTTTCACTCCAGGCACCAATGCTCTTGGGCACAAGGGTAAGGGTAAGAGTAGGAGGAAGTGAAACTTGTTGTACATATTGTGCTATATGGTAGTGTAGACTTGTAGACTCTATGTATTATTATTATGCACATGCATTGACTGTATGGACTATTATTATGGACTTTATGAAGTACTATGGACTTTACGGACTATTATGAACTCTATGGACCTTTAGTATGCTCATGTATATTCGTTGAGATGAATGTGTTATATAGTTGTTGATGTCATATGTTAACTTAATATTTTGTAATGATTGAATTGAAAAACATGGGAAACTTTGCTAAAATTTTCTGTCTGAACTCGTTTCACTACCTGCTATAAAGGAGTAGAGATTTGGCCAATTGGGAAAATGTGGTAATTTGAAAGGACAAAAATTTAGAAAAATATGAAGTGAGGCCCTTGAAGTATTTGGAACTTACAGGAAGGAAATTGGAATTTAAACTTCAATGATGAATGCCTCAATCAAAATTGACAAAATGAAGAACATCATGTTACTATTCATTGTCTGAAAACAGAAATGACAAAAACATAATTGATTAGCGACCTTTGCGGCTGAATTCTAAGGAAAAATATTATGAAACATATGTCATGTTTTGTAACCTAAATAAAATATGAGTTATGCTTCTATTATTGGACGAGTTGTGTACCATGTGAACTTCTGAGGTTCTGGAGGTCAAACTCGTGCTTTAATAAGTTCAGATTATGAACACAAGTAATGTAACCAACATAACTATGATAGGTGCAATAATAGGGTATATTATACAACACGATAACATTTCTAGTACATTACGACAAACTAAATAAAATTTTAATTGCATTATGTCACAACACATTGAGAAGTTCAAGTCTAGACAACAATACAAATAAACCATAGAACTACCAACTCATGCAGACTACTGAGTGCGACAAGGCCACTTTCTCTTCCTCTATGCATCAGGATTCTCCTCCATTGCTGCCTTTGATCGGCGCGCATGCTCAAGCTTCTTCTCCCTCTCCTCCCTGTATGCAACAACACGCCTCCTTTCCTCCTTTCCTTGTGCTACTTTTCTGCAGCCTCCTCTCTGTGTCTCTTCTTCATCTTCTCCTTGTGCTCTGCATCCCGCCGCAACATGTTTTGCATCCACTCCTTGTCTTCCGGGTTGATCTCAGTGTCAATTCATTGCTCAAAATCACATAGCGGTGGAGGGGTTTGCAACAAATGCAATATTTACAAAACAAATAAATCATGCAAGACTTCTTCATACACTAAATTACAAAACATCAATTTCTCACCATCATGTTAATGCGGTGCTGACGCAGTGTAGGCTCAAACTCAAAATTGGCACACATCCAGTACCTCCGCATATACGTGTCCACTTCATTGGACTCGGCTACCTTGCAACGATCACCACACTAGCACATGGGCACTGGAACACCACTAGGCAAAGGCAAAGGGTCGAAGGCATTTTCGGTCTTTCGGCCATAACTACAAATCAACCAGTTTAGTTCTAAGAACTGAAAGCAAGAACATTAATCTGTAAACCTAGGGTTTCTCCTTTCTCATTTTATGCACAACAATGAACGGATAATATCACAAGAACCGCTGATGTTACCTTTGTTTGCTAGCTTTTCTATGCCTTGGCATCCTACGGTTCTATAAAATATACAACTATTAGACAATGCATAAAGCCCTAAGTAATGCTCATTTTTAGGTTGAAAAATATGACTAATACATACCAAATTGATGCGCAAAAAACTAGGAAGGAGGAGTGCTCTTAAAGATCTACAGATCAAATTCAAATTTTCATGGCCCAATATATCGATTCGTGAGGAAGGGTGAAGGGGGATGAGAAAAAACATGGGAGAGAGAGGAGAAGAAAATGAAACAGGGGAGAAACAAGGGGGCTTAAGACAAGTGCTCGGTGGCATGGATCTTGATGCCGAGCTTGGCGTCATTGTAATTGGCGCCAAGCTCGGTGCCAAGATCCACGGCGCCGAGCTCGGCCACAACATAGCCACGTCTGCGTTGGTGCCAACATGGCCCAACGAGCTCGGCATCAATTATGGTGACGTTGAGACGTGTAATCTCGATGCTAATAGCGACGGTGCCGAGTTTGGAATCCATTTTGTGAAATGATACTGTCAGGAGCGTATTTGTGAGAAACTTTCAAAATAAAGGAAAAAAGCAAAAAAATCGGCTCGAACTCCAGGGCCGGCAAGCCACGAATGACGAACATGTAAATGAATCCAAAGTTCATTAAAGTGTGATGCCTTCCATTAAGGTGGGCTCTTCAATCGCCTTGTTCTATTAGTAATCAGTTTCCAGGATTTTTAGCACAACAAACAATCGGTTAACTTCCTACTTTGTATATGTTTTTTTTGTGAAGTAACTACTTCGTACATGTTGATCCCATGATCGGTTTCTTGGAAATTGCTAGGATTGCCTGGTGGGCTCTGCTCCACTTGGGCTATAGTATGGGTCATTTGCATCAATGTTGTAGAAGGATATTCAATCTAATTAACAGCTCACCAGGTGGCAGCAAGGGCTCAAGGGATTTTTCAGGCTGCTTTCCGAGCTGTGGGACATCTTTCGCCTTCTTATAAGCTTTCCTAATTGTTATGTCATAGTTCGACGGCAAGGCCGGTTTAACCAGATGTGCACACATCTTCTTAAAGAAGGCCTTAGCCGTAGGGTCGATAGGAATCGGCTTTTCAGGACTCTTACGCTTGAAATGTGCCTTCACTTCCGCTCTAATGGCCTCTTTCAACTCCTCGGGAGTCATATCGTACGCCATTTTATTTAGAGCTAGGAGCCTTGGCTCGTCAAGTCTTTGGCTTCTTTGTTTGTGATCTCGTTGACCTTGACGGCGTGGCTTGAGTTGTGCGCTTAGGAGGCAGAGGAGTCGGTGACTGTTTAGGAGTCAGTGTTTGCGGAGGTGACAGAGGAGGCGAAGGAGGCTACAGAGTCGGTGCTCGCACAAGTGATGGAGGAGGCGGAGGAGACGGTCCACGTAGAGGAGACAGTCCACGTGGCAGAGTCGGAGGAACGGAAGCAACTTCTCCCCCGGGAAACACGATGAATGGCTTGCACCATAGTACGATTTTGTGTGTTGTCTCTCCCAGTTTCATCTCGCCGTCTCCTACAGGGATATCCAGTTCGAGATCTTCAAAGTCATGTTCCACCTGTTCAACTTTGACCTTAGAATACCTAGGTGGAACGGGCATGCAGTGATACATCCCGTCTCGTTCAACTAGTATGGCTATGCCTGATGCCACCTTCATGAGAATAGAGGTTATTAATTAGTAATCATCCTACGCACCAGCTTTTGCAATGTACAAGTCATATATATATCATAAAACTACGAGCATACCTTGATTGACAAGTTCTTGAAGGGAATATGAAGCTCACAAGGTGTCCGCCGCATGATCAAATCAATGGGGCATGGGGGTACGGCTTCTGCTTCAATGGCTTGTAGATGTGCAGCTGCTGCGCTTGCCAGAGGGGCTTACCATGATGGGTGGTTCTAGATCTGCTTGGCTTTGTTGGCTCCGCAGTTCGGCCATCCATTGTTCCACCTGTCTGGACACCTCCGCTTCGATCTTCTGATCGTAGGCCACGAGTCGGTGCTCCATATCTATTAGCTTTGCCTCCGTAGTTCGCTTATTTCTCTCCCTTGCTTAGAGTGTAGCTGGTTAGACTCAAGTAATGGCTTCCTTTCTCCTTTGGTTCTGGGTGAAGGCTGTCGCGTTGTTCCATATGCTTAAGATCATTACGTGCCTCATGTGTAGCTTTCAACTTTCCATATACACCTAGGAAGCCTAGCAGGTTGACGGCAAGGTTCTTAGTGAGGTGCATCACGTCAACTACGTGGCGGACATCCAAGACTTCCCAGTAGGGTAACTCCCAAAAAATAGACTTCTTCTTCCACATCACCGTGTGACCATCTTCACTTGCTATAGGTTGGCTGCCAGGTCCCTTTCCAAATACCACTTTTAGGTCTTTCACCATTGCAAACACGGCCTTTTCCATTATGATGTTTTGGCTTAGTACGGCAGTCTACCTTCTGTTCAAAACGTTTGTCTTTCTTTCGGACAGGGTGACTTGCAAAAAGAAAGCAATGTGACCATGTACACAACCTTCTTACAGTGTTTCAGATACGTACTTTTGTTTTCATCCATATAGTGGGTGCAAGTGTTGTACCATTTGTTTGCCTGTCCGGATAGGTTGCTAAGTGCAGGCCAATCATTGATGGTTACGAACAGCAACGCTCGTAGGTTAAATTGCTCCTGTTTGTCCTCATCCCACACGGGAACACAATTTTTCTTCCACAGCAGTTTCAGATCTTCGACCAATGATCTTAGGTACACATCAATGTCTTTACCAGGTTGCTTTTGGCCTTGAATAATAATCGGCATCATGATGTACTTCCACTTCATGCATAGCTAAGGGGGGAGGTTATAAATACACATCGTAAAAGGCCAAGTGGTGTGGTCACTGCTCATCTCTCCAAATGGATTCATGCCATCCGTACTTAAACCAAAGCTTATGTTTCATGCATCCTCTCCGAAGTCTTTAAATGTACTCTTGATGTTTTGCCACTGCGACCCATCAGCGGGGTGTGTCAGTGTCCCGTCTTGTTGGCGTTTTTTGTGTGCCAGCGCATCATTCTAGTGTTAGTGATATGCCCTAGAGGCAACATGGAGATGTTGGATATCACGTCAGTGTTTATGTATAAATGAATAAAGTGTTATTCAGTTCCATGAAATAGACTTCTTGTATTGATCAATAAGTACGTGACTTATTTATGAGACTCTTTATGTATGAATCTATTTCTAAACGATCCCTGATCATATGTCATATTGTTGGAACAAATATGATTCTAAGATCGGCATGTTTATTGATTGATGATCATGTCTCATAGATCATGGGTATGGAGATACCAAATCAATAAACATGGACACATGTGTTGGAGAACACATTGTTGGATACACCCACCATGAGACACTACAGGAATTAATGTGCCATTAGTTGGTCTCAGGTAGTGTTGGTACAAAGTCCTTAGACCTGAGATCACCATGGATTCCAACATGTGTAGTAGCCTACTTTGGGACTACCAAACGCTATTAATGCGGGTAGTTATAAAGGTAGTTTTCGGGTTTGCTATGAAACATGGAGTGGGATGTGAGTGATCAAGATGGAATTTGCCCCTCCTTTGGAGAGATATCTCTGGGCCCCTCGAGGTAACGGATTATGGAAATGCATGGCCATGCTAAGTTGATTGAGGAGTCAATTAACAGACCAGATAATCCAATACGGTTCGAGTGAATGGTTAAGCTATTGAAGGGATGGCACACATCTTGCCTATAGCTTAAGCGGTATCGTGAGGCAAAGGGATTTGTGTACACATTACAGGTTCGAGCCGATATTATTCTTGTATACTATGGTGTCAATATGTGCTGCTAGGCGCCGCTGTGACGGTCGGCTGAGTTGGACTCGAGCCGACGATCGGCTAAGTTAGACTATAGCCGAAACCGAGTATACCTGAACCTACGTGGTCGCACGCTTAAGGGGATAGAATAGATATTCGAGTTGGACTCGGATACGGCTCGATCGGATAGGGATCCGATCGGATAGAGTCCTATGGGCTTACGACGTGTGGGCGGCCAACTCTATGAGATACTGTCGAAACTTGGTTTCGGCAATATATTTTATGGGGTCGCAGTCAAGATCGCCAAGCACAATGGGTTAGAAGAAGAAGAAGATTTAGACAGGTTCAGGCCCTCTCGAGAGGTAATACCCTACTCCTGTTTCGGTGGATTCGATCCGCCGAGTGTCTTTATTGATCTCGTGATCTAAAGTTAAGAGCTAAAAAGCTAAACTCCTATCTGAAATATCCCTCAAGGGACGCCTCTTACCCCCCTTATATAGTCTTGGGAGGAAGGGTTTACAAGTCGGAAACCCTATCTTACTCTAAGGCGGTTTCCTCAATCTTACCAAACCGTGACTATAGGCCGATTGCCTTATCTCTATCGGCAACCGTAACACCTAAGTCAAGTTCGGCTTACAGATATAGCAGGCGCAATCTATCCCTACCTCCAGTCGGATAAGCTTGCCATGTGGATACCCGATTGCCACAATCTCCACAGTAGCCCCCGAGTCCTTTTCAGTCGACGAGACAACTCAGCTTCAGACCAAAGCGAAACTCAATCAAAAAATCTCTTTGACCGAGTGCTTTTGGCGCCGAGTGATTCCATCATCTCTGCCTGAAACTTCCCGAGTGGCTCCAAAGACTGTGAAGGGCTGGTAAAAATATAAAAAATTCTCAAAAATATCTAGGTGCATCTCCTGATGCACCTAATTATAGGTGTAGCCCCCGACTATGTGGTTAGTCAAAAATAGACTAAGCATATAGTCAAGAACTATAAAAAATTATTCTCATGTAGATGCCTAGCTCATGCCAAAGCAATCATAAAAATCTCATTACTCAGCAAGTTCATACTCAACCGAGTGAATTTGCCCGAGTCATCTCAGAACAAATAATTCAATCATCCCTCATGGGTAAAAAACACTCGGTAAACTCTTGCTCAACCGAGTAGATTCGCCCGAGTAATCCCGGAATAATAACTCAATCAACCCTAGCGGGTAAAAAGCACTCGGTAAGCTCATGCTTATCCGAGTAGATCTGCCCGAGTCATCCCGGAACAAATATTTTAATCATCCCTTATGGGAAAATAAGTTTTTTCAATCATATGAAAAATATGACCAAGTTATTAAACAGCTTTTGCCATAATACTGGTCTCAATCTTATAAAGATCTTCACCAAGGTGGAAAACAAACAGCATCGGCAAGATTACCCGACCAAATGCTGAAAAACCAAACACCCTTGCTCACCAAGGTGGCTATAAAAACTCATTGTTGGTCACCTTCCAAATTGCATCGTGTCGCTTCTCATGAAGTCGGACAAACCACGGTATGGAAGGATCTTTTAAAGGTACAGGGCACTCGGACACGCGCATATTGCCAGGGCAAATCTGCTTAAGCACATCCGCTTAAGTCCCTAAGGACACGTATCGGACCACACCTTAGCTGGGCCGTAGATTTTCTTATGGGCTCGGCCCACTCACCAGAAAACCTAGCGCAACCCTCAAATCTTTCTTTATAAAGACACGAGGTCGTCCCCGCCTCTTCATCTTCCAAAAATTCCCCTTCTCACAATACTGCTCATCAGTACATTGCGGAGAACCCTAGGCTTGCGCACTCCTCGGTCCATCCGCCAAGAAGCTTGCTTGCCGCGACAACTAGCTCCTGCAGCCAAAACTCCCACATCCATCGCCCAAGATCTAACCTTTCTCAGCCAGATCCACTCCCCAACAACCTCGATCTCATGGCGGAGGAGAAGAAAATTCCGTTCGACCAATGGGCCACCTCGGATGTGAGGGAATACACCCTCAAGGAGATGGTGAAGCACGGCGTGCTTCCGCCCAAGGAACTTGTGGGATGGCGCCCGGCGGCGGGGGAGGATTTCCCAACCCCAAACACCGGTGAGCTGGTCGTCTTTACTTCTTTTTTCTATTGCGGATTCAGTCTTCCCACCTCCGAATTCTTTCGGGGGCTTTTGGACTATTATGGCCTTCACATCTACCATCTGAACCCCAACTCGATGCTTCACATTGCACTCTTTATTCATGTGTGTGAAGCCTTCCTTGGCATTCTTCCTCACTTCAACTGCTCGTCGTATGTTCTACTGAAACCCCATCCGAACAAGGACCATCCTTGTGTCGTTGGCGGGGCAGTTTCCAGCTTCGCGGATCTCTCCGCAAAGACTACTTCTCTCTCCCCTTGAAATCCTCGAACAAAGGCGGCACTCGAACCGGTTCTACATCGCAATCTTGAACCCAGCCTTCCTTCCTTTGTCGGTCTTCCTCCTGTCCCCAAACCATCTTGGAGCACCGTCCCGGTAGCCCAAGAATGGGATGAAGCCAACGATCTGCTCGCGAAGATCCTGGCGATGAAGAAGAGGAACCTTCGCGGGGAACAAATCACTCGGCACTTCATCAGGTGCCGACTGGCGCCAATCAGGGAGCGGTCGAAGCCGGCCTTCGAGTACGAAGGCGGAACAGACCCCAATCGGGAGGACCCGGATCCGCTCACATACGAGATCCTAAAGATCCGGATGTACAAACTCTTCTCATCTGGGATTTCAGTCGAGCGGGCCCTCATACTGCCAGTCCTTCCATTCAGCATCCACCGACCTCCTCCTCCGGTAAGCCGATTGGAGGCCTCATAGTATCTTTCAATCTTGACGTCTTGTCGCTTAATGTTGCACTTTCCCTCTTCTGCAGGAAAACGCCTCTATCACCTCCAAGCCATATAAGATGGCTCATGATGACGCGCAGCATCGCCCCGCCAAGAAGCCGACTGGCGGGATAAAAATCCAAGCTGATCCAGTCGGGAAACGGGCGGCGCCGAGTGAGGACTCGAACAAGCGCGCAAGCAAAGGCGGCGATCATCGAGGACTCGGATGACGACGTCCCGGCTCCTCCGGTCGAGACCCCGCCTCTAAGGCGATCGCCGCGGAGCAGAAGATCCGCCGATCAACCAGGTAAGCTCTAAAACCGAAGTCCTGAGTTCTTTCGTAGAAAACTCTTCTTTATCTCCGCTGTATTTACTTGTGCAGAAGCCCCGGGATATAGATCCCGTCGGAGGGGTGAAGGGCCGATCCCGCCGCCGCTCCCGAAGCGCCAAGGCCGTCGGGGCCAAAACCCTGAGCCCGCAACCAAGTGCGAGCGTTCCGAGAAACACCCTTCTCCTCGAAGGAGAGCGCCCCGGGAAGAGCCCCGACGCGCGCGGGATATCCCGACCGGAAACCGTCGGTTCCGAGGAACCCTCGGCGGCCCGAGCGCCCGACGCGAGGGCCACTCGGCACGAGCCCGAAGAAGAAGAAGGGCCCGGCTGCCCCACCTAGGCGGGCCACGAAACCGGTGAGACTTGCTTCGGAACTTTCCTTTGTCCTTTCAATTTTGAATCTTTCATGTCTTCATTGGTCTTTCTTGTTTGCCGCCACGGTAGAGGAGATCCCAGTTTGATCTTCGAGACACGGGTTCCTCCAATCGAATCGAGTGGCGGGACTCGGAAGGCGAGACGGGGCATCATCCTCGACCGGCGGGTGAAAAGGATGAAAGGGATGCCCTCGTCGAGAGCCTGAACGAGGCTACCCGACTGCTCAACGTAAGCCTTCATCTTTCTTTTTGATTATATCTTCATTATCCTTCGATCGATCACCCTTCGCCTTCGCGTGCGAAAGAATATTGCCGTTCAATGGCAAAATCCGAGGCGCTGGAAAAGCCGGTGCCTCACTTAAACTCCTTGGAGGACGTTCAGCGACGCTGAAGGTCACTCGGAGGAGGCCGCTTCGAGGAGGCCGCTTTGAGGAGGGAGATCTCGGAGCTTCGGGAAGCGAACCTCGACCTCCGCGGATCAATCGGAAGTAAGCCTGCGCTCTCCCAGCTTCATTATGATTCTTTTTGTTGATCTTGTCAATTGATAATCCTCTTTCGTTGTAGAAAATTCTTCGGAGGTCCACTCGCTTCAAGTCCAACTGGAAGCGGTCAGCCTCGACAAGGCCGAGATGGAGGCCGAATTTGAAGGTAACCTTCTCTGAAGTTGAATTTCGTGTGCTGCTTCATTCCCGAGTGCCTTGAATGATCTGGAACTCCTTGCAGCTTATAAGGTGAAGACCCGAGCCCAATACGACGTCTTACTCGGGCGGATCAAATCCAGCGACGAGATACGAGAAGAGGTCGCCAATGCCGCCGCGCCGATCTTGGCAGCCTTGTTTGATCAAGGGGTTGGGGCCAGCTCGCTGGGGCCAATTGAGATCTTCGACAAGCTCCGGCTGGCTCCCGAGCAATATCTAAAAAACATCACCGAAGCAGCCAACATGGGGGCTGGTCTGGCTCTTGCACAGACCAAGTCCCTCTACCCCCGAGTGGATATTCATTCAATCGGGGAGGGCTTCGCTGAGGGGACAACGACGAGCAGCAGGCCCTAGATATGCTCGGCGAGGCGCAAGAGGCGGCGAAGAAGATCTCTCTAGATGTAGTAAACAATTTTAAACTCGAACCGTATCTTGACTTTGCTTTATGAATGTCATGTAATCGTAACACTCTTGTCATGAAATCTTTGTGCCTATTTTTAGTTTATTTATGTCAATGCCTTGATTCGAGCCTTTGCGTGAAATTTCTTAAGTAGTTTTCGTCTGGCTGTCACCAAGCCTAGGCTCGGTTAGGTCATCGGAAAACTCTCAGTCCTTAGACACTGAGCTCGAGTCGAAGGACATTAAACAATGATAAACCAAATTATGCACAAAAATTTGACGAGGAAAATTCGAGCTTTATTGATATGTGTATCAGCCCCGATTGCTAGCTCAAGAAGTCATCTTGCTTGAGGTTAGCAATAAGGAAAACATGAGGCCTTAGCCAAATTAGGCGTAAAACCGCCGAAGATGTTCGATGTTCCGGGAGTTCTCCACCATAGACCCGTCCTCGCGCTTTAGCCGGTAGGCACCGGGCCGAGTCACTTCGGCGATTATATAGGGTCCTTCCCATAAGGGAGATAACTTGTGTCGGTCTTTGGTGGTCCGGATCTTGCGTAGGACCAGGTCGCCAACAATGAAAGCTCGTGCTCGCACGTTGCGACCGTGGTATCTTCGAGCCCTTGAAGGTATTTGGCCGACGGATGAGGGCGCCTCGCGGGCCTCTTCCAATCGGGTGAGGTCATCCACTCGGTCGATGTCGTAGCGTTCATCGTTGAAGCTGCGGACCGGAGGGATTCAAACTCCATCTCGTTTGGCAACATGGCTTCGCGCCATAGACCGAAAGAAAGGAGTTTGGCCGGTGGCCCGACCGGGTGTAGTTCGCAGCGACCATAGAACCGAGGGAAGTTCTTGGACCCACTTGCCGCGTAAGGGCTTAGCCGGTCGAAGACGCGAGCCTTGATGCCTTGAAGAACCATGCCGTTTGCTCGCTCGACTTGCCCATTGCTTTTGGGGTGAGCTCGATGCGTAGCGATCTTGATTCCGAAGTCTTCGCAGAATTCCTTGAAGATGCCTCCCGTGAATTGAGTCCCATTATCGGTTATGATTCTGTTTGGGACGCCGAAGCGGTGCACGATGTTGAGGAAAAAACCCGTGCTTTGTCGGCGAGTGATTGTGGCAACCGTCTTGGCTTCAATCCACTTGGAGAACTTGTCGATTGCGACGAAGAGGTGTGTGAAACCTCCCGGAGCTTTCTTGAAGGGGCCAACCATGTCCAGCCCCCATACCGCAAACGGCCGGAAAGTGGGATTGTTTGAAGCTCTGGCGGGACATGGCTTTGTCGGGCAAAGAGCGGCAGCCTTCGCGGGTTCTTACGACTTTATCCGCGTCGGAGACCGCGGTAAGCCGAAAAATCCTTGTCTGTAAGCTTTGCCGACTAGGGTGCGTGCCGCCGCGTGGCTTCCGCATATGCCCGAGTGGATATCTTGGAGTAATTGTTTCCCTTCTTCGGGTGTGATGCACCTCATTAGAATTCCAGAGGGCTTCTCTTGTATAGATCGGAGTCGACCATGACGTACGCTTGGCAACGACGCCGGACGCGTTCGCTTCATCCCGGTCATCCGGCGCTCTTGCTGAGTTAAGAATTTGATGAGCGGCGTCCTCCGGTCGGTATCGACCGTGGTGACTTCGTTCGTGGTTTGCTCGTTGGGAGCTGTCTTTGCGATAACGGTTGGCTCGTAAAGATGTTCGACAAAGACATCTCGTTGGAGCAGCTTCGCGCTTAGATCCGAGCTGCGCTAGCTCATCGACTTCGTTGTTATGTCTCGGGACATGTGAGAGTTCTAGCCCATCAAACTTGTCCTCAAGCTTGCGGACCTCTTGTCGGTAGGCCTCCATAGTGTCGTTTAAGCAAGACCAGTCTTTCATCACTTGATTGACGACCATGGGAGTCGCCTTTCACAATAAGCCGCCGAATCCCGAGTGAGACCGCAAGGCGCAGTCCATGTAAAAGAGCTTCGTATTCGGCGACGTTGTGTGATGCGGAGAAGTGGAGGTGAAGGGCATATCTTAGCCTTTCCCGGTCGGGAGATCGGCACAACTCCCGCTCCCAAGCCGGTGATCCTCTTGGATCCGTCGAAGTGCATGGTCCAGTGTTGGAGGTCTTCCCGAGGTACGTGCTCTTGCTGTTCAGTCCACTCGGCCGGAAGTCCGCTAAGGCTCTGTGACTTAATGGACGTCCTGGGCTTAAAAGTTAAGTCCCGGCATCGGTCCAGGGCCCACTTGGCGATGCGCCGGTTGCCTCGCGGTTGTGGATGACGTCGCCGAGTGGAAAAGAGGTGATGACGGTGACCGAGTGACCACTAAAGTAGTGTGCCAATTTCCTCGCGGTTATTAGAACACCATAAAGCAATTTTTGTACCTGGGGGTATCGGATTTTGGCTCCTGCCAATACTTCGCTGACAAAGTAAATTGGTCTTTGAATCTTCGGGCCCGTCCTTCTTCTTCTCGTTCAACCACAAGGACCGTGCCGACCACTTGGTGAGTGGCCGAGACGTACATGCAAAGAGGGGTTCCTGGGGTTGAGGTGAAGCTAGGACGGGTGGCGTGGTAAGGAACTCTTTGAAATCTTCAAAGGCCTTGTCAGCTTCTGTGGTCCACTGGAAGTCGTCTGTCTTCTTCAGCAGTCTGAAGAAGGGCATGCCTCGCTCGCCGAGTCGGGATATGAAACGGCTTAGCGCCGCCATGCAGCCAGTGAGCTTTTGGACGTCTTTCTGATTACTCGGGGGCTTCATGTTTAAGATGGCGTTGATCTTCTCTGGGTTTGCTTCAATGCCGCGATGTGATACCATGAAGCCGAGCGGCTTGCCCGATGGGACGCCGAAAGTGCACTTCTCCGGTTCAACTTCATTCGAAGGCCGGATGTTTGCAAAGGTTTCTTCTAAGTCGGCGATCAGGTCTTCTTTCGCTTGGTCTTGATGACAACATCGTCGACATAAGCTTCAACGTTTTTGCCGATCTGCGTCGGAAGCATCTTTGGATCATGCGTTGGTATGTAGCTCCGGCGTTCTTCAGGCCGAAAGGCATGGTGATGTAGCAGTAGGCCCCGAACGGCGTGATGAAAGATGTCTTCAAGCAGTCGGATTCTTTCAGACTGATCTGGTGATAGCCCGAGTAACAATCCAAGAAGCTCAGGAGTTCGCAGCCGGCTGTTGAGTCGACAACTTGGTCGATACGAGGTAGCCCGAATGGATCTTTGGGGCAGGCTTTGTTGAGGTCGGTGTAATCGACGCACATGCGCCACTGCCCCGTCTTCTTGCGGACCAAGACTGGATTGGCTAGCCGTCGGGATGAAGGACTTCTTTAATGAAGCCGCAGCCAAGAGCTTTGCAAGTTCTTCTTTGATCGCGTCTTTTCGATCCTGTGCGAACCTGCGTAATCGTTGTTTAATTGGTTTGGCGTCATCTTTGACGTTCAGAGAGTGCTCGATCACCTCCCTAGGAATTCCAGGCATATCAGATGGTTTCCAAGCAAAAACATCTTTATTATTTTGGAGGAAGGTGACGAGCGCGCTTTCCTATTTAGGATCTAGGTCGGCGCCGATTACAGCTTTGGAGGGATCGGACGAATCAAGGGAGATCTTTTTGGTCTTGGCGTCGCCGGATCCCGATTTGGCTATCTTCTTGCGGGGACTTCGCCCTCTCGCCGAAGTAGATGCAGCCAATCGGACTTCTTGTTGGCCACGTAATCTCTCTCGAGATTGGGCCATGTCGCAGCTCTCCTTGTCGCAGGTGAAGGCTTGCTTCACATCGCTGCGAAGAGTGATGACGCCGTTGGGACCCGGCATCTTCATGCAGAGGTAAGTGTAGTGAGGGATCGCCATGAACTTGGCAAGCGCAGCCTTCCGATGATGGCATGATATGCCGTTTCAAGTCGGCCACCTCGAAGGTGACGTTCTCCGTTCGGAAATTCTCTCGGGCTCCGAAGGTGACCGGGAGAGATATGCCCGAGTGGTGTTGAAGATAGCCCGGGATAACTCCGTGGAAGGGGGCTGAGCTTGCTTTGAGTTCGGCCCTCGGGATCTCGCATTTCATCCATAGTCTTGGCAAACGGGATGTTGAGGGCGCTGCCCCGTCGATGAGGACGCGCTTAAGCCCGATGTTGCGGACTACGGGGTCGGGACAAGTGGATAGCGTCCGGGTGGACCACTCGGTCGGGTGATCCGAGCGGTCAAAAGTGATGGCCACCTCCGACCATCGCAGATACTGAGGGACTTCAGGTTGAGCCGCGTTGACCTCCCGGTCAGTTAGCTTTTGTTTCCTCTTGGATTCATAAGCTAGCGGGCCTCCGAAGATGTGGTTGAGCTCCCCACTGGGTCTTGAAAAGGTTCGGCATTTTCAGCCGCGTTGTTCTTTTGACGCCGACGGGCGCCTCGTCGCCGGCTTCTTGTTGAGCTGCGCCGTCATGCTCATGAACCGCTTGTAGATAAAGATCCTTTGACGCGTGCTTGTGATTCGGATGGAGGTGATAGAGGCGTTCATGATGGCGTCGTAGGCGGCGACTCGGGGACGGCGTTGAGTATTGGAGGTTGCGGCCACTGTGTCTTGGATCGGCGCTTGCGATCTTTCGGGCCCCGGTTGCCGTTGTGCCGCCATCCTTCTTAGGATTTCGGCTTCCTCCGCTTGCTTGTCCTCTCTCTGTCGGGCCGATCTTGATGGGCGGCCTTGATGGCGTCGTTTGATTTGGCGTATGAATTCGCCGTCTCAAACATCCGCTTCACCGTCTTCGGTGGCTTGCGTCCGAACTTGCCGATAAGCGGCTCATCACGGACTCCCTTCGGAAGGCGGCGATGATGATGTCATCGGTGATGTTCGGGATCTTGTTGCGCTTCTCGGAGAAGCGACGAATGTAATCCTTCGAGGCTCGTCCGGCTCTGGATGACATTGTAAAGGTCGAAGTGCGTGCCGGGCCTCTCGAAGGTGCCTTGGAAGTTGGCGATGAAGTGGTCCTCGGCTCGCTCCACGAGCCGATTGAGCCTCTTGGCAGGCTGGTGAGCCAATTTCTGGCCGAGTTTGCGAGGGCCACGGGCAGGTAGTTCGCCATGGCTTTGTTGTCGCCACCTGCAGCTCGGATGGCAAGGGTATATACAGTTAACCAAGATTCGGGGTCGGTTTTGCCATCGTACCTTTCTATCCCGGTGGGCTTAAAGCCACTCGGCCAATGCACTCGGCGGAGCTCCCGAGTGAAGGCCGGTACTCCATCGTCGCCGCTATCAGGTGATCCCCTCCGATCTTCCTGAGTGCGACGGTCGCGCTCTTGGTAGCGGCGGTCGAGGACTTCCCGCAGATCACTCGGCGGGGTCTTCTGTTGGCTGGTTGGGTAGCTGGAACTGTTGCGGTGGACTCGGTGGTGGACGGGTGGACGTCCATGTCGTTTGCGGCGGGAGTCGACCGTCTGCTCTTGGTGCCTCGGCATGGACTCGGGAGGCGGGCCTCTTGGCCTAGTTGACGACCGAGCCGGCTCGGGCCTCCTGTAGTCTCCTGACCTTACGGGTGGGAGCCGGCTCTTGTCAGGCGTTTCGGCCACGGATTCAGTCGGCCTTCTTGCCGAAGTGGTGGGAGGGCCGTTAGCCGTGGCAGCAACGATGGTCTTGATCTTATCCAAGTATAGGAGTCACGTTGGCCGGAGCCGTCTCCATGACGATATCCAAGAGCGTGAGTGCGGCGACGCGTTTCGCCGTGGCGTCCGGAAGATATTGGCGTTGCGAACCCGTGTTTGGAGGATGGCCTCTCCGGCGGATCGTCCACGCACGCAGATCCGCTTCCTTTTATCGGCCTCGTCTTTGCGTTGTTTGTCTTCTTCGGTGTCTTGCGTTCAAGCTCCACTCTAGCTCGCTCCTCTTCGGCAAGCCTTCGGCCATGGCTGAGTCGGACTCATCGGCTCGGCCATGAGGACGTCAAGCACTTCGGCTCGCGATCCATATGGCGATCGAGTTATCGGCTTCGTCAGAGGGGATGCCGTAGAGATTGTCGAAGCCGGCGGAGCTGAGGTATCCGTTGAGCTCTGAAGATGAACAGGAGCCAAAGGACGAGAGGATGACAGCGACCTCCCTTGATCTGGGTAACCGGATGCGGATCGTTCCGGTCAGTCGGAGCTTGGGGATCGGGCTCTTCCGAGTGGATCCTCGCCAACTCGGGGGAGAGCAGTTGACTGTAGATCTTGGCGACGTTTGGTAACCCAAACGGCACCGAAAGGTCTTCAGCCGAGTAGATTGCTTCCGTCGGGGAGGCAAGAAGATTGGCGCAGATCTCGGCGGCATTCGGTAATCCGAATGGCGCCGAGTGAAGTCCGTCGTCGGAGAAGGTGGATCACATCTTGGTCTTCAAGATGTTGTCGAAGATCTCGGCGCTGTTGGAGAGCCCGAACGGCGCCGAGTAGGTTGTTCCCTCCGACTGGTTCGAATCCGAGTCGAGGGAGGAGTCGCCGGCGAAGTTGGCGGCGAAGTCGCCGAGTCTTGAAGGAGATCCCATCACGCTTGTCGGCGAGATTGTTGAAGAAGTCTCGACGCGCGGCCCCCTACCTGGCGCGCCAACTGTCGAAACTTGGTTTCGGCAATATATTTTATGGGGTCGCAGTCAAGATCGCCAAGCACAATGGGTTAGAAGAAGAAGAAGATTTAGACAGGTTCAGGCCCTCTCGAGAGGTAATACCCTACTCCTGTTTCGGTGGATTCGATCCGCCGAGTGTCTTTATTGATCTCGTGATCTAAAGTTAAGAGCTAAAAAGCTAAACTCCTATCTGAAATATCCCTCAAGGGACGCCTCTTACCCCCCTTATATAGTCTTGGGAGGAAGGGTTTACAAGTCGGAAACCCTATCTTACTCTAAGGTGGTTTCCTCAATCTTACCAAACCGTGACTATAGGCCGATTGCCTTATCTCTATCGGCAACCGTAACACCTAAGTCAAGTTCGGCTTACAGATATAGCAGGCGCAATCTATCCCTACCTCCAGTCGGATAAGCTTGCCATGTGGATACCCGATTGCCACAATCTCCACAGATACGGATGAGATCCGATTCAAAATAGAGTCCTGATTGGCCACTAGTCCCAGTCGGCCAACTCTATATAAAGGGGCGAGGGGTGGAGAGTTTCGGTATCGCATTGAACCGAATCCGCAACAGAAGTCGCCGAGATCAATCTCCACGGAAACCCTCCCCACTTTCGAGCCAAACCCTAGCCTTGCATCGCGTGCTAGCACACGGGTGTACGGCGTTTTGTCCCCGGACGTGTGGATACCGGTAGAGGCGCTGCTACGTTGCGCGCTGTTAATCGGCTGATTGGCGAATCGGCTGTCCCCGGGAATCGGCTGTCGGCTTGCGGGAATCGGCTACACAGTTCCAGATCGGATAGCCCTGATTGGCTATTTCCGCTGCATACTCCAATCGGTAACGATCTATCGGCCCTTACTTGCAAGTGTTCCTGGTTTGTGCGGTAGAAAAATTTTTGTTTTCGGCTAGCGTAGCTTCCGCGTAACCCTTCAGTGGTATCAGAGCTAATCTTGCTTAGTTCGGGTTTTAGATTGGATCTGGAACAGGTTTTGCGCACGGGTTGATAAGATCAATCGGTTTTACGGGATTTGTTGAGGAGAGTTCATGGTAATTGTGTTTCTTGATAGTGTATCGGAACGGCGTAATGTGATTACGTCGAAGCAATATCCATAGAACTCGGTTTGAGTCGGCTTCGAGATAGCGTTCCTTGATAGTGTATCGGAACGGTATAATGTGATTATGCCGAAGCTATCTCGTAGTCCGATCTTGTTAGCTGCCTCGCGCCTACGCAAACCATCTCCCTTGATAGTGTATCGGGACGTCATAATGTGATTATGCCGACATGGCTTCCCCCTCGACCCCCCGCCTGCTAACCGGCTAGCGGGACCGCCGTGTGCGTACCCCCTTATAGGTCGTCTCGATGCCGTTTCTCTGCAATAGGTAGAAAACGTTTCTACGCCTAACTTGTTTTTGCAGAGAATGCTTTGAGATGGTATGGCCCTATTGTATGTATGAGATGCATGTGATGCATGTAATATTCTTTCATACGTGCAATCCCTGTAATATTCTTTCATACGTGCAATGCTTGTAATATTCTTTCACGACCTGCGAGTTGATGTAATCTTCAATTAGAGCTTCTATAGTAGTAGCTTAGTTTGAAGAAATCAAGCATCATGCACATTGGAAGATGGTGCCGAAGATGGAGATCCTCAGCGCCGACATGGAGATGGAGATCACCATGTGAAGGGGGCCATACTATTTCATTATATGCTATTATACCTGCTTTCATATATGTGATATGTTTGTTTGATAGGATAGCATCCCTCGCAAAATTAAGTAGTAATGATGCCCTTCCAAATGTTGCACCCGTCACCGTTATGCTCGTCAATAGTGGGTCTGCCAAAGCAGAGTGCCATTCTCTATCATAACACGAGGGGGTATATGTTGGACATATACAGCAGGAGCATTTGGTTTACTTAACAAGGCTATCAAAACAGTTTTGGGCCTTGGGGCATAGGTTGGGGCTGGGGCATGGAGATGTCACACCAACAACAAGAGTCACATAGAGATGTGATTAGCAAGGAGTTGCTTACCAATGTTTTTAATTTTCTAGCAGTGATGCCAAAGCTCACTAGAAAATTAATTAACATGTGGATCTTGACCCAATACGCAACCTAGAGGGAAGGTGAAAAATACGTAATGGAAGTCTAATGTTAAATTGTTTAACAATAGACATAGCATAAACATTGTGCTAAACTTTGCTTTTTCTGTTGTAGAATAAATGGCGCCTAATACTACACCCAGTACCTTTAATTTGCGATCTATTCTCGAAAAGAAAAAATTAAATGGAACAAACTTTATGGATTGGTATCGCAACTTGAGAATTGTTCTCAAGCAAGAGCGTAAGGAGTACGTTCTTGAAGTACCCTATCCTGAGGATTTGCCAAATAATGCCACTGCAACTGCACGGAGGGCTTATGAGAAGCACACTAATGATGCCCTAGATATAAGCTGTCTCATGCTTGCTACAATGTCCCCTGAGCTTCAGAAGAAATATGAGAGCAGCGATGCTCACACTATTATTCGGGGACTGCATGGCATGTTTGAGAACCAAGCTCGGGCCGAGAGGTTCAACACCTCAAAGTCCTTATTTGCGTGCAGGCTTGTTGAGGGGAATCCCGTCAGTCCGCATGTGATAAAAATGATTGGCTACATTGAGAGTCCGGAAAAACTAGGTTTTCCCCTTAGCCAAGAGTTGGCTACGATGTGATTCTCCGGTCGCTCCTCCGAGCTTCGAGCCATTCATATTGAATTATCACATGAACAATATGGATAGAACCTTGGCTGAATTGCATGGGATGCTAAAGATAGCTGAGGAGAGTATCCAGAAGAATGGTCATCATGTGATGATGATGCATAAGGCTAAGCGCAACCCACCTGTCAAGAAACTTTGCACCAAGAGGAAGTTAACTCCCGATGAGATCGCGAGTGCCTCCAATGCAAAGAAGGGCAAGAAGGGGTTGGCGGCATCAGATGTCGTTTGCTTCTATTGCAAGGAGATAGGCCACTGGAAGAGGAACTGCAAGAAGTACATGGAGGATCTCAAAAAGAAGCAAAGTATGACTTCTGCTTCAGGTATTAATGTTATAGACATTAATCTTGCTACTTCACCTACGACTCTTGGGTATTTGATATCGGATCGTAGCTCATATTTGCAAATCGTTGCGGGGAATGAGAAGAAGTAGAGGATTGAGAAGGGCGAGGTGAACTGCGCGTCGGCAATGGAGCAAGCGTTGCTACGGTTCTTGTCGGCACGATACCACTTCATCTACCTTCAGGATTAGTTTTGGAACTAGGGCGGCACCCCCACGAACACGCGCTGCCGCCGCCTACGCCCCTCACCCTCTTCTCCTCCCTCTCCACACTTGGCCCTTCTCCTTTGGACCGACCGTGCCAATTGAGCCATGAGGAAGAGAGCCCACGTTTCAAGATGAGGCTTGGCGTATCTCGGAGGAAGATCGTCTAGGTGGTGTTGTCAGCTCTTGAAGGAGGAGGAATGGCCGATGAGGCTCTTGTCGCAAGATCTGGTGGCACCTCCCCTTTCCTACACCAAATTTGGCGGCCGACGAGCGACTCAGCTATTTTCATAAATTTTGAAAGTAATTTTTGGACAAGTTCGAAATGACCAAAACCAAAACTCAGCTCCCAGATATTTTCGAAAATTCCAAAAAGTACTTTCGAACAAGTCCAAAAACCCCAGAAGAGAATACTTAGAATGAGAACCAATTCGAAAAGGATTTTTGAGCACCCAACTCTTTCCTTAGACACCAATGCATCATCCCCTTAATAGTACGACTTTCCTATTGACCCAAGGAAGAGAAAATTACAAATTACCAATAGGTTCTTTGCTGCATTTCATCAAAACTCCGTACGTAAGGGTATTGCATCGAACATCATCTCATGGCGGACTAATATTCATTCACACATTCTCAAATGCAAGCATTAGTCTTTGCTAATCGGATTATCATTAACCACCAAAATAATTAGAAGCCTACATGCACTTTCAATCTCTCCTTTTTGGTGATTGATGACAATTCGATTAGAACATAATGAAAGTATATACAAAAGAGAGTTTGGGTTCAATGTTTTAGTGATAAAGCTCCCCTAGAAGTGTGCATAAGAGGTAAGTGGATAGCTCCCCCTTAAAACTTTGCACCCACAATGACAAGATATAATTTGAATCAACAATGCATATGCCATCCATCATCCACAAAAATTAACTAGAAAGGATAAATAACACTACACCACATATTCTCAAACAGAAACAACCACAAAAGGGCACAAGCATACATAGGAATTAAAAGGCATAGCTAACACAAATAAAAACACACATAGTCTCATACAACCAATACCAAATAGTTCGACCAACTAGAAGATTAAAAGATAGATAGATAATTCTCCCCTTTGGCATCAAGACACCAAAAAGGGAGAGAAAGCGAGACCAATTAAGTAAAAGGAGCCTTCGGTGGAGGATCTGTGGTGGATAAGGTGGGAAGCAAAGCCAAAGTCATAGTCCTGAGGGAGGCCAGCGAAGGGATCCACGATCTTCTCTTCCTCTTCCTCATCCTCAGAGCCAGGTGGAGAAGTGGGCATGTTCATCTGAGCTTGCATCGCCTTCACACGCCGAGCCATCTTCTTTAGCTCGTTGTGCGCCTTACGATTCTTTTTTGCCTCTCAAGAACAAATGCCAAGAAGACTCCGCAAGATACAAAACAAGGGAGAAGGCCCCCGACGAGCGAGAGGAGCAGTCCATTGAGCATAGGGAGAGAAAGGGACCTCATGCGTCCCAACCCCTGTGGAGATGCCTGTCTCGGAGGAAGAACCAGCCTGTGAGGAAGGAGCAGCCCCTGAAGGGGCATCGGGCTTGAGGAGGTGAAGATGCAGCTTGTGGTGAGTAACCTCCTTCTCAAACTCCAATTGGGCGACTGTCTCGATCATCTTTATGAGGTGAGGAGCATACATGAGACCTTTGTGATAGTTGAATGAGGCAATCCTGATTTCATCCCACACAAAGTTGCACACGGAAGCGAGAAGGAGGAGGATCAAACTTGAGGAGCACATTCCTGGAGTAGTGATTGATGTTGCTGGCATCACCTTTCTTGGGCACAAATATCCGACGGAGCATTCAGTTGAGGTAAGAGTGGAAGGGCTTGAGGCCCTTGATCTCGCTAGGCACACCACCGGGAAGATAGATGCTAGAAAGGCCCCGGTCAGTGACAATGGGCGCATCATGCAAGTACTCAAGACACTGCATCATGCCCAAATCAAAGCCCTACTCAGCAGCAAGTTTTGGATAAGTGATGGAATACCATGTGCCTTGCGTCATCCGGTGAATAGCACAGTTCTTGTCAAAGTAGACAGTGGCATAGAACTAGGCAATAATCTCCTCACACCACAGATATTGAAGTGCCATGAAGTCCTTGACTCCCATGTCCTCACAAGCAGCAATGACAGAGTTCAAGATAGGATCATTATAGGATGCCAACTTGTTGATATTTCTTATGACCACAAATAAAATCCGCAAGCACACGGAATACCGTTGTAGCACTTCACCCGGGAGTATTCCAAGGATATCGAATTCACGAGGAACGTTTGTGGATTAACTAAGGGTCAGGTTCATCCAAGGACACAAAGAATAGGTAGGAGAAGGTATAGAGAAGATTTCTATGGTTGAGGCTCTAAATAGTTGGTAATTGCTTTGCTTTAATTACTTACTTTGGGCACTGCATATACTCGGTCTGCCAAGTGACTCCGGCCTACAAGCTCTACGACGTACCCGAACGTGGAGGATTACAAATGACGGACAGGGCTGTCACCACTTGCCGCCTACCTCTACAACCCATGGAGTACGCGGCAAACAAAGGTGAACTCTAACCTAGACACCACGTATACGCTATCGATTACTACTCTAGTCTTGTCCAAGAACACCTGTCTTCATCAGGGGTGTTAGACTAGAGCACCCACGAATGGATGATGATCCTGTAAGTAAAAGCAGTAAAGTAATCACTCAATGTAAAGTAATGCAACCATAGTAAATCGTGAACACTTACTTTATTAGAAGAAGCATCTGTCGAGGTACAAAGTCGGAGGTCGGTGCCGAGATCGCCGGCACTCCTTCGAACTACCCCTCACTCTCTACCCTATTTTCTAAGCACTAGAGAACTAGCACTACGCCTTTGGAGTGGAGCTTTGATCTTCTTGTCCTGTGTTTATTGAAGTGAAGTCCCCTCCTTAAATAGCCTCCGATGACAGTTGTAATGGCGGGTTACAATCGCCATGCCTATCTAACCGCCATTGTGAGAGGCTGAGAGAGTGCCACGTGGTCGGTGGGGGTGAGAGGGGGTTTCCATGGTTCGACTGAACCGGGGTTCAGCTGAACCCTGGTTAGCCCCTCTCTCCACCGCCTTTCACTGATCTCTTACATGTGGGCCCTTAAGGTGGTTTCCGGGTGTTTGGCCCCACTTTAAGTCGGTTTCACCTGACTTATGGGCCGTCCGATCCATAGGAAGCTGACGCGGCGAGCGTCGAATTGTTGGAGTTGTATTTCTTTGCCACGAAAGCATACTTTCACTTCATTTCGATGTATTATTCACCTGCATACAAATAATCACCAACACTCGTGGAAAGAGTTAGTAAATAACCCTACCTCTACGTTGATGTGCATTGTTCGTTCAGTTTATGCAGGGATTGACGGTCATATTTTGGCAGTTAAGGACCGTTAACAAGCTCCCCCACACTTAGCCCTTTGCTCGTCCTCGAGTAAGGGTTGAAATACTAAGGAGATTCATGACTTATTTTGGCATAGTGCTAACATACAAGTTATTCCTAGACTTACCCGTATCTGTGAATCTGGATGTGTCTACCATGATATCCTAAGTTATTGAAAAATGGAACATCCTAGGTTTAAGTCACTTTTATTTCTTCTGCTTAAATGACTTGGGGTTTTCGAGAGGTTTTCAAAAAGAAAAACATAACTTTACTCCTCTGATGAATCTCTCATGTCGCTCAATGTGTTTGATTCCTCACCAAGGCAATTCTTGCCTAATTTTCTCCTATTCTAATAAGGCTTATGTGAAGTTCAAGGTAGGGGAAATCATAAGGCATACTTGCATCAAATATTTTGTAAAGTCAAACAAAAAATCCAAGAAGAATACTAGTCATATAATCGATCAAGCTTGTCAATATTTATGTGGAAAAGAATATATGAGTGGAAAATTGGAAAAGAAACATAATTGGGTTGGTGACTCCTTTGTTTGTATGATCCTCCTCCTATCTTTTTATTTTAGAGAACATGACTATGAATACATACTCTCTCTTCTTTTTTTATCATTTTGCCCGAGAAGATTTGTTTCTTCTTTTCATGAGCATCATGAACTTTTTACTATCATATTGTATATATTATTATAGCTCATGTCTCATTTGGCATGGGCAGGAGGATCATAAATAATTGGAGTCTTTATTTGTGGATGACTAAAGGTGGATGCAAACTCCGGGAGTAGAAATTTGAATATGGTCAGGAATGGAATATATGTTTGGCTAAACCTTTAATGTACAGGGAGAGCAAATTTCATATGGTGGATATGCACAAGACTTTGATCAACGAAAACATGAGATTCTACGAGAGTCTAACTATTTGAGCAAACTCAATGACTGCAAGTAGCATATGTATAAGGTTTAATCATGAGAATCAACATATGGCTTTAGTAGGAGTAAAACATCATCGAGGAGTTGCAAAGTTATGGTTTTTGAATTTTTCAAAATAAAATAGCCAAGCATTTTATGCAGCATGAAACAAAGTTTCTTATTACCAGACTATATCTCATTAATCAATTACTCGGATAACATGCTTTCCCTAAATATTTGATTTCAATTACGTGGGAAGCTAACGTGGCAAGCGTCGATTGGTCAGAGTTGTATTTCTTCACCACGAAAGCGTACTTTCACTTCATTTCGATGTATTATTCACCTGCATACAAATAATCACCAACACTCGTGGAAAGAGTTAGTAAATAACCCTACCGCTACGTTGATGTGCATTGTTCATTCAGTTTATGCAGGGCTTGACAGTCGGATTTTGGCAGTTAAGGACCATCAACACAACTCTGGCCAATCAAGCCATTGCATGGAGACTATCCGGTGAGACTTCTTCATGATGACAGATTCATAGAAGTCTTGATGAAACTGTGTCCAAAAGCGAGGGTCGGAGACAGTGCAGCGAGCGGTGCGAGGATCCTCATCTTGCTCGGGTGCCATCACTTCCGGCTTTTGGTGGCAGTTCTTGATGCAGCGCACAACTGTGGGTCCTGCTTAGGAGTGCGCACCCTTAGGGGCCCAATAGGAGCAGCAAGGTGGTGAGGAGGAGTTTGAGGGCCCCGAGATGAACCCGCGCCAGCTGACTGAGGAGGTGGCCTCGAGGAGCCCTCACCGGCTTGGGAACGAGCCGCTCGCCATGGTGGAAGGGTGCTTCCCCGGGCCACACTAGCCACCTGAGGACGGACATCCTCCTCACCAAACCAATCCCGATCCGAACCATCGGAGGCGAAGGGGAAGGAGACAAGGCCCGTGGATGCTTGGAAAGGTTCGAGGCCTTACGTTTGCGATTTCTTGCGATTAGGCATCCCTTGAAGAAGGATAGGAAACACAAAGTAAGAGGGAAGATCAACACAAGATGCAATGAAAGAATGTTTGAATAAGCATGCATGATGAAGTGTATAGGGGCGATTGGGATTTTCGGAAATTCCTAAAATATGTTGGAAATTCCAAAAATAGCAGGCCAAACACTATACCCTAGATCCCTCACAATTTAACCATGGAAAAGCTATGGATTTGAATCTACAACATCTAGGGCACTAGTAGAACAACACCAGGAGAAAATCGATGGATTGAAACATGCGGAATCAAAGGATTCAATTTGGAGCCACTTACCGTAAAAATGATGACCACCCGGTGAAAAGGTTGAAGAAGGTTGCCCCCAAACGACCACGGGTTCTCCCACGATTGGAGTGGAGGAGAGCACCGAATCAAGCCGAGGGACGAGTTGCGCCGGCGAGGAGTGGTAGGAGGGAGGGAGCTCATGCATAACAAGAAGAAAAAAAGAAAAAGAGGACTCCATGGGTGAGGATTGCTATATAAGGAGGCTGTGATTTTCGGACATGTCCGAAAATTTTGAACCGCCTAAGAAGGAAAGGCTTCAATACAGGGAATTTTTACAAATTCCGAAAAACTTTCAAAAATTCCAAATTTTTTTTGGAAATTCCAAAAAATGAAGAGAAGTCCTAGGAAGCTAAGGCAGGCTGCAAATTTTCGGAGTTACCAAAGAAATTTTGGGCAAGTCCAAAAAATGTAGAGAACAGTTATTGCAGGAGAACAAGGGATGAAGATTTGCACAATTAGTTTTGACATAAATGTTGGTCAAACACATTCGACCCCATTTAAACTTGTGATTAGACATCAATCAATCAAACAAAACAATAATCACAAATAAAATGAGTTGATCCATGGATCAAAACAAGAATGAATTACCATGAGACACAATAATTCATTCTCGAGAGAGGAAATGTATGAATTTATCTCAAATTGTGCTAAAACCAACATTCATTGAAAAATGAGATCCTCATACACATAGATTCATTTTATCCACAAAGTAGTGACTAGTGTTCATCCATGAGTTGAATATCCATTTTGCCACAAGGTGATATGCAACCTATACTATCAAACAAAATGCATGCAATAGATCAAGCCACATTCTGAGAATTTAAGATATTTAGTTCATAACCGACAGAACTTACTTAAATCTAGAGGCTTGGTGAAGATATCCGCCAATTGTTTGTCGGTTCTCACATGTTGGATATCTATGTCACCCCTTAAGGAATGATCTCTCAAGAAGTGATGGCGAATATCAATATGTTTGTTTCAAAAGTGTTGGACATAATTGTTGGCTATTTTGATGGCACTCTCATTGTCACATAAGTGGTATTTTGCTCACCTTTAGGCCAAAATCTCTCAAAGTTTGTTTCATCCAAAGAAGTTAAGCACAACAACTCCCGCAAAAATGTATTCCGCTTTGGTGGTGGATAGGACGACGAAGTTTTGCTTCTTGGAGGACCAAGAAACAAGGGACCTACCCAATAATTGGCAAGTACCCGATGTGCTTTTCCTGTCCACCTTGCAACCGCATCGGCATAGCCAACGAGATTAAACCTTGCTTCTTTAGGATACCAAAGGCCAAGGTTTGGAGTGTGTACCAAATATCTAAGAATTCTCTTCACGGTCACAAGGTGACACTCTTTTGGAGTGGCTTGAAATCTTGTACACATACACACACTAAGCATGATCTCAGGCCTAGATGTACAAAGGAAAGCAATGAGCCAATGATGGAATGGTATACCTTTTGGTCGACGTCTTTACCTTGCTCATTGAGGTCTAAATGCCCATTTGATGGCACAGACGTGCGGATTGGCTTAGCATTCTCCATGTCAAATTTCTTGAGCATGTCCTTTAAGTACTTGGTTTGACAAATGAAAGTTCCTTCCTTGAGTTGTTTGATTTGGAGGTCGAGGAAGAACTTCAATTCACCCATCATGGACATCTCAAAGCGCTTGGTCATCATCCTACTAAACTCTTCACTAAAAGACTTGTTAGTAGAGCCAAATATAATGTCATCAACATATATTTGGTACACAAAGATATCATGCTCATGTCTTTTAGTAAAGAGAGTAGAATCAGCGTTTCCAATCTCAAAGCCATTTTGACAAGAAAATCATGAAGGCATTCATACCATGCTCTTGGAGCTTGCTTAAGCACATAGAGCGCCTTGTGAAGCTTATAAACATGATTAGGATACTTTAGATCTTCAAAGCCCGACGGTTGCTCTATGTACACCAACTTATTGATTGGACTGTTGAGGAATGCACTCTTCGCGTCCATTTGGTAGAGCTTGAAATCAAGGTTAGTAGCATAGGCTAATAAAATGCGAATTGACTTAAGCCTAGCTACCGATGCAAAGGTATCACCAAAATCCAAACCTTTGATTTGGGTGAACCCTTGAGCCACTAACCTTGCTTTGTTTGCTAACACCACACCATTTTCATCTTGCTTGTTTTGGAATATCCATTTGGTTCCAATCACGTTTTGTCTTGATCTCTCCACCAATGACCATACTTGATTCCGGGTGAAGTTGTTCAACTCGTCTTACATGGCCATCACCCAATCCAGATCTCGAGTGCTTCTTCTACCCTTAGTGGTTCAAGAGAAGGCACAAAAGAGTAATATTCATAAAAAATTGCAACTCGAGATCTAGTGGATACTCCCTTGTTGATATCACCTTGGATATTGTCGGTGGAGTGATCTCGTTGGATGCTTTGGTGTATCCTTGGGTGTGCAAGGTTGATTGGTGAAGATGGCACATGCACGTCTCCTTCGTCATGATCCAAGCTTTAGGGTGAGGGATCATTTTCTTGGGTAGATGTAGATGGCTTCGCTTGTGTTAAGGAAGAGGGTCCATGTTGTTGCTATTTAGGATGAACATCTCCTAGAGCGAACCTCTTGATAACTTCGCTTCGATCCTCCTCTTCACCTAACACATGTGAGTCAACTTGCTCCACTAGAGAACTGTTAGTCTCGTCAAATGTCACATCACGTGCGATCTCAACAATACCGAAGGTTTTGTTGATAACACGGTATGCACACTCATTTGACCCATATCCAAGCCAGAACCCCTCATCTACTTTAGGAGCAAACTTCGAGGATCTTGCCTTCTTGTTAAGAATGTAGCACCTACTACCGAAAACAAAGTAGGAGACATTCGGTTTGTTACCAGTAAGAAGGTCATAGGGAGTCTTCTTAAGAAGGCGATGAAGATAGAGACGGTTGATGGTGTGGCATGCGGTGTTGACAGCTTCGGCCCAAAAACGGTCCGAAGTCTTGTACTGTGGACCCCTGTTTTTGTAACAGGAATCATTCGTGTTCATAATACCATTTTCCTGGATTGAATAGTCTGGTACCCACGAATTACATTACTAAATCATCAAGCATGCAAAAATACATCAATCGTCTTACGCGAAATATTACAATATAGCGCCCGAAGGCATTGTCTAGAACATAGGACTAAATGGTCCGGAATACAAGCAAAAGCAGAATATAGATAAGGCAGCGACACGCCATTGCCACAGGCCGACCAAAGTCTAAGACCTACTGAGCGCCATCGTCTTTCATACCCTCCTGGTAGTACTCGTATGGGTCTGCAGGGTCTTCATTGCCCATCTCTGAATATTTTGCGTAAAGCAAGGGTGAGTACCAACCGTACTCAGCAAGCCACCACAACAACGATGCATATGATAGGGGATAATCAAGAAGCGGTTGTGGTTCTTTTGCATAAAGCTAGTTTTGCAATTCTTTTCACAAACCTATGACCTAAGACTGGTCAAGTTTTATTTTCATAGTTTGTTTAATCAGCGACGGTTCTGTCCACCATCCATTGTGATCCCAAGGATAGCTTCCCTCCACTGGATCGTCATGATTTTCTGGGGTCTACCCCTTCTCGCTTCTCGAGAAGTTGAGCCACCAGTACATAAAATCATTATGCATGCACATCCTATCATTTTAAAATTTAGAGTCTAGCCAAGCGAAAAACTTGTCCCGTTGCTCCGTATCCACGAGCACGGCTATTCGAATAGATTGCTTTACTCACACTGCAGTGGATGTACACTTTACCCGTACTCTGTGACTTGCCCAGCACATGAGCCAAAGTCCCAACGAATGAGACGCATCACGGCAAAACCTTTCAATAACCTTACTTTGGTAGTACCCGCTCCATGAACTTGAGCCCTCATGCACTCTAGCCGTACACGGTTTCTAGCAGTGAGAGGAGTTCTGGTGCTCCCGAGTAGGGAAAACTCACACATTCTTTAAGTTGTGATTAAGTCCAGTTTTAGTTCTAGTTCGGTTACCCACCTATGGTTACCACATCCGTAGGCTTCCCGTCTTGTAGGCTTCCTGCCTATTCACACACCCAAGTGAACCACTATGCAGCGGTACCGCCTCCGTTCGGCTATTTACTCTGCGAGGTCTACACCCATTCAGAAGTACGGATGTACTAGCTCATTTCATGTTTATCTCATGGCTCGGTCCTTAATTGACTAGGGACGACACTTGCCTTAACCGGATTCCACCCAAATCATCCAGCCGCCCTAGTCTAAAACATTTGTTTGTTGTTTAGTTTTCATCCAAAACTATTTCGTCATTGTCATGGCAATGTTGCGTCATATCTCCACATGTCGTATATCAACCACCTTTCCCAGGGCAGTTGTCCAAGCATATAGCATTTGATAAATATGAACATGCATGAATCTAAATTAGCATGGGCTAAGCATTGTCAAAGGTTGACTTCGAACGCATGATACTATAGGGTACAAAGAATATACAAATATTCAACATCATGGCATGGCATATAACAAGTATGAAAGTTCATGTGTATAGCATGCATATTTGATTAAAAACAACAGGGTTCACACATGCTCAAAGGTAGTGACGACTTGCCTTGCTCGCAACCTTGTTGACCTGGGTCTTCGGCACACTCATCGGCTCCCTCGGACTCTATAAATACGTGCGAGAGATTCGATTGAATTTGATTAGAATTCAAATAAAATCACGAAGATGCCAAATAAATCGCAAAAGCGGCTCCTAAAACTAGACTACGATTTTAGGTGAATTTAGGTTCAAGTTTCGTTAAAATCCGAGTTAAAATAAACGAGTTACATTAATTGGAAGTTTCGCGTTAAACCGATTTAATTAATTAGGAGGTGGCATTATTTCAAGTTAATTCACTTTAAATTTAGAAACATTATGATTAATTCAAAAATATTATACCAAAAAAGAGATGGTTAATCCAAGTTTTATCATAATTTTATCGGGCCGACAAGCCCGAGGGTTAAAATTAATTGAATCCTAAATAATTTACCCTAAGGCATAAAACTATAATTAATAATTTAGAATTTAAATTTTAGAAAATCCATATGATAAAAATAGGGTTTACTAACAAATTAATTCATAATTATATGCCTAATAACAATTCTACACTATAATTAAATTCCTAACATTAAAATTTATATCTATCTTATAATTATCTCCTAATCAATTTTTATTTTAGAAAAAAATAGATTTTTAATTTAAATCCTTTTCCCTAAATATTTTTCCTTTTTATTTTCTTTTTCTTTCTTTTCTTTTTCTCTTTTCTTTTTTTCTCTCCCTCTCTCTTCCTTCTTCCTCCTTCCTCCCTTCTCTGCCTCCTCTATTTCTTCCTTCCCTCTCTCTCCTTTCCTTCCTCCTTCTTTCTCTCTACTTTCCCTCTGCCAGCATGGCCGAGCCAAGGCCGGGGAGGGCGCGCGAGGGGTGGCGGCATGTGGCGAAGGGGAAAGGGGCACTCACCACGCGGCGCTGGCAGCGAGGGCGACGACGGCGGCGGAGCTTCGGGCTTGGTGGCGGTGCTCGGCGTCGCACGGCAGCGGGAAGAGGGAAATTGGGAGGAATGGGGGAGGAAGATGCGAGGAGGAAAGAGGGAAATGGGGCCCTTATATAGGCGCAGCCTGGGGGGGAATGGCGACGCGACGGGCGACGCGGCGCGCGCGGCACGAGGGTGCGGGGGTGCGCGGCACGACGACGGCGATGGGATGGCGACGGCGACGCACGGCGTGGGGCACAAGACGCAGGGCACAAGACGGGGGGCGCGGCTGTGGGACGTTGCGTGGCGCGGCGCGGGGCACAAGGCCGACGCGACGACGGCGCGGGGCTCGAGAACCAGATTGAGCACCTAGCTCGCATTGAACAGTGCATTTTCCTATTTTCTCACTTTATTTATTTATTTTATTTATATTTATTTATATATATATAATTATTATTATTCCTTTTTTTATTTCACCCATAAATTTAAATATAATTTTTGTCCCAAATGTAAATCTAATTAAAATTTAAATTTTGTCCAACTTTATTTTATAATGTCCTTTTTTATATATATTTATCCATTTTTGTATTTTACTCATGAATCTAAAATATCATTTTGGTCCACAAATAAATTTTTACTAAATCTTAGTTTTTTCCCCAAATTTATATTTTTATAATTTTATTCCTAATATATATTTTGCAATTTTTCTTTTCTTTTAGGGTTTTTAAGACTTTTCCCTATTTAAATAAATATTCTTTTATTCATAACTCAACAACGAAGACTTCGACACGATACAATCATTCGAAAGTTCTTTATAAGTTCTCAATTTTAAATTTCAATTTTTAAGCCTTCAAATTTTAGGGTGTTACATGTACTCGTCCAACATGGTCCTTGCCATCTCGTTGAGAGTCCTATTCTTCCTCTCGGCTACTCCATTTTGTTGAGGTGAGTAAGGAGCTGAGAATTCATGCTTGATTCCTTCTTCATTAAGGAAACTCTCTACGCACGTGTTCTTCTCTTTGCCATTGTCGTTTCGGATGTTCTTGATCTTGAGCTCAAACTCATTTTGAGCTTTTCTTGCAAACTTCTTGAATACGACTTGTGTTTCACTCTTGTCATGCAAAAAGAACACCCACGTGAAGTGAGAAAAATCATCAACAAACATAAGACCATATTTGTTACCTTCAATACTTAGATAAGCAATGGGTCCGAAGAGGTCCATGTGAAGAAGTTCCAATGGTCTTGTGGTAGTCATCATGTTCTTGGTCGGGTGATGATCTCCAACTTGTTTCCTGGCTTGACATGCGCTACACACTCTATCCTTCTCAAATTGCACATTTGTTAGTCCAAGGATGTGATTGCTTTTTATAAGCTTGTGAAGATTCCTTATAGCAACATGGGCTAGCCTTCAATGCAAGTCATCCCATGTTGGACTTAGCTTTATCCGATGTGAAATCCATTAGATAGAGCTTTCCCTTGAGAACACCCTTAAAGACTACCGAGGAATCATTCCTTCTAAACACGGTCACATCAACATCGGTAAAAAGATAATTGTAACCCAAAGAGTATAATTGAGAAATGGATAATAAGTTGTAGTTTAGAGATTTTACCAAGAGGACATTGAAAATAGAAAAGTCATTTGAGATTGCAATTTTACCTAATCCCATAACATTTTCCTTTCCATTGTCCCTGAAGACAATGTTGTCTTGAGAAGTACCATTTGGATCAAGTGAGGAGAACATTGACTCTTCTCTGGGCATGTGGTTTGTGCATCTGCTATCAATCACCCAACTTCTTTCACCGGAGACATATTCCTACTGAAAGCCCGTAGATGTCGTCTAGAGCGGGTGAATAGGTGTTCCTGAAAATCACTTCAAATTCACAGCGGTTAAATTCAATAGGGCCGAAACTTCCTGGCAAGAATCTCGGAACTTCCTAGCAGCTCAAGCTGACCGAAACTTCCAGTGTTCTATTTAGGAAGTTTTGGTGTTCTAGCGGTTCGAGGTTCAGATATTGATTCTCAGGGAACTTCAAGACTTGCCAATGTGCAGGAGACAGAGTGAATCAAGCAGGATACAGAGAAACTCAAGACAAGTCACATATCATACACAAGGTAGACAAGGGATTTTTTTCTCGAAGTTCGGATTATAAGAATTCTGCTCTCCATTGAGGAACTCCGTAGAGCTGGATCTTGATTAACCCCTTGCCTCACCAAGCAACACCCTAGGAAGAAGTCTCCGGTTTACAATCCAACATCCCTAGGTCCTTCACTAGGATTTAAGTGACCATAAAGATCCCTAACTTGAACATCTAGTGAATACCATGAATGAGGATAGCTCTACTGTCACGCCCGGAAATTTAGCCAAATTTCCTGACTATTTTATGTATTTAATCCCTGTCCAGAAATCAACCAGGGTACATAAAATAACAAATTAATACACAGGTCCAAACGTAAAAAAACAAAGCGTAAAATAAAAATACTTACTGAAGAGGCACTTAGTCCTCACACCCAAAAACTGCAGCGGAAAAGAAAGACGACACTAGCGGGGCTTCAGCTCCACTCCACAGGCAAACTCAACTGGGGTGTGAGCCTTAGTCTTCTAACTCCATCTTCACATCAGAAGCACTACACTTCTGAAAGAGGGAAAAATTGCAAGACTGAGTACAACCATCGTACTCAACAAGCCACACCGAGAAATGCAGACGTGCAAGGGGAGACAAGAGTGGCTTGGGGATATTTTGCATAAATACGGTTTACAAACATTTAATGTTTAAAAATAGTAAAACAGTTGAGTAATTAAGACAATATTAATCTTTCACTGAACAACGTTATCCCCACGTTGAACAGGCCCAACCATTCCACCTGAACTAAACCAGTTCCATTAAATCAAATTATTCAGTAGTGGGACTAATCATAGTGAATCTGGTCAATCGCCCATAACCGCGGGCACGGTTATTCGAATAGTTTTACTCTGATCAGAGGTGCACAACTTTACCCACAAGACACGATTCCACACATGTTACCATGCCCCGAAGTACCACCATGATACTGCAAAGGGGTAAATCGTGACAAGACCTTTCACATGACTCTCCCTAACCAAGCGATACCACACCAAGGTTTCGATTTCACTCCCCGCAGGGCAGCGGGCAGCCCCCTCTCGTGCCACGGTGAATCCGGCAGCCGATCAACCCGTAAAATCGGGGCCGACCCAACTCCATCACGCCCACCCTCACTAGGGTACGTCAGCCAGGAAAGCTATACTACGGATCCAGCCGTTGCCCATTCTGGCTTGTGGTTTGCACGGTATGTCTTCCAGGGTTTCCCATGAACCGGTCCTTAATTGCCATGGGTGCGACCATCAAAACCATGCACCCACAGCCCACCATTAAGTTATATTTTAGTTGAGATAATTATGACCAATAAGACATGGTCAGGTGTACTGAGCTTACAGCTCATTAGAGACTAGAATAAAGTGTAATTATCCCATTTAGTGAGCTAGTGGTAATTAAGCATGGCTAAGCATATAATTCTAGCTAAAGTCCACATTAGTGACTAAAGCTAGTTAAATTATCACCCAAGGTTAACAAAGGACGGATAACAAGTAAATAAGGCACAAACAAGCAGATAGGTAATCCATCATTCCATGTAATTAGCAAAGCAATGCAATTTTATTTGCAAACATAAAACATTTATAAAAATAGGATCAATATGCTTCAAGGGAAGTGTGACTTGCCTTGCGTCTTCAAGCAAACTTCTGGGCTCTTTCCCTCGCGAGCGCAAACTCCGGAAACGGCGGAATCTACACGCTGGCACGCAAAACGAGAAAAAAACCTAATAAAAACCAAATAACAATACATAAAAAGTAAACAAACATGTAGAGCTTAATTTTAGATAAATTTTGCAATTTGAATGGCCCAATTTGGAGTTCGTATGAATTAGATATGAATTTTAGAAGTTTTGGACCATTTAAATGAATTCTGGAAATTAAGGTGATTTATTACGTAATTATTAATTAATTTTGAATTGTTATTGTGTTCCAACACTATGTCAAAACGTTATTTCAGCTTCATGTTTGCAAGCGGAAGGATATGATTTTAGATCAATGGACAATGGTTGTTCAATATATCTTAGAGATATGTTCTATTTTCATGCTCCATTGGTGAATGGATTATACGTTTTGAATCTTGAAGCGTCTCCCATCTATAACATTAATACATAAAGGCAACTCTCTAATGATATAAACCCCACGTTTTATTTGGCATTGTCGCTTAGGCCATATAAATAAGAAACGCATGGAGAAGCTCCATAAGGATGGATTGCTTCACTCTTTTGATTTTGAATCATTTGAGACATGTGAGTCTTGTTTACTTGGTAAGATGACAAAGGCACCTTTCACAGGACAAAGTGAGAGAGCAAGTGACTTATTGGCACTCGTACATACTGATGTATGTGGACCAATGAGCTCAACGGCCAGAGGTGGTTATCAGTACTTCATTACCTTTACCGATGACTTTAGTAGATATGGTTATATCTACTTGATGAGGCATAAGTCTGAATCCTTTGAAAAGTTCAAAGAATTCCAGAATGAAGTACAAAATCATTTAGGGAAAACAATCAAGTTTCTACGATCAGATCGTGGAGGAGAATACTTGAGCCAAGAGTTTGGTAATCATCGAAAGATTGTAGAATTGTTCCACGTTGACTCCGCCAGAACTCCACAATGGAACGGAGTGTCCGAACGAAGAAATCGCACCTTGTTGGACATGGTGCGGTCGATGATGAGCCAAAGTGATCTTCCGTTATCCTTCGGGGATATGCTCTTGAAACATTGCGCTCACACTAAATAGAGTTCCATCTAAGTCGGTTGAAAAGACACCATATGATATATGGACAGGGCAACCCCTAGTTTGTCTTTTCTCAAAATTTGGGGATGCGAAGCTTAGGTAAAACGTTCTGCCGACAAGCTCACACCCAAATCGACAAGTGCTTCTTTGTGGGATATCCTAAGGAAACTAAGGGATATTACTTTTATAATCGGGAACAAGGCAAAGTGTTTGTCGCCCGGCACGGTGTTTTCTTGGAGAAAGAGTTTCTTTCAAGAAGGGTTAGTGGGAGCAGGGTGCATCTTGAAGAAGTTCAAGAAACACCGAAAACGTTTCGCGACCACGAACCACAATAGGAGGAGCAAAGTGTTGCGCCACCGGTTGTAGATACACCAGCCCACGGAGGAGTGCGAAAGATCACGTCGTGCACTGACAGTACACAGTGCGGAACAACGTGATATATTGTTGTTGGACAACGATGAACCTAAGACCTATGAGGAAGCGATGGTGGGACCCGATTCCAACAAGTGGCTTGGAGCCATGAAATCCGAAATAGAATCCATGTACGACAATCAAGTTTGGAACTTGGTTCATCCACTGATGGTGTCAAAACCATTGAGTGTAAATGGGTTTTTAAGCAAAAGGCCGATATGGATGGAAATGTTCACATCTATAAGGCGTGATTGGTGGCGAAAGGTTTTAAACAGATTCAAGGAGTTGATTATGATGAAACCTTCTCGCCCGTTGCAATGCTGAAATCTATTCGGATTATCCTAGCGATTGCTGCATATTTCGATTATGAGATATGGCGAGATGGATGTCAAAACGGCTTTCCTAAATGGAAACCTAAGCGAGGATGTATACATGATACAACCTCGGGGTTTTGTCGATCCAGAATCGCCTAGAAAGATATGCAAGCTATAGAAATCCATTTATGGATTGAAGCAAGCATCTCGGAGTTGGAATATTCGTTTTGATGAAGTAATCAAAGGGTTTGGTTTCATCAAAAATGAAGAAGAGGCCTGTGTTTACAAAAAGGTCGGTGGGAGCACAATTGTATTTCTAATCTTATATGTGGATGACATATTGTTGATTGGAAATGATATCCCTATGCTAGAATCCGTCAAGTCTTCATTGAAAAATAGTTTTTCCATGAAAGACTTAGGGAGGCAACATACATATTGGCATTCGGATCTATAGAGATAGATCCAAGAGGCTAATTGGATTAAGCCAAAGTACATACATTGACAAGGTGTTGAAAAGGTTCAACATGCATGATTCCAAGAAAGGTTTCTTGCCCATGTCACATGGCATTAATCTTAGCAAGAATCGTGTCCTCGGACACATGATGAGCGGAATAAGATGGGTATGGTTCCATATGCTTCGGCAATTGGATCGATCATGTATGCCATGCTTTGTACACGCCGCATGTCTCGTACGCTTTGAGTGCTACGAGCGATACCGATCGGATCCGGTGAAGGTCACTGGATTGCCGTAAAGAATATCCTTAAGTACTTGAGAAGAACTAAGGATATGTTCCTAGTCTATGGAGGTGAAGAAGAGCTCGTTGTAAGTGGTTACACCGATGCTAGCTTCCAAACAGACAAGGATAATTATAGATCGCAATGGGTTCGTGTTCTCGCTCGAACGGAGGCGCATCACTGGAAGAGTTCCAAGCGGATACCGTTGCTGATTCTACAACGGAGGCCGAGTACATTGCGCCCGTGAAGCCGCAAAGGAGGCTGTTTGGATCAAGAAATTCGTTTCGAGCTTGGTGTGATGACTAGTGCGACTAGTCCAATGTCTCTCTATTGTGACAATAGTGGAGCCATTGCGCAAGCCAAGGAGCCGAGGTCACATCGAAGTCCAAACACATACTTCGGCGATATCATCTCATCCGCGAGATAGTGGACGAGGTGATGTCAAGATATGCAAAGTGCACACGGATCTCAACATAGCCGTTCGCGACAAAACCTCTCCCTCAACCGAAGCATGAGGCGCACACAAGAGCAATGGGTATTAGATACTTACATGATTGACTCTAGTGCAAGTGGGAGATTGTTAGTGATATGCCCTAGAGGCAACATGGAGATGTTGGATATCACGTCAATGTTTATGTATAAATGAATAAAGTGTTATTCGGTTCCATGGAATACACATCTTGTATTGATCAATAAGTACGTGACTTATTTATGAGACTCTTTATGTATGAATCTATTTCTAAACGATCCTCGATCATATGTCATATTGTTGGAACAAATATGATTCTAAGATTGGCATGTTTATTGATTGATGATCATGTCTCATAGATCATGGGTATGGAGATACCAAATCAATAAACATGGATACATGTGTTGGAGAACACATTGTTGGATAGACCCACCATGAGACACTACAGAATTAATGTGCCATTAGTTGGTCTCGTAGTGTTGGTACAAAGTCCTTAGACCCGAGATCACCATGGATTCCAACATGTGTAGTAGCCTACTTTGGGACTACCAAACTCTATTCCGTAATCGGGTAGTTATAAAGGTAGTTTTCGGGTTTGCTATGAAACATGGAGTGGGATGTGAGTGATCAAGATGGAATTTGCCCCTCCTTTGGAGAGATATCTCTGGGCCCTCGAGGTAATGGATTATAGAAATGCATGGCCATGCTAAGTTGATTGAGGAGTCAATTCAATGATGATAATCCAATACGGTTCGAGCGAATGGTTAAGCTATTGAAGGGATGGCACACATCTTGCATATAGCTTAACTGGTATCGTGAGGCAAAGGGATTTGTGTACACATTACAGGTTTAGAGCCGATATTATTCTTGTATACTATGGTGTCAATATGTGCTGCTAGGCGCCGCTGTTGACGGGTCGGCTGAGTTGGACTCGAGCCGACGATCGGCTAAGTTAGACTATAGCCGAAACCGAGTATACCTGAACCTACAGGGTCGCACGCTTAAGGGGATAGAATAGATATTCGAGTTGGACTCGGATACGGCTCGATCGGATAGGGATCCGATCGGATAGAGTCCTATGGGCTTATGACGTGTGGGAGGCCAACTCTATGAGATACGGATGAGATCCGATTCAAAATAGAGTCCTAATTGGCCACTAGTCCCAGTCGGCCAACTCTATATAAAGGGGCGAGGGGTGGAGAGTTTCGGTATCGCGTTGAACCGAATCCGCAACAAAAGTCGCCGAGATCAATCTCCACGGAAACCCTCCCCACTTTCGAGCCAAACCCTAGCCTTGCATCGCGTGCTAGCACACGGGTGTACGGCGTTTTGTCCCCGGACGTGTGGATACAGGTAGAGGCGCTGCTACGTTGCGTGCTGTTAATCGGCTGATTGGCGAATCGGCTATCCCCGGGAATCGGCTGTCGGCTTGCGAGAATCGGCTACACAGTTCCAGATGGGATAGCCCTGATTGGCTATTTCCGCTGCATACTCCAATCGGTAACGATCTATCGGCCCTTACTTGCAAGTGTTCCTGGTTTGCGCGGTAGAAAATTTTTTGTTTTCGGCTAGCGTAGCTTCCGCGTAACCCTTCATCTAGAATGCTCTTTGTTCCTGAACAAATGCTTGAGCCATGGTATTATAGGAAAATAACACATCACCTTAAGAGGAACTCTCTTCGTCGAAGGTTGTCCATCAACTTCGCTTGGATTATCTTGTCTAATCTTGTATCGTAGTACTTTACAAACCGGACATGCTTCTAGGTTCTCGTACTCCTCACCGCGATAGAGGATACAATTGTTCATACATGCGTGTATCTTCTGTACTTCCAATCCTAAAGGGCAAACTAACTTCTTAGCTTCGTACGTTGATTCCGGCAATTCATTTTCCTCCAGAATAATGTTCTTCACGAGTTTTAATAACTCGACAAATGCCTTATCACAAACACTATTTTTGGCCTTCCATTGAAAGAATTCCAGCATGGTACCCAACTTTTTGTGCCCCTGTTCATAACCTGGGTACAAGGATGTTTTGTGGTCCGCTAACATACGCTCTAATTTCTTCATCTCCTTTTCACCTTCGCAGTCCTCCTTTACGTCACGCAACATCTGACCAAGATCATCGGCACCGTCGTTATCTTCAACATCCCCATCCGCCTCGCATGCTGTATTTTCTTCAAATCCATCGTATTGACCACGTCCGAAATGTTGTCGTCTTCTTCTTCATCTTCTTCCATCACAACCTCTACCTCTCCGTGCGATGTCTGACAATTGTAGTTAGGCATGAATCCCGACGGAAACAAGTGACCATAAATAGTTCTTAATGTAGAATACTCCTTCGGTTTTTGCATGTTTTGCATGGACAACGTATAAAGCCCTTATACTTGTTAGCATTGGCCACACTCAAAAATAATGTACGCCTTGAATAAACTCTATCGATCGTCGGTCCGCGGTGTACATCCATTGCCGATCCATTTACATGAAATGCACAAAAATGATAAAAAATCCATGAAAGACAAACTATTTTAATAATAATACAATAATTATATAGAAATAATCATACAATAATTATATAATAATCCCACAAACTTACTTAATAAAATTTAGAATTATTTTTAAAAGTTTATTAAAGTTCTAAACATATTTTTAATGTAGTGTAGTGATTTCTAACTATTTTAACAATTTTTAAATCACCTTAGTTTACTAATGTTTTATCAAATTTTCTATATTTTTTATTTGTCATCTATTTTATAATATTTTTATCCACAAGCTTCTAATTTTAAAAAGTAACATAATTTTTCCTAAACAAATTTTCTCGCTCATCATTTTCCACAAACTTTTTAGAGATAAAAATATATAAAAATATCTCTACAAATGTAATATGCTAAGCATACATCATTAGAGGATTGAGTTGCTAGTTTTAAAAGTAACATACATGCACTTCAGAGACAATAATTGATGCAGGCACAAATTTTCTCTCCCATCATTTTCTATAAACCATTCTAGAGATCAAAATGTATAGAAATATACCTATAAATGCAATATGCTAAGCATATATCATTACAGGATGAAGTTGTTTACCTTTTAGATCCCTCCGATTTGTATATTATCACCAAAACAATTTCACAAAAAAATTTGGCAGCACATCCCTTCCTCGTGCAAACCTTTCTAGCAATGGCTTGAGGTGGAGAAGGAAGAAGAAGTATAAAAAGCACCTTCACTTTAGTCCCGGTTGCTGTTACCAGCAGGACTAAAGATCATTTAGATCTTTAGTGTTGGTTGGTAACACCAAGTGGGACTAAAGTTAAGATCTTTAGTCCCAGTTGATGTTACCAACCGGGACTAAAGATCCTTGGCTCCCTGACACAGTCTGACAAAAAGTGAACCGGGATGAAAGATGATAGCAGGGATATTAACAAGGTACTTTTTTGCTAGCAAATTTATTGACTGACTTACGGGTCTGATGTCATCACTGCTGGAGAACTGATCTTTGATCCATCTGTTAAAATTCATAATAGTCTCGATTTTAATAGGAACTAAAAAATATTTTTAGCCCCGGTTAAAAAGTGCAATGGCTTCTTTTCTTTCTAACTCATGTGAAAGATGGTTCGGAAGATATTCATGTGAAAAAAAATACAATGTTAAATTATTTGATGTCCCTAACACTCATATGCAACTAAGGACCTACAGACGACCAACTACACTCAGGTTAGTCCTTTTCTTCTTGCTATTTAAGGGCAGTCCCAATGGTGAAATCATAAGTAGTTTGTACCATCTAGGATATCATAGAAAAAACCATTCTTTTCAATGCAACTTTTCTATCTGGTGTGTAGACAAAAATCTGGCCAATCATTTACCGTGTGCTTCTCCCCAACCTCTAGATCCTCTCGTGCATTTTATTTACCGTGTGGCACCGATAGGCCTAGGCTCAAACATGCGTCGCCCTCCGCCCTCCGCGCCACCCTCTCCGCGCTCTGCACCATCCTTCGCCCTCCGCGTTGCCCTCTGCCCTCCGCCCACCTCCCTCCGCCCTCTGTGCCGCCCTCTCCGCGCTCCATGCCATCCTTCACCCTCCGCCCTCGGCTCGTCGCCCTCTCCGCGCTCCACCCCATCCTCCACCCTCCGCCCTTCACGCCGCCTTCCGTCCCTCGTGTCGTCCTTCGTCCTTCGTGTCAACAGGCCTGGGCTCAACCGCGAGGAGCTCCTCGCTTGGCCGCGGCGGCGGCAGACGAGGCCAGGCGCCCCACCTAGATGGGGCCAGGTGAGGGGGGCGGCGGCGGACGGTGTCACCACTTGCTGCTCCCTGCTTAGCCGCGACGGTGGTGGACGGGGCCGGCCACCCCACCTGCGATGATGGTAGACGGGGCTGTGTGAGGGGGGATGGCGACGGACGGGGTCAATGCTTGCCGCTTCTTGCTTGGCCGCGGTGGCGACGGAAGGGGACGGGTGCCCTGCCTACGACGGCTTGGAGCAGGATATCCGAGTGAATAAGGAAGGAAACTACCCATTTCTCCCCAACGCAGATCATGTCGTTTCGTCCTCCATCGGCACACGGGACGACTTCATTTCCTCCTTAGGAAACAGTTTCTCTATTTTTTCCTTCTGTCTCCATAAAAAATTTATTGCCACATCAGCAATTTACTTGATCTTAAAGGTTATTAATGAGGATAGAAACCACTTTCAATGCACCATTGGGATTGCCCTAATACTTAATGCTTCTCGGTGGCTAAGCCGCTCACATTGAACACATGGCTTGTGAATCTAGATGACTACCATCAACATTGAATCACCATCAAAGAAATAAGGGAGCACTAGAAATTAAAGAAATTATGTTGCCTAACAAAGAATTTATGAAGAACAATTCTCTAACTAAAACAAAAACACTACTAAAAGTATACACTTTTCTAGGGGTGTCCACTTAGCTCTCATGCTCATGCTCCACACATTCACATCGCAAAGGGAACCTCCTCTTTTTAGACTTTAGAACCATTAGATCTTTGATAAGTGCCAAGATCCTAAGTCGTCAATCTAGAGCTGCCATACTTTTTTTCCTAAAAAATATCTATGTGCTTCCATACATCACCTAAAAATATTAAGTTTTGGTAGTAATTTTATTTTACCATTCTAGACCCTTCACTAATAAATATCCTGTTCATAATATTTTTTGAATATTCTAAAAGTTTTGGATTGCCTCCAACATTCTTGATTGCAATTTTATCTAGGTAGTTGATATTGAGGACTTCTTTAGAATCATAAGCCATAGAGCATAACACATAAAGGTGTTAATGGCAAGATTTGGCACTTACCGTTAGTCAAGACTGAGTCAACATGAGAGATTGACGCCGTGATCATCGGGGCAACGGTCGGGAATAGTATTGGACTCATATAGACAGAGTTAGAGTTGGCTTCGTTTTTTTATTTTGTATCAAGGAAAGTCTATTAGTTTCCTTTGCTTTAGAAATGGAGTCCTAACCGATCATGTCGTGTCTGAGTCAGACTCATTCCAACCCGAGGGTATATATTTGTCTGCTCAGGGTCTTTTGTAAACGACAACAATTCAATACACAACTTTCGGCACATCGCCACCTTAGTTTTACTTTCGAAGTGTTCTTAGTTTTTGAGTTTGGAATGCATCGGTTTTGATCTCCAACGAGAAAGTAAGTTACGTCAACTTCGCTTGTATCAGCCAATTTAGTACTTTTTCAGTTGAGTCTGATATACTAGTTAAATCTTTGCTTGAGTTGCTTGTCCGATATATCAGCTTTTGTATAGATTGCTTTGTTTTCCTTGCTTGATATGTTATATCAATCATCTTATACAAGATCCGTCAGCTTACTAAATCTATCAAGCTTTCTATTGATCTTGCATTGTCTCGGTTAGGTCCAATCTGCTAGGTTTAAACTTGCTTGTTAGATTTACCCAAGATTAACAGGTTTTGTATAAGCCTTCATTGGAGTTCTAGCCGATAAGTTATCTTTTATTCACTGCCTAAATAGTAATATCGACTAGTGTATAAATTCATACAATTGTCCATCATAACTGATCTTTATTATTCTCAATCTTATAATGTCTTGGTTAGGTCCGATCTATCAAGATTGTCCTTAGTAAGGAGAAAGCTAATATAGCCGATATTAGTCTAACTCAAGTTTTATTCCATGTATCATTTATCACTATGCTACATCAGTTGAAATTCAAGATCTTATAATTATCTAGTATCTATCTTTATTAGCTTCAATCTTATACTGTCTTGGTTTGGTCCGATCTATCAAGATTATTTCTAATAAATAAAGATTGCTAGTGATTATATTCCATCTAGTTATAAGCGATGTATGTTTACCTTACCTATCGATTATAGCCGATGATATGAGATTCCATTAGTATTCGATTTCCTATCGGCCCATTCGTGTGATCTAACCCTCTATTTGTCTATCTTTTTAGTTGCGGGATCAAATTAACATACACGTCTTGAACCCGACTTGATGGAAACTGTATTAGAGTTAAGCAGATCTCTTAGGCCTTCGTGTGTTACAACACATTTTACGTCAACACGAGGTTACATCAGGAGGAAGCCTTTTCGCTTGTCGCCAACATGTATAGTGCTCGTTGCTCGTCGAGATTAGTTTGGTTGGTTAGGATAGCTAGCTTACTGTTGGTATTTCTTACGGTAACAGATAAATCTTTAAGCGCATGGAATATCGTTGTAGCACTTCACCCGAGAGTATTACAAGGTATCGAATTTCACAGGGAATGTGTGCGAATATCAAAGGTTAAGGTTCATCCAATGACTTCAAGAATATGTAGGCAAAGGTATAGAGAGGATTTTTATGGTTGACGCTCTAGATATAGAAGGTAATTTCCTTCCTCAATTTACTTACTTCGGGCGCTGGCTTACACTCGTTCTGCCAAGTGACTCTGGCCTACAGGCTCTACGATGTACCCGAACGTGGAGGATTACAAAGGACTGATAGGGCTATCACCACCTACCGCTTACCTCTACAACCCATGGAGTACGTGACAAACAAAGGTAAACTTTAGCCTACACACCACGTCTACGCTAATGAATACTACTCTAATCTTGGCCAAGAATACCCATCTTTATCAGGGGTCTTAGACTAGAGCACCCAAGAATGGACGATGATCTCATAAGTAAATGCAGTAAAGTAATTACTCTTAGACTAGAGCACCCAAGAATGGACGATGATCGCATAAGTAAATGCAGTAAAGTAATTACTCTAAGTAGAGTAAAGCAACCATAGAAAATCACGAATACTTACTTGATTTGAATAAGCATCCGTCGAGGTACAAGATCGAAGGTCGGTGCCGAGATACCCGGCACTCCTTCGGACTACCCCTCACTCTCTACCCTATTTTCTAAGCACTAGAGAAATAGAGCTACGCCTTTGAAATGGAGCTTTGATCTTCTTGTGTTGTGTGTCGAATGAAGTGAAGTCCCCTCCTTATATAGCCTTCATATGATGGTTTAGGGTCAGTTTCCAACCGCCATACCTACTTAACCGTCATTGTGGATGGCTGAGGACATGCCACGTAGTCGGTGGAGAAGAGGGAAGCCAGACTTGGTTTGGCCGAACAAGGGTTCGGCCAAACCCTTGTCACCCCCTCTCTCCACTGCCTTTCACCAGCGTCTTCCATGTGGGCCCCTAAGGCGGTTGAGGGTGGTTTGATCCCACTTTAAGTCAGTTTAAGCTGACTTATGGGCCCCTAATCTGTGGGATGCTAAACGTGGCAAGCATCGATTGGTCAGAGTTGTGTTTTTTCGCCACGAAAGTGCACTTTCACTTCATTTCAAACTATTATTTACCTGCATACAAATAATCACCAACACTCACTACTAGAAAACTCCACATCTAACATGGTGCAGTTCTGTGATAGTAAAGGCCAAATTCGTCATGGTAAGATATATGTCACGAAGTTATGACAAAATTCGGTTTGTCATCTTTGTAGTGTCATAGATGTTGCATAGTGACAATTTGCTGTATTACATCATAGATAGCACTACATTCCATGACAATTTAGGCCCTGTCACTGATTTGTTTCAGCCAGCGTATCCAGCAGACACATGTATGAGGAGAGGTCAACACCTGTATGGCGTGGAGGCCGACACGTGTAAGAAACGGAGGGTGACACATTTACAATTTTAGGAATGACACGTGGCTGCCTATTTTGCATTTATGTGCTAGGATGTGGCAGCTGACATGACAGCATGTGAGGGATGATGTGGCTGCACGTGAGCGATGACGTGGCAGCATGTGGCTTTTGGATACGTGGAATCTGATGTGGCATCTGTTATGTAATGACGTTTTTTTGTCATAAAATTCTGACCAATTCAGTATAATGCACACCTGTACCTTGCATGCCCAGAAATAGAAACATAACATATTTTCACACATCAAGCACAAGTCCATACATCACACATGAAAAAACTAGATGTTCATACAACCAAAGTTCCCAAACATAGGGGAACCACAAGTTCACCGACACATCATTAGTTCATATCATAACCAACAAAGTTCATAGTCGCTGACCAAAAAAGTTCAGAGGCGCTAACCAACAAAGTTCATAACCACAATACTGACCACAGGAACAAACAAGCTAAGTAGCTCTATTACCTGGGTTGAGGTTCAAGATGCGCTGAAGGATCAGATCATTAGCCTCTTGTTTCTTCTTGAACTCCTCCATCTCCTGCTGGTTCTTGAGCACAACTTCGTGGGTCTTGGCTAATGTTTCTTCTGTTTCTTCACCTTTCTTCTTCAGGGTGTCGAGTTCTTGTTGAAGTAGATCAGCCCGTGCCTTCTCTGTTGTAGCTGTTCCCTAAGTTGTACATCTCTTGTAGATAATGTAGTAGATTTTGACCCTGGTGTTTCAAGACCAGCATTCTTCAGGAATGAAGCAGCACTGGTCTGTGACAGGACCTTGGAAACAACTTCAGTGCTAGATCTTTGTGTCTCTAAACGTTCAGCAGGTTGGGCCAACATATTTTCCATGGCAGTCTACAGCTTAAACATGCAAAAATGATAAGTTACTTATACAGAATCCATGTTACAAGTAAATATAAGAAAATCATTAGAAAATCCATGTTATAAGATTTGAAAGTCATCAGAGAACATATAGGTGCATATATTTATGTGTAAGCACTTGAGCTGAATTTACATTAACTTATGACATTACAGATATCAACATACATCCAATAACTTCTTATTTTCACATGCATGGATTAACTCATATCCAAGGCCCAATTCTTTGAGATACTTCTTTGCTTTGTCATATGAATCTGGAAGACCACAATTAGGGAAGGACCCTAACAATAACTTCAATATTGCACTGAATGCTGTGTTGCTGATCCTATAGAATGACTTGATATGTAGCATTCTGACTAGAAAAGAGAACCTAGACTAAACAGAACCCGGGCAAAGAGCATGTTTTGCATCTTCAAGAACTTTGACAAACATAGGCTATTCTCCATCTTCTTGGACAGCCGTGTACAAGTCAGCAAACATCTCTGTCGTACCCTGATCATTGTTGGGATCATTCACATCCAACACATCACCTAGATCATCAAGTGCATTTTCACCCTCCACATATTCCACAATCTCAGCATCAAAAGGTTCACCATGGTGTACCCACCGAGTATATATAGCTGACCATCCATATAGATAGACATGGTCATGCACTTCTTTCTGACTTAGTGAAGATTGATTCAGACAATTGCGACATGGGCAAGGTATAGCATCATCCGCATTGAATCTATCTCCAATAGAAGACATAAATTGATCAACACCATTGGTGAACTCATCGCTGAACCAAGTAGCACGAATCCACATTCTGTCCATCTACTACAATTAACATCAATTACCACTAATTACTGCCCACCAAAGCTGCCCGCAATTGCTACGCACTGGAGCAGAGAAGCCACACCAACTGCCCGTCAAGTAGCTACTCCGTAGCAGTGCCGTCGGCGCCGAGCTACGCTGCAACAGGCTGGCCGCGCATCCACGACCCGCCGACGCCGGAGTTGGCCGAGGAGGTGCATCGGAGATGCTCGATGGTGATGTCCGCCGCCAGAGCACCTGCTTCCAGTCCCGTCCCTACCCGATTGGATATGTCGTTTGCATGCCCGATTTGATCTGGGTGGGAAGATGGGCATCACATATGAATCGTTTGAAAATTGAATAAGAAAAAAATGTTTCCATGTCAGAACACATCTGAGCATGTAGCCTGATGGTATGTGAACTTGGTTCTTAATTAGCAGGTCCCAGGTTGGATTCCTGGGCGCTACACATTTTTTTCATTAACTCCACAATTATTTATGACAAAACTTACAACTAACATGTGGGCCCTGAGTGGTTAAACTGTATACTTTCACTTCTATGACAAAGCTTAGTACATTTATATGACCAATTGTCTAGATTCGTCAAAGTTGTATGAAGGGGCTGACGACCACATACAATATCTATGATGATCAATGTAGATTCATTTTCCAGATTCGTCACAGTTGTACGAAGGGGTTGATGACCACATACAATATCTATGATGATCAAACTAGATTCGTCATGAATGAGGCTTGTTCAGTGACCAAAATATAATTTGTCATTCTCAAAGCGTCATAGATCAAGGGTTTTTTAGTAGTGACTTGCGAAAGGATTAGTAAATAACCCTACCGCTACATTGATGTTCATTGTTTGTTCATTTTATGCAGGAATTGATGGTCGGATTTTAGCAATTAAGGACTATCAACAAGCTCCAGCACACTTAGTCCTTTGCTCGTCCTTGAGTAAAGGTTAAACACTAAGGTGGATCATGATTTCTTTTGGTACAATGCTAACATACAAGTTATTCCAAAACATACGTGCACCCGTGAATCTGAATGTGTCTACCATGTTATCTTGAGTTATTGAATATGGAACAGTCTAGGTTTTAAGGTTATCCAAAACATACCAGCTTAAATGACTTGGGGTTTTTAATAGGTTTTTCAAAATGGAAAAACATAGCTTTACTTCTCTGATGATTCTCTCATGTCACTCAATGTGTTTGTTTCCTCACCAAGGCATTGATTTGCCTCTTTTCTCCTACTTCTAATAAGGCTTATGTGAGGCTCAAGGTAGGAAAAAAATTCTGAGGCATACTTGCATCAAATATTTTGTAAAGTCAAAGAGTGGATCCTAGAAGAATACTAGTCATGCAACCATGATCAAGCTTGTGCATAGATATGGGAGGGGGTATGTGAGTGGAAAGATAGGAAAGAAAACATATGTTGGTGACTCCTTTTTGTATGATTATCCTCCCTATCTTTTAGTAAGAGAACATGGCTCATAATTTTTTCATCATGCTCGAGAATATTTTCTTTTTTCTATTGTGAGCATTATGGTTTTCTACCATCACCTTTTCATATATTCTTTTAGCTCATGTCTCGTTTGGCATGGATCGGAGGATGGAGAATCATAATTATTTGGAGTCTTTATTTTGTGGAGAATTGATGGTGGATGCAAATTTCTAGAGTAGAAATTTGCATATGGTGGTGAATGAGATATTTTTGGCTAAACCTCTAATATAGAGGGAGAGCAATTTTATTTGGGTGCTATGCATAAGACTTTGATCATGAAGGCATGAAAAGATTCTAACAAGGGTTTAACTATTTGACAAAACTCAAAATGATTATAAGCAGCATATGTATAAGGTTTATCATGAAGATCAAGATATAGCTCTGGTGGGAATAAAACATCATCGAGGAGTTTTCTAAAGCTATGGGTTTTTAGAATTTTCAAAATAAAATACCCAAGCACCTTATATAGTATGGAACAAAGTTACTTATTACCAAACTATATCTCATTAGTCAATTACCTAGATAACATGTTTTTCCTAAATATGTGACTCACATATGGCAAGTGAATATCATAGGAATAAAATGTATGTAAGCCAACCAACATAAATCATGCTTCCATGCATGGATTATTAGCTTAAGATCATGATCATAGTGTTATAAGAATTTAAAAACTATAAATAAGGGCAATAGAGAGAGTTAGGAATTGCAAACCTTTGCACCGGGAAAATGTGAAGATGAGTGGAGCCCGATGTGGTTCCATTCGTGTTGCTTTTTCTTGTACTGGCCCATGCAAATTCGTGCAACATTGTGGAGGGTGTTTCTTGAGAAATTTTGCTTTAATGACCCGAGAGACACCCCCACACTTGTTCTTGTACATGTGCACTTATTCAAAACAAAAGAAACAAGTGGAAACAAATGATGGTTCTACCGGTGTGAAAAGCCAGAGAACTTTATTTTATTCAAACAATCAATCAAGGTGCTTACAAGGATTGGAAAATAAATGAAATTAAAACAAACTAAAGTGAGCACCTAGAAGTAATGATAACTTTTAGAGAAGGTTTTTAAGGTGATGGAGCATTATAGAGGTCATCCTTACCTACGGCCTTAAAAAGTCGTTTTATTTTGCGCAAAGGCCGCGACGGAGGGTCCTAAAATCATTTTTTAGGTCAACTATTTCTAAGTTCCCCTCTGCTACTAAATCACACAACCTCCTATTTTCTAATTGCAATTATTTTATGGTGGAGGCTAAATGCGCATATGAGGGCTCCGTGGGGGATTTCCTACCGCTCTATGAATTGGAGGCGGCGAAATGTGCTGCCTCACCTTGTTGGTTGTCAGCGAGGAGTCGATGGACTCCATCGGTTGTTTCCTCTCCGGATTGAGCGCCGGCTTCAAGACCTTCCTATAGCCCGTAGGGGTTCTGTTGACGGGAAAAATCAACACGCCGGCCTGGGAGATCTGCTTAGCTCTAGTGCAGGTCCTAGAATAGATGAAACGTGGGCATGCCAGTCAGTTTGATCCTGCCACTGACAAGTTATGCAAAACAGCAGAACATAAATCATATCGTCCAATAGACCGATACCCAAAAACTAACTGATCGACTGATAAGTTGGTGGTGCAATTCCAGCCGATGCCGATGCAGCCGATGGTGTTAGGGTTTGAATCCATCGGCTGTGTGTTGAACAAACATTTATATATAAAGGTGATCGGCTGACAATAACACAATATATATAACTTTGCATGAACCAATCACATGGTAAAATAGATATTGATTTAAAGATTAAAGCACACATCGGCTGGAAGTCCGATGCCATAAAATCCAAATGATCAAATGTTCAATGAAGCCTCTGCTACAATCGGCTAGATCCAACTTGTATACAATCCTTGTAAGCCGATGCAATATCCAGATAACTCATCGGCTGAAACCCCGATGAAACCCTTAGTGGCAGTCAACAGGTAGGCTAGAGATTACGGTTCTAATGACGACTTAGTAGATCAAACTGATGCAGCACTAAGTATGAAAAGAAAAGCAATATCTAGACAATCAAGCCCTTGGCTGATTTTCAGGGTGGTAGATGCCTAAACCAATCTAATTTAGTACAATGATTTAGCCGGTATCGACAGAAACCCTAAAACGAGAGACAACCGATAGAGCCAAATCGAGATACTAAAATTAGATTCAACAGAGACATATGATAAATAATCAGGCAAACATGCTAACTAAACCGGAGCAATCGAAGAGATCAAACGTATTGATGCAGCCTTGGACAACGTCGACGTAGTCAATTTGATCGCCTGATTCGACAGAACGTTGGACTTATTCCTTTGCTGGAGGTCGAACCTAACCGATGCAGCCCAGCGCCGGATGCCAAGTTCCGCCGGATGTTGAACGAAGATGAAGAATAAAAGAGTGGTGATGCACCGAATTATATTGATCGAGAGATGATTTTACATGAACCCCGGGCTTACATATTTAGACCCGTGGGATGACAAAGATCCTAACAGATTACAAAGTAGACTTTCCTAAAGATAAAATAGGAAACTAACAATCTCTTCCTAATTAATAGATACAAGTCGTATCCTCCCTGGACTCGGTTTCTTCTGGATAATATCTTCTCAAACCGAATCTAACAAGAATCCGACTACTGAAGATAGTGATCCTCCATCGGCTGATGCAAAATTCTCAGCCAATTCTGCTTCGAGCCGATATGAACACTTAGCCGATAAGAACCTCGGGGCTTACCAAATTTTGGCGTTAACACATGCCCCCCAGTTTTGGAGTATGAGAAGTCATGCTTCAAAATTGTCCTTGTCTTGATCGCCCCAAAACTGATTCTTTTCTTCTTCTTGACACCGTCTTTCGTAAGCCGATACCTTCTGTAATAGCTGAGCCAGGCTGTCAAACTCATGGATGAAAAACTTGCTTCGGTTAGCTGCCGACAACCCTTGGAATGCAAGATCTGCTATCTGCTCATCACTTAGGCTCAAACTATAACATCGACTGTGGATATTACGAAACCTTTGAATGTATTCCTTAGCTGATTCCCTTCTTCTTCGTTTAACGATATCAAATCGCAAGCCTCAACTTGCTAACCCCAGCAAAGAAGTACATGTGAAACTGCTTTTCAAGATCGGCCCAACTTCTGATGGAATTTGGTGGCAATGATGAAAACCATGTAAAAAGCCGATCCAGTCAAAGACAATGGAAAAAGCCTAACCTTCAGAGCTTCTTCAGCCGATGCTTCCCCACATTGAGCTAAGAATCGGCTGATATGTTCCATTGTGGATATACCATCTTGCCCTGAAAACATGGAGAAATCTAGAACCTTGTATCGGCTTGGAAGTGGAACCCCATCAAACCACTCAGGATATGGCGGCCGATACACAGAAATTTGATTTTTGCGTTTAATTCCAAACTGCTCCTCCATTACCTTTGCAACTATATCGGCCCAATCCTCTTTGAACGGATATCTTTGAATTTTCTCTGGCCGATATTGCTTATGTGGCTCTGCATACTGATATCGATCAACTTGCCCCCGAGCCAATTTTGTTGTTGCCGATAGTGTTGAGATTGCTCACCAATTTGCCCCGCATGCTGACTTCTGAAAGCAATCACCCTGGGAACTGTTTCCTCGATCAAACCATGCAATGTACTCATCAAAACTCCAGATTGATCGAACACAGCACGATGAATGACGTTATCAACAATCTCTTGAAGTGTCTCGTCATCCATCGGCTCAGTAGACTGTTCCCTGTCTTCATTTGTCAGCCTGAGAGATTGCTGTTCCTCGGCCTTGACTTCTTCATCAGACATTGTGGCAATTATGGGTCCGTCGAGCCGTGTAAAAGGATATGCTTTCCAAAACACGGTCCCACCGGGCGTGCCAAAAAATGTGTTGACGGGAAAAATCAATACGCCAGCCTGGGAGATCTGCTTAGCTCCAGTGCAGGTCCTAGAATAGATGAAGCACGGGCGTGCCAATCAGTTTGATCCTGCCACTGACAAGTTATGCAAAACAGCAGAACATAAATCATATCGGCCGATAGACCGATACCCAAAAACTAATTGATCGGCTGATAAGCTGGTGGTGCAATTCCAGCTGATGCCGATGCCAGCCGATGGTGTTAGGGTTTGAATCCATCGGCTGTGTGTTGAACAAACATTTATATATAAAGGCGATCAGCTGACAATAACACGATATATATATAACATTGCATGAACCAATCACATGGTAAAATAGATATTGATTTAAAGATTAAAGCACACATCGGCTGGAAGTCCGATGTCATAAAATCCAAATGATCAAATGTTCAATGAAGCCTCTGCTACAATCAGCTAGATCCTACTTGTATACAATCCTTGTAAGCCGATGCAATATCCAGATAACTCATCGGCTGAAACCCCGATGAAACCCTTAGTGGCAGTCAACAGGCAGGCTAGAGATTACGGTTCTAATGACGACATAGTAGATCAAACTGATGCAACACTAAGTATGAAAAGAAAAGCAATATCTAGACAATCAAGCCCTTGGCTGATTTTCAGGGTGGTAGATGCCTAAACCAATCTAATCTAGTATAACGATATAGCCGGTATTGACAGAAACCCTAAAATGAGAGACAGCCGATAGAGCCAAATCGAGATACTAAAATTAGATTCAACAGAGATATATGATAAATAATCAGGCAAGCATACTAACTAAACCGGAGCAATCCAAGAGATTAAACGTACTGATGCAGCCTTGGACAATGTCGGCGTAGTCAATATGATCGCCTGATCCGACAGAACGTTGGACTTATTCCTTTGCTGGAGGTCGAACCTAACTGATGCAGCCCAGCGCCGGATGCCAAGTTCCGTTGGATGTTGAACGAAGATGAGGAATAAAAGAGTGGCGATGCGCCGAATTGTATTGATCGAGAGATGATTTTACATGAACCCCGGGCTTACATATTTATACCCGTGGGATGACAAAGATCCTAACAGATTACAAAACAGACTTTTCTAAAGATAAAATAGGAAACTCACAATCTCTTCCTAATTAATAGATACAAGTCGTATCCTCCCTGGACTCGGTTTCTTCTAGATAAGATCTTCTCAAAATGAATCTAACAAGAATCCGACTACTGAAGATAGTGATCCTCCATCGACTGATGCAAAATTCTCAGCCGATTCTGCTTCAAGCCGATATGAACACTTAGCCGATAAGAACATCGGGGCTTACCAAATTTTGGCGATAACAGGTTCGCATTCCATGGACTTTGAAACACCGCTGTAACGGCGGGCTCTCCAAGGAGTAGGATGACGTGTCCTGGTGGCTGATTTCTCCCATCTTACCAGCCACCATACCGACGCAGCGATCCGCCTGTTTGCAGGATGGACTGGGACTATCGTCCCCATGGAAGAGATGGGTTCTCACTAGTCGTTTTGGTCCTGGCACCCTCGGGGTGGGTCGCTGGTAAGGGTTTGCTGCGCAAGCCTGCCCTCTTTACGTCCTCCTTGGTGATGAAGACCGCGCGCTTGAACGGGGGGCCGAGGCTAGACGAGCCTGGTTTTGGCGAACTGAGGGTTCGGCCGAACCCTGGCCGGCTCCAAGTGACCTCCCATGACGGTAGTCAGGTGGCAGGACGGCTAGGGGTTCCACATCGATAGTCCAAACCTCCTCTAACATGTAATGGCTCAGATCGATAGGCCGGTTCGCCTAGAATGGCTCCCTGTCGAGATTGAAGGTGGAGGTGGAGGATGTGAATGGGATCAACCCCTTACCAGCCATTGGAGGTGATTGCTAGGGATTGCTAAGGAGGAAATGGAGGATTTGGGAGAAGTAGAGGAGAAAGGTTTGAAATGGGAACTAATCCTCCTTAACTAACCCAAACTTCTTCGGATCAAGGCCAAATGAACGGGGAAAAGAAGATAGAAAATTTTAAAACTTTTTTATAGGAAATTGGAATGTGGCGGCGCCTTAGGTGGGCCCCATTGGTCTCCAATTTTGAGCAGGATAAAGTTCTAACTAAGGGGGGTATCTAATTGCCGGTCTAGCTAAGTAAAAAGCAACGAGGACTAAGGTAAAGCATCTAAATCAATCAATGCAATAGCATCTACCTCCCTCTCTTGACTTTTAACTGGATAAAGAAAACTTTTAAACGATGGCTATTTACCTTAAAGATGTTACCTTCATCATTTTGGAGTGTGATTGCTCCATGCGATGACGTGTTGAAGACGGTGAATGGACCTTCCCATTTGCTCTGGAGTTTTCCATGACCAAATAGCTTGACCCTTGAAGTAAATAACAAGACTTTATCCCTAGTTAGAATTCCTTCGGCTTGATCCGCTTATCATGTGATTTTTGTTCTTTCCTTGTAAATCATGGCACTGTGATATTTTTTGTTCTTTCCTTGTAAATCATGGCACTGTGATAAGCTTTGTCCCTCCATTTCTCTAGCTGAGAGAGTTGCATCTTTCTACGGGTCCTGGCTTGATTAAAATCAATGTTCCATTTTTGGATAGCCAAGTATTCCCTATGTTCCAACTCGACTGGTAGATGGCATGTTTTTCCATAGACGAGTTGGTAGGGTGACATGCCGAGTGGCATCTTGTATGCAGTCCAGCATGCCCAAAGTGCATTGGGTAGTTTCCATTTCCATGACTTCCCCATTTCTTGAACGGTCTTCTGCAGAATATTCTTAATCTGCTTGTTTGAAGTTTGGGGGTAGTATGGAGTGGCTATATTGTGTTGTGCTCCAAGCTCCTTTAAGAAGTTTCGGAATGAAATGAGACCCTTTGACACTTATCACCATCCTTGGTATTTCGAACCGAGGAAAGATGATTTCATGAAACATCTTTCAAGCATGCTTGGCATCAACAGCTTTGCATGGCATAGCTTCTACCCACTTGGACACATAGTCGACGGCCACCAAGAAGTACTCGCAATCATAGGACCTCGGGAAAGGTCCCATGAAATCAATCCCCCATACATCGAAGAGTTCCACTTAAAGATTGAATGTAAGGGGCATTGCATCACAAGCACTTATCCCTGCATGCTTCTAGCATCTCTAGCACCTCCGAATAAATTATTTGGTGTCTTCATACATTGTTGGCCAAAAAACCCCACTCTACCATATCTTGGCTTGTGTTCAGAATGCACCGTAGTGCCCTCGGGGCAGCATGGATCTCTCAATGATCTTGGTAGTTTTGGTTGTCAGGATGCATATCCTTAGCAATCCATCAACACATACTCTGTACAAGTATGGCTCCTCCGAAAGATGGTGACGACTCTCATAGATAACTTTCTTTTTGTTCACTCCAGGTGGGACATATCCTGTGAAAATGAAGTTCATGATGTCCACATACCATGGGTAGGAGTCTATCACCTTGAGTAGCATGTCGTCTCGTAGGAAATCATTGATTGACAATTCCTGCATGTTAGTGTAGTGCATACGAGACAAGTGGTCTGCTATAAAATTTTCTACTCCTTTTTATCTTTTATTTCAATGTCAAATTCTTGGAGTAGAAGAATCCACCTTAATACCTTAGGTTTAGCATCTTTCTTAGTGAGCAGGTATTTTAAAGCAGCATGATGAGTGTAAATTATTACCCTAGCTTCTACTAACTAAGATCTAAACTTATCGATGGCAAAAACAACAACAAGGGGCTCTTTTTCAGTGGTAGCATAGTTAAGTTGAGCTCCGATTAAAGTTTTGCTAGCATAGGCTATGGCATTATGTTTCTTGTCCTTGGTTTGACCAAGGACTGCTCCTACCGCAAAGTCGCTAGCAGCGCACATGATTTCAAAGGGCAGCGACTAGTTGGACGGCTGAATTTTGGGAGCAGAGATGAGTGCTTTTTAAGGATATCAAAGGCATGCAAGCACTCATCATCAAAGTCAAATGTGACATCCTTACCTAAAAGGTTGGTGAGAGGTCTAGCGATTTGGGAGAAATCCTTAAGGAACCATTGATAGAACCCTGCATGACCTAGAAAGCTATGGATTCCCTTCACATTGACTAGAGGTGGATGTTTTTCTATGACTTCTATTTTTGCTTTGTCCACCTCTATTCCTCTCTTGGACACAAGATGTCCAAGGACTATTCCCTCTCGGACCATGAAATGACACTTTTCCCAATTAAGCACTAGTTCATTCTTTACACCTTTGTAAGACCTTATCTAAGTTCTCAAGACAATGATCAAAAGTTTTCCTATAGACGGAGAAATCATCCATGAAAACTTCCATGATTTGTTCAATCATGTCCGAGAAAATAGACATCATGCACCTTTGAAATGATGCGGGTGCATTACACAACCCGAAAGACATCCTACAATAGGCATACGTTCCATAGGGGCATGTAGATGTGGTCTTACTTTGATCGTCGGGATGGATGGGAATTTGGCGATAGCCAGAATACCCGTCAAGGAAACAGAAGAAGGAGTGGTTGGCAAGCCGTTCTAACATCTCATTGATGAAAGGAAACAGAAAGTGATCCCTCTTAGTTGCCTTATTGAGATTCCGGTAGTCTATACACGTTCTCCATCCCGTGACGGTTTGTTGCGGAATAAGTTCATTTTTGTCATTGGCAACTACCATCATACCCCCTTCTTTGGCACTACTTGTACTAGGCTAACCCACTCACTATAGGGAACAAGATAAATTATCCCGGCGTGCAAGAGTTTCAAGACCTCTTTCTTCACTACTTCCCTCATCGCATTATTTAACCTTCGTTGAGGTTCCCTAGATAAAGTAAGAGTTGGGTATGTATGGATGCGATGGGTACAGAGAGCAGGACTTATCCCTTTGAGGTCTTGTAGTGAGTAGCCTAGAACAGATCGATGCTTTTCTAAAATGGAGATAAGTTTTGAAGTTTCTTCCTCGAAAAGCTTGTCGCTAATAATGATAGGGGATTCCGTATCTCCATGTAGAAAAGCGTATCGAAGGCCAGATGGTAAGGGTTTAAGCTCTATCGAAGGTTGTGATGGTGGTTTAGTCTTGGGGAGCTCAATGGTCTCTCCAGAATCATCCCTTTCTTGAGTAAAGAGATGTGCTTCTTTCTCAAGGACAGATTTTGGGGGCTCAAAAGGAGAAACCTCCATTACTTCCTCGATAGGCTCATATTCGGGAGTGGGTTCAGCTATGGTGTTGATAGCTCTATAGATAGGAATGGAAAACGCCTCTCTTCTGAGTTTAACATTGAGGTTTCCTAGTGTCGACACATCCAGGAAAAGCTTTTCAAATGGATGCCCGATCAGAATGTTGAAGTCTAAGGTTTTGAACACATGAAAATCTAGGATGGTCTCGAGGTTGTCGTGCCTTACGGTCACATTATGCAAAATCCCATAACTTTCTACAAGATCTCCAGAAGGAGTTTTGAAAGTTTTGTTAGTCGGGGTTAGAGGTTCATCACCCAGAAGTGCGAATGCAAAGGAATCGGAAATGATATTTGCCCTGACGATGGGATTATAAAGGAACTTGTCACACCCTGGGTTTTTCCCTAATTTATTTAAATAATTTACCCTGAAATAATCGGAATTTCTGAAATTAACCTGGAGCCAACCAATAATTTTAAAATGCAATAAATAAATGGAAACGACATGGTAGGATTTTTCTTGAATTTCGCATGTCTAAATGCGCTAACAGGATTTTTACTGGAATTTTTAGAGCACTCTAAGTATTTTTAATCAATTAAATAGGAAATCAGGAATTAATTAAGCCCCCAAAAATCCTTTTTCCTTTTTTCTTTTCTTTTCCGTACAGGCCGCACAGTGTTCCCGCTCTCCCCTCTTGGGCCGCCGGCCCGGTTCCCTCCCCGGCCCAAGTCGCCCGCACACGCGCGCCCCTTCGGTCGTGGGCCGAGGCCCACGACGCCAGCCGCGTCGTGCAAGTCCGCGGAGCCTCCTCGCCCGCGAGGCACCGACAGTGGGTCCCGCCCCGTCAGTCCCCGTCCCGCGCCCGGCCGGCCCGGCCGCCGCCCCGCCATCCGCGCCGCCACTCCGCTCCTTTCCGCTTGAACCCGAGCCACGTCGGACCCATGCCGGGCCCAATCTCGCAACGCCGCATCCATCTCCGCAACCCTCGCGCCCGATGGAAACCCTATCCGCGAGGAATCCGTTGCCGTTGTTTCCCTCTCTCTCTCCGAATCCGTGAACAACGGCGACAAATTCGCGCCGTTTCCGTGCTCGTTTCGGTCTCGCTGTGCCCCTATAAAATTCCCCCTTCGCCGCCGCGCGTTTCCCCTTTGTTTCCCCCTAGCGCTAGCCCTAAATCCGCCGTCGCCATCGTCGTCTTCTCCAACGCCGGTGAGTGCGCCGCCGTTCCTTGTTCTTTTCGGTTTTCCGGGTTGCCTCCCGAGCCGCTCCCGCGCGCATCGTTTCCGCTCTCCGCCGTGGTCTCCCGCGTCCGCAGCACCCTCCGCCGCCGTCGCCGGTGCCGCCGGAGATCGGCCGGCCGCCGCGCGGCCATGGCCGGCGGGCGAGCTCGAGCCGCCGCCGCCCAAAACCCTAACCCTATAGCGCCGCTTCCTCTGGGCCGTCCGATCGGTCGGATGGGAGAATCCGCGCCGTCCGATCGCGCCCGATCCGATCGCCGCATGCCGGATGGCTGCCGCGTGTCCGCCCTCGGCCGCCGCCCGAACACTAACCCTACCCGTGATCTGCACCGTCCGATCCTTCGGATCGGGCGGATCCGAACCGTTCTCTCGCGCGCAAGCCGCCGCCGTCCGATCGCCGCCTCACCGATGGCTGCCGCGTGTCCCCGCTCTCTAGGTCGCTACCGTGGACTCGGTCCACCATGGACCGCGCCCGCGCCGCTTGCGTCAGCCGCTTGCGCCAGCTGACGTCAGCCCTACCGCTTGCGCCATGATTGCGTCACACGGGGCTTAATTGCGCAATAAATAGTTTTAATCTTTTCAGTTTAGTTTAAAAATCGCAATTTAACTTCTAAAATTCATATCTTTTGAATCCGAGCTCCGTTTTAGCCCATTCAAATTTCATTAAATCCAGAAAAATGTCAAGAACCCATTAAAAATACTTTTCAGTGCTGTTTCAGTAGACTTTTTAGGGTGTTTGTTGAGTGCTTTGTTTGTCGTGTAGATCCCGAGTTTTCCGGCGAGCCCGTTCTCTTCGAAGTAGTCGCCGAGGTTCCTCAGTCTCCAGAGCAAGGCAAGTCATACCTTACATTGACCATATTGTACCTATTTTATGTAAATATCTCTTTTCCTTCAAATACTGCATATGTTTTAGAATGTCATTTTATGGGATGATTATACCTATTGTGTTCGACCATAGGATTGTTTACCATATACCATTGATAACCTGGGGTTCAATGTGACTAGATGATAGCTTAAGGTTTGCTTAGTTTTGCTTAGCGCAACTAGCTCACTTAAGGGAATCACACTAATCAAGTATATTACTAGAAGTTAACTCTCAGATGATGTTGAGTTGTGACCCTGTTTCTAATAATATTGAATTATAAAAAGGTGGGTCGTGAGCACATGGTTGGTCTTTGGTTAGCGTGCTCATGACGATTAAGGACCGATTCTCGGGAAACCCTGGAAGAAATGCCGTGCATACCACAAGCCAGCATGGGTAATGGCTTGGTCTGTAGCGTAGCTGTCTCTAGTCAACGTATCCCAGAGAGGGTGGGCGATGGAGTTGGGTCGGCCCCGGTTTTAAGGGTTGATCAGCTTCCGGATTCACCGCGGCACTAGAGGGGGCTGCCCATTGCCCGATGGGAATGAGGGCAAAACCTTGGTGTGGTACGATTGATTAGAGGGGGTTATGTGAAGGGTCCTGTCACAGTTCCTTTCCGGGGCACCATGGTGGTGCACCGGCACACGATAACGTGTTGTGGGATTGTGTCTTGTGGGTACAGCTTGTACACCTCTCGATCGAGTAAAAACTATTCGAATAGTCGTGCCCACGGTTACGGGCGATCGACCGATTCACCTTGATTAGTCTCATTTATTTATTTGAATGAAATGTTGAAGTATGACTAGTGCAGGTGGATGGATGGGCCTGTTGCAACGTGGTTTGAGCGTTGGACAGTGTTTATTTAATACCGCTTAAATATTACTACTTTTTACTTGTCTTCAAATATTGTTATTATATTCGCAAATGCTGTTTATGCAAATTGAGCCCTTAACCTTTCCTTGTTATTTATCTTGCATCATGTCCCCTTTTCCGTGTGACTTGTTGAGTACGGTGGTTGTAGTCGCCTTGCTTCTTTTTCCCCCTTGCGTGGAGGTTGAGATCGAGGTCTCCGAGGAGGTGTAGGCTTGTTCTCGTCAAGGTTTAGCCGTGGTGTTGGCGTTCGCTCGCTCGTGTCAAGTTTAGCTTATGTCGGTTTTATTTTCCTTTCCGCTGCATTTGTGTAACTCTTTTATATTGTTTATAAGACAAGGATTCTCGTATTATCAATAACGTCGATTTGTGTACCTCTACGATGCCCGGACGAGTGTGAAATGCACAAATTAGCTGCAGAAATTCTTGTGTGAATTTCTGGGCGTGACAAGTTGGTATCAGAGCCTTCCTGTGACTGTTGGACAAGCCAACTGGAAACCTTAAGAGCCCTCTATTTATTTTCATTTGCATATGTTTAAAAAAAAGGGGTGTTTTGAAAAGTGGAGTCAGTCTAGGGTTTAGGAATTGCGAAAATGGGATGTTGGTCGTGGGTTTTGAGCATGTTTTGATTTTCCCACTCCTTTGTTTCTATAGATGGCAGGTTCCCCAGCGACGCACTGCGGAAAAGGGATGACAGGCTTTGTTGCAGAGCTGGCACGTATGGCCCTTGCAATCGGATATCCTGAAGCACCAGAGTATACAACAGTTGCGCCTCTCAGTGGCGAGTTGCCCTACCGTGTTCGGTTGGAGGTTCACGGATTCGTGGGAACGTGTCTTCCCAACATGGAGGTCACAACTTCCGGAGGCACGTCAGATCACGCTTGTCAAGAAGCCGCCTACCTGATGTTGGCCAGGATGAGGGAGCTGCATGATGCTGACCTTCGCACCTCCTCCTACCGCTACCATCCCCGTCGAGGTAGTTCCTCAGAGGTCAGTGCATTCAAGTCTATAGCAGAGGAAAATGACTCTACCTTCGGCCACATGTGCACCTTGCTCAAAGGACTGGATCAGATGCACTCTGACCTACACAAGGCAACCAAAGAGCTGAACGACAAGAAGATGCTAAGGATCGTGCGACTGCAGGATGAAGTGGTTCGTCTGAAGAAGGAGGTAGCTGAGTTGAAGGGACTCCCGCCACCAGTTGGTGTCACGCTCCGCACTACGCCTCGGAAGACCACCACCGCGCCTGTCCGTATCCAGCTGGCACCTCGGATTCCACCGCCTTCTCCAGCTCCACCCGCTCCAGTTCTCAAAGACCGTGCAGTTCCTCCCGCCGGCAGCTCTGCTCTCACCTTTGCTCCGGCCGGCGAATCAAGGCGGAGGTGGCGTAATGGTTGGATCTCCGTCTCCAGTAACTCAAGCTCGGAGAATTCGGCTGAAGACATGGACTCGAAGAGACTCGAGATTCCTCGGAGGGAAGAGGCAGGATCGGTTGGGCTACGACAACCGATTCAGAAGAGTCCAAGTCTGAGGTGATGCCCGAGGACTCTAGGAGCCGTTCGGAAGAATGGGGATCTTCCGAAGGAAGCGCTTCGACTCCCTCGTGGAACGTTCTAGTTGCCCTCCTTAGTTTTACCGTTTAACTTAGTTTGTCTTCTTGGTAGTTCTTGTGTGTTAGGTGTGTGTGGGATAGCGGCGGTCGATATCAAGTGTGTTATGACCGACCAATTAAGGATGTTTGGTGCTTTTCCTTGTTTTTAGTCAAGATCGAACAATGCATTTGAATTCTAATAATAAAGATTAGTTCTAAGTTTGTCTGTTTTTCTTCTTCTCTCTCTCTTCGGTCGGTCGTCTCCTTCAGATGGTGAACACCAGGACCAGCGGGGCGAACAACAACAATGGGCAGTCAGGTGCCAACAACAACGAGACTCACGACGCCAATGGCAACGCTCCTCCACCGCCACCCGAGAACCCCACCATTGCTCAAGTGCTCGCTTCACAGACACATGATGGCTGCAATGATGCAGCAGATGCAACAACAACACCATCGATGCAAGCAGATGCCGCAACAAATGCAGAGCAGGATAGCGAACAATCAGTTTGCCGCCCCACCACCCCGATCCAAGTTGCCGAGTTCCTTCGTGTCCGACCGCCGACCTTCTCCGGCACCACTAATCCCATGGAGGCTAATGATTGGCTTCATGCCATAGAGAAGAAGTTAGATCATTGCGTGCAAAGCACGGACCAGAGAAAGTCTCGTTTGCCACTCATCGTTCATGTGGTCCCGCTTCGGCTTGGTGGGACAACTACTTGGTTACTCGCCCGCAGGAGCAGCAGTTACACGGGAAGAGTTTCGTCGCAGTTTCGGGACCGCACACATTCCTGCGGGAATAGTTGCACAGAAAAAGCGTGAGTTCCGTTCTCTTGAGCAGGGTAACAGATCAGTTACGGAGTATCTGCACGAGTTCAATCGTCTTGCCCGTTATGCCCCAGAAGATGTGCGCACCGATGCAGAAAGGCAGGAAAAGTTTTTGGCTGGTTTAGATGATGAACTCACGGACAAGCTTATCTCCGGAGAGTATGCTAACTTTGAGAAGCTGGTTGACAAGGCCATTCGACAGGAAGATCAGCGCAACAAGATGATCAAGAAGAGAAAAGTATTCCAGTCCCGACCTCCTCAACAGCAGGGAAATCAGCAGAGGCCGCGTTTCATGCCTGGAAGTCAGAGTGGACCTACCACCATGATTGTTCGTCAGCATCGACCTTATCACCCAGGGAATTTCCAAACTGGCAGTAGTGGCAGTGGTCAACAACAGCGTACTCCAGCCCCGCGCCCTCCAACGGCGCCATCCCAGCACCAATCACAGCCACCACCTCCAAGGAAGGACTCTGGGGGCAAGCCAGGGGTCTGTTTCAACTGTGGTGACCCCGGGCATTTTGCAGACAAGTGTCCAAAGCCAAGACGCGTTGGGCCAAGGTTCATCCAGGCTCGAGTCAACCATGCGTCCGCCGAGGAAGCACAGACCGCTCCTGAAGTTATACTGGGTATGTTTCCTGTAAACTTTACTCCTGCCACAGTATTATTTGATTCTGGCGCTACACATTCATTTATCTCAAAGCAATTTGTTGGGGCACATGGGTTGTCAGCAGTGGGACTTAAGATACCTATGCGGGTTCAAACCCCTGGAAACCACTTGGAGACTACTCAGTATTGTCCCTCAGTGACCATAGAAATCCAAGGATCTATGTTTCTAGCCAACCTCATCCTCGTTCAGTCCAAAGGCATAGATGTCATTCTTGGGATGGATTGGTTGTCCAGACATAAGGAAGTAATTGACTGCGCTAGTCGCACCATTAAACTTTAATCAATACGAAAGGGGAAAGAATTGTTTTTCGCTCTCCCATGCAAGTCAAGCCCGTGGCAAGTTTGAATCATATTTCCACCGGGGAATCGTCCGAAATGGCGGCAAAGACCCCTGTGAAGTTAGAGGATATCCCCATCGTCAGAGAATACCCTGAAGTTTTCCCCGAAGACTTAACTCAAATGCCGCCAGAAAGGGAAATTGAATTCCGGATTGATCTAGTACCCGGGACCGCCCCAATACACAAGAGGCCGTATAGGATGGGAGCCAGCGAGTTGGCCGAAGTAAAGAAGCAAGTGGATGAACAGTTGCAAAAAGGGTATATTCGCCCGAGCACGTCGCCTTGGGGTGCTCCGGTGATTTTCGTGGAAAAGAAAGACAAGACCAAGAGAATGTGTGTCGATTATCGCGCACTCAATGAGGTTACTATCAAGATCAAGTATCCCCTACCACGGATTGATGATTTATTCGATCAACTCAAAGGGGCCAAGGTGTTTTCCAAGATAAACCTGCGATCGGGCTATCACCAGTTGAGAATTCGGGAAGAGGACATTCCCAAGACCGCTTCACCACTGGTATGGCACATGCGAGTGTACGGTCATGTCTTTTGGGTTAACCAACGCACCGGCCTTCTTTATGAATCGATGAACAAGGTGTTTATGGAGTTCTTGGATAAATTTGTGGTGGTGTTCATTGACGACATTTTGGTCTACTCTAAGTCGGAAGAAGAACATGAGCAACATCTTCGGATAGTACTTGAGAAGTTGAGAGATCATCAACTCTACGCCAAGTTTAGCAAATGTGCTTTCGGTTAAAGGAGGTACAGTTCCTCGGCCACATTGTGAATGCCCAAGGAGTAGCCGTGGATCCAGCAAATGTGGAATCGGTTACCAAGTGGACCCCGCCTAAAACGGTTACGCAGATCCGAAGTTTCCTTGGACTTGCGGGTTACTACTGCCGCTTCATTGAGAACTTCTCCAAAATCACCAAGCCGATGACTCAACTATTGAAGAAAGATGAGAAATTTAAGTGGTCGGCAGAATGCAACAAGAGTTTTGAAGAGCTTAAGAGGAAGTTGGTGTCCGCACCGTATTGATCCCGCGGATCCAGAAAGGACTTCCAAGTTTATTGCGATGCATCTCGCCAAGGGTTGGGATGTGTGTTGATGCAAGAAGGCAAAGTGATCGCATATGCATCTCGTCAATTGCGCCCACACGAAAACAACTACCCCACTCATGATCCTGGAGTTATCCGCAGTGGTTCATGCACGAAGATCCGCGACATTACCTAATTGGTAACCGTTGTGAATTGTATACGGATCATAAAAGTCTCAAGTATATTTTCACCCAACCGGATTTAAACCTCCGACAGCGAAGATGGTTGGAACTGATCAAAGATTATGATTTAGGGATACACTACCATCCCGGCAAAGCTAATGTGGTTGCGGATGCACTAAGCCGAAAGAGTTACCGCACCACCCTCGGTGTCGAAGGAATGTGCAACCGTTGCAGCAGAATTCGAGTATCTAAATCTACGAGTGGTGGATTTTGGTTTTGTGGCTGCTCGGAAGCCCAACCCACTCTCATTGATCAAATTCGGGCGCTCGGGCATCGATCCCGAGATGGCCGAGCGAAGAAGAAACATGAGAGTCGAAAAGCTCGTGGTTTTACGGAAGACGAACACGGCACAACTGGATGGGAAAGAGATTGTGTGTGCCGGAAGACAAGGATTTGAAAAATGATCCTTACGGAAGTTCACCAAACTCAATACTCAATTCACCCGGGTAGTTCAATGATGTATCAAGATCTTAAAGAAAAGTTTTGGTGGGTCAGTATGAGGAGGGAGATAGCTGAGTTTGTTGCACTTTGTGATGTTTGTCAGCGGGTTAAGGCAGAACATCAACGACCCGTCGGGTTGTTGCAACCACTCCAAATTCCAGAGTGGAAACGGGAAGAAATTGGAATGGATTTCATCACGGGTTTAACCCGCACAATGTCAGGATATGACTCAATTTGGGTTGTGGTGGACCGACTCACCAAGGTGGCCCACTTCATACCAGTGCATACTACCTACTCAGGAAAGAAGCTAGCAGAGCTTTATCTCGGAAGGATCATGTGTTTGCATGGCGTGCCTAAGAAGATCGTGTCCGATAGGGGAAGTCAGTTTACTTCCAAGTTCTGGAAGAAGTTGCAAGAAGAGCTCGGTACCGTTTGAATTTTAGTACGGCCTATCATCCGCAAAAAGACGATCAAGCGAGAGAGTGAATCAGATTTTGGAAGACATGCGAGAGCATGCGCGCTCGATTTTGGAAAAGCGTGGGACAAAAGCTTGCCCTATGCAGAATTCTCTTACAACAACGGCTATCAGCCGCATTCAAATGGCACCGTATGAAGCACTGTATGGACAGAAATGCCGCACACCCCTTTTCTGGGATCAGACTGGTGAACGCCAGTTGTTTGGCACAGAAGTAATAAGTGGAGCAGAGAAAAAGGTCCGAACGATTCGGGAAAGGTTGAAGATTGCGCAGTCCCGACAGAAGAGCTACGCAGATAATCGTCAAAGAGACCTCGCTTTTGAAGCAGGGGATTTTGTGTATCTTCGCGTTACACCACTCCGGGGAGTACACCGTTTCCAAACCAAAGGCAAGTTGGCACCACGTTTCGTGGGACCATACAGGATTCGGGAACGTCGAGGAGAAGTGGCCTATCAGCTTGAGCTTTCCTCCAACATGACTGGTGTTCACGACGTGTTCCATGTGTCCCAGTTAAAGAAGTGTTTAAGGGTACCAGAAGAAATGGCGAGTCCAGACCAGATCGAAATCCAAGAGGACTTAACCTATGTAGAGACCAAGCACGTATTCTTGAGGTCGGCGAGAGAAGGACTCGGAACAAGGTTATCGGTTTTGCAAGGTTCAATGGACTCATCACTCCGAGGAAGAAGCTACTTGGAAACGAGAAGATGAGCTTAAGGCCGCACACCCGCACCTTTTCGCCAGTACCTCCGAATCTCGGGGTCGAGATTCCGTTTAAGGGGGGTAGGTTGTCACACCCTCGGTTTTTCCCTAATTTATTTAAATAATTTACCCTGAAATAATCGGAATTTCTGAAATTAACCTGGAGCCAACCAATAATTTTAAAATGCAATTAATAAATGAAAACGACATGGTAGGATTTTTCTTGAATTCTCGCATGTCTAAATGCGCTAACAGATTTTTGGAATTTTTAGAGCACTCTAAGTATTTTTAATCAATTAAATAAGAAATCAGGAATTAATTAAGCCCCCAAAAATCCTTTTTCCTTTTTTCTTTTCTTTTCCGTACAGGCCGCACAGTGTTCCCGCTCTCCCCTCTTGGGCCGCCGGCCCGGTTCCCTCCCCGGCCCAAGCCGCCCGCGCGCGCGCCCCTTCGGTCGTGGCCGAGGCCCGCGACGCCGCCCGCCGCGCAAGTCCGCGTGAGCCTCCTCGCCCGCGAGGCACCGGCAGTGGGTCCCGCCTCGTCGGTCCCCGCTCCGCGCCCGGCCGGCCCGCCGCCGCCCCGCCATGCGCGCCGCCACTCCGCTCCTTTCCGCTTGAACCCGAGCCACGTCGGACCCATGCCGGGCCCAATCCCGCAACGCCGCATCCATCTCCGCAACCCTCGCGCCCGATGGAAACCCTATCCGCGAGGAATCCGTTGCCGTTGTTTCCCTCTCTCTCTCTCCGAATCCGTGAACAACGGCGACAAATTCGCGCCGTTTTCGTGCTCGTTTCGGTCTCGCTGTGCCCCTATAAAATTCCCCCTTCGCCGCCGCGCGTTTCCCCTTTGTTTCCCCCTAGCGCTAGCCCTAAATCCGTCGTCGCCATCGTCGTCTTCTCCAACGCCGGTGAGTGCGCCGCCGTTCCTTTTTCTTTTCGGTTTTCCGGGTTGCCTCCTGAGCCGCTCCCGCGCGCATCGTTTCCGCTCTCCGCCGTGGTCTCCCGCGTCCGCAGCACCCTCCGCCGCCGTCGCCGGTGCCGCCGGAGATCGGCCGGCCGCCGCGCGGCCATGGCCGGCGGGCGAGCTCGAGCCGCCGCCGCCCAAAACCCTAACCCTAGCGGCGCTTCCTGCAGGCCGTCCGATCGGTCGGATCGGGAGAATCCGCGCCGTCCGATCGCGCCCGATCCGATCGCCGCACGCCGGATGGCTGCCGCGTGTCCGCCCTCGGCCGCCGCCCGAACCCTAACCCTACCCACAATCCGCACCGTCCGATCCTTCGGATCGGGCGGATCCGGACCGCTCTCGCGCGCAAGCCGCCGCCGTCCGATCGCGCCGCCCTCACCGATGGCCGCCGCGTGTCCCGCTCTCTCCGCCGCCGTGGACTCGGCCCACCGTGGACCGCGCCCACGTCGCTTGCGTCGCGCCGCTTGCGCCAGCTGACGTCAGCCCTACCGCTTGCGCCATGATTGCGTCACCCGAGGGCTTAATTGCGCAATAAATAGTTTTAATCTTTTCAGTTTAGTTTAAATATCGCAATTTAACTTCTAAAATTCATATCTTTTGAATCCGAGCTCCGTTTTAGCCCATTCAAATTTCATTAAATCCAGAAAAATGTCAAGAACCCATTAAAAATACTTTTCAGTGCTGTTTCAGTAGACCTTTTAGGGTGTTTGTTGAGTGCTTTGTTTGTCGTGTAGATCCCGAGTTTTCCGGCGAGCCCGTTCTCTTCGAAGTAGTCGCCGAGGTTCCTCAGTCTCCAGAGCAAGGCAAGTCATACCTTACATTGACCATATTGTACCTATTTTATGTAAATATCTCTTTTCCTTCAAATACTGCATATGTTTTAGAATGTCATTTTATGGGATGATTATACCTATTGTGTTCGACCATAGGATTGTTTACCATATACCATTGATAACCTGGGGTTCAATGTGACTAGATGATAGCTTAAGGTTTGCTTAGTTTTGCTTAGCGCAACTAGCTCAATTAAGGGAATCACACTAATCAAGTATATTACTAGAAGTTAACTCTCGATGATGTTGAGTTGTGACCCTGTTTCTAATAATATTGAATTATAAAAAGGTGGGTCGTGAGCACATGGTTGGTCTTTGGTTAGCGTGCTCATGACGATTAAGGACCGGTTCTCGGGAAACCCCGGAAGAAATGCCGTGCATACCACAAGCCGCATGGGTAATGGTGGGTCTCAGAAGCGTAGCGTCTCTCGGTCAACGTATCCCGGAGAGGGTGGGCGTGATGGAGTTGGGTCGGCCCGGTTTTAAGGGTTGATCAGCTTCCGGATTCACCGCGGCATTAGAGGGGCTGCCCATTGCCCGATGGGAATGGGGCGAAACCTTGGTGTGGTACGATTGATTAGAGGGGTTATGTGAAGGGTCCTGTCACGGTTCCTTTCCGGGCACCATGGTGGTGCACCGGCGCACAATAACGTGTTGTGGGATTGTGTCTTGTGGGTACAGCTTGTACACCTCGATCGAGTAAAAAACTATTCGAATAGTCGTGCCCACGGTTACGGGCGATCGACCGATTCACCTTGATTAGTCTCATTTATTTATTTGAATGAAATGTTGAAGTATGACTAGTGCAGTGGATGGATGGGCTGTTGCAACATGGTTTGAGCGTTGGACGTGTTTATTTAATACCGCTTAAATATTACTACTGTTTTCTTGTCTTCAAATATTGTTATTATATTCTCGCAAATGCTGTTTATGCAAATTGAGCCCTTAACCTTTCCTTGTTATTTATCTTGCATCATGTCCCCTTTTCCGGTGTGACTTGTTGAGTACGGTGGTTGTACTCAGCCTTGCTTCTTTTTCCCCTTCGTGCCGAGGTTGAGATCGAGGTCTCCGAGGAGGTGTAGGCTTGTTCTCGTCAAGGTTTAGCTGTGGTGTTGGCGTTCTGCTTCGCTCGTGTCAAGTTTAGCTTAAGTCAGTTTTATTTTCCTTTCCGCTGCATTTGTGTAACTCTTTTATATTGTTTCTAAGACGAGGATTCTGTATTATCAATAACGTCGATTTGTGTACCTCGGCTGATGCCTGGACGAGGGTGAAATGCACAAATTAGCTGCAGAAATTCTGGTGTGAATTTCTGGGCATGACAAAACTCGACCAAAGTTTCCCGTATGTTGCAATGAATGGTTGACGAAGGTGAACTAATCCGAATTGCTTCGGACGATAGCTCACACTCTTTCAACCACTCATGGCTCATAATGGACGTTAACTCCTTCACAGTCTCCCTAAGGAATTTATCCTCGAGAGGCACAGGAGGAGCAACTGGAACTGGTGGTCTCTTTTTGCAAAAAGAAATTAGAGGTGTTTCCATAATCTTCAAAAATATCATTGTCAAATGTAAAAGAAAACTCCGAAGGTTGAATTTCTTCTACCTTCGGTGTTTGTGGTTCGGGCGAGGATTCAACGGTCAGATCTTGAGATATATAGGATTCAACGGTCGGATTTTGCTTGTGATGAGTCCTCGTTGCTTGTCTTGACTTCTTTGGATGGAGGTTCATGGTATTCTTCGACGAAGGAGGTGTTCTCGAAGACATGACTTAGGATTTTCCTTTCTTCCATTGGGGTTTATGTGAAAAAGAACCGCCAGCTAAGATGTCAATGTATAAGGCAGATTCATTGCTAAGACCTGACCAAAAATGTTGTAACAACACATGGTTGAGTAAAGACAAGTCGGGGCCGGATTGGATTAGCGTTAAGAACCTAGCCTAGGCTGCACCTATGGTCTCCATCTCGTTCTGTCGAAAGCTGAGAACTTCTACTCGCAGAGATGTGACATGGGTTAGCGGGAAGAAAGCGAGACAGAATCTATCTCTAAGTTTCTCCCACTCACCGTTCATATTCTCTACGTTAAGAGTGTACCATTGCTTCGCCCTTTCTGTAGGAGAAAAGGGAAACAACTTACACTTTAAAGTTTCTTGCATCATGCCTGAAATCATCAAGCATGAACACAATTGCTCACACTTTCACAGATGATGGTATGAATTTTCGTTTTCATGTCTAGAGAAGGATTGCTTCCAAACCATGGCTATAAAGTCAGGGCATAGTTCATATCCAAATGAAAGAATTGACTTAGAAGAAGATGGTAGCTCATAGAACTCGCCCTTCGGAGCGGATAGGTCGTGGATAGATTGCTCCATGATCAAAAGGAAAAATAAAAAGATATAAGGATGACCTAGGCTCTAAGATAAACAACAACTGTCCCTAGCAACAGCGCCAGAAATACTTGTTGGTATTTTTTACGGTCACAGATAAATCCGCAAGCGCACCGTTGAAGAACTTCACTCGGGAGTATTCTAAGGTATCGAATTTCACAAGGAACGTGTGTGAATATCTATGGGTCAGGTTCATCCAAGGACACCAAGAATATGTAGGTGAAGGTATAGAGAGAATTTCTATAGTTGAGGCTCTAGATAGATGGTAACTTTCTTACTCAATTTACTTACTTCAGGCGCCAGCTTACACTCTATTTGCCGAGCGACTCCGGCCTACAAGCTCTACGACATACCCGAACATGGAGATACAAAGGATGGATAGGGCTATCACCACCTACCACCTACCTCTACAACCGGTGGACTACGCGGCAAACAAAGGTAAACTTTAGCCTAGACACCACATCTACACTAATGAATACTACTCTAATCTTGGCAAACAACACGCTCATCAGGGATCTTAGACTAGAGCACCCAAGAATGGACGATGATCTCATAAGTAAATGCACTAAAGTAATTACTCTAAGTAAAGTAAAGCAACCATAGTAAATCACAAATACTTACTTGATTTGAATAAACATCCATCGAAGTACAAGATCGGAGGTCGGTGCAGAGATACCCGAAACTCCTTCGAACTACAGTATTTTCTAAGCACTAGAGAACTAGAGCTACACCTTTGAAAGGGAGCTTTGATATTCTTGTGCTATGTGTCGAATGAAGTGAAGTCCCCTCCTTATATAGCCTTAATATGATGGTTTAGGGTCGGTTTCCAACCGCCATACCTGCTTAACCGTCATTGTGGATGGCTGAGGACGTGCCACGTAGTCGGTGGAGAAGAGGGGAGCCAAACTTGGTTTGGCCGAACCAGGGTTCGGCCGAACCCTAGTCACCCCCTCTCTGCATCGCCTTTCACCAGCGACTTTCATGTGGGCTCCTAAGGCAGTTGATGGTGGTTTGGTCCCACTTTAAGTCGGTTTAAGCTGATTTGTGGGCCCCCTAATCTGTGGGATGCTGACGTGGCGAGCGTCAATTGATCGGAGATGTGTTTCTTTGCCACGAAAGCATGCTTTCACTTTATTTTGAAGTATTATTTTACCTGCATACAAATAATCACCAACACTTGTGGAAAGGATTAGTAAATAACCCTACCGCTACGTTGATGTTCATCGTTTGTTTATTTTATACAGGAATTGACGGTCGAATTTTAGCAGTTAAGGACCGTCAACACTTACTCCCTTTGTACTCGGTGTGAGAGATCCCCAAGTCAATACATATAAACTTGAGTAGGGCTTTTACTCATCTCTGGGACCTGACTTCAGTATAAAAATTCATGTCTTTTGATCTCTTATTCCATGCTCGCGTATACCTTGGTATTAGTTGTACTCTACGTTCCTCAAATACCATACTCGGGTATAACCGTCAACAAATATGATGTTGTATGCTATAGAACCCTACATGAATCCAAAAATAGGAATTTTAGAGATTGTACTTACCTTTGCATAGATCACATGAATCAAAACAACAGAATCTATTTTTGCACTAGAGAAATACTTGTAATATGCTTATTAGGGATGGCAACGGGGCGGGTTCGGTTCGGGTAGAGTCTCTGGGCACCCAAACCAAAACCCGAACCTAAAACCCAAAACCAAAATCGAAACCGATTCGGGTGAAAATCCATCACCAAAACCAAAACCCGCGGATACCCAAAACCCAACGGATTAATCGAAACCCAAAACCGAAACCCAAAATTCTCATAACAGATAACAGATTCTGAATCATTTTTTCTGAATTGTTTCTTTTATATTTTGGAAAGTTGCCCATGTGGCCATGTGAACATTAAATCATTAATTATAACGAGATAACGAGATTCCATAGCTACACTATAGAGTTATATACCATGTGAATATCAAAATATATATGACTAAGATGATACAACAATTATGCAATTTAGAGTCCAAATAAATAAAATACAATAGATAGACAACTTGAAGCATTTAGTGTCCAAACAAATAAATTTAGAGTCCAAAGTCTAAAGTTTAGTACAGCCATATTACAGTCCAAAGTCCAAACAAATAAAGTGCAGCTCATGGTTTAGAGTCCAAATAAATAACAGAACTTGAAAAGTAATGCAAATTTGGATCAAATAGATAGGTTACTTGAGACATTCATCTTCGCTTCAAGGCATACAATGTCCAAAATATTACAGATTCGTTGTATCTGTATGTTTTCGGTTCGGGTTTGGGTATCCATGGGTTAAAATTAAAAACCACACTAAACCCGTAATATTTCGGGTATCCGAAACAATAGAACCGCGGGCGAAAAACATGCACCAAAACCAAAACCCAAAAACCCGAAACCTGTGGATACCCGAACCGAAACTGAAACTGAACCATTGCCATCTTCAATGCTTATGGACTAGAAAAAGAGTGTGCATTGGACCTCTCAAAGGAAAAGAGAAAAAACAATAACGTTTGAGCTTATTCTTATTTTCCTGTGGAACGAGGCTTAGAAATCCAATCCAGTGCATCTTTTTCCTACACTTTTTCTTTGTTCCAAAGAGTCTAGGAAAATTTTCCAATGGAATGTAGGGTGCAACTGATTCAAACTAGCTCCGTTGCTTGTAGTTGGTGTCATGGACGAGATGGACACATGGGAGGGGAACTCAATATTGTTAATCTCAGATGGATTTGGAAGGATGGGAGAGTTGTGTTCTAAGGAGGAAAGAAGAGTTCGTTGTGGAGGTTGTGCAGAAGCAAGAAAATTCAGCACTTGGGAGAAGAGTCTGAAACCTTGTAGAGCTAGAGAGGAAGGCAACCACACACATGCATTGATTTTACTGTCAGGTATTTATACAAGCATATGGCTGTAAACGACTTTTAAACTAGCAAGCTATACACAAGGGAAGTACCAAAATAATAGGGCTAGCTACACATGCCAGTGTAATCATATTAAGATATCACTACTTAAAAAACCATTTTCATAGACACATCCTCATTTTTTTACAAACGGGCGAAAAGAACACCTGCTTGTGAAAATGCATAGAACTCCCTCGGTTATGGCTCATCTAAAAATTGATTTTCACATATGTGATCGTATTACGAGCCCCAGCCTATTTTCGCTGAAGGTGGATTTTTATTGCAACCATGAGCACTGACGCACTCAACGCACCCACGATGACGTACTAAAATAAATGCACCGACGACGCCGACTCCCCTCCCCTCCTCAGCTCTCCTACTCTCTATCTCCTATCTTAATTTCTCTCCTCTTAACACCGACGCCGACACCTCCTCTTTCCCCTCTCCTCGACAGCGGCAGCCTTGATCGAGAGCAACGACGGCGACAACAGCCTCGGGAGCGGCAACGACAATGGCGGTGGCCTTGAGAGTGGTGGATCCACTGCCAGCGGCCTCGGGAGGGGTGTATCTGCCGTCACCTACCATGGGATGGGTGGATATGTTGTCGGAAAGGTCGGTTTGGCAGATTCGACGTGGAGATGTCACGGACGGCGAAGGGGTGGATCCAACGCTCTCCCTCTCTCTTGTCGCCTCTCCCCCTTCCTCATGGATCCAGTGGCGGCAGCATTAATTGGGAGGGACAAATATGCTGCCGAGGAGGTCAGGGAAGGCAGATATGGCGGTTAGGATGTCAGTGTTGGTGGGATGGATGGATCCGGCTCTCTCTCACACACACACACATCTCCTCTCCTCTCTCGTGGATTCGGTGGAAGTGGCCTCGGGAGGGGCGGATCCACCAGCGAGGATGTCGGGGATTGTGGGAGGGGTGGATCGGCTGTCGGTTTCATCGACGATGGCAGCTTTGCCGAAGTTTGGGTTTGTTGGAAATGTGAGCTAGGGTTTTTGGAAAATTTCTGTGAATTTTTTCACCAAGAATATTTTGCGGTCGAGCATCTTAACATGCAAGTCACAAAAGATTTTCGCAAGCCTGCAAAAAATATTTTTGCAAAATATTTTGAATTTTCATAGGCAGCCATCTTAGGTGTGCCGCTTGCGATAATCGATTTTCAGGGACGGTTCTTGGGTCACATATTTATATTGGATATGCAAGTATGCAGCACAATAATATGAAAACTTTTTTACATTTGTCACAATTGGTCCGAGCATGTAAAAAAACGAGGACATTTCAGGGCTTAACAGTTTACAGTTACACAAGCCGATCGATCCAGCCCCGCTTCCACACTCCGTTGCCGGCCAAGCAAGCATGCTCACACCCTAGTAAGCTATCTATCTTTCGGGGACGATCTCCAGTGTGGCAGGGCTACTCCTACTCTCCGCCGTCGTCTCCGCGGCTGGCTCAGCCGCCGTCTTCCTCTCGCTGTCCGGCGCCCGGCCAACCACGTCGGCGCGGCACACGGGGCACCACCGGCTCTTCCTGAGCCACGAATCCACGCACGGCGCGTGGAAGCTATGCTCGCACCGCGGCAACCGCCGGCACCGGTCCCCTGCCTCGAGCGCCTCCAGGCACACCGCACAGTCCCCGCCGCCGACGACTCCGCCACCCTTGACGACGTCGTGGCACGGCAGCGCGCCGATCTCGTCGGCGGACAGGCCCTTGCCTCCTCCGCCGTTCCCATCCGCCGCGGGACCGGTCTCCTCCTCCTCGCCGCGCGATGCCCGGCGCCCGCGCCGAAGCGCCCAGAAGACGAAGATGATGTGGACGACCAGCATCAGCGCCACGCCGGCCACCAGGAGGAAGATGGAGATCACCGACGACGATGACGGCGACGCCATTGGTTCTAGCTAATTAAGTACACTGCAGACTACGACAGATACGTGCAGCTCGTGGACCACCATGTGCTGCAGCCATGGATGCATCTTTGCTTCTTCCGCTGCTTGCTTTGGAAGTGGAGACAGCTAGATATATAGCTAGCGTTGGATTTCTCAGAAGAAACAAAAGAGGAGATGACGATGACGACGACTGTTAATTACTACCAGATCAGCATGCAAATTTAGCTAGTTGAGGAGGAAGGCATATGCATTAAGTGAAGTAGTTAACACACTCATCGTCACTGGCTGAAATGCTGATAATTAAGTCCGGGAATGATCGAAACAGAAGGGACAAGCATAACAGTTCAGTGTTGCAAGCCCAAATGTGAGCTTAGTTACTACTGTACTCGCCCTTTTCCGTAACGTAAGGTGTTTTGGTTTTTCTCATGAGTTAAAATTTTCTATCTTCAACCAAGTTTATATAGAAAAATATATCAACATATAACATTAAGTTTCATTAAAATTCATCCAGAAATATGTGTTGAGAGTGTATTTATTTGGTACAGTACTCTAGATGTTAATTATTTTTAAAAAATGGTCAAAATATAGAACTTTGATAAAAAAACTAAAATACCTAACAATATGGAACTAAGTGGCATGCTTGATGTAATTGCCTTCAAAATTTCAATATTTGATAAACAATATTTTTTAATATATGTTCTAAAGGATAATATTATTGCATAGAGATAGACATGATCACAACTGGATATAAAATATTTTTTCAAACCTTAATTCGATTTGCAAATCTAGTTGTAAAATTTAATTTTCTCATGACTAAAAAAGGTGACCACAACAAGGAATAAAAAAACGAAAATTGACCCATAGTAATCTTATCTCTCATGCCTCTCTCATACAATACATGCTTAGTTTTACTAATTAATTGTTTTGAGAAGATGCATCCATGATGCATGCTGAATTAATTGTCATATTAAATTAATTTGCAGATAGAATTCCTTTAAGAAAATGGCACAGATAGATGACCAAATAGGGCAGTAGGGGTATATATATTTCAGTTCTTAATCGGATAATGCCATTGGAAAAGGTGAAATCAAAATGTGTTTAAAAGCGACGTGTTGCGTTCCATTGTTCCAATTTGATTCACTACCACTTCTTTTTTATGATCTTGATTCACCACTACTTGTCTTGCTACCAATGGATAATGCCATAATGGATATGTATGGAAGTAGCTGGCTAGGAAATAGTCCAAATTTTATATGTGAAAGTTGTGACACTAGACGGACCTCCTTTCGTCAGCACGATATGATAGTATGTACACAGCCCATGACAGTCACACGGTGCATGGTTTTGTCATACAAAACAGGGGACTATGCTACTAGCATTTGCAGCCGTACAAAATTGATGAGCTGAGATGCAACCCACGGTTAAGCTAGTTAATTAGGTGCGATATATGCAAACAACGACGGGAGAAAAGCAAAACGCTATCTCACATTTTTTTTCTCTATGATCAGAGCTACTGTCAATAACCTTCTGGTTAATCAGGGGTTAAATCATGCGCTATGCAAGCTACCTAATCCTCAGGTTGAATTTACTTACTGGGCCTGGCTATTTGTTAATCACCTGGTTATTGCAAAATCAGTGTCGCTTTTGAATGGTTATGTCACTATGAGTATATTCGGTTGCTCGCATCCTCCAAGCCTATCCTATCTCTCTCATCCTCGCTAGGTTTATCCTACTTAATTAATGACATACTCATGCAGTTGTTGGGTTCATATCGGACAAACCTGAACACAATTAGATGTTATTTGGTTGGTTATATTGAAGATACCAGATGCATAAGATTTTATTTGGTTCGTTATATGGACTTTTAGAATAGTTACCTCTATTTGGCAAGGCTATAATATATCATATTTTTTAAGAAATATATTGAAACAGCCAATTTAACCAATTAGACGTATTCATTCACAAGCAAATGATAATGCTATAATAACTCGAACGTCAATTCCAATTAAGCAAAAGAGAATAGTTCACAGGTGTGGATGCATGTGTCATATAGGTCCTCGAAGTTGTCATGTAAATCATATAGGCTCAAATGGACTCCAGCCTGCTCTATACATTAATGTGATTATGGTAACACCTATAGTACGTGTCAGTGAGACCTACTTGTTAGTCACATACAGAAACAAAATAAAAAACATCTTTTTTCTCCTCCCTCTCAATTTATTTTCTTTCTATGTGACTAACATGACACGTGGATCCCACTAACACGTAGGCACCATCATAACATACCACTTCAGCACGTGGAGCAGGTTGAAGCATGTTAAACCTATATGATACCTAGGACAAATTCGGAGACTCAAAAATATATTTTGAAAGTTCAAGACCTATTCGCACAAGTTTAGAGATCCCCCGTGCACTTCACTCTTAACAAAAAATACAATAGCGTTGATTCTCAATATATGGAGCGACCCTTTTTGCAGCAATTGGATGGAAAAAAGAAAGTAAGAAAAAAGGACCGAGGACTCGAGAAGAGCTTCGTCTCGTCATAGCTGATTCGTTCGCCTGTCTGCCATTTGCCGCCGTTCACCACTGCCAAAACCACCAGATCCGATAGGCATGAGCTCAAGGCTATTGGGTCTAATGGTGGCGAGCTCGTGGCCACCGGATCTCGCATATCGACGGCTGAAAGAGAGGACAGTGGCTAGCAGTGGGGTCCTAGGCAATTACAGTCGATGACGGCGACAGCCGACGAGAAAGGAGCGAAGTGGCGGCAGTAGTGTGATGGAGGAGTGATGGCGCTCCTCTCGCTAGATCTAGCAACGGAGGGGAGCAGTGCCCTCCAGATCCAGTTAGGCGAGTGGCGGGGCGACGAAGACGATGGTCGCGCATGATGGAGATGATGACGGCGGTCGTGTCTCAATGAAGACGACGACAACTGAAAGAGCATATAGGCCCTTGTGGGTTTTGATTAATTGATGATAAATGATTAAGGGGCTAATGCACTTATTGAGTATATAACCAAGGGATTAGTCCGATGAAATGCTGATGAAGATGAAGAAGAAGATGTAACACAATGAGATTTCATTGTGATGCAAAGCTACAAGTGATGAAAGATGACAAGATGCGATGAAGAGTTACGAAGACTTGGCTACACGATGGATCATGCATGGGAGAAGGGCATGTGGTTCTTTGTGCTGAAGGACCCGACGCAGTGGTAAAGGAGTAAGTACTTGGTTGAACACCGATGAACCGATCGAGGCCATAGGATGTCACAAATTGCTGAGGATCAACCCCTTAATAAGTGCAAGATGAAATATCGAAGATCAAGAGGATGCAATTTGTTCATGAACATCAAGCCAAAAGCCATAGTTGCATTGATCAAGGCAAAAAAAGAAGATGCCGTGAAAGTATTTGTATTGGTATAGCTTATCTATTTACTTTTGAGCTAGTAGTAAAGCCGTTCCATTAAGAGGGATGTTTCTTTTAGTTCTAGGAATGGGTTTTGGTGCTAAAAAATCCTTTTGAAGTGTTTCTCATTCTTCAATATTGCTCTCTGGTGCTTTTCAGAATTTTTGAAACTGATTTTTGTAAGGTGCTAAATGGTTGCAAACTCTAGATTTGCTCTATGGTGATTTTCAAAATTTCCGAAAATGATTTTCGAAAGTTCCTAAATGGCTGTGAACTCTATAAATGCTCTCAAGTGATTTTCAGATTATTTTGAAAAGGTTTTTCAAAATTTCTGAAAATGTGAAAAAGCTCTCTAGTGGTTTTTGGAATTTTCGAAAGTGTGTTTCAAAATTTTTGAAAGTTTGGTTTTGCTCCCTAGTGATTTTTGGATTTTCCAAAAATGGTTTTTGAAATTTCTGAAATGGCAAAATTTGTGAAAAAGGGATTTTTGAAATGCTATTTTGGCTAGTTTTCTATTGCGCTTGTATTGATTTGAGATCACTTTGAGCCTTGTCTTCTCATTTTTTCCACTCCACCGATCTTCAATCTCGAATTTCATGTGTATGTGAGAGTGGTTGATTTGAGTTTGTTTGAGTGCTTGGGGTTGACTTCGTGAAGTTTTTGTGAGTACTAGATTCATCCCCAAGAAATCATTGTTGCATTTGTTACTTTTGGTAGTTGAGGACACTTAGACAGCTAGGCGTCAACCTTAAGCCATCGATCTGATTGTGGTGTACTGAGGAAAGTTTGTAAAGGTCGGATCTTACTTCTGAAAGGGAAGAGATAGCACTAGTGGAAGAGGAGTTCATTTGTGCAACCTTGAAGATAGGGTTAGAAGAGACCCGGTTCATTGTGAGCTCCTCAACAAAGAGTCAAATCCCCTCAAGGATTTGAACTTCAATAACACATCGATTTGCAAGAATCTTGGTGATATCTCTCTCACTCCTCTAACTTTGCTATTTGTTGTCGCTAGTAGTTTAGTCAATGTTTGTGCAAACCAATCTCTTACTTCTACCACTATCTCTTTTTGCTTGTCTTGCTAGCTTAGCTTGCAAATCTGTGATTTTTGAAATATCCAAAAACATTATGAAATATCCAAAAAGTTTAGCTTCTGCATTTAATTAAAAGTTTTAAATGTCTATTCAGCCATCTCCCCTCTAGGCGACATAAAGGTCCTTTCAACAATGGCCATGCGGCGTTGTGAAGGAGTCGTCGATGCGTCTATCTACCCATTACTCCCCCTGCTCACCACTTCTCGCTCCATCGATCTGGCGGCTGGCAACAGAAGAAGGTGCGGGATGACGGTGGCCAGTGATTGAAGGTGTGGGAACGACTTGAATAGGAGGGATGCAGTAGAAAGGTGGATCTGTCGTGCACCGCTCCCTCTGTCAAGCTCGCTGTCCCGGTGTTCATCACCTCACCGCTCAGGGAGAAATGAGGAGGGTCGAGGAGCAGGGTGGTGACCCCATTGCCTATCTTTGCATGCGTGGGCCTAGCCCATCGAGTAGCAAAGCTCAAATCGAGCATTCTGCTCGGCTTGACTTATGGGTGGGGAGTTGGGGGTGGGGTGGGCGTGGGGGTGGGGGAGGGCTTTTTGCATCTGGTCATCCATGCTAGGAGCAACGTGTAGGCAACCAAACAACACCCATTGCATCTAGCGTGCGAACTAGGTACCATGCAGGCAACCAAACAAGCCCTATGGCTAGTTCCCTTCCGGACCCAACCTTAATATCACTATTGGAGAACTGATCTTTCGTCAATCTATAGAAAAAACAAATATCTTGGCTTAAATACAAACCGGTAGTAAAGATCAACCGGTAGTAAAAATGATCTTTGCTATTGGGTAAATAATGTAGAATCTTTATTCCCGGTTGGTGTCACCAACCGGGACTAAAGTTGATTTTTAATATCGGTTCCCTTTGTCGGACCCGTCAGTGGGCACGGGAGATCTTAAGTACTGGTTGGTGACACCAACCGATAGTAAAGAGCAATACTTACTAGTTGGAGTAATCAATCGGTACTAAAGATATTGAACACATTAGTACCTGTGGAGACACCAACCGGTACTTGTGTTTATCTTTAGTACCGGTTGGTGACTCCAATCGGTACTAAAGGCAATACATAACATTTTAGTCTTTACTCCTCCTTAAGCTCGAGCCATTGTTGCCAAAGAGACGGAAGCTAAGAGAGGTGCTACCAAAATTTTTGGTGATATTACACAAATCGAAGGGATCTAAAAGGTTAGCAACTTCATCCTCTATTGATGTATGGTTAACATATTATATTTATAGCTATGTTTCTATATGTCATTCTCTCTCAAAAATATATGAGAAAAGATGAGAGAGATAAAATTTCAGAGGACATAAGAGCACATCATAATTCTAGAGACATAGGATTAAAATGTAAAGAAAAAAGGCAACAAAGGAAAATTATAGAAAATAAAGGAAAAGAATAGAAAATTAGGGAAAAGAATGAAAAAATGAAGAAAAAACAATAGATAATAGAAAATAGAAAAAGTATTGTGTGGCATTGTATATAAAATAGGTAAAAAAACTATGGTAATTGTCAACGGGAAGGTCGCAAGTCCTCTGAGGGGGTGCCCAAGGAGGTGAGTGTGTGGTCGGGAATGCGCCTCCTCTCAGGACCTGGTGGTCGACTCGAATTGCTAGGATGAGCCAAAGATCAAGAGACACAAGATATATAGTGGTTCAGCCCTTCCGAAGTATAATAGGCCTACGTCCAGTTTGAGGTGTTCTTTGATGGGGTGGATGATGAGCAAGGTTTACAAGTGTGAGTTCTTGGGGCTTAGAGCAAGCTGGCCAAGAACAAGCAAAGAGCTGAGAATAAAAGAGTTTGAATGCTTTGATCCCCCCTCTCCCGTCCTGCCCACCCTTTTATAGCTCAAGGGGGACAGTTACAAGGGACTTGGGGGCTAAGAAAGCTAAGACTAAAGATCTAAAAAGGTGAGTACAAACAACATCTGAAAAAGGTATAAGGAGATGTCTTCTGTGATCTGTGTGCCGTGGGTTTCTTGTGCCTTATCCTGCCTTAGGGCCCCCTCCTCTGTAGATTCTACCTGCATTGTGTTGTCGGGTGACGTCATTCATTGCCGGGTTGTCCCCTCCTCGTCTCCTTGTAAGCCAAGTTTCGTCCTGAGAAGGCTGGAAATCGGGTCGAGGAGTCAAGGTCGAGAAAGGAGTGACGAGGTCAGACTGGGGGTAGGTCGGGACGGCCGACACCTTGGGGATGTTGGGCTCCCGACCTCATCCAGGAGACTTTGCAGCCCGACTCCAGTTTGACTTCAACTCTGGTCCGAGTGCTACCCCGGGGTGACACCCCCCACAACAGCCCCTGAGCATAAGGAGGAATGAGACATCCGTCCTTAGGGTCCAAGTTCTTCTCTATCATTTTAGAGGGTTCCCGAAGGCATCGCAAAAGGGCTTCACCAGGTCCCCAGAATCTTGAAGTTTGAGCTTCAGCAGGTGCACCGTCCAGGTGCACCTGCCAGGTGTAGCCCCCGAGCCTAGGGTCGGATGGTAAATCCAAGCCTAGGGTCCTGTCTATGAGATTGCTTTTGTCTCTTTTGTTTTTCCTTTCCCACTCGACCGTACCTCAGGGTCCTATGACGTTTGTTGTGTTTCAACAAGTCTAATGCCTGGAAGCTCATGGCAATTCCCACTTCAAGCGAGGGATGGCCCGAAGGCCATCGCCCGAGGCAGCTAAGCCACGGCCCGGAGGCCAGCGGCGGTCGGCGAGGCGATCAGGATTACCGCCTGGAGGCCTATGGTAACCCCGACCCCAAATGGGGGAAACCCCAAAAGCCATCGCCCGAGTCGGTTGAAGCACGACCCGAAGGCCAGCGGTGGTCGGCGAAGGGATTGGGCCTACCGCCCGAGGGTCAGATATTGAGTCATCTCGGTCGAAACCCAAACGACCTACGTTAATCGATGAAGTCGTAGGGCAACCCTCTAACACCCTTAGGCAGAGTGCCAATCACATCTCATTAAGGGTACGAGAACCAGCGCCACACAGCGGTTGATCAAATTCTTGGTTTCACTCTTTTCCAAGCGACAGGCAGGGTTGGCGGTTTTAAGACGGAATTGGTTTCCAGAGCGTGTAGCAGACGTCGTCGGCTATTCCACGTAACCAATAGCTCTAATTTTCTCCAGAGGCGACGTTTCAGGCCGGGGAGATGGATGGGCGAGGGCGCTTTGAATTCTCCGCGTCCTACTAATGGCGCTGTGCATGTTTTCCAAGAACAACGCCACTAGGCCCATCATCGCTCTTATTTAAACCCGATCACCCTCACTTCCTTACATCTCACCCTCACTTCATTCCAAGGAAAAAAACTTCAAGTCTCGCGCCTTCCTTGCTCTTTAGTTGTCTTGGAACTTTCAAACACCCATGGAGTCCTCTCTAAGTTCTTCAGAGAGCGGGAGCTGGAGTGGTGGCTCCAATCGTTGCCAACCGGTGACGCCCTGAGTCCCACCCTTGATCAAATGATTCCTCTCTTTACCCGTCCTCTTTGTTTTTGTTGAAATCTCACCTGCCAGGTGTTGATGTCATGGTAGGGAGTTGGAGCCCGCACCATGTTGTCACAACTAGAGGTCGCAGAAATCCGCCTGCTCATTGCGACGGCAGACTCGAGGAGGAAACGAGTGCTGCCCTCTTTCCCCGAGGTGGGGCCGAGTTCACGTGGGGTGTTGGGGGCGCAGGAGTCAGAACCAGCTAGGAAGATACCGCGCCGGGGTGCTATGAGGTTCATAAGTTCCACCCGGTGAGTTTAATAGTTTTTTGTATTCTTTACTTTATGGACAACAACCAATGCTGACTAGGGTTTTTGATAGGGGGCTGTTGTATGCTGACCCTCACATTGAAGGGTCCTCCTCCCGAGTCGGTGCTGAAGAGCTCGCAGCTCAGCTCCAAGACTCCGAGGATCTCCTCCAGGACCTTGTCGCCGTACTCAACGATGCTGAGTCGAGGGCGTCCGAGGCGGCTAAAGCCGAAGCGAAGAGGGGGCTGTAGGCCGCCGAGGCAGCAAGGGATGAGGCCCTGGCCGGGATGGCCATAGACAAGGCCGCACGAGTAGAAGCCATCCATAAGTCGCACTCTCCATCTCCTCTTACAATCGGCTTTGGCCTACATCCGTGATCGGTTGTTGACCAGGCCAGCTCACGACCCTCCACCGTCAGACCGATAGCTTGTGGGCCTGCCTCCAGATAGCCAAGGGAAACTAGGCGATTTGCGCAGACGTAGTCCAGGAGCTCCTTGCAAAGATCGACTCGAAGTCGTCATCGACCGTGCCGACCAACGATGCGCTCCTAGTGCGTCTCCGAAGCGGCGGGGAGCTTCTCCGGTCCTATGCCTGGGGGTGGCGAAGACGACGGTGGTGCATGTCCTTGGGGTGGTGCAGAAACTGTACCCCCGCGTAGAGGTCGAAGCGGTCGCCGAAGGGTGGCATGCTGGCATCGCCGAGCCCCATGTTGGTGGCATCTATGCCTCCATGGAACCGTCAGTGGAGAAGATCGTCGCCAACATGAACCTATAAACTAGAGGGACCTCAGGCCCTATGTATGTGTTAACGACCAAATTTGGTAAATCATGCATTGGATTTGGAGTTAAGGCCGAAGCAGATTTGGAGGAAATCGTGATTCTCGGAAACAGAGTACACACCAGTTACAAACCGAATCAGCTAAGGTGTTCATCGGTTGATACCGAGTCAGACAAGGTAAGCTGATGTAGCCGATTCCGGTAAGATGACATTGGAATCATTGTCGGATCAGGTTGATGTGCTTCATGAGGATTGCCATATATGGATAGAGTCCAAAAAGACAATTGTATCTATTAGTTAGGTTATTTTAAGTAATTTCTTTATAGATTGTGACGGTAAGAGTCCGCCTAAGGGACTTGTTCGTATTTTGAGTTGTAATAGAGATAAGAGTCGTGTTCGACAAGGACATATTATGTATTTGGGTATAAATATAGCCCAAGACTGTGTAATCAAACAACAATCGGTTCAACAACACTTTTGGTGCATCCCCACCTTTTCTACTTTCATTTGTTTCGACGAGTTCTTGTTTTCAAGTTAGGCTGCATCGGGTTCGATCTTCGACAAGAGGTAAAACTTATTTTGGTGGCTTGCGTTCTCGGGATTAGTGCTTACATCTTTATGACACTCCAATCTTGTTCACATAAATCGTCGAGTTATCATATATGCTATATAATCTAAATCAATATTGATATCTAACCCCAATTGGCTAGCATCTATTACTAGACAACAACCAATAGTGTTAGATATCAATGTTGACCTAGGTTATATAGTGTAGCCACAATCTCGAAAGGCTTTCATCGATTTGTTTAGACCTTATGCTTCTCTTTATACTTAATATTGCATCGGTTAAGTCTGACCTATTAAGTATTATCTAGAATCATAATATATATCTTATTCTATGATTGCTTTTAGAGATAGTTTCGGGGTTTTAGTCGACTTACCTGGTTTAATTATCTTGTTTCCAACATGTTTACTTGATATGCTAAATCTGCCCTTTATATTAATATCTCATTGTGGTAAAATATATTAAGCTTGTTATTAATTTGTTAGGTCTTCTTAACACTTGGTTGATTCTTGTTTAATATATTTAATCTATATTGATATCTTAGTATAAAGTGGTATCGGAGTATTAGCCGATATATGTTAGATTTATTACATCGGCTATGCAGTAAATATATGTAATCTCTATCTTAAAGTACTTTTAGACAAAAGTAATTTATATTGTCTCGACACACTGTTCGATCTATCCCAATCACTTGGTTTAAACACATTTTGAGTATTATTGATATCTATTGCCGATCGAGTAAATCTAATTTTCCCTTTGCTTTATCCTTTATTGCCGATCCTATGCATATTGAATCGGCCCAATATTGAATGATATGTCATTGGTCATTAGTCGATCGACTATCATTTATGGATTTAACTTTGTTTTCTTTCTTTGTTTCTTGTTGGTTGCAGGATCAAACCAACTGGCATGCCTTTGAAACCCAAAAGCAAGATTTAGGTCCTGCACTAGAGTTAAGCAGATCTCTTAGGCCAGTGTGTGCTTTTCGCATCAACACACTTTTGGGGCGTCCGGTGGGACCTGATTAGAAGTCATACATCATGGTGGACCTCAAGTCGACCAATGTTAACCCAGAGAACATCATTCTTGTAACAGTGGACAAATTGACGCCAGAACAGAAGGCGGAGTTTGAAGAGATGATGAATAACCTGCAAAGCCAAATTTTGCATTTATCTATTCAGACTCGCTCAGGCATGGTGATTCAGAGGTACAAAATAGCTTTGCCAAGCAATGATGAGCCCAAAACAAGTTCTGGCAAGGATGGTAAACCTTAGGATGTCAAGCAAGAGGAAGGCCCTACAGAATTCAACAATCTACAAGATCGGATTGATTATGCTGTGCATCATGCTTTAATCAACCAGTCAAGAGTTCTTGTTAACACTTTAAACAATATGATCAATTATGTGGTTGATGGTAGAATTGCTGAGCATCAAGCCAAGGAGCCAGTGTTTCTTCCTAAGGGCAATTTTTCACGATATAGGACTCTGGTTACCGATAGACAACAACCTATTTTAGGTATGGTCCCAGAATAGCCGATGGCATCAGCATCGGCTCCTGGAAAGCAGATTGCATCATCATCGACACAGAAGCAACCAGGGTTCAATCCTCGTCTATTGGTCAAACAGCGACCTCAACACATAGGACAAAACATCCCTCAGGTTGCTCAAGAACAAGTTGCAGCTATGTTCAGAACAAACCAACCGATTGTTGAGCCGATTCCACAGATACCGATAAGGCAGCAGACACTAATTCCATGGCAGCATCAGCCTATTGGTACACAGTTTGTTCTTGATCAGCAAGCCCATACGGTGCATCAGTCTCCTCAACATCACATGGGAGGCAATATTAATTTCCAGTATCAGCCTCATTCACCTCAAGTGCAGTATCGGCTAGGGGCATCACCTCAACCCCAGTATTTGCCTCAATTTAATCAATTTGATCCGATACAGCAACAGTTTCAAGGGGCACCTCAACAAAAGCCTTGGGATAATATGATAGCCGATGTGATGAGGGAATAGTTTGGTCTTAAGCCTAAGGATACTGGTAATTTGTATCGGCATCCATACCCGAAATACTTTGAGAGGGTGCCATTACCAAACCGATACAAGGTCCCATATTTTTCAAAATTCTCAAGGCAAGATAATATGTCAACCTATGAGCATGTCAACCGATTTTTGGCTCAGTGTGGTGAGACATCGGCTACTCATGCTCTGAGGGTTAGATTATTTCATTTATCTTTATCAGGATCGTCTTTTACATGGTTTTGATCTTTGCCATATAATTCTGTTCAAAGTTGGGTCGATCTGGAAAAGCAGTTTCATAAGTACTTCTACAGTGGAATCCATGAGATGAAATTGTCTGATCTGACATCAATCAAATAGAAACATGATGAATCTGTTCAAGATTATATTCAGAGGTTTAGAGATATGAGAAACAAATGTTACAACTTGGCTTTGACAGATTCTCAGTTAGCTGATCTTGCTTTCCAAGGTTTGTTGACACCAATTAAGGAAAGATTTTTTGCTCAAGACTTTGAGAGCTTGGCTCATTTGGCTCAGAAGGTGAAAACATATGAGCAAAGGTTTCAAGAAGCTAAGAAAGCATTTAAAAAGGTTAATCACGTTAATACATATGCTTATGAATCGAAGAAGAAGATGACTAGAGTAGCAGCGTGAGTGGGCAAGGAACAAGAAAATTGTTACATGTCGGTGGGTCGAAATTCGCAAAGGAAGAAAAATATGACTATGATATTACCAAGGCTGACAAGATCTTTGATTTACTACTTTGGGAGAAACAAATTCAACTACCTGTTGGTCATGTAATTCCATTGACTGATGAGTTGGGAAAGAGGAAGTATTGTAAGTGGCATAATACTGGATCTCTTAGTACTAATGATTGCAAGGTTTTCAGGCAACAGATCCAATAGGCTATTGAGCAAGGGAAGATAAAATTTGATGATTCAAAAAGGTCGATGAAGGTTGATGGTAACCCTTTTCCTATTAACATAATTCATACGAGTGGCAGGGTAGCCGATAGAAAAGATTATGGGTCCACGCAGCTTAACTCTGTCAGAATCATCAATAAATACCAGAGGAAGTATGGTAGGCAGGAAGAGAGATACTATGAGGAAGATGACAGTTTTGATCCCCATTGGAGTTGTGAATTCTTCAGGTTTTGTTGGAATGAAGGGATGAGATTGTCGTCAATAGAAGATTGTTCAGGATGCAACAACTATGATAAGGGCTATGCTGGAGGCTCAAGCCGATCTTGTCCTAGGGGAAATCAGCTAAGACAGCGAAAATTGCCTATTCATCAGAGATTGGGTCCAATTCATCAGGATTTTTGAGAGGAGGATTTTGATGAGGATAAAAATGGAACCAGGAACCCACAATGGTGTCCTTCTGGTATTTTCACTAAGAACCAGAAGAGGATGGTTCAAAGGATGAGGAACAGGGAGCATTTCCAAGAGGTTCAAGAGGAGATCAATCATCGGCTAAAGAGGGAAAAGCAAGAGTGATGTGTCAAGAGTAAGGTGCTTTCAGCCGATGAGGTTGAAGCTGATAAGGCAAAAAGGCTAGCTAAGGGGAAGGTTGTTGCTTCTACATTATTAATATGGTTTTTGTACTACCAGTAGAGTATGAGGCTAATCAAACTGATGCAGATGTTATGGAAGAATCTTTATCTAAGTTGGTTTTGTCACCAGAACAAGCTATTTTTGAGAAGCCAGAAGGAACAGGGTACCGGCACCTCAAGCCATTATATGTCAAGGGATTTATCAATGGCAAGCCAATGTCTAAAATGTTGGTTGATGGTGGAGCTGCTGTGAATTTGATGTCGTATGCTACATTCAAGAAGTTGGGCAAGAATTCAGATAATCTCATCAAGACCAATATGGTTCTTAAAAATTTTGGTGGCAATCCTTCAGAGACCAAAGGAGTGTTAAATGTGGAGTTGACAGTTGGCAGCAAAACTGTTCCTACCACATTTTTTGTCATCGATGAAAAGGGTTCATATAGTCTGTTGCTTGGAAGGGATTGGATTCATGCAAATTGTTGTATTCCTTCGACCATGCATCAGAATTTGATCCAATGGCAAGGTGATAAGATAGAAATCGTGCCAGCCGATAGTCAGTTGGAGACGAAGAGCCCCAATTATTACTTTGAGGGTGTCGTGGAGGGTTTAAATTTCTACACCAAGGATACTGTAGATGATCTCAATGGCAAATTGGGATAAGGTTTTATGTTGGTCTATGATTTGGAAGAAGTTGATATAGGTCCAGGGGATAGGCCTAGGCTGACTTTTATCAGTAAAAATTTATCTCCTAATTATAGAACCAAGTTGATAGAACTTTTGAAAGAACACAAAGATTGCTTTGCTTGAGAATATTTTGAGATGCCAGGACTTAGCCGATTGACTGTAGAACATCGGCTTCCTATCAAACCAGGATATCGGCCATATAAACAACCACCTAGAAGATGTAAAGTCGATATGTATGATGCTATTAAAGCTGAAATTACTCGATTATATGATGTTGGTTTTATTCGGCCATGCCGATATGCTGAGTGGGTTTCTAATATAGTTCCAGTTATCAAGCGGTAAACTTAGGGTTTGCATTGATTTTCGAGATCTAAGCAAGGCTACCCCTAAGGATGAGTACCCAATGCCGATTGCTGATCAATTGGTCGATGATGCTTCAGGGCATAAGATTATAAGTTGTATGGATGGCAATGCTAGATACAATCAGATTTTTACTGCAGAAGAAGACATTCATAAGACTGCTTTTAGATGTCCTGGTGCAATCGGCTTGTATGAGTGGGTTGTGATGACTTTTGGCTTGAAGAGCGCTGGAGCTACATATCAAAGGGCCATGAATTACATATTTGATGATTTGATCGACTTGTTGGTTGAGATCTATATTGATGATGTGGTAGTGAAGTCAAAGGATATTGATGATCATATAGCCGATTTGAGAAAAGTTTTTGAAAGAACAAGGAAATATGGCTTGAAGATGAATCCCATAAAGTGTGCTTTTGGTGTATCGGCTAGACAATTTTGGGGTTTTTTTGTTCATGAAAGGGGGATTGAGGTAACACAGAGGAGTATTAATGCAATCAAGAATATTCAGCCTCCAGAAGACAATAAGCAGTTGCAATCTTTGGTCGGCAAGGTGAATTTTATTAGGAGATTTATTTCTAACTTATCTAGGAAGATGGAGCCCTTCATACCTTTACTCAGATTGAAAGCCGATCAGGTGTTTACTTGGGGGCAGAGCAACAAAAGGCCTTGGATAATATTAAGGAATATTTGAGTTCCTCTTTAGTTCTGATTCCTCCACAAAAAGGAGTACCTTTCAAGTTGTACTTGTCAGCCGATGAGAAGTCAATTAGCTCGGTCTTGATACAGGAATTTGAGGGCAAAGAGAGAGCAATCTTTTATTTAAGCAGAAGGCTTCTGGATGCAGAGATAAGGTATTCTCCGGTGGAGAAATTGTGCTTGCATTTATATTTCTCTTGCACAAAATTGAGGCATTATTTGTTATCTAATGAATGCACCATAATTTGCAAGGCCGATATCGTTAAGTACATGCTATCGGCTCCGATGTTGAAAGGGAGAGTTGGAAAGTGGATCTATGCCTTAACAGAATTTGATCTCAGATATAAATCGCCCAAAGCAGTTAAGGGGCAAGCCATAACCGATTTTATTGTCGAACATCGGGATGACTCGATCGGCTCGGTTGACATAGTGCCTTGGACATTGATTATTGATGGATCGGTTTGTGATCATGGTTGTGGTATCGGCTTGTCCATAATATCACCTAGGGGGGCAAGTTTTGAATTTGCTTATACTATTAAGCCTTATGCCACCAATAATCAAGTTGATTATGAGGCAGTTCTCAAGGGATTACAACTCTTAATGGAAGTTGAAGCCGATGCTGTTGAAATCATGGGTGATTCTTTGTTGGTCATCAACCAGTTAGCTGGAGAATATGAGTACAAGAATGATACATTGATGATCTATAATGAGAAGTGTCAAGAATTGATGGATAGTTTTTGGTTGGTGACTTTGAGGCATATTTCTCGAGAGCAGAATGTTGAAGCTAATGATTTAGCTCAGGGGGCATCGGGATACAAGCCGATGGTGAAAGATGTTGAGGTAGAAATCGCTACAATCGTGGCCGATGATTGAAGCTATGATGTATTTAATTATTTGAAGAATCCATCTTTGTCGGCTTCAAGAAATTTGCGATATAAAGTTTGAGATATGTCTTGTTGGATGATGAGCTATATTATCGGAAGATTGATGGGGTGTTACTAAAGTGTTTGAGTGCCGATCAAGCAAAGGTTGTGATGGGAGAAGTGCATGAAGGTATATGTGGTACTCATCAATTGGCCCACAAGATGAAGTGGATGCTTTTGCGAGGTGGGTATTTTTGGCCAACAATGTTAGAAGATTGTGTCAGATATTATAAAGGTTCTCAAGATTGCCAGAAGTTTGAAGCAATTAAAAGAGCACCTGCATCGGCTATGAATCCTATAATCAAGCCATGGCCGTTTAGAGGTTGGGAAATTGATATGATCGGCCAGATCAATCCACCTTCAAGCAAAGGACATAAGTTTATATTGGTGGCAACCGATTATTTCACAAAGTGGCTGGAGGCAATACCATTGAAGAAGGTTGATTCTGGGGATGCAATTCAGTTTGTTAAACAGCATATTATATACCGATATGGTGTTCCTCAGACTATCACAACCAATCAGGGATCTATCTTTTTATCAGATGAGTTTGTCCAATTTACAGAAAGTATGGGGATTAAGTTGTTGAATTCTTCACCATATTATGCACAAGCCAATGGGCAGGCAAAAGCATCTAACAAGAGTTTGATTAAGTTGATTAAGAGAAAGATTTCTAAATTTCCAAAGCAATGGCATAGCCGGCTGGCTGAAACATTGTGGTCTTATCAGATGGCTTGTCATGGGTCGATCCAAGATCATCCTTACAAGCTAGTTTATGGGCATGAAGCTGTGTTACCATGGGAAAGTGCTATTGGCTCAAGGAGGATTAATTTGCAAAATGAGTTGACAACCGATGATTATCATAATCTCATGGTAGATGAATCGGAAGAGTTGGTTCAGTCTAGGATGCGTGCTTTGGAGAAAGTAACAAGAGACAAGGAGAAGATTGCTTGTCATTATAATAAGAAAGTTTTGCCGAAATCTTTTTCAGAAGGAGAGTTGGTTTAGAATTGATTTTGCCGATTGGAACTCGTGATAATAAATTCGACAAGTGGTCACCGAATTGGGAAGGGCCTTTTCGGATCTACAAGTCTGTTTCTAAGGGAGCTTATATATTGCAAGGGCTTGATGGAGAAGTTTTTGGAAGATCCCTCAATGGCAAATATTTGAAGAAATATTATCCAAGTGTTTGGATCAATTCATGATTCGGCTGTGTTATGTCGATACATGGTAGCTGATGTGTTAACATCACCTTTAGATGGTCGATCTAAGTTATATCGCCCTTAGTTTTTTTAACTTATCATAATCGGCTGTGTTATACCGATGTGTGATGGCCGATAGGGCTTACCTCGGGTAACTCAGCCGATGGGGCACCAAAGGGATTGGCAGAAGTCGACATCACCGGAGATGGAATTGCCGCCACAAGGGGATCGCCTACGGGTTTGCCGAGGGCTTTGAGGAGATCGCCAGTGAAGTCGGGGACAGTTGCGGTTAAAGCAGTAAAAACGGAAGTAACAACGGAAAAACTTCAAAGCAGTGGTCATTATTTAAAGAGGTGCGGTAACGGTCGGGATGGAAAGCCCTAGATTCGGAGATAAGATTAGGCAAATCCGCAATATTATAAATATAGCGGACTTGGAGGGCATGTGGTAACGACCAAATTCGGTAAATCATGCATCGGATTTGGAGTTAAGGTCGAAGCAGATTTGGTGGAAATCATGATTCTCAGAAACCGAGTACACACCAGTTGCAAACCGAAACAGCTAAGGTGTTCATCGGTTGATACCGAGTCAGACAAGGTAAGCTGATGTAGCCAATTCCGGTAAGATGACATTGGAATCATTGTCAGATCAGGTTGATGTGCTTCATGAGGATTGTCATATATGGATAGAGTCCGAAAAAGGCAATTATATCTATTAATTAGGTTATTTTAAGTAATTTTCATATAGATTGTGACGGTAAGAGTCCGTCTAAGGGACTTGTTCGTATTTTGAGTTGTAATAGAGATAAGAGTCGTGTCCGACAAGGACATATTATGTATTTGGGTATAAATATAGCCCAAAACTATGTAATCAAACAACAATCAGTTCAACAACACTTTCGGTGCATCATCACCTTTTCTACTTTCGTTTGTTTCGATGAGTTCTTACTTTCGAGTTGGGCTGCATCGGGTTTGATCTTCGACATGAGGTAAAACTTGTTTTGGCGACTTGTGTTCTTGAGATTAGTGCTTACATCTTTATGACACTCTAATCTTGTTCACGTAAATCGTTATGCTATATAATCTAAATCAATATTGCTATCTAACCCCAATCAGCTAGCGTCTATTACTAGACAACAGCCGATAGGGTTAGATATCAATGTTGACCTAGTTTATATAGTGTAGCCACAATCTCGAAAGGCTTTCATCGATTTGTTTAGACCTTATGCTTCTCTTTATACTTAGCGCTGCATCGGTTAAGTCTGACCTATTAAGTATTATCTAGAATCGTAATATATATCTTGTTCTATGATTGGTTTTAGAGATAGTTTCGGGTTTTCAATCGATCTTACCTGGTTTAGTTATCTTATTTCCTACATGTTTACTTGATATGCTAAAAGCTACCCTTTATATTAAGATCTCATTGTGGTAAAATATATTAAGCTTGTTATTAATATGTTAGGTCATCTTAACACTTGATTGATTCTTGTTTAATATATTTAATCTATATTGATATCTTAGTATAAAGTGGTATCGGAGTATTGGCCGATACATGTTAGATTTATCACATCGGCTATGCTATAAATACATATAATCTCTGTCTCGTCACACTATCCGATCTATCCCAATCACTTGGTTTAAACATATTTTGAGACATAGATTATATATTATTGATATCTACAGCCGATCGAGTAAATATAATTTTCCCTTTGCTTTATCCTTTATTTCCAATCCTATGCATATTGCGTCAGCCCAATATTGAACGATACATCATCGGTCATTAGCCGATCGACTATCGTTTTTGGATTTAACTTTGTTTTCTTTCTTTGTTTATTGTTGGTTGTATGATCAAACCAACTAGCACGCCTTTGAAACCCAAAAGCAAGATTTAGGTCCTGCACTAGAGTTAAACAGATCTCTCAGGCCAGCCTTTGTTTTTGCATCAATAGTATGATCATCACCCCGTTTGTATAAGAAAAGACTCTACCTATTCTTTTGAATGTTGTGCTCAATTCCCGAAATGCCCGTTGTGTATGTTTTTTTATGCCCAACTTTCCGCCACATGACAGACCGCGCTGAGCGACCTCGTCCTTCAACAATCCGAATCCGGAGGGCTCCTTGTCAAAGCCCAAGAAAAGTTACCACTTCGGGTAGTTTGCACCGTGCGACTCCGGCCGTCAACGGGTCAAAAAGCGGAAGGCTTCCAGTCAAGCTCGAGCACATCTGTCTCTCGGAGCAGACCATGTTGAACGATCTCGACTGCCGACAGACTAAGTCTGGAGGGCTACCGATCAAGTTCAAGCATGTCTATCACTCAGAGTAAACCAGGCTGAGCGATCTCGGTCGTCTACGGACCAAGTCCGGAGGTCTACCGATCAAGCTCTAGCAGGTCTACCTCCTTCATAGTGGGTCGGTACGCGAAGAGACAGCCTTCTATTTACCTCATGATTGACCTTCGATGCCGAGCGGCTTAGGGCCTCAACAAACGGATCCAGAGTACACCCCAGCCTAACCTGGACCGACTCAGCCATGTACAGGGTAAATAGGTGGATGGGGGAAGATCGGTGGTCACTCGGTGTGTGTATAACCCTCATGGCCAAGCGGCTAAAGCCTGCGGGATGGATCCCGAGGGCATTCAGTCGAGCAAGGTCACTTAGTTGTGTATGCAGCGAGTGAGGGCGAGGTCAATGACCAACTATTCTCTATGTGTCTGACCCACGAAGTAGAGCGGCTTGAGCCATCGACAGACCTTTGTCCGGGTGACTACAAGTCGAGCTCCTGGCGTCTTAGTCCTATACACAAGATATAGTTGTTAAGAGTCCCGAGCTCATTCGCCTGGCACTTGAGCAAAACACGACTAGTCCCGGCCCTAGCCTGCTTGAGTAGGGGACTGGCGCCTATCCCAAGGGACGTTGGGTCGAGCCGTCATGTTCGTTCGAAGTGGGCAAAGAATGAGCCCCCGAGCAGCTCGAGCTCAACCGGTGGTCTCCTCTTCTCATGTATCCTCAGCTTTCAAGCTGGGACCACATTGCTCAGGGCTTGCCATAAGCGTGTTTGCTTGAGAAAGGGCCATCAGAGCTGGCGATTCTGCTCAGGAGAACTACCGACCCCCTGAGTGGTCTGGGGGTCGGGTGATAGGCGTTCTGCAAAAAGATCAGGGCGGTAATCGAAATTGCACTATTGAAAGGAGTTAAGGACCGGGTACTTATCTGTTCAAGCGTAGAATCGGCGCAAGTGCTCGACGTTCCACGAGTTCAGCACTTCCTATCCATCTTCTTGAACCAGCCTGTATGAGCCCGGACGCGTGACGATGGAGACGATGAAGGGGCCTTCCCAAGGGGCCGACAGCTTGGTCATGTCGGCCGAGGATTGCACCCTGCGGAGCACGAGATCGCCGACCTTGAAGGATCTCCTATGGACATTCCTATCATGGTATCGGTGGAGGGCCTGCTGGTATCGGTCCATCTGGAGCGTCGTGGCCCTCCGTGCTTCCTCAAGGCTGTCGATATCCTCGGCCCTCATTTGTTCGGCCTTGCTTTTGTCGGATTCATGGAGCATGTCGACTGGCAGGACGACCTCCGAGCCGTAGACCAAAAAGAATGGGGTCCGCCCCGTGGATCGGCTCAGCTAATTGCATTATCCCCAGAGCATGGCGAGGAGCTCGTGTAACCAGCGACTACCGTACTTCTGGAGTGGGTCGAAGATTCGAGCCATCAAACCCAGCAGAATCATGCCATTGGCGCATTCGCATTGCCCATTCGCCCGAGGGTGCGCCACCGAGGCATATTTGACCTCGATGCACCTGTATTCACAGAACTCGCAAAAGTCATTCCCGGTAAACTACGTGCCGAGGTCGGTGATGATTTCCCTCGGGACGCTAAAATGGTAAGTTGTGCCCTCAAAGAACTTAGTCGCTTTCTTTGTTGTGCTGGTCTTCAAGAGCATCACCTCGATCCATTTCAGGAACTTGTCGATAGCGACAAAAAGACGGTCATAGCCCTGCTATGCCTTCGGGAATGGGCCGACCATGTCAAGCCCCCAGCACGCGAATGGCCATGATGGCGTGATCGTTTGAAGAGCCTGAGCCTAAAGATGATGCTGCTTGGCAAAGAATTGGCACCCCGGGCAGCGTCGAACTAGCTCCTTGGCGTCCTCATTAGCGGTTGGCCAATAAAAACCCGAACAGAAAGCCTTGTCGACCAGCGTCCTAGCGCCCGTGTGGTTTCCACAGATACCCGAATGAATTTTGTCAAGGATCTAGACCCCACGGTCCCGAGGGACACACAGCAGGAGTACTTGGGTCGAGGCCGCGTGTTTGTACAACTCGGAGCCGACCAAGACGTACTACTTGGTGCGTCGGGCGATGCGCTCGGCCCTGGCTTTGTTGGGTGGGAGCGCCTTGGTGGTGATGTAGTCAATGAGCTCTCGATGTCAATCATTCGTGGTGTCAGAAATGGCCAGCACTGAGCTGGCTGGCGGAGGAGGAGTCGGCTCACTAGACTTTGAGTTATTGATCGTTGGCATGTGTAGCTCATGAACGAAAACCCCGTACGTAACTATCACGTGAGACCATCCAAACTTGGCCAGTTGGTCGGCTGCCGAATTGGCATCGTGTAGGACGTGGTGGAACTCGAGGCCACTGAACTTACCCTCGAGCTTCTGAACCTCGGCGCAATACTGTTAACACCATAATTTGGTAAGCCCCAGAGTCCCCATCGGCTCAAGATTCATATCAGATCAAAACTAGTATCGGCGTAGAGTTCTGCATCAGCCGATGGGAGTTTTCTATTATCAACATCTTCGACAATCGGATTCTTGTTAAATTCGATTTGGGAAGGTCTTATCCAAAAGAAACTAAGTTCAGGAAGGATACGACTTGTATCTATTAATTAGGAAGAGTTTGTTAGCTTTCTATTTTATGTTTAGGAAAGTGTGCTAGTGACCAATAACGACTCGGTTTGTTTCCTTTTATCTTTATGAAAGTTCTGATTGTAATCTGTTAGGATCCCTGTCAGCCTACGGGAATAAATATGTAAGCCCGAGGTCCATGTAAAAATATCTCTCGATCAATATACTTCGGCGCATCGCCACCTTTTGTTTTCGTCTGTCTCGATGAGTTCTTGTTTTCGAGCATGGGCTACATTGATTGAGTTCGACCTCCTGCAAGAAGTGAGTTTTGTCATCTTCGCTTGCGCTGGCATGGCTAGGACTTTCTCGGTTAAGTCCGATATTCTAATCGGGCCGACGCAAGTGTTGCCTATTTGGTATTTCATCTCTATCTTTAGTTCCATTACTATTTATAGTCACATCGGCTTAGTTAGGACTTTCTCGGTTAGGTCCGATATTATGATCAAGCTGATGTTTCTTTAAACATAATGTCGCTTTAGATAGATTTGTTATATCGATCACATTAGACAGATCTATTGGCTCATTGAGTATTAGATTATTATATACAATCTCGTATTGCATCGGTTAGGTTCGATCTACTTGATTGTTATTAATAATCTAAGTCTTGTTAAGCCGATAGGTTCATGCTAATGTTTCAATGGAGGGTTAGTCGATCTTATCTGATGTGTTAAATTTTTCTTTGATAGTTTTGCTGTCTTGGTTAAATTTAACACATGACCACTTTGATCGGTGTCATATCGACTGGTTTAAATATATCAGGCAATCATCAACCTTATGTTGCATCGGTTAGGTCCGACCTATAAGGTTATGGTTGTAAGTTATATTTATTTAAGTCAGTAGGCATCAATCATTGTTTCATCGGGGTTTCAGCCGATGAGTTATCTAGACGTTGCATCGGTTTACAAGAATTATACATAAGTTGGATTTAGCCGATTGCAGCAAAGGTTTCATTGACTACTTAATCATTTGGATTTAATGACATCAGACCTTCAGCCGATGTGTGTTTTGATATTTTGATCAATATCTATGTCAGCATGTGATTGGTTTATGCTCTTTTATCATCATGTTATCATCGGTCGATCGCCTTTATATAGATGTTTGCTCAGCACACTGACAATGGGTTAAAACCCTAACTACATCGGCTGACATCGGCATTGACTGGAATTAGCTGATCGGCTATTTTGGTTATCGGCTTATTAGCCGATATGCTCTATGTTCTGCTGTTTTGTATATCTTGTCGGTGACAGGATCAAACTGACTGGCACGCCCGCACTTCATCAATTTTAGGACCTGCACTGGAGCTAAGCAGATCTCCTAGGCCAGCGTGTGATTTGACGTCAGCACATCTTTTGGCACGCCAGCGGTGGTACAGATTTTGCGTCAACATATTTTTTTGGCACACCTGTTGGGATTGTGTTTTTGATAGCAGATTTTTTACACGGCTAGTGGAACCCACAATTGTGACAAGATGTCTGATAAAGAAGTCAAAGCCGAGAAAGGACAATCTCTCAAGCCGATGAATGAAGAGAAGGAGCAATCTTCTGAGCCGATGAACAACAAGACACTTCAAGAGATGGTTGATAAAATCGTTCATCGTGCTGTGTTTGATCAATCTGGAGTTTTGATAAGTGCATTACATGATTTGATCGAGGTGATAGTTCTCAGGGTAATTGATGAGCGATCTCAACATCATTGGCAATGGCAATATTGGCTCTAGGGGCAAGTTGATCAGTATCAACATGGAGGGCCACAGCAACAGTATCGGCCAGAAGAAATTCAAAGGTATCAGTCTAAAGAAGATTGGGCCAATATAATTACAAAAGTAATGGAGGAGAAGTTTGGAATCAAAACCAAAAATTGAACTTCTATGTATCGGCTATCGGCTGCCATATCCCGAGTGGTTTGATATAGTACCACTTCCAAGCCGATACAAGGTTCCTGATTTCTCCATGTTTTCAGGGCAGGATGGTATATCTACAATGGAACATACCAGCCGATTTTTAGCTCAATGTGGGGAGGCATTGGCTGAAGAAGCTGTAGACCCTCATTTTTGTAACAGGAACCAATTGTGTTCATAGTACCATTTTCCTGGATCGAGTAGTTTGGTACCCCCGAATACATTGTTGAATCATCAAGTGCGCATTACATCCACCGACTTACACAAAATATTACAATATAGAGCCGGAAGGCAAAGTCTAGAACATAGGACCAAACAGTCCGGAATACAACCAAAGGCAGAAAATAGATAAGGCAGCGAAGAGAAGGCAGAGGCACGCCATTGCCATAGGCAACGACCAGAGCTAAGACCTACTGGACGCCATCATCCTCCACACCCTCCTGGTAGTACGCGTATGGGTCTTCAGGGTCTTCATCTCCCACATCTGAATGTTTGTGCGTATAGCAAGGGTGAGTACCAACCGTACTCAGCAAGCCATCATTACAACTATGCATATGATAGGGGATAATCAAATAATGGTTGGGTTCTTTTACATAAAGCCAGTTTTGCAATTCTTTTCACAAGCCTAAGACCTAAGACTTGATCAAGTTTTAATTCCATAGTTCATTTAATCAGCGACGGTTCTGTCCATCATCCATTGTGATCCCAAGGATAGCTTCCCGCCACTGAATCGTCATGATTTTCTGGGGTCTAACCCTTCTCGTCTTTCGAGAAGTTGATCCACATGTACATAAAAATCATCATGCATGCCCATCCCATCATTTTAAAATTTAAAGTCTAGCCAAGCGAAAAACTTGTCCCGCCGCTCCATATCCGCGAGCACGGCTATTCGAATAGATTGTTTTACTCACACTACAGTGGATGTACACTTTACCCGTACTCCGTGACTTGCCCAACACATGAGCCAAAGTCCCAACATGTGAGACGTGTCACGACAAAGCCTTTAAATAACCTCACTTTGGCAGTACCAGCTTCATGAACTTGAGCCCTCATGCACTCTAGCCATACACAGTTTCTAGCAGTGAGAGGAGTTCTTGCGCTCCCGAGAAGAGAAAGACTCACTCATTCTTTAAGTTTTTATTAAATCAAATTTTAGTCCAATGTTCCATCTGTAGGCTTCCCGCCTATTCTCACATACCATTGAACTACTATGCAAGGGTACCGCCTCCGTTCAGTTATTTACTCCGCTAGGTCTATACCTATTCGAGAAGTATGGTTGTACTAGCTCATTTCATGTTTATCTCATGGCTCGGTCCTTAATTGACCAGGGACGACACTTGCCTTTACCGAAATCCACCCAAATCATCCAGCCGCCCCAGTCTAAAACATTTGCTTGTTTTAGTTTTTCATCGAAGAATCATTTCATCTTTGTCATGGTAATGTGGCGCTCATGTCTCCACATGTCGTACATCAACCACCTTCCCTAAGGTAGTTGCCCAAGCATATAGCATTTGATAAATATGATTATGCATGAATCTAAAATAGCATGGGCTAAGCATTATCGAAGAATGACTTTGAACACACGATACTGTAGGGTACAAAGAATAAATGAGTATCCAATGTCAAGGCAGGGCATATAACAAATATGGGAGTTCATATGTATATAGCATGCATATTTGATTTTAAACAAACATAAGTTCGCAAATGGGTTCGACATGTTCAAAGGTAGTGATGACTTGCTTTGCTCGCAACCATGTTGACCTGGGTCTTCAACGCACTCACGTGCTCCCTCGGACTCTATAATAACGTGCGATCAAACCAATTGAATTCGATTAGAATTCAAATAAAATCACTAAAATGCCAAATAAAATCGTAAAAGTGACTCCTAAAACTAGTCTATGATTTTAGATGAATTTAGGTTCGAGTTTCGACAAAATTTGAGTTAAAACGAGCGAGTTATAATAATCGAAGTTTTGTGATTTTACCGATTTAATTAATTATGAGGTGACATTATTTTAACTTTATTCATTTTAAATTGTAGAAATATTATGATCGATGATTTGAAAATATAATACGGAAAAGAAATGGTTAATTCAAATTTTATCTCCAAATTTTATCGGGCCGCAAACCCTAGGATTAAAATAATCGAATCCAAAAATAATTAACCCTAAAGCTCAACACTATTTAGAATTTTAAATTTTAGAAAATTCATATGCTAAAATTAATATTTAATAACAAACTAAATTATAATTAAATCCCTAAATTAAATTCATGCGATAATTAAACTCTTGATATTATATATTAAAATTTAGTCTATAATTATTCCCTAAAATTTTATTCCAAAAAATATATTTTTATTCAAAATTTCCTAAATATTTTTCCCCAAAATATTTTCCTATTTTCTCTATTTTTCTTTTATTCTCCTCTCTTTTATTTTCTTTTTCTCTTTTTCTTCCTTTCCCTCCTCTTCCTTTCCTCCTCCCTCCTCGCCTTCTCGTTCGCTCGCCGAGCCGCGCGCAGGCGGGGCACGGGGCGGTTGGCTATGGGAGGGAAAGAGAAGGAGAGGGCTCACCGGCGCGGTGCGGCGGAGTGGGCGGCGCCGGCGGCACAAGGTGGCGACGACGTGGCTTGCGCGCGGTGCGCAGCAGCGTGGTGCGGCGGTGACGAAGTGGCGTGGCACGACGCTTACACAGGAAGAAGGAGGAGGGACGCGGTGAGGAAAGGGAGAGGCGGCGGTGAGAGCGCGAGGAAAGAGGGGCCCAGGAGGAAGGGGCGCGGGACGGCAACGTGTGGCGCGGCGCGGTGCACGCAGTGGGGAGCGGCGCAGCGGTCGTGCGGCGCGCGGCGCGAGGAGACACGGGCAGCGCGTGGCGCGGCGTGCGGGTGCACGGCGCGGGCATACGCGGGGTGGGGCCGTGCACGGTATCGAAGACGTGGCGGTCAATGAACAATGCACTTTTTCTTTATCCCGTTTTTTTTTTTTTTTGTTTCTTTTTTCCTTTGCATCACCCCAATTAAATTGAAATACAATTTGGCCCCAAAATAAATTTAATTTAATTTTAATTTTTTAATATTTTCCTAACTTTATTATTATATATATTTAATATCCTTTTTATTTAAATTTAATATATATTATTATTATTTTGTATTTTTCAAAATAAAGTTTTGATCAAAAAAATAAATTTTTCATCAACCTTAGCTTTTCCCAATTGTATATTTTTATAATTTTTTATTTCTAATATTTATTTTGCAATTTCTTTTTCTTTTAGGGTTTAAACCTTTCCGACTTTTCCATCTTTTAAATAAATAATCTATTATTTATAACACGCAACAAAACTCGCGAATAAGAGGCAAATAATTATGACAAGCTACAACAATTCAAAAGTTTTTGTAAGTTCCAAATTTTAAATTTTTTATTTTTAAGTCTTCGATTTTTAGGGTGTTACGAAGCTCGAGAGTTAGACTTTTTCCATTGTCTTTAACTGGATCGGCTTTCACATGGTTTTCATCATTGCCACCAAACTCTATCAGAGATTGGCCCGATCTTGAAAAGCAATTTCACTTGTACTTCTTTGTTGGGTTGATGAGTTAAAGCTTGCAGACTTGCTATCAGTTAAACAACAATAAGGGGAATCGACTAAGGAATATATTCAAAGGTTTCGTAATGTCTGTAGCCGATGTTATAATTTGAATCTAAGTGATGAGTAGTTGGCAGGGCTCGCATTCCAAGGGTTGTCAATGCCAATCAAAGTTAAATTTTTCTTCCACGAGTTTGACAGCCAGGCTCATCTAATATAGAAGGTATCGGCTTACGAGAGCCGATGTAAAGAAGAAGAGAAGAATTAGTTTTGGGGCGATAAAGGCAAGGATAATTTTGAAGCATGACTTCTCATAATCCAAAACTGAGGGGCATGTGTTAACGCCAGAATTTGGTAAGCCCCGGAGTCCCCATCGGCTCAAGATTCATATCGACTCAAAATTAGTATCGGCTTAGAGTTCTGCATCAGTCGATGGGGGTTTTCTGTTATCAACATCTTTGGATTCTTGTTAAATTCAGTTTGGGAAGGTATTATCCAAAAGAAACCGAGTTTAGGAAGGATATGAATTGTATCTATTAATTAGAAAGAGTTTGCTAGCTTTCTATTTTATCTTTAGGAAAGTGAGTTAATGTCCAATAAGGACTCGGTTTGTTTCCTTTTATCTTTATGAAAGTTCTGATTGTAATCTGTTAGTATCCCTGTTAGCCTACGGGAATAAATATGTAAGCCCGAGTTCATGTAAAAATATCTCTCGATCAATATACTTCGGCACATCGCCACCTTTTGTTTTCATCTGTCTCGATGAGTTCTTGTTTTCGAGCATGGGCTACATCGATTGAGTTTGACCTCCTGCAAGAAGTGAGTTTCGTCATCTTCGCTTGTGCTGGCATGGCTAGGACTTCCTCGGTTAAGTCCGATATTCTAATCGGGCCGACGCAAGTGTTGCCTATCTGGTATTTCTTCTCTATCTTTAGTTTCTATTGTTGTTTATAGTCATATCGGCTTAGTTAGGATTTTCTCGGTTAGGTCCGATATTCTGATCAAGCTGATGTTTCTTTAAATATAATGTCGTCGATGCGTGTGCTCGACACGTGGGAATCCGAGGGACCCCTTTTGGTTCGGCACGGGAGCAGTGAATTAGGGCTCAAACTCGCGATGGGAATAGAAAGAAAGTAATAAGATGGGAGAAAGTCACAATCGCAAAAGACACGAAGGAGTTATACAGGTTCAGGCCGCCTGGGAGGCATAATACCCTACTCCTGTTCTTTGTGTTATATGAGGGATGAATTACAGGGATTGGTGAGGGTGTTCTTCCTTGGGGAGGCTGGAGCTGATGAGTGAGGCGGAATGCTTGAAGCCCAAAGTCTCCAGCAATGGTAGAACCTTAGACCCTTTCTGGAATCGTTCTGGAATGGTTGGGAGGGAGCGAACCGTTTTCTTTTTTTTGGGAACCTCCTTTATGATGGACTTGGGCCTCCTTTTATGTGCAAGGGGACACCACAGTAGTCCTGGTTTTCTCTACTCTGCTCCACGTGATGGAACGGTTCCTGCCCTGTCTTGTCGGGGAAGCTACCCCTATCTTGTCCCTGTTGCCGCGTCACGCGAGTTGGTAGAAAGATGGGCGTCGTGGCCGCCATGCTGCTGGCGTGAGGATGGGCCGACCTACCTACTCCAGTGGGGCCTACTGGTCAGTGGAACTTCACCTGGAGAGGTGTCGACGCAACACCCCATGCGCTCATGTTCTCTCTCCCACACGGCCGCTCAACGCATTTAATGCGACTGCACGGGGCGTGGAGGGAGACGTGCGTGGAGTGACCGTGCAGCCATACCACGATCGCCGTCAAAGACTTTATACTCTCTTTGCCTCGTGACGGGCAAAAGGAAATGATGATGAGCGGCTGACAGACGTGCCTCACGTCGCAATAAATACGGCGGGGCAGGCGTCCGGCCTCTCTCTAGACATTAAATGTGGTAGTTGGCAGTTGGCGGTTGGACTCGCCCCTCTCTCGGAGAGGTGCGGGGTGAAGGACGGGGGGTCCGGGATCACCCGGACCCTACCATCTGGGAGAGCGGTGGCCCCCGGGCAGCCCCCGAGCCAAGCCCTTTTTGGGGTAGCCATGTGGCCGCCCATGGCCCGGACCCGCTTGAGCCATCCAGGGCATATCTTTAGCGCGCCTTGGTGAGCGAAGGCGTCTTCCTTCTTCAAATATCGCATCCTCGTCATACCCTCGGGCCCATATCGCCGACAATGTCGCTTTAGATAAATTTGTTATATCCATCACATTAGACAGATCTATCGGCTCATTGAGTATTAGATTATTATATATAATCTCGTACTGCATCGGTTAGGTCTGATCTACTAGATTGTTATTGATAATCTAAGTCTTGTTAAGCCGATAGGTTTATGCTAATATTTCATCAAAGGGTTAGCCAATCTTATTTGATGTGTTAAATTTCTCTTTGATAGTTTTACTGTCTTGGTTAAATTTAACAGATGACCACTTTGATCGGTGTCATATCGGCTGGTTTAAATCTATCAGGCAATCATCAACCTTATGCTACATCGGTTAGGTCCGACCTATAAGGTTGTGGTTGTAAGTTATATTTATTTAAGTCAGTAGGCATCAATCATTGTTTCATCGGGGTTTCAACCGATGACTTATCTGGACATTGCATCAGTTTACAAGGATTATACATAAGTTGGATTTAGCCGATTGCAGCAAAGATTTCATTGACTACCTACTCATTTGGATTTAATGACATCAGACCTTCAGCCGATGTGTGTTTTGATATTCAGATCAATATCTATGTCAGCATGTGATTGGTTTATGCTCTTTTGTCAGCATGTTATCGTTGGTCGATCGCCTTTATATAGATGTTTGCTCAGCACACTGCCGATTGGTTAAAACCCTAACTGCATCGGCTGGAATCAATCGATCGACTGTTTTGGTTATCGGCTTATCAACCGTTATGTTCTATGTTCTGTTGTTTTGTATATCTTGTCAGTGGCAGGATAAAATTGACTGGCATGCCCGTACTTCATCAATTTTAGGACCTGCACTGGAGCTAAGCGGATCTCCCAAGCCAATGTATGATTTGACGTCAACACATCTTTTGGCACACCAGCGGCGTTACGGATTTAGCGTGAACAAATATTCATCCATTTTCTCGCTTGAACAAGCCCAGTGTTTGTTGACCTGGCTGATCACCAGCTTCGAATCACCATACACCATGAGGCGCTCAACGCCAATGGATTTAGCGATTCGGACACCGTGGAGTAAAGTCTCGTATTCGGCGGCATTATTTGATGCGTTAAAGAGCAACTGGAGGACGTACTTGATATGCTCTCCCTTTGGGGAGACCAAAAGTACGCCGGCTCCAGCACCGTTGATGCTGAGGAAGCCGTCGAAGTACATGGTCTAGGTCGGCCGAATCTCTGGGGTCGACGGGAGCTGGATCTCCATCCATTCGGTGACGAAGTCGGCGAGGACTTGGGATTTGGTGGCGTTGCACGGCTTGTAGTTGATGGAAAATTCTCCCATCTACTGGGCCCACTTGACTATCCGACCGGTGGCCTCATGGTTCCGAATGATATCCCCGAGGGGGTATTCGGTCACTACCACCACCTTGTGGGCTTGGAAGTAATGCCTTAGTTTTCGGGTGGTGATAAGGACGGCATACAACATCTTCTGCGCCTGGGGGTATCGCGTCTTTGAGGGTCCAAGGACCTCGGACACGTAATAAACCGACCTTTGGACCAGGTAGGCGCGGCCTTCCTCCGGACGCTCGATGACCAGTGCCATGCTGACGACTAAGGTGGTTGCGGCGACATACAAAAGCAGTTGTTCCTCAGGGTCCGGTGCGGTGAGTAGCGGTGGCGTGGTTAGGAGGCGCTTGAGATCGGCGAAGGCCTTGTTGGCTTCGTCCGTCCACTGGTGTTAACGGCTAAGTTTGGTAACCAAATCCCTAAGTCCCAGCCGAGATTGAAGCGGAATCGGATCGGAAGATTGGCGGGTTAACAGAGGTCGAGTCGGCTGCGATGCGATCGGCTACGAGGCCAGTCGACTAAGGTTGAGTCGAACAAGGGCAGCCGATAGCCGATTCCGAGTCAGAGAAGAAGATGGAACCATTTCCGGTAAAGGTACTTAAAGATAAATAGAAGATTCGGTTCTCAAATTGCGCGTTAAAGATATTGTCATCTATGGATAGAGTCCTATAACGGCAAGTGTATCTGTAAGCTAGGAATTTGTTTAGATCTCCTATTGTAATGCGGCATGGGACCACGTCCCAGGATATTGTCGTACTGTGTATAGTAGATTAGGTAGCAACCGTGTTCGGCACAAACTGTGTTGTATTTGGGTATAAATAGGACCCGAGACCCCTGTAAAATAAATACACAATCAATCAACTTTCGGCGCATCGCCTCTTATTTTCTTCAGACGAACACTTGATCTGGCTTCGGGCTGCATCGTTTTGATCCCCGATTAAGGTAAATGTTGGTCATTAGTGGTGTATCTCGTCGAATTTAGTACTTCCATCGCTATGATACTCTAGATTCAATGATTTATGTTGCGCTAGTTATCATATATTGCATATAATCTAGAACAATGTCTAGATCTGTCTTGACATCGGCCTGTTTCTGTCAAGAACCAGCAGCCGATAGAGCTAGATCTAGGGGTTGGCCTAGATTATATGCGATATCCATCATCTCGGGGGGTTTACATCAACTATAATAGATCTGATTGTTCTTTTATACTTAATGCTGCATCAATTTGACCTATTAAGTCGTTCCAAGAGCTTTTATGATCTATTCGGCAAGATGTATATGTTTAGTGACAGTGCTGGGGTTTTAGCCGGCCTTATCTGTTTTAATAATTCTTTTGGTATGTTTACTATTGGATTTATTGAAGCCGCCTATTATATTAAGATCTTGTTCTGGTTAAATGCCCTAAGCCAGAATCAGCCTATCAGCCACAGCCGACAGCCGATTGATCTAAGCTCTGCGCATTTAGCTTAGATCAATATCTTTTCATAAGATGAATCGGAGTACTAGCCGATCCACAGTTAGTCCTACGGTATCGGCTAGGCTATTAAAGCATATATTTATTATCCTTTTGTATATTTAGATTAAACAGTTAATACTGTCTCGGCATAGCTGATCTATCGCAATCACTTAGTTTAAATGTGTTTTGGGATAGCATATATATGTTAATTGATTCCCTCAGCCGATCCAGTAGGATCTAACTTAACCCTTAACTCATACATCTTTGTTTTTCTTGTTGGTTAACAGATCAAATCAACTGGCATGCCCTATATTTCACAGACAGCCGAGAAGGACCTGCACTGGAGTTAAGCAGATCTTCCAGGCCAGCGCGTGAGAGAAAATTCTCATCAACACGCTTCTTGGCATGCCCAGTGGGACTATCTCTGTCAACTCGGCTAGGACGCATTGACACAGCTGACAAGATGGTCGACATCAAGAGCCCCAACATTTCTCAGGAAAACGTCGTGCCTGTGAAGATGGAACAATTGTCGGCTGAACAACAAGCTGACTACAAGAGGATGGTAGAAGAGCTCCAAGCCAACTACCTACAGTCGTTCACCCAGACGAGGTCTGGGGTTGTGCACCAGAAATATAAATTCAGCATGGACGAATTCAAGACGTCCTCCTCCAGCGGATCAAAGGACAAACAGAAGGCGAAGGAGCCGACTCAGGAGCGAGGTGATTCGGGTTTGCATACTTTGCAAGACCAAATTGATTCGGCCGTGCACCATGCACTGGTCAACCAAAGTGGCATTCTTGTCAACACCCTCAACAATATGATTGCCACTGTGGTCAATGCCAAGATAACCGACCAACTCCAGCGGGGGCCGACGTACTTCACGAACGGCTAGTTTCCTGGTTACAAGACATTAGCCACCCAGAATCGGCCGATCCCACCGCCAGCACAGCTAGGGCCGCTAGAAGGGATCCTCAACCAGCCGAATCCGTCTAGATCGGCTTCGAGACCAGTTGTCACCATGCTGAACCAACAACAACCACTCCCCTAGGACCAGATTGTCAACATATTCAACAACAATCGGCAATCAGAGTTGGTTGCCCAGACCGGCCTAGGAGGACAGTACAACACCGATGGCCGACAGTTGTTCCTGGATCCGTCGACACCACCACCAGGGAATCGGCCACCCCCCGCTGGCCATCCGCACCAGTACCAGTACCAGGGAGGCCATCAAGATCAGCATTACAGGCCCCAGACACCACCACCTTTGTATCGGCCAGCGCCCGCGCCGTATGATCAGTATGAACCGATACAGAAGGACAACCAGACGTGGGCCAATTTGATTGCGGACGTCATGCGCGATCAATTCGGCCTCAAGCCGAAAGATTCGGGAAATATGTAACGGTACCACTACCCGGAACACTTCGAGCGGATTCCACTGCCCAACCGATACAAAGTCCCGGATTTCTCAAAATTCTCGGGGCAAGACAACGTATCGACTTACGAGCATGTCAGCCGATTCTTCACGTAGTGCGATGAAGCATAGGCTACAGATGCCTTGAGAGTTCGATTGTTCCCCTTGTCTCTTTCGGGATCGGCCTTCACCTGGTTCTCTTCATTGCCCTACAATTCGATTCAGAGCTGGGCCAATCTCAAAAAAGCAATTCCACAGCTACTTCTACACCAGCAACCATAAAATGAAGTTGTCGAACCTCACCAACATCAGGCAAAAGCACAATGAATCAATTCAGGACTACATTCAACGCTTCAGAGAGATGAGGAACCGATGCTACAGCCTAGTGCTATCAGACGCCCAGCTAGCCGATTTGGCCTTCCATGGCCTGATCGCACCGATCTGCGAGCACTTCTCCGCTCAAGACTTCGATAGCTTGGCGCATCTGGTGCAGAAGGTGACGGCCCATGAGCAGAGGTTTCAGGACACCAGGAAGGCCGTCAAGAACATAGCTCAAGTCATCGTCAAATCACCCTCGGATTCCAGCAACGATGACGTAGAGGTCGTGGCAGCCGAATGGGCCAAGAATAAAAAGGCCATTGTCTGTCAATGGCTGCTGAAAACGGCTAAGGAGGAGAAATACGATTTTGACATCACCAAGGCCAATAGGATCTTCGATTTATTACTCAAGGAGAAGCAGATTCAGCTTCCCGAGAACCATGTGATCCCATCGGCTGACGAACTGAAGAAGAAGAAGTACCATAAGTGGCACAACTCTACATCCCATGCCACTAATGATTGTAAAGTCTTCAGGCAGCAGATGCAGTCGGCAATAGAGGCCGGGAAGCTCAAGTTTGCCGATTCCACTCGGCCGATGAAAGTAGACGGCAACCCCTTCCCGGTCAACATGGTTCAAGCCGACCCCAAGTAAGCTGATCGGCAGCGCAGAATGACGTACAGCTTAGCCGAGACACTAAAAGGGGTCAAGGCAGAGAGCAAGCCGACTGGAGATCAAGCCACGCCAATCAACATGGTGCGCCCCGTTGCCCGATCGGCTAAACGACGGCCGATCAACACAGACAGCCGACGCCGCTTCTGACAGCAATCTTGGCGGGAAGAAGAGGCTCGGTTTGAAGGATTTCGTCGACAGGAGCCAGAGACGTGAGGCCGCTGGTACGACGGGGATCACAGCGGTGTTGATCCTCATTGGCATGGTGAATTTTTCAGGCACTGCTGGGAAACCGGGATGAGGCTGTCAACGCTAGACAATTGCCCGGCCTGAAGCGATTACCGCGAGGACGAACACAGGAGCCCGCCAATCACCAGCCCAACTCAGTTCGTCCCGAGGGCCATACAGCTCAACCAGCGCCGGCAGTCCGTCCATGATCGGCTAGGGCCAATTCATCAAGACTACTTTGACGAATAGGACGAAAGCAATGACTACTACGACGAAGAAAAAGTCGATGATGGAGAATTGGCCAACCCCCAGTGGTGCCCTTCTGACCTCTTCACGAAGACGCAGAAATGAAGAATGCAAAGGCTGAAGGGTGAAGGAAGGGAAGAAGAAGTTCGGCAGATGATCCAAGAACAACGCCGTCGGCTAGGCAAAAGCAAAAAGCAATGGATGCCCAAAAAGAAAACTATGCCAGCCAACGAGGATCAAACTAGAGAGACCTCAGCCGATCAAGCCAGGAGGGCAGCCAAGAGGAAAGAAGAATCTTCTACATCGGTCAATATGGTATTCATATTGCCAGCCGAATTTGACGCCCTTGAGGCCGATGCAGACAACATTGAAGACGCCTTGGCCAAACTAGCACTGTCCCCGGATCAAGCAATTTTTGACAAGCCAGAGGGGACCGGAAATTGGCATCACAAGCCACTGTACGTAAAAGGCTTCGTCAACGACAAGCCGATGTCAAAGATGCTAGTAGATGGGGGAGCTGCAGTGAACCTGATTGTGGAGATCATGGTAATCGGGTATCTATATGGCAAGCTTATCCGACTGGAGGTAGGGATAGATTGCGCCTGCCATATCTGTAAACCAAACATGACTTGGATGTTACGGTTGTCGATAGAGATAAGGTAATCGGCCTACAGTCACGGTTTGGTAAGATTGAGGAAACCGACTTAGAGTAAGAAAGGGTTTTCGATCTGTAAGCCCTCCTCCCAAGACTATATAAGGGGGTGAGGGGCGTCCCTTGAGGGATATCCTATGCTAGATCAGATATTCCAAGAGGAGATCAGCTTTTAGCTTTCAGCTTTAGATCACGAGATCAATAAAGGCCCTCGGCGGATCGAATCCACCGAAACAGGAGTAGGGTATTACCTCACGAGAGGGCCTGAACCTGTCTAAACCTTCTTCTCCTTCTAACCCATTGTGCTTGGCGATCTCGATTGCGACCCCAGAAATTATATTGCCGAAACCAAGTTTCGACACTGATGCCCTGTGCAACATTCAGAAAATTAGGTAAGGGAGCCGAAGACTTGATCAAGACTAACATGGTACTCAAGGACTTCGGCGGCAACCCATCAGAGACCAAGGACGTGTTAAATGTCGAGCTGATCGTCGGCAACAAGACCATGCCCACAACCTTCTTTGTCATCGACGGGAAGGGGTCTTACAGCCTGCTGCTTAGGAGGGACTGGATACATGCCAACTGTTGTGTCCCTTCCACCATGCACCAGTGTCTGCTTCAATGAGACGGCGACAAGATAAAGATTGTACCAGCCGACAGCCGATTGGAGACGACAAGACGCAGCGGCTACTTTGAGCAAGACGTCGTGGAGGGCTCAAGCATCTACGGCATGGATACCACGGACGAAGACGATGGCAAGCTTGGGCAAGGTTTTACGTCGGCCGATGAATTAGAGGAAATAGACATAGGCTCTGGAGATAGGCCAAGGCCGACGTATATTAGCAAAAATTTATCTTCTCATTGTAGATCCCAGCTCATTGCTTTGTTAAAGGAATATAAAGATTGTTTTGCTTGGGAGTATTTTGAGATGCCCAGTCTTAGCCAATCTATCGTTGTTCATCAACTGCCGATCAAGGCAGGCTATCGGCCATTCAAACAGCCTCCCAGGAGGTTCAAGGCCGATATGTATGATGCAATCAAAGTCGAAATCACTCGGCTATACGATGCTGGATTCATTTGGCCTTGCCGATACACCGAGTGGGTCTCAAATATTGTGCCAGTATTGAAAAAGAACGGTAAACTTAGGGTGTGCATCGATTTCAGAGATCTAAATAAGGCTACCCCCAAAGACGAATACCTGATGCCTATAGCCGACTTGCTCGGAGACGCTGCTTCAGGCCATAAGATCATCAGTTTTATGGATGGCAATGCAAGTTACAATCAAATCTTCATGGCCGACGAAGACATCCACAAGACTACTTTTCTATGCCCTGGAGCAATCAGCTTATATGAATGGGTTGTTATGACATTTGGGCTGAAGATTGCTGAGGCAACATATCAACGGGCCATGAATTATGTCTTCCATGACATGATCGGCTCTTTGGTGGAGATCTGCATTGATGATGTTTTTGTCAAATCCAGGGAGATAGAGAACCACATAGCCGATCTGAAGCAGGTTTTTGAGCGGACAAGAAAATATGGCCTGAAGATGAATCCGTTGAAATGCACGTTCGGCGTGTCGACCAGGCAGTTTCTGGGGTTTCTTGTTCATGGAAGAGGAATTGAGGTTACACCAAGGAGCATCAACGCTATCAAGATGATACAGCCTCCGAAGGACAAGAAGCAACTCCAATCGTTGATCGGAAAAATCAACTTCATCAGGCGGTTTATAGCCAATCTTTCAAAGAAAATGGAGCCATTCACACCACTGCTTCGGCTGAAAGCCGATCAAGCATTGACATGGGGGCAGAGCAGCAGAAGGCTTTGGACAACATCAAGGATTATTTAAGCTCGCCTCCAATTTTAATGTCTCCACAAAAAGGGATACCATTCAAGCTATTCCTGTCAGCCGACGACAAGTCAATCGGCTCAGTCCTAATCCAAGAGATTTAGGGCAAGGAAAAAGCTATCTTCTATCTCAGCCGACGGCTGTTGGACGTAGAAACAAGGTATTTACCAGTGGAGAAGCTATGTCTGTGTCTATATTTTTCATGTACAAAGTTAAGGCATTATTTGCTATCCAATGAGTGCACAATAATATGTAAAGTCGATGTAGTCAAATACATGCTATCGGCTCCAGTGTTAAAAGGGCAAATCGGAAAATGGATTTTTGCCTTGACAGAGTTTGATCTGAGGTATCAGGCACCCAGGGCAGTTAAAGGACAAGCTATAGCCGATTTTATCGTGGAACACAGAGATGACTCAATCGGCTCAGTTGAAATTATGCCTTGGACATTGACATTTGATGGCTCGGTGTGCACCAACGGCTGCGGTATCGGATTGGTCATTATTTCGCCTAGGGGGGCAAGCTTTGAATTTGCTTTTTCTATCAGCCCCCATGCTACAAACAACCAAGCCGAGTACGAGGCCGTGCTCAAAGGGTTACATCTGCTCAAAGAAGTTGAAGCCGACGCCATCGAAATAATGGGAGATTCACTGTTGGTCATCAGCCAGTTGTCGGGAGAATATGAATGCAAAAATGACACGCTGATGGTCTACTATCAACAATGCCAAGAATTGATGGATAGTTTTTGGCTAGTTACTCTAAAACATATCCCCAGAGAGCAGAATACAAAAGTCAATGACTTAGCTCAAGGGGCATCGGGTTACAGGCCGATGATAAGAGGCATTGAAGTGGAAGTTGCTGCCATCACAGCCGATGATTGGAGGTTTGAAGTCTACAGCTATCTACAAAATCCTTCTCAATCGGCCTCAAGGAAATTGCGATACAAGGCATTGAGATATGTTTTGCTCGATGAAGATCTCTACTATCGGAAGATCGATGGAGTGCTGCTCAAGTGCCTTGCAGCCGATCAAGCCAAAGTGGCTATCGGAGAAGTTCATGAAGGGATTTGCGGCACACATCAATCGGCTCATAAGATGAAGTGGCTACTTCGGAGAGCAGGGTATTTCTGGCCGACAATGCTGCAGGACTGGTTCAAATATTATAAAGGTTGCCAGGACTGTCAGAAATTTAGCGCCATACAAAGAGCACCAGCATCGGCTATGAACCCGATCATAAAGCCTTGGCCGTTCAGAGGATGGGGCATCGACATGATCGGCCAGATCAATCCACCCTCAAGAAAAGGGCATAAATTCATTCTAGTAGTGACAGACTATTTTACAAAGTAGGTGGAAGCAATTCCTTTGAAGAAAGTCGACTCCAAGGACGCAATTGAGTTTGTTAAAGAGCATATCATCTACCGATTTGGCGTCCCACAAACAATTACAATAGACCAAGGATCTATCTTCATATCGGATGAGTATGTTCAGTTTGCCGACAGCATCGGGATCAAATTACTTAATTCTTCGTCGTACTACGCACAGGCCAACGGGCAAGCAGAGGCTTTAAACAAAAATCTGATCAAGCTGATTAAGAGGAAGAGTTCTAAGTACCCAAAGCAATGGCACAACCGATTAGTTGAATCACTTTGGGCATATCGGATGGCATGCCATGGATCTATCCAAGTCCCTCCATACAAGTTGGTCTATGGCCACGAAGTAGTACTGTCGTGGGAGAACATCATCGGCTCACGACGGACTCAACTACAAGATCAGCTCATAGCCGATGATTACTATCACTTAATGGTGGATGAATTGGACGACCTAGTTCTTTCAAGGATGAGGGCCTTGAAGAAAGTCACAAGGGATAAGGAACGAGTAGCTCGCCATTATAATAAGAAAGTTGTTCCTAAATCTTTTGAGGAGGGCGAACTCGTTTGAAAATTAATACTGCCGATTGGAACGAGAGACAATAAATTTGGCAAGTGGTCACCAAATTGGAAAGGGCCTTTCGAGATCCACAAATGCGTCTCTAAAGGAGCTTACATGTTAGAAGGTTTGGACGGAGAAGTATTTGGAAGGGCTGTAAGCGACAAATATTTGAAAAAATATTACCAAAGCGTTTGGATCAACTCATTATTCGGCACTGTTTGTTCAGCCGATTCGTGTTAGCCGATGTCTTGTATTTAGCGAGCATCGCCTTTAGGTCATTTTTACGTAATGTTTTTCTCCTAGTTTTCTACAATCGGCTAGTGGTGGCTGACCATGATGATAATGAAGAGCGATTGTGGTAAGTTCATAATTTTGTTGACATCGAAGACATGAACAAAATTAGGGGGGCATATACATACACAAGACCTAAGCCAATTACAGAAGGTGGTACAGAAAGGTGGACATCAAAAAAATTTTCCATGCCTCGAAGTCGGCGATCATAACATTAGACAAGATTTTCAAGTTTCAGAATTGGCAATCATGATATTGCGCAAGTATAAGCCGATTATAGGATAGTTAATTACAAAAGACCGAAGCCGATTACAAAAGTTTGAGTCTGGCCTAAGCTATTACAATCAGCTCACTGCTTTAAGAAATCAGCTATGGCCGACAATGCCTTGCGCCTGATTTGATCCATTTCTTCAATGGCCCTAGCATTGTCGGCATTGGACCCAGTCACCGGCCTCACCGCCTTAGTCAGATCCTTCAGATAAGACACGGCCCCCTTGATGCTTGATCGTTTATCTTCAATCTCTTTAGGTAGGCCGGCCATGTATTATTCTTGCATCTAGATCTCTGTAGTGATTTGGACGAAGTCGGCTATTATTTGATCCCTTCGCGTGCGAAGCTGCTCAAGTCTGGCGGCCGGCTCCGTCTTCAGGGCGTCAAAATAGGCTTTCTTGGCCTTGATCTCTTCCTGGCTTGATTTGATCGCGGCCATCAGCGACTAGTTCTACCGGCGATCGGCAAGGCGCTGCTGGGCTCGCTCGTACTTCACTTGGTGTGCCTCCAGGAAAGTGGTCGGGACGATCGCGTCGACCATGGCGTCTGGCAGCTGGCTCTAGATTTCCTTAAACCAAGAGCGGATTGGGCCGTAGTCGGCTACCAGCGCGTCTAGAGAACTCTCTAACCGATTGCCGATATCGGCCAGAGCCGCTTTGAGGTCTGCATCGAGCGGCACCAGCGCCCTCTCGCCTCCTTCATCAGGGTCTTCAAACTCTGACAAGTTGAAGCCCAACAGATCGGCTATGTTCTGCAAAAATAAACCAACAGTTAGAAAAATAACGAACTTATCAAGCCGATTGACGAGGATGAACGAGGCTTACTGTGGGTATCGGAGCTGGAGTGGGTTCTGCGTCGGCTTGGTCACCGCCTGCAGCCGAGGTGACTTCCTCGTCAACGTGGCCACTGCTCGTAGCCGATTGGGTGCGCTCACTTGACACCTGGGGGGCAGGCATCGGTGCGCATGGTGGCTGCAGAGAAAGTTGGTTGAGAATCGGCTAAACAATAAAAGGAGTGTGATGATAGGAACTTACTGATCACAGGGGAGCTGATTTCTTCCTCGTCACGCACTCTGTTCTCTGCCAATTCAAAGATACAGTAAAGGCGTGAGTAAATGCATATGAGTGGTTTAAAAAGGGGGAGAAGTGTGAAGTCACTTACCGTTACCCGCCGAGCAGGGCGCCTCGGAGCACTTGGAGTTTTCTGGACGCTGCTCTCGCCGGCTGATGGAGTTGCGATATATTTCTCTGAGCTGGAATCGGCCGCGGCTTCATCAACAGCATCTGCAGCCTCTTCATCCTCCACTTCTTGAGTCAAGAAGGCCTCCACGGCCGGGTCAATTGGAGACAAGTCGTCGTCGGCTGGGGCTCGCTTTGCCTTCTTGGCCGCCCTTTTCCTCGCTTCGGCAGCCGGAGTAGCAGCAGCCAACAGTTGGGCCCTCTTCGTCCGACGGAGTGGCTCGTGGGTTTGGCCGTGAAGCAGCGTGCTCACCTTGGGCGCGTTGAAGCCGATTGGAGATGGCGCTAGCTCGCACCCGCTCGGCAGGACGCCGAGCACGTAATTGATCACCACTCCGCTTCGGCTCACTGGAGGAGGGGAATCATCGATCATCTACAGCAAAAAAGAATTATGGTTAGCCGACGATACAAGTAATAGTCGATGAATAAACAAGAGCTGGAAGACGTGCTTACCGATGGAACTCTGTCGGGGTCGACGATGGTCAGATACATTGTAGCCGATTGGTGAAACAAGTGTTGTTTCCACTCACCCCACCACCGGTTGAAGATCGGCGATTTGGTTATTGCCAAGTTGATCCTGTCCATGCTGCCGAGAGGAGGAGTTGGGAGTTGGAGTAGCCGAAGCATCATTGTATTGCCTTCGATTCTTCCTCTCGGCTGGATCTTATCGGCAAACCACAAGCCGATCGGCAGCTGGCCCATTCCAAACTGCCTCGCCGCCACCATTGGATGATAGAACTTGTAAGTCTTGGTGACGTTGCGGCCTTGATGGATGACGACGGGGAGGATGCAGGGGGTGATAGCAGTGACGAAGATTTCCCTCGGCGCTGTGTATTCTTCTGAATCGAGCTCATCTAGCCAAAGACTGTCTGGCTGCTCAAATTCGATGAAGTCTTCGTATGCAAACCAGATCTTGGAGGCGTTTGGAAAGTCGTTGTACAGCCGATCAAACCACTCCATGAAGTCTTTGACTGTCAGTCTTGAGCCCAGATAGGTCGAGGCAGCCTCACCATACGACGTCGGCCGCCGAGTGGTTTTTTTCCTCATCGTCCACAATCCTTGGCTCTATCAACGGGAAGTCATTTTGAAGGGGGCAGGCTATTCAACTATCTTGTACAAGTGCAGGTTAAGCCAGAGCTGCAATAGCCACCTGTTGACGAGAAATTTCTCTCACGCGCTGGCCTGGGAGATCTGCTTAGCTCCAGTGCAGGTCCTTCTCGGCTGCCTATGCAGTATAGGGCATGCCAGTAGGTTTGATCTGTTAACCAACAAGAAAACAAAGACATATATGTTAAGTGTTAGGTTAGATCCCCACTGGATCGGCTGAGGGAATCCATGAGCATATATATGCTATCCTAAAAAATATTTAAGCTAAGCGACTAGAATGGATCGGCTATATCGAGACAGCATCAACAGCTTAACCCAAATACAGTAAAGGATAATAAATATATGTATTGATAATCTAGCCGATACTAGAAAGCTAACTATGGATCGGCTAGTACTCCGATGATTCTTATCAAAAGATATCATTCTTGAACCAGATATGCTCAGCCTGGGAAATCAGTCGTCGACTATTGATAATAGGCCGATTTCGGCTTATGATGTCTGACAAGAACGGGATCTTAATATAAGAGGCAGTCCTAACATAAATCTAGTAATAAATATACTAAAAATATATCAGGGTAGATAAGGCTGACTGAAACCCCGGCACTGTCTCTAAACATATAAATCTAACCGAACAGATCATTGAAAGTTCTAAAAACGACTTAATAGTTCAATATTGATGCAGCATTAAGTATAAAAAGAACAACCTGATCTGTTGTAGCTGATTTATACCTCTCGAGACGGTGGATACCGCACATAAACTAGTCCAAACTTTAGATCTAGCCCTATCGGCTGCGGGTTCTTGATGGAACTGGCCGATGGCAGGATAGATCTAAACATTGTTCCAGTTTATATGCGATATATGGTAAATAGCGCAGTATAAACCCCTGAATTTAATGTGTCATTACGATGGAAGCACTAGAATCAGCAGAACATACCACTAATGACAAGCATTTACCTGGATTTGGGGATCGAAACGATGCAGCCCGTAGCCAAATCAATTGCTCGTCTGAAGAAAAGGTTTGGCGATGCGCCGAAAGTTGTTTGATTGATTGATTGTTGAATATGATATTTTACAGGAGGTCTAGGGTCCTATTTATACCCAAGATAATATTATCTGTACAGACCCTGGACCCTATCTAAACTACTATTTAAAATACGACGATATCCCGAGAAGGACCCACGCCGCATTACAATAAACAGTTTAAACAAACTCCTAATTTACAGATACAATTGCCGTTACATGACTCTATCCACAGATGGCAATATCTTTTAACGCACAAACTGATAACCAAATCTTCTATTTATCTTCAAACATCTGCACCAGAAATGGTTTTATCTTCTCTGAACCTAGAATCGGCCATCGGCCACTCTTGTCCGATTCAACCTTAACCGACTGGCTTCACAGCCGATCGCTTCTCAGCCAATGCGGCCTCTGTTTCTTCATCAAACCAGCCGATCTGATTCTGCTTCATCCTTCCCAGGACTTAGGGATTTAATTACCAAATTTAGGTGTTAACACCACCATGGACCTCCAGTGCCGACGGACTGCTTGGAGGCCAGCCGAGCCGAAGCCGAACCCAGGACTTGGTATAGATAACCTAATAGGTACTTGCCTAAGGGGATGTTCTTTTTCTCCACTAGAGCTTCGGCTACGTGCTGCAAGTTGCTGGTTGGACCGCAGCTAGATCCACAAAACACAAACTTCTCCAACCACATGAGGAGGAAGGCGGTGTGCTCCGTGTCCGAAATCGGCCCATCCCTCATGTTCATAGAGATAAAGCCGCTCCAGCCGCCGATGCATTTGGTCTTGAAGACGTGTTGGCACTTGTGCTGGAGATCACTTGGGCGGACCATGGAAGTGATATCTAGGCTAGTCATCATCACCACATCCATCAGAGTGGGGGTCATCGGCCCTTGTCTAAACAGGAAAAAGTTGAGTGTATCAGACCAGAAGTAGTGAGCAGCCGATAGAAGGGACTCGTTCTTGGGCATGTCGGCTATCGTCAGTTCTAGGCACTGATCTATTCCAAGTTTGGTCCAGTGCATCATTTTCCTAGCTGACATCCTTAGATACCAGGCTGGCCAGGATTTGTCAGTTGACGGCCATGACTTGAAGGCACCAGTCCAATATGACAGATTAGGGGTTAAAAACCTAAAGGGGATTCGATCGGTTTCTGCGTTTATCATTTCGCTTGGATCCAAATTGCCGATCGGCCCTAGGAAATATTGGTTCTGATGGACTAAGTTGGGGATTACGATTTGGTGTGCTAAGTGCTACAGAATAAGGAAAGAAACAGGGAATCATGAAGAGGCAGAAATTAAATCGCGGAAAGGAAAATGGGATGAAGCCGATGAACTTACCTCGAGGTACAATGGCAGCTGCGACGCGTCGGCGGGAGTGCTTGAGGAAGCCATTGCTGGGGATCGTCGCCTCTTGGGGTTTGCCGGAGAGGATACGGGATTTGGGTTGCCGAGACCGTCGGGGAGGCCGCTGGAGGAGAAGAAAGGGTTTGTTGTTGGGGTTGAGTGCGCAAAAGTGACAGCGTGGCCTATTTCGGTGCTGGACGAGGGGTATTTAAAGAGTGTTTTTTGGCAGCCGAAATGGTTTAGGTCGAAAAGAGCGGGAATTTGAAAAGGCAACAAATCCGCGATATTATCTTATCACAGACTTGGGGGGCATGTGTTAACGGCTAAGTTTGGTAACCAAATCCCTAAGTCCCAGCCGAGATTGAAGCAGAATCGGATCGGAAGATTGGTGGGTTAATAGAGGTCGAGTCGGCTGCGATGCGATCGGCTACGAGGCCAGTCGGCTAAGATTGAGTCAGACAAGGGCAGCCGATAGCCGATTCCGAGTCAGAGAAGAAGATGGAACCGTTTCCGGTAAAGGTGCTTAAAGATAAATAGAAGATTCAGTTCTCAAATTGTGCGTTAAAGATATTTCCATCTATGGATAGAGTCCTATAATGGCAAGTGTATCTGTAAGCTAGGAATTTGTTTAGATCTCCTATTGTAATGCGTCATGGGACCACGTCCCATGATATTGTCTTACTGTGTACAGTTGATTAGGTAGCAACCGTGTTCGGTATGGACTGTGTTGTATTTGGGTATAAATAGGACCCGAGACCCCTGTAAAATCAATACACAATCAATCAACTTCCGGCGCATCGCCTCTTATTTTCTTCAGACAAACACTTGATCCGGCTTCGAGCTGCATCGTTTCGATCCCCGATTAAGGTAAATGTTTTTCATTAGCGGTGTATCTCGTCGAATTTAGTGCTTCCATCGCTATGATACTCTAGATTCAATTATTTATGTTTTGCTAGTTATCATATATTGCATATAATCTAGAACAATGTCTAGATCTGTCTTGACATCGGCCTGTTTCTGTCAAGAACCAGCAGCCGATAGAGCTAGATCTAGGGGTTGGCCTAGATTATATGCGATATCCATCGTCTCGAGGGGTTTACATCAGATATAATAGATCTGATTGTTCTTTTTATACTTAATGTTGCATCAATTTGACCTATTAAGTCGTTTTTATAGCTTTTATGATCTATTCGGCTAGATGTACATGTTTAGAGACAGTGCCAGGGTTTCAGCCGGCCTTATCTGTTTTAATATTCTTTTGGTATGTTTACTATTAGATTTATTAAAGCCGCCTCTTATATTAAGATCTTGTTCTGGTTAAATGCCCTAAGCCAGAATCAACCTATTAGCCACAACCGACAGCCGATTGATCTAGGCTCAGCGCATTTAGCTTAGATCAATATCTTTTTGTAAGATGAATCGGAGTACTAGCCGATCCACAGTTAGTCCTACGGTATCGGCTAGGCTATTAAAGCATATATTTATTATCCTTTTGTATATTTAGATTAAGTGGTTCATACTGTCTCGGCATAGCCGATCTATCTCAATCACTTAGTTTAAATGTGTTTTGGGATATCATATATATGTTAATTGATTCCCTCAGCCGATCCAGTAGGATCTAACTTAACCCTTAACGCATACATCTTTGTTTTTCTTGTTGGTTAACAGATCAAATCAGCGGCACGCCCGTATTTCACGAGCCGAGAAGGACTCGCACCGGAGTTAGCGAATCTCTCCTGTGCCGCGCGTGAGAGAAAATTCTCATCAACAACTGGAAATCCTTGTCCTTCCCAATTAGTTTGAAGAAGGGCGCTCCGCGCTCGCCGAGACGGGAGATGAACCGTCCGAGAGATGTCATGCTACCTGTGAGCCTCTACACGTCCTTGACACAGGACGGCTTTCCCATGCTCAAGATCGCTGAGATCTTCTCAGGGTTATCCTCGATCCCGTGGCTAGATACGCCGAAGACACACTTCTCAGGATTAAGTTTCCATCGGTAGGTGCGGAGGTTTGTGAAGGTATCGGCTATGTCGGCCAAGAGATCGTCAGGGTTCCGCATTTTTATCACTACGTCATCTACATAGGCTTCCACCTTGCGGCCGATCTGGCTCGCTAGGCAATGCTATATGTCTCGTTGGTAGGTTGACCCAGCATTTTTTAGGCCAAAGGCCATCGTGGTGTAACAGAAGGCCCTGAATAGCGTGATAAAAGAGGTCTTCTCCTAGTCGGACGCTTTGAAGCCTTTCTAGTGATAGCCCGAGTAGCAGTCCAGGAAACATAGGAGGGAACATCCTACGGTGGAGTTGACGACTTGGGCGATGCGAGGGAGAGTAAATGGGTCCTTAGGACAATGTTTGTTCAGATCCATATAATCAATGCACATTCTCCATTTCCCATTCTTCTTCTTTACAAGAACCGGGTTGGCTAACCATTCCGGATAATACACTTCTTTAATGAAGCATGCATCTAGAAGCCTAGTCAACTCCTTCTGGATCTCGTCCCTTCGCTCCTGGGTCAACCGCCATAGCCTCTATCTGACCGGCTTGGCATCGGGGGGAACGTGGAGCTCGTGCTTGACCAACTCCCTGGGTACTCCTGGCATGTCTGCTGGTTTCCAAGCGAACATGTCGATGTTCACGTGCAGGAAGTTGACGAGCACGCTTTCCTATTTTTTCCCCGAGGCCCATGCCTATCAGCGCTGTCTTTGAGGGATCGGTGTCAGAGAGGGTGACGACCTTTTACTCAGCATGGTCGGCCACGGGTTTGGTCGTCGATGGCGCCGAGCTCAGAGATTCCTCGTCCATCGGTGCTATCCCCTTGGAGTCGACGCGCAATGGGATGAATCCCCCTAGGCAGGCTAAGGGGTCGGCAACCTCGCCTAAGGTGAGACTCTCAGCTTCACAGGCATAGAAGGTGGCGACGTCGCCTCGAACGGAGAACTCCCTGGCGGGCCCTAGGACTTTGAGGACCAGGTACGTGTAGTGGGGGACCACCATGAATTTGGCGAGGGCCAGGCGGCCAAGTAACGCATGGTAGGCAGTCTTGAAATCCGCCACGTAGAATCTGACGAACACGGTGCGGACATTCTCCCGTGTCCTGAACGTCAGAGGGAGTGAGATCACGCCGAGTGGCAAGCTCGCTCGACCAGGGACGATGTCGTAGAACGGTGAGTCCGTGGGCTCGAGCGTAGAGAGGGGACCCCGAGGTTGCGCAAGGTTCCTTGGAAGAGGATGTTAACGCCGCTCCCTCCATCGATGAGGACACGCTTGAGGCGCACCTTGAGCACCACCGGGTCCACCACCAATAGGAACCGGCTCGGCTTCGGGACGTTAGTCCATTGGTCGGCCCGAGAGAAAGAGATCGGGACCTCTGACCACCAGAGGCACTCGGTTAGCTCGGTGGAGATTGCATTCACCCGGCGAGAGAGTAGCTTTTGCTGACGTCGGCTCTCTGACATTGCTTCGCCACCGAGGATCATGCTGACTGTGTGGGTCGGCTCCTAGAAGCCGTCATCCCTCCGATGATCCTCTTTGTGGCGCTTCGTGTCCCCGTCCCTCCTTCGCCGCGGCCTCGGAGGTCGCAGATGCTAGACCTCCCGGGCCAACTGGTCCTGGAGGGTGTAGCACTGGCGGATGGTGTGATTACCTTCTGGGTGCAGGAAGCAGGGTTTGTCCAGTGCTTCCCAAGCTGATTTGCCCGAGGTTTCCCCTCTCGAGCTCGGCCTTTCCATAGCTGCAACCTCTGGGGTCGACTTGCGCTTCACCTCGTCCCGCTTGACCCATGGTGGCGGCCGGCGGTTCGTTCTTCTCGGCGAGCGCCGCTTGGGCTCTGCCCGCTCCTTCCCTCGAGACTCCCTCGGGATGTGGGGCTTAGGAGTGAGCATTTCCTGCTGTTCGGCATCCTTGGCATCGGCGAAGCTCTCAGCGATGGAGATCATATCCGCCGATGAGGTCGGCCGCTTCCTCACGAGGAACCGAAATAGATCAAAGGGCTTTTGGAGGCCCTCGGAGAAGATGCGCATGACGTCCTCCTCGGTGATGCTCGCAACGGTGTTGCGGCGTTCCGAGAAGCATAGGATGTAGTCCTGAATGGACTCGCTAGCCCCCTGCCAAACTTGGTGGAGATCATAGCGTGAGTCGGGGTGCTTTCAAGTGCCCTTGTAGTTGGCAACGAAGGCATCGCAGAGAGCATCCCAAGAGTCAATAGAGCCCTCGGGGAGCCCTGCCAGCTAGCTGATGGCAGTCAGAGCCAGCATGACCGGATGGTAGTTCGCCATCACATGGGCATCGCCATTCGTTGCTCGGACAGCCATGCAGTACAACTGAAGCCACATGGTGGGGTCAGTCTTGCCATCATAGGGATCAATTCTAGTCGGGCGAAACCCCTTGGGCCATGTTACCTACCGAAGGCTCGCGGTGAAGGTCGCGAAGCCATTGTGCCGTGGTGCGGTCTCGGTGTCCATGGCACCATCAGGAGGGTCGTGGGCCTAGTCATAGTCGTCCCGGCGCTGCAACTCCTGATGCCTCCGATCCATGACGCGACGCTCAATGGTGTTACGAGCATCGGTCCTATGTGTGATGATCTCACGCATATCCCCAGTGTAGGAACTGCCCTGGTGCTTCGTTGTACGGGCATTGTAGGTACGGCCCCGTTCATCGTGGCCTGGCCCTTAGAGGGGCCAGGAGAGGCAGAGTGGCCCGCACTCTGCTACGGCCGAGACCTTGAGCATCGTGCGCTCCCCGTGGGGCGATCGGACAGGCCCGGGACGTTGAGCTAGGCGGTGGCAGCCTGGGTCATGGCCTTGGCCTTCCGCACCTCCGGGGAGTCGGGAAGGCCATTGAGCACTCACTCGATGGCCACCAGGTTGGCCGCCAGGTTTCGAAAGACCTGTTGTCCCTCAAACTCCATAGTGAAGTCGGACTCCATGCTCCAGGGCTGGATGCGAGGGCGCTGGGCCTACTCGCACCGTGCAACCCGCCCCGCATTGCGGTGACGGCGGGCGTTGCGATGGGCATCGTACTCCTGGGAGCCCGTTACCTCGTCCTCGGAAATCGTGTCCGCCATCATGACAAAGTTCACCGGCCAGCGGTTGCCTGGGACAAAAACCGACCTGTACAGCCTTTTCACCAACACCGAGCTTGGAGAAGGAGCACGACGGGTGATCATCTGGGCGCTCTCTGTCCTGGGGTGCATGGGAGCCTGTCGTGCGACGAACGGAGCGGACGGCCGGAGGCCATGCAGTGGGGAGACTGGACGCGGGGACCAACGTCCCGCAGGGCACTCGACTCGGATCCAGACCAAGCCCACCTTGGGGGCAAACAGACAGGCAGTCTGGGCTTAGGCCACGAAGCCTGCACGGTTAGGTGATCCATGGGGGCCGGGGCCGCTGGACGCGGAACCGTGCACCTCTGCCTTCCCGCCTCGCGCTGTCGTGCAGCTGCGTGCTCGAGCTCACGCAAAACCACCTAGGAGAGGGTGAGGCAGTGGAAGTCGTCAGCACGAAAGACCAAGCTCCCAAAGATGAACATCAACCCGACTGGTGCCACGAAGTCGGTGGGGAAAATGACAGCCATCAGGTCGCCAAGAAGCGAAGAAGAAACACGATCCCCTACTTGACGCGCCAACTATCAATGGGTAGGTCGGCAGTCCTCCAAGGGAGGTGCCCAAGGAGGTGAGTGTGTGGTCGGGAATGCGCCTCCTCTCAAGACCTGGTGGTCGACTCAAATCGCTAGGATGAGCCAAAGATCAAGAGACACAAGATTTATACAGGTTCAGCCCTCCCGAAGGATAATAGGCCTACGTCCAGTGTGAGGTGTTCTTTGATGGGGTGGATGATGAGCAAGGTTTACAAGTGTGAGTTCTTGGGGTTTAGAGCAAGCTGGCCAAGAACAAGCAAAGAGCTAAGAATAAAAGAGTTTGAATGCTTTGATCCTCCCCTCTCCCGTCCTGTCCACCCTTTTATAGCTCAAGAAGGGCAGTTACAAGGGACTTGGAGGCCAAGAAAGCTAAGACTAAAGATCTAAAAAGGTGAGTACAAACAACATTTGAAAAAGGTACAAGGAGATGTCTTCTGTGACCTGTGCGCCGTGGGTGTCTTGTGCCTTATCCTGCCTTGGGGCCCCCTCCTCTGCAGATTCCACCTGCACTGTGTTGTTGGGTGACATCATTCCTTGCCGGGTTGTCCTCTCCTCGTCTCCTTGCAAGCCAAGTTTCATCCTGAGGAGGCCGGAAATCGGGTCGAGGAGTCAAGGTCAAGAAAGGAGTGTCGAGGTCGGACTGGGGGGAGGTCAGGGCGGGCGACCCTTGGGGGATGTCGAGCTCCCGACCTCATCCAGGAGACTTCACAGTCCAACTCCAGCCTGACTTCAACTCTGGTCCGAGTGCTACCCTGGGGTGACACCCTCCACAGTAATAGTTAAAAAGTGAATGAAAACTACACAGCGTCTTGGCAAGAGGCAAACAAGCAGCTTGCGGCGTCTTCGCTCTCGTGGGGGCCCAAATTTTTCGGGGCCTTGTGTCATCAAGTAGCTCAAACACCCTCGTCCACAGGCAATGGATGTGCACCGTGGACTTTTGAGTTTATGATGGACACTGCTCTTCATCCACTCAACTTTTGAGTTTAATAACGATGTTTTAAATTATTAAATGCTTATTTAATTATTTTCACTTTCACTGACTTCCTTTAAATTTCTTATTTGATTTATATGAACCAACAATGGATGTACACCATGGATCGACGGTTGAAGAAGTTCATTGATGGCGTGTATTATTTTTTGAGTGTGGCCAATGCCCACAAGCCTACGGGTTTATATGTTGTCCATGTAAAAATTACAAAAATCAGAAGCAATATTCTACATCAAGAATTCTTCATACCCACTTGTTGCAATCGGGATTCATGTCTAGCTATAATTGTTGGACCTCTCACGAAGAGTTAGGGGTTGCAATGGAAGAAGACAAAGAAGACGACAACATTCCGGACTGGGCTCAATACGGTGGATTTGCAGATGGTACAACAGGCGAGGCAGACGGAGGTATTGTACAAAATGACAATGCATACGATCTTGGTCAGATGTTGTGCTACACAAAGAAACACTACGAAAGTGAAAAGGAGGTCAAGAAATTGGAGCGTATGTTAGTGGACCACAAAACACCCTTATACCTAGATTATGAATAGGGGCACAAAAAGCTGAAATTCTTGCGATGGAAGGCAAAAAAATGGTGACTGACAAGGCATTTGGTGAGTTATCAAAACTCGTAAAGAATATTCTTTCAGAGGGAGACGAATTGCCCGAAACAACGTATGAAGCAAAAAGGTAGTCTACCCTTTAGGGCTGAAAGTCCAGAAGATACACGCATGTCCGAACGATTGTATCCACTATCGTGGTGAGGAGTACGAGAACCTGAAAGCATGCCCGGTTTGTAACGCTTTATGATACAAGATTAAAGGAGATGACCCCGGTGATGTTGACGGACAGCGTTCGAAGAAGAGAGTTTCTTCTAAGGTGATGTGGTATTTCCCTATAATACCACGTTTGAGGCGTTTGTTCAGGAACAAAGCACATGCTAGAATAATGTGCTGGCACGCAGAAGAACTTAAATAAGATAGGATGTTGAGACACCCCGCCGATGGGTCGCAGTGCGTCGACAGAATATTTGAAGACTTCAGAAATGATGCAAGGAACATAAGGTTTAGTTTAAGTATGGATGACATGAATCCATTGGAGAGATAAGCAGCGGTTGTATCACTTGGCCTATGACCCTATGTATCTACAACCTTCCCCTTGGTTCTGCATGAAGCGAAAGTACATCATGATGTCGATTATTATTAAAGGCCCAAATCAACCTAGTAACAACATTAATATGTACCTGAGACCATTGGTTGAAGATCTGCAATTGTTTTGGAAGAAAGAAGTCCTATTAGAAGATCACAAGAAAGTCGGAAGCTGTCCCCAGCTTGGAATGCAAGCAAAAAAAGTGGTTGACCTGATGCAATCCAAACTTGATGTTAATGTACAACAATTTATGACAGATACAAATCTTAGCAAGAAGCAATTGCTGGGGATAGCCTCTATCAAGAAGGCCACAACAGTTGATCTAAAACACCCATATAACATCGACGCACCACTTGTCAAGCCAGAGCTAGTCAAGAACCTATCTACACAGATGTACCGATTCCATTAATGGTGTATGGAACAATCAACTCATGGTAAGGTTATGTTCGCTGCAAGGGTTCAAGACGAAATTTTTTCGTGGGATGTACGATATGTGGATCAACTTCAAGGATGTCTACGACGTATACCAACAAGATGCCCTTGACGTCTCTTTTCTCAGTTACTAGCTTCTATAAGTGTCATTTAATTTTATTTCGTTCATTAGCCCATCGTATGTAACATCGAAGATTTACCGTGTGCGGATCCATCACATCTTCTTTTCCCTATAGAATGGAGATTCAAAATGAAGGAATACGCGGAGGCTACGATAGCATAAAACAAAATTTTCTATCGTGCAATCCAGGAAAGCTGGCATGTAAGGGTCTATAGATCAATACCAATTGACACGCAATGCAGCAGAAATAGTCAATTTGTTGCTAGCCGACCTCGGACAGGTCTTGCCAACCCGGAACAGCCCCAGCCGACCTCGCCGACCCCAGTGTCCGAATCGCCCGACCCCGCCGACCTCCACACGCGTTGCTCGACCGACCGATGGCGCTAGGATTTGCCGATCTCGACGACTCTGTGTCAGTTTGCTAATGCCGACAACGTCATGCCGGTTCGGCCAGCCCTCCGATCTCCCGACCGCCTGACCCAACCACCGAAATAGATTCGGCTAGTTGAATCTCGGGGAGATTCAATGCCGCCGACTTACACCGCAACGTAGCGATGTCTCTATCAGTATCCACACATCTAGGGAGAGAACTCCAAACACCCGTGTGCTAGCACGCGATGCACGGATAGGGTTTCAGCTCAGACATGGGAGGGTTTCCATGGAGAAGATTGATCCGGCTATGTGTTGCGCATCCAACCCTCCACCCCTCGTCTCCTTTATATAGGGTTGCCGACTAGGCCTAAAGGCCCATCAGGACTCTATGTCTGGTCGGATCTCTATCCGATTGAGCCGTATCCGAGTCAAACTTGAATGTCTGTTCTTTCCCATTAAGTGTGTGACCCAATAGGTTCATGTACAATTGGCCCCGGGCGCAAAATACCCTTTCGGCCGGCTTGTCAACAATGGCCCCTAGCAGAACATATTGACACCAAAATATACACAAAGATCATATCGGTTGAACATGTAATATGTGCACAAATCCCTTTGCCTCACGATATCAATTAAGCTATAGGCAAGACTCGTGTCATCCTATCAATAGCTTAATCATTCACTCGATCTTGTATTGGATTATTTATCTGTTGATTAACTCCTCAGTCAACTCGGCATGGCCATGCACTTCAATAATCTGTTACATCGAGGGGCCCAGAGATATCTCTTCCATAGGAGGGGCAAATTCCATCTTGATCATTCACATCCCATTACATGTTTCATAGCAAACCCGAAGAATACTTTTATGACTACCCAGTTTCGGAATAGTGTTTGGTAGTCCCTAAGTAAGCTACTACACATGTTGAAATCCATGATGATCTCAGGTCTAAGGACTTTGCACCAACATTACTTGAGACCAACTAATGGCACTTTAATTTCCTATAGTGTCTCAATGTGGGTCTATCCAACAATGTGTTCTCTAATACATGTTCACGTTTATTAATTTGGTATCTCCATACCATGATCTATGAGACATGATCATCAATCAATAAACATGATGATCTTAGAATTATATTTGTTCCATTGATATAATATATGATCAAGGATCATTTAGAAATAGATTCATACATAAAGAGTCTCATAAATAAGTTACGTACTTATTGATCAATACAAGACTTCTATTTTATAGAACAGAATAACATTTTATTCACTGATACATAAACATTGACCATGATATCCAATATCTCCATGTTGCCTCTAGGGCATATCACTAACAGTCTCCCACTTGCACTACAGTCAATCATGTAAGTATCTAATACTCATTGCTCTAGTATGTGCCTCATGTTTCAGCTGAGGGAGCGGTTTTGTCAACGGATCGGCAATATTTAGATCCATGTGCACTTTGCATATCTTTACATCACCTCTGTCCACTACCTCGCGGATGAGATGGTATCACCGAAGAATGTGTTTGGATTTTCGATGTGTCCTAGGCTCCTTAGCCTGTGCAATGGCACCACTATTATCACAATAGAGGGACATTGGACCAGTAGCACTAGTCATCACACCCGGCTCAGAAACAAATTTCTTGATCCAAACGGCCTCCTTTGTAGCTTCAGAAGCAGCGATGTACTCGGCCTCTGTTGTAGAATCAGCAACAGTGTCCTACTTGGAACTCTTCCAGGTGACTGCGCCTCCGTTTAGACAAAACACGAAACCAAATTGCAATCTATAGTCATCTTTGTCTGTTTGGAAGCTAGCATCAGTATAACTATTTACCACGAGCTCTTTTTCACCTCCATAGACGAGGAACATATCCTTAGTTCTTCTAAAGTACTTAAGAATATTCTTTACAGCTATCCAATGACTTTCACCTAGATCCGATTGGTATCTACTCGTAACACTTAAAGCGTACGATATATCTGGATGTGTACAAAGTATAGCATACATGATGGATCTAATTGCGAAGCATTTGGAACCATACTCATCTTATTCCGCTCATCATGTGTCCTAGGACACTGATTCTTGCTAAGATTAATGCCATGCGACATTAGAAAGAAACCTTTCTTGAAATCATGCATGTTGAACCTCTTCAACACCTTGTCAATGTATGTACTTTGGCTTAATCCAATTAGTCTCTTAGATCTATCTCTATAGATCTTAATGCCTAGTATGTATGTTGCCTCCCCTAAGTCTTTCATGGAGAAACTATTTTTCAATGAAGATTTGACGGATTCTAGCATAGAGATATCATTTCCAATCAACAATATGTCATCCACATATAAGATTAGAAACACAATTGTGCTCCCACTGACCTTCTTATAAACACAGACCTTCTCTTCATTTTTGATGAAACCAAACCTTTTGATTACCTCATCAAAACGAATATTCCAACTCTGAGATGCTTGCTTCAATCCATAAATGGATTTATGTAGCTTGTATATCTTTCCAGACGATTGTAGCTCGACAAAACCTTCAGGTTGTATCATGTACACATCCTCACTTAGGTTTCTATTTAGGAAAGTCGTTTTAACATCCATCTGTCATATCTCATAATGGAAATATGCAGCAATTGCTAGAATAATCCGAATAGACTTTAGCATTGCAACGAGTGAGAAGGTTTCATCATAATCAACACCTTGAATCTGTTTAAAACCTTTTGCCACCAATCGCGCCTTATAGATGTGAACATTTTCATCCATGCCTGCCTTTTTCTTAAAAACCCATTTGCACTCAATGGTTTTGACACCATCAGGTGGATCAACCAAGTTCCAAACTTGATTGTCATACATGGATTCTATTTTGGATTTCATGGCTCCAAGCCATTTGTTGGAATCTGGTCCCACCATCGCTTCCTCATAGGTCTTAGGTTCATCGTTGTCTAACAACAATATATCACCTTGTTCCACACCTATGTATCTCTCAGGCGCACAATGTGATCTTTTGGACCTACGTGGGGCTGGTGTATCTACAACAGATGGCACAACATATTGTTCCTCCTGTTGTGGTCATGTGGTAGATAAAACGTTTTCTGGTGTTTCTTGAACTTCTTCAAGATGCACCCTGCTCCCACTAACCTTTCTTGAAACAAACTCTTTCTCCAAGAAAACACCATACCGTGTAACAAACACTTTACCTTGTTCTCGATCATAAAAATAATATCCTTTTGTTTCCTTAGGATACCCCACAAAGAAGCATTTGTCATATTTGATTGTAAGCTTGTCGGATTGTAAATGCTTTACATAAGCTTCACATCCCCAAATTTTAAGAAAAGATAATTTAGGGGTTGCCTGTCCATATCTCATATGGCGTCCTTTCCATCGACTTAGATAAAACTCTATTTAGTGAGAACATAGTTGTTTCAAGAGCATATCCCCAGAAGGATAGTGGAAGATCACATTGGCTCATCATGGACCGCATCATGTCCAAAAGGGTACGATTTCTCCGTTCTGACACCCTGTTCCATTGAGGAGTTCCTGGCGGAGTCAACTATGGAACAATTCCATAATCTTTTAGATGATTACCAAATTCTTAGCTTAAGTATTCACCACCACGATCTGATCGTAGAAACTTAATTGTTTTCCCTAAATGATTATGTACTTCTTTCTGGAATTCTTTGAACTTTTCAAAGGATTTGGACTTATGCCTCATTAAGTACATATAGCCATATCTACTAAAGTCGTTGGTAAAAGTTATGAAGTACTGAAACCCACCTCTGGCTGTTGAACTCATTGGTCCACATACATTCGTATGTATGAGTGCCAATAAGTCGGATGCCCTCTCACTGTGACTCATGAAAGGTGCTCTTGTCATCTTACCAAGTAAACAAGATTCGCATGTCTCAAATGATTCAAAATCAAAAGAGTGTAGCAGACCATCTTTATGGAGCTTCTCCATGCATTTCTCATTTATATGGCCTACGCGACAATGCTAAATAAATGTGGGGTTTATGTCATTTGGGAATTGCCTCTATGTATTAATGTTATAAATGGAATACGCCTCAAGATCCAAGGCGTATAATCTATTCACCAATGGAGTTCAAAAATAGAACATATCTCTAAGATAAATTGAACAACCATTGTTCACTGATCTAAAATCATATCCTTTCGCATCTGATGCCGCCGACCCCTTCTTGCCTTTCTTTGCTTTGGAGGCACTCGCGATCTCATGCGAAGTTAACTTTCTTTTTGTGCAAAGTTTCTTGACAGGAGGTTTGTGCTTAGCTTTCTGCATCATCATCACATGATGACTGTTTTTCTGGATACTCTCCTCAGCAGTCTTTAGCATCCCATGCAATTCGGCCAAGGTTTTATCCATGTTGTTCATGTGATAATTTAATATGAATGGCTCAAAGCTCAGAGGAAGCGATTAGAGAATCACATCTGTAGTCAACTTTTGGCTAAGAAGAAAACCAAGCTTTTCCAGACTCTCAATATAGCCAATCATATTTATCACGTGTGGACTGAAGGGATTTCTCTCTACAAGCCTGCACACAAACAAGAACTTTGAAGTATTGAACCTCTTGGCCCTAGCTTGGTTCTCAGACATGTCACGTAGACCCTCAATAATACTGTGAGCATCACTGCTCTCGTGTTGCTTCTGAAGCTCAAAGGATATTGTGACAAGCATGAGACAACTTATATCTAGGGAATCATTAGTGTGCTTCTCATAAGCCCTTCGTGCAGCAGCATTAGCATTATCAGGCAAATCATCAGGATAAGGAACTTCAATAACGTACTCCTTTCGCTCTTGCTTGAGAACAATTCTCAAGTTTCGATACCAATCCATAAAGTTTGTTCCATTCAATTTTTCTTTCTCAAGTATAGATCGTAAATTAAAAGAACTCGGTGCAGTATTAGCTGCCATGATCTATAACAGAAAATACATGCAAAGTTTAGCACAATGTTTATGCGTTGTCTTCTATTAAACAATTTAACAAAAGACTCCCACTACGTGTTTTAAACCTTCCCTTAAAGGCTATGTATTGGGTCAAGTTCCACATGTTTATTATTTTTAGTGAGATTTGGCATCACTGTTAGAAGATTAATGACATGGGTAAGCAACTCCTTGCTAATCACATCCCTATGTGACTCTTGTTCGTTGGGTGGCATCACCATGCCCCGGCGCCAACCTATGCCCCAAGGCCCAAAACTATTTTGATAGCCTTGTTAAGTAAACCAAATGCTTTTGCATGTATATGTCTGACATATACCCTATCGTGTAATGATAGACAATGACACTCTGCTTCGGCAGACCCATCTGATCACAACGGTGATAGGTGCAACATTTGAAAGGGCATCATTACTACTTAATTTTGTGAGGGATACTATGCTATCAAACAAACATATCTCATATATGAAAGCAAGAAAAATAACAATTAGTAATGAAATAGTATGGCCCTTCCGCATGATGATCTCCATCTCCATGCTAGTGTAGAGGATCTCTATCTTCATCACCGTTCTTCCGAGTGTTCGATGCTTGATTTCTTCAAACTAAGCTACTATTATAGAAGCTAAAAATCGAAGATTACATCGACACGCAAGTCATGAAAGAATATTACAAGAATTTCATGTATGAAAGAATATTACAGGCATCACATGCATCTCATACATATAATAGGGTCATATGATCTCAAAGCATTCTCTGCAAAAACAAGTTAGATGTAGAATGTTTTCTACCTATTGTAGAGATACGATAGCGAGACAACATAAAAAGAGGCACGCACATGACGGTCCCGCTACGAGTCTAGCTTTGATACCACGAAGGAATACGCGGAGGCTACGATAGCATAAAACAAAATTTTCTACCGCGTAATCCAGGAAAGCTTGCAAATAAGGGTCTATAGATGGTTACCAATTAACACGTAGTTCAGTAGAAATAGCCAATCTGTTGCTAGCCGACCTTGGACAGGTCTTGCCGACCATGGAGCAGCACCAACTGACCTCGCCGACCCCAGGTCCAAATCGCCCGACCTCGCCGACCCTGGTTCGTTTTGCCCGACCCCGCTGACCTCCACACGCGCCGCTCGACCGACCGATGGCGCTAGGATTCGCCGATGCCAACGACTCTATGTCGGTTTGCCGATGCCAACGACGTCATGCCGGTTTGCCCGGCCCTCCGATCTCCCGACCGCCCGACCCAACAACCAAAATAGATTTGGCTAGTTGAATCTCGGGGAGATTCAATGCCGCCGACTTACTACAACGTAGCAATATCTCTACCAGTATCCACATATCCAGGGAGAGAACTCCAAACACCCTTGTGCTAGCACGCGATGCACGGCTAGGGTTTCGGCTCGGACATGGGAGGGTTTCCATGGAGAAGATTGATCCGGCAATCTGTTGAGCATTCAACCCTCCACCCGTCTTCTCCTTTATATAGGGTTGTCGAGTGGGCCTAAAGGCCCATCGGGACTCTATGTCCGGTCGGATCTCTATCCGATTGAGCCGTATCCGAGTCAAACTCCAATGTCTGTTTTTTCCCATTAAGTGTGTGACCCAATAGGTTCATGTACAATTGGCCCCAGCCCAAAATACCCTTTCGGCTTGCTTGTCAACAGTGGCCCCCAGCAGAACATATTGACATGATCATCAATCAATAAACATGTTAATCTTAGAATTATATTTGTTCCATAGATATGATATATGATCAGGGATCATTTAGAAATAGATTCATACATAAAGAGTCTCATAAATAAGTTATGTACTTATTGATCAATCAAGACTTCTATTTCATGAAACGGAATAACACTTTATTCATTGATACATAAACATTGATCATAATATCCAACATCTCCATGTTGCCTCTAGGACATATCACTAACACAAAATTGTCGTAGGCATGGATATTTCAAGGTTGGTTTCATGGACCCATATATAATTCACGAGAAGACCGTAGATAACTTTCCAAGCAAAAATCGAGGACAACATTTACAAATTCATGGTGCAGCAACATTTTAAGAACTTCATTCTCTTGCATTACAACACAAATTGAGTTTTTATCACCTTTTGTACCAATTTTTTTCTCGTATTCATATAATGATATTTATATCATATTTCACGCAATTTGCATATTTCACTAGGTCCTCCATGTCATAGATATTTTTTGTAGCATGATCCATGTCCTAGCCTCTATGCAGAAACCAAGGGCAACTTTCAACACAATCTTTGCCATGATTAACAGATAATGTCATCCAATCCACTATTATTATGATTGTTGCTATCGCTACTATGTGGATCATAACATCACTAATTATGTTTGCAATTGTAGGGCATGGGCAACATTCCGTACAAACGTCTACGAGAATTTCAAGGAAGAACTAACTGTGAGGATGGACTTTTCGATACGTACATGGTCCAAAATTATATATCTCATTTATTCTATAATAGAAATATTTCATAAGTTTATTTCTCCTTTAGTGTTTATGACAAGAACAGGGGACCAACTTGTGCGGCTACTATTTGTGCGGCTACTATGTTTGTGATTTTATGCACTACATATCATAAGACATTAACACTAATAAAGATATCGAAGTACGTAAACACCATTCATACATTATTTACACTCTTCTCATTGATTTCATATATTCATATCTTATTTTTGAAAATGACAGATTCTTTGGATGAAGGACATACTCCGTCCGATGGATTACATAAAGGTTGTTCAAGAACAACTTATGGGATTTATTATGGACGAGATTGTTAATCTGTCGGGAGAATTCTGTGACAATGGACAACCTATTCCTCGTTACGAATAGTTGACCTAGCTTCGTGTATTTGTAATATATGATACAACATTATAAATTAGTGCTTATACATATATAAAAAATATGTATTTAATTCTCATTGTACATAAATAATACCAGCAATTATATATACACGATGCTATAAATAATACCAGCAATTATATATACACGATGCTATCAAATAAGAAGTCAATCTCCTACTTCTCATCCTCTCTCTCTCTAGCTGCTCTTTGTTGTCAGGGGTAATACACTGCCCTGTCTCCGTCCCTTCCCTTGCATCCTACCCACTCCAACAACAAGTAGTCGCTAGCCCACCGCTAACGTGGTGCTCTCCTCCTGTACTGTGGCTAAGGTGGCTCCCTACATATAATAGTTATGCATAAATATATACTACATCATTAATATCTAGTCTCACCTCTCATACACACATAACATCTTGGAGTTTATGCTGCAACTGGCTACAAATATGTAAACCACCTCTTTTTTCTCTCCTCTCTTATCTCCTTCAAGTATGCTTCTAGTTGGCTTATCGTCTGCTATTGTACTTGCTCTAATGAGTCTTTTGTCGCGATATCTCTAGATGATTTTGGTCATGACCTAGATTGAATTGTTTGGTCCTAATTTTTCTTTAATGTAAGTCAGTCCTGAGTTAGAGATGACCAAAATTTCCTTGATGACCAAAGACCGAGACTGAATCCCTACCTCTAGAGGCCAGGCCCCCTCCAACAAATTTGTTTTATGTAGGATTATTTAATTAATTAGATAATTAACCTAATCAATAGTGTATTAGGCACTCTTCAGACCTCTGACGCCCCTCTCATCATGGCTCTGTCGATGCCGGTGTCCCATACATACCACTATATCACAACTAATCTTCTCATGCTCTCAACATCAAGCATTTCTATATACTTTAGGCCATGTTTAGTTTCAAAATTTGGGTGTAAACTTTTCATCCAAAAAATTTTAGATGTTTATAAGAGAAGGTGTTTAGTTGCATATGAAAACTTTTTGAGCTGTTGTAAAGCTTTAAAGCTCTAAAAAAGTTGATCATGAAAAGTGGCATAAAGCTCTAATGTTCACCATAAACTAGACTGCTGATAATTTCCTAGTTAGCAAGATCCCTACATTTAACTTCATACTTCTCTGCAATCATATTTTTGCTACACCTCAGACCTCAGAAGATAAAAGAATATATCAGCGTGATGCAAACGACGACGGTGTCGGCTCCGACGAGCAGCATGTAGTTGCGCCCCTAGAATGCCTCCACCTGCAGGCCCACTACCTCCCGTACCTCGCCGCCGCGCTCTTGGTGGCCTCCAGCGCCGCCCTAGCCCCTTCGCCCCCTGCCCGGCCGCGCCGGCTTGACCGCCGCCGCGCCCGTCGCGGCGGCGACCTCCCCGCCCACCACGGGCGCCTTGCACTGTAGTAGCCTCGTGTCGGGACGCGTGGTGGAGAAGAAGCGGGGAGGAGGAGGGTTAGGGGGAAGTGGTGGCGGGGGATGGTGGGACCGTGGCGCACGGCGGGGGAGTGGGAGGGGAAGGGATGGAGGAGGAGGAGGAGGAGGCGGTGAAGGGAGTGCAAGGCCCTCTGAGAAGAGGAGAGGGCGGCCGCCATGGGAGACCAGCAAGATTGAGATCGGGTTCGCTGTTCGCAGCGGAGGAGATGAAAGGGGAAGAGGACGGTGATTTGGTTAAGGGGGCGTCCGGCGCATCTTCCAAGAGAAAATTTCACCTTTTTGATCAAAACACTCTCAAATCCAAAATTTTTTTACACCCACCTATTTAGTTCCAAAAACAAAAAAATATACCCAAAATCTTAAAAGTTTTCACATTTCGGATGCACTTAGTTTCTATATCATTCTATGCAATCATTTAATTAAGGGTGAATAGCTAATTCGGTCCTTACACTTTTGCTTTGGAGTCAAATTAGTCCTTGATATTTCATAGTGTCCAAAGGGTGAGACCTGAAGAAAGGACCATTTTACTATATTATTCACCGCGATCCGATTCACGTTTGTTTTGCAAATTTCAGGACCATAAAATTAATATCTGACAAAATTAAGGGGCTTTCTAAGAAATGTCAGGATCAGGATCGGTCAGTTTGGTATCAATCTGAGCCATTGGTTTCTTCTCGCCTTTCCTCCTCCCTCCACTACCGGTCGCGCCGGCGAGGAGTTCCACGCGCCGCCGCCGGCGCGGCCTCCCTTCCTACCCAGGCCTCCGCCGCCGTTCCCATCTCCTCGTCCTCCGTGCCACCGCTGGCGCCTCTTCCGTTGAATCCATCTCCGCCCCCCATCCCGTCTTCGCTCCGGCCAGCTCCATCCAAGTCGGCGCCAAGATCCAGGGCTCGGAAACTCCTCACCTATCCAAGGATTTCAGGTACTGATCTCTGCGAATTCCTTGAAACTGCATGCTTTTTTAACTCCTGTGCGCATTTTAACAATCCCTTGTTTAGTCACGTCCAAAATAAAGTAGTTAATCGGCTTAGTTCCTCACTTTTCTATCTACCAATTGTTTGATTGATTCATGTAGATATCTCTATTATTAGCAAAGATTATTTCTTGGACTGTTGCATACTCGTTGATTTTTTATATCATCGAGCCGTCCGAAATAATGACTATAATCCATTGGGTAGTGTTCATTGTTGTCTCCGTTTCAGTGTTATAAATCGAACATTGTGCAAATTGTAGACAGAAAAAGTTGAGGATTGAGGAAAATTATCCCACGGCCTATGAGCAGAGCAGGCATGTCAGACAACCAGTGAATTCCATGTCTTATGCCTAATGTTTGCACTCAAACCTCATTCCTTTTCTAGGTTAGAATATTCTTTTTTTTATTTTGGCCTGGATATAAGCACATCTAAGCTCCAGATCTTTTACTCCCATTTTCATGTCCGCAAATTCATGAAGCAGCAGATCAATCATACATGTACACCAATTAAATATTGTGTAACAGAAGAGATATATTCATATTCAACATATATGCATAGAGGTGAAGAGTAATTGGTCACTAGGCATGTTTCTGCTGCTATTCTTGTTATTCTTAACGCCGGATGTAGATATGGATGCCGAGGATAATTCATTCTTCTTTGTACAGCGACGAGGGCTATGGTTCACTGCTGGGCAGTGCTGCCTGTCTTTGCTGTCGATTTGACATAGTCCTTCCTAATCTTCTTCAGCATCACGACCACATCCCTCATTTCCATCCTTTGCTCTGGGGAGTCAGCTGAGCAGAGCAAGCCCAGCTCGAAGACTGGCTTAAGGAAGCCATCGGTGCTACTGGTAGGACAAGAGGTGTCCAGTAGAAGTTGGCCGTCGACAACATGGACAAGATCTATAGGAAATGCCCGTTGAACCCACTGCCTGATGCTAAGATCTCCCACAAACATGGCATCTGTGGGTCTCTTCCTAGTGAACACTTCAAGTAGCATGATCCCATAGCTGAACACGTCGCTCTTCCGTGATGCTTTTCCAAGAACCCCATACTCTGCACAAGAAAATTAGATTAATGACAATTGATTGCACCATTCAATGGTTGTGAAAAGATCAGCTGGGTTGAGCAAGAGTAGAAAAGCTACTAAGTACCTGGTGCCATGTAAACAATTGTTCCTGGCATGCTTGCAGAGATCATAGAGTTTTCATCGCCTAATAACAACCTCGCAATGCCAAAGTCTGCCACATGTGCCGTCATATCATCATCGAATAGCACATTACTAGGCTTCAAATCGCAGTGTACGACCACCTCATAGTGCTCATGGTGCAGGTATTCCAATGCCATTGACACATCTAGCATAATATCCAATCTCTCGAGAAAGCCTAATTGCATCCTTTCTTTTGAGTGTAGGAGTGCTTCTAAGCTACCCTGGGGCATGTACTCAAGAACCAATGCTCTGAACTCCAGGTTGGAACATGTGTTCAGTATCTTTATCAAGTTGCGATGTCGAGCCATTCGAAGCACACGACACTCAGTATCAAAGCTTCTCATGGCATGTTCCAGATGCTGGTGTATAACTTTTATGGCAACCACCAAACCGCTACTCAACTGGCCCTTAAAAACTTTTCCGAAGCTTCCAGATCCCAACATATTATCATCACTGAAATCATCAGTAGCACGAACAAGCTCATGATAGGAGAGTAATTGGTGGCTGATCATGTCAAGCATACCAGAAGAAATATTTTGATGCTTAACTTTCTTTCTAATTATTCCATATAGGCAACAAGTTACCACTCCAACTACTATTATTATACCAGGGAGTAAAATATACTTTAGTATGTGTCGATTTCTTTTGGGAGAGGTTGTTTGGCATGGTGAAAATCCTAAACGGACAACACCGCATAGCCCTGAATTCCCCGCCAAGGATTGCAACGTGATGTTTGAGAAGACACCTCCTTCTGGTATCTGACCTTCAAGCTTATTAAAAGACAGATTCAAGCTAACAAGGCTGGTAAAATTGGCCAAGTATTTTGGGATGGTACCAGAAATATTGTTATGGGATATATCCAAAATTTGCAAGCCAGATAGGTTACCAAAAGAGTCTGGAATGGAATCATGGAATTCATTGATAGATAAGTTCAGGTATGCTAACATCTGAAGATGTCCAATTGAATCAGGGAGGCTACCGACAAAACGGTTCATGGAGATATCCATGTAGTTAATTTGTTTTATATTGCCTATATCAACTGGCAATTCACCACTGAAGAAATTTTGAGATAGATCTAGCAGGATGAGCCTATCAAGATGAAATAAGCTCGATGGTATAGTTGATGATAATTGGTTATGACCTAATGCTAGGTGCTCTAACTTGGTCAAATTACTGGGGTCCAATTGTAAGCCAGAGAACTTGTTCATATCAATGTATATTAATTCAACATTATTTAGCATGCCAGTATTTAATGGAATGGAGCCAGACAAGTTATTTGCCTCCAAGTTAAGGACTAGAAGATTCCTCATCATCATGATTGATTTTGGAATTTTACCATGCAGTTGGTTTCCCCCGAGATCAAGCACCTGGAGCCCAGTTAAATTCGAAATCATAGCTGGAATTTCACCGATAAAGCTGTTCTCAAACGCAGAGAATACTCGCAAATGACTTGACAGATTCCCTACACTGCCTGGGAGGCTCCCGGTGAAATGATTCGAGTAGATGTAAAGGGTAGAGAGATTTATACAGTTGGAAAGTACGGATAGAAAGTAACCGATATCGCCCTGTAGGCTGTTTTGTGCAATACTGAGTTGCCTCAACGAGTTCATGTTACCAATTGTTGCTGGTACTGAGCCATCCAACTGGTTCTCTCCCAATGAAAGGATTGTCAATGCTGATAAGTTACCAAGACAAGCAGGAATGGGACCTGTTAGTTGATTGGTTGTAAGATCCAGTACTGAAAGTTGGCCTAGTTGTCCAATACCCACAGGGATGGCTCCTATTAGGTTGCACATTTCAAGGCCTAGTCTAGTTAGCATGGTGAGGTTGCTAAGTGCAGCAGGGATTGGGCCAGCATCAAGGTGATTCCTACTGATGGAAACATCACTGAGATTCGTCAACTTGACCAACCATGAAGGGAAAGCACCCTCAAAAAGATTGTCACCGACGCGAAGAACTTGGAGGTACGGACACGCTGCGAGTCCTGGTGGAATTTGACCAGTGAATCTATTACGGGAGATTGAGAACCATGACAGAACCGGGAGGCTGAAACTTGTGTTGCCCAGGATGGAGCCAGTAAAGCTGTTAAAGCCAAGAGCAACAACAGTTAACCTAGACATGTTGAAGATGGCTTGTGGCACCGGCCCAGTGAGATTATTGTACTGCAGATTGAGCACCTCGAGCATTGGCAAGGAGCCGATGCAACCTGGTATAGGTCCTGATAGGCTGTTGTTGCCAATACTGAGATAAGCTAACAAAGGTGTGTCGTTGAATAGACTGTTCGGTATTGAACCAGTAAGGTAATTCCTAATGAGATCAATGCTGCGAAGGCGGCGCAAGGCCTGCAGTTCTGTTGGGATTGGACCCGATAGCTGGTTCGACGGGAGATGGAGTAGTTGAAGCCTCGTGAGATTCCCTATGGTGGCTGGGATGCCACCTGAAAGGGCATTGTGGCCAAGATCAATGAGCTTGAGGTGACAGAGCCTTCCTATATCATTCGGCACCGTGCCCGTGAGGCCGGTGTTGGTGAGGTTGAGGACGGAGAGGAAAGAAATGTTACCAAGGTGAGGCCCGAGCTCTCCTTGGAGAGGAATGCCCGGCAGCTGCAGGGCGGTGACACGCTGCCGGTGACGGCTGCACGAGACACCCACCCACTGGCAGAACGGCGTGCCAGCGGTCCAGTTGCCGGCAAGGATGTTATCAGGATCGGAGAAGTGCGCTTTCAAAGCCAAAAGTGCAGCGATGTCGGTGTCGCTGCCATTGCTGTTGCTCGGACCCAGAGAAGAAGCAGCAGCCACAATGGACGAAGCAATAATCCACAACGCAGTGGAAATCCATACTGGCAATCCGAGCGCCATGCCTGGGTGTGTGTGATGCATTGGCAAGGAGTGAAGTAACTTCACTGGACGAACAAGTTGTGGTTTTATTTAGCAACTCAGTGCTTTCAACATCTAGGACGACGACGACGACGACGACCTTGACTGCTGCTCTCAGAAAGTGCAAGAAACTATAACACATTTGATAATTAGGTATCATAGCACCACAAATTTGCTGGAAAATAAAGTCGTCATAGACTATATATTCAACCGATCACAGCGTGCACGACATGCTACATATGAGAGCTGTCTCTCTCATCCATCAGCCATGCAGTCAGTGAAAAGTCATTTTCCGTTTGACTTGACGACAACCTTAGTCTTTGTTGATTGTATGAAAATATGTAGTACTTTAGATATACAAATGAACGTATGAGATTTATTCATATCATCATGAGTAATTTTTTTTACTCCAGATTTAGCCATGAGTTACTCATGGATTTATCTATGAGTAATCTTTTTACTCATAGAACGTAGAAAAATCTCAACCGTTCATATATATATATATATATATATATATATATATATAATGACAGGTTCCAGGTTTGTACTACACGGAGAATATTTGCATTAACAGTTCTATTAGTTTTAGTTTTGAGAACGAGATCTGTAAATTATAGATCTATAGATCTATATAGAGTTTTTGTTTTTGTTAGAGCTATTTTTTTCAAAAAAATTCTCAAAAACAAATTTAGAGATTCGACATGCTCTTAGGCGGAGAACCCGAGGCGCTGCCCCTAACATCTACATAGGCCAAGACCTCGAATTACAACCATGAATATTAGGGATTAAATTGTTTCGTATTTTTATCGGATATGAAAACAAATATGAATAGTTTAGATACGAAAATAAATATGAATTATCTTAAATACGAATAAGGATTGAATATCATCGGAGACGAATATGAAAACACATATTTTTTTTAAACACAAAAACCACCTAAACTTCTAATAGAAATAAATATTATCACACATAATTAACTCATTTTATATAAAAAGTTTGATCGTACGCTAAATAATATTAATTAAGTTTTACATGTACAAGTTGGTATAAATACATGTCTAACTAATATTATAACATATGTATTAAAATATTTAAAAGTTTAAATAATATTAACAATGTGGACTATTGTTGTGAACTATTGTTGTGAGATGACTTACCATTGAAATCTAAAGAGAGGTTAAAGGTCTATAGTTAGAAAGAAATAGGGTATGTTTATGCCTTCAGCGAATATCCGAATAGCACTATCCGAATAGCATCGTTGATCGGATATTCATATTATTATCCGTATCCGGAAAAAACTATTCATATTTTATATCCCTATCCAGACTATCCAAAAATTATCCACTTCAAATGATATTTGTATTGGTTTTTCATCAGAGCGAACGAAAACTATTCGCTCTGTTTTCATTCCTAATAAAGACATACGTGTAATACAAGCAGTTGGAAATATGTTTTGGAAAGGAATAGCTTGAAACAAACTATAGACCTCCATAATATGCTTAAGGGCTGGACAAACAATGGGATGCACATAAAACTACCAGCTCGAACAACAAAATAATGGTAAGATACGAATATACCAGATCTGTGCAGATCTGTGTGGGACCAGTAGACGTGGCGATTTTATATATCACCAACATTATGATTAGGATCTGACTACGCCACTAGTCTACACTGGACTAGCAAACTTGGCGATTTCGCCGCCACCATAGTGGTCGAGGTCCTGACTATGTCGATGGTCTACACGAGATCAGTAAGCGTGGCGATCCCATCATCAACATCGTGGTTGGGAACCGATTATGCTGCTAGTCTATACGGGACCAATAGGCATAGTCTATTTGATCATCATAAAATTGAACTCGTACTGAGCAGCCACTGGTAAAAGACATCAAACAGTCGAAAACATCGATAATTCTTACATCTCTTTTCTCCTCATTTTATAAAAAAATGGTCGAGCGATAGGAAAACTACATAAATTCTACCTACAAATAGAAAAATCATATCAAAATTTCATTTTATTTACATATATGTATTTATCATGAGTGTTCGCTCCGCGGCTTGTTAGCTAACATCTTTTTCCGAGCAATTAACTGTTACAAATCAAACTCCAAACTCTTGGAACATCGACCAACTACATGAATTCCATATAAAAGGTCAACATGTTATATTCTAGGAAAAAGAAAGAAAGAGTAAACAAAACAATGATTTCTTCGCCGAGATCTTTCGCATGCATCTAAGCTGTCAAATTTCTAAACTAAGTTCAAATGCCATCGTCCCACTACACCTACTAGCTACCTGGATCAAGGAGCATTGAACTCGGGCACAACATAGGCAGTACCACCTGACCTTTGTTTACCTATCCGACAAAGTGCTCCCTCGAAACAGCTAAACTCTGTTGGTGACATATGCATTTGAATAGAGTTCAGGGTTACGGTCAAGGAAATAAATATGGGATAGCGATGGAGCACCACATATTGATTCTTATAAGGAAACAAAACCCCAAATAGAGATAAGGTCTTAAGCAAATAAGGAAGGAGCCCCAACTGCAAAAGGAAGACAAAGACATAGTCCTACATGTGGATAATCATGACTGTTCAGATCATATCTAACTTGGCCCCTATTTCTACTTGGACAAAAGGGCATTTGGGATAAATACAACATGCGTTAATGGAGATCTGAACTCCTGGCAACACAACTTATTGCCAAGCAATCCGCCACAAGCCAATACAAATCACCTCCAATCTCATCAAGTGACATCAATGGAAGCCTGTTGACAACTAGCTGCCAACCACCACCATGGCTCTCGCTAGATTAGAGTTCCACCCCATACCTTGTATCAATGCAATTGATATAGTGAAAACACCGGCCTCCGCCCAAATAGGATGTAGGGTCATTACCCATCTCGAGAGCTTAAACTGTATTATAAAACCTTGTATGTCTATCTCTTTGCGTGCCGATGAGTACACACGATCCTATCACTACACAAGCAAACCCACATATGTATACACCGATATTGTAGTCAGGCATAAACCCTTTGACACATATGATATATAATCAATAATCATTTTGAAATAGTAAACATATCATATAAAGAGTGGCATGAATAAGTCGTATATTTCAAGGAACACTTTTGGGCTTTTGGCATGTTTACTTTGCTGCCATTTTCAATCCTATCAAAATTTGATAGGTAATAATCTAAACATTTTTCAATTAAGCTATCACATCCCGTGATGCCAAAATTTGGTAATTTTTCTAGAATCTTCATAAAAAATATTTGGGAAGATAACAAAGTAAACAACACCTACATACCTCTACCTTGCCAAAACTTGGCATTATCAAAATTTGCCAAAATTAAGGTTGAAAGTGATAGTAAATGAACATACCCTTCGTAATAAATCCATAGACATAGTATATGATATAATTATCTATATCATGACCTAGACATATCGCTAACGCTCAGTTCTGGAAATAAATACTTCAACCCTATGGTTAATTCTAAAAGAAATAAATACTTCAACCTTATGGTTAATTCTAAAAGAAACTATGGTTATAAGAAGAAAAAAAGAACTATTAAATTCCGAGTCCTTATGAACTGGACTTGTTGCTCGATCTCTGCAAACCAAATACTAAAGCCCACGTTCCTTGGTAGGCTAGCCGCAAATTATGGCCTACTCATATTGCTCCTACGGGCTGGCTGCCACTATTAAAATTGATTTAATTTCACTCCAAGACAGTACTAAGAGCGGTATTCGCTGATGAGGCGTCCACATGTCATCGTAATCATCAAAGAAAATTAAAAATAAAGTGGAACACACATGTCATACTCCCATCTCTCTTCCTCTCCCTTATTCCTTATCCCACACACCATAGTTATTAAGACTAGACTGACAATAGAGCCGGTGAGTCTCGGTTTGACGGTTCATTGGTTCAACCAGTTGGATCACTGGTCTCTGACCCGATTCAATATGTATTAAATATATTACTCATTTTGTCAAAACATATGGTGGTTGGTGAGTTTACTCTTTCACATGCGATCCTAGGTTCGATTCTCACCCAAACCTCCTTTTCCTAATTAGACAATTTTATTTCCGGTTTCTTAGCGGTTTTTCCTCGAAACCGACCGGTCTAACTGGTTCATAGTCGGGTCGATTGTGTATCGGTCTTTTCTACCTGGATTGGAGGAGGCTCTGGTTCCGATCTGACTGCTGGTCTGGTCCAATCTTAATAACTATGCCACACACTCTCTCCCCTTTTTCACCCTGACAACATTTCAGATTGGGCTCAATACGGTGGATTTGCATATGGTACAACAGGCGAGGTAGACGAAGGTATTGTAGAAAATGATAATGCATACGATATTGGTCAGATGTGCTACACAAAGAAACACTACGAAAGTGAAAAGGAGGTCAAAAAATTGGAGCGTATGTTAGCGGATCACAAAACACCCTTATATCCAGATTATGAACAGGGGCACAAAAAGTTGGGTACCACGCTGAAATTCTTGCGATGGAAGGCAAAAAAATGGTGACTGACAAGGTATTTGGTGAGTTATTGAAACTTGTAAAGAATATTCTTTCAGAGGAAAACGAATTGCCGGAAACAACATATGAAGCTAAAAAGGTAGTCTACCCTTTAGGGCTAAAAGTCCAGAAGATACATTCATGTCCGAACGATTGTATCCACTATCGTGGTGAGGAGTACGAGAACCTGGAAGCATGCCCAGTTTGTAACGCTTTATGATACAAGATTAGACGAGATGACCCCGGTGATGTTGACGGACAACGTTTGAAGAAGAGAGTTTCTTCTAAGGTGATGTGGTATTTTTCTATAATACCACGTCTGAGGCGTTTGTTCAGGAACAAAGCACATGCTAGAATAATATGTTGGCACGCAGAAGAACATAAACAAGAGAGGATGTTGAGACACCCCGTCGATGGGTCGCAGTGGCGTCGACAGAATATTTGAATACTTCAGAAATGATGCAAGGAACATAAGGTTTGGTTTAAGTATGGATGGCATGAATCCATTTGGAGAGATAAGCAGCGGTCGTATCACTTGGCCTATGACCCTATGTATCTACAACCTTCCCCTTGGTTCTGCATGAGACGAAAGTACATCATGATGTCGATTATTATTAAAGGCCCAAATCAACCTAGTAACAACATTAATATGTACCTGAGACCATTGGTTGAAGATCTGCAATTGTTTTGGAAGAAAGAAGTCCTATCAGAAGATCACAAGAAAGTCAGAAGCTGTCCTCGGCTTGGAATGCAAGCAAAAGAAGTGGTTGACCCGATGCAATCCAAACTTGATGTTAATGTACAACAATTTATGAGAGATACAAATCTTAGCAAGAAGCAATTGCTTGGGGATAGCCTCTATCAAGAAGGCCACAACAGTTGATCTGAAACACCCATATAACATCGACGCACCACTTGTCAAGCCAGAGCTGGTCAAGAACCTATCTACACAGATATACCGATTCCATTAATGGTGTATGGAACAATCAACTTATGGTAAGGTTATGTTCGCTGCAAGGGTTCAAGACGAAGATTTTTTCATGGGATGTACGATATGTGGATCAACTTCAAGGATGTCTACGACGTATACCAACAAGACGCCCTTGACGTCTCTTTTCTCAGTTACTAGCTTCTATAAGTGTCGTTTAATTTTATTTCGTTCATTAGCCCATCGTATGTAACATCGAAGATTTACCGTATGCGGATCCATCACATCTTGTTTTCCCTATAGAATGGAGATTCAAAATGAAGGAATACGCGGAGGTTACGATAGCTTAAAACAAAATTTTTTACCGTGCAATCCAGGAAAGCTTGCAAGTAAGGGTCTATAGATCAATACCAATTGACGCGCAGCGCAGCGAAAATAGCCAATCTGTTGCTAGCTAACCTCGGACAGGTCTTGCCGACCTCGGAACAGCCCCAGCCGACCTCGTCGACTTTGGGTCCGAATCGGCCGACCTCCACACGCGCCGCTCGACCGACCGATGGCGCTAGGATTCGCCGATCTCGACGACTCTGTCTGTTTGCGGATGTCGACGACGTCGTGCCGGTTCGGCCAACCCTCCGATCTCCCGACCGCCTGACCCAACCGCTGAAATAGATTCAGCTTGTTGAATCTCGGGGAGATTCAATGCCGCCGACTTACACCGCAACGTAGCGATGTCTCTACCAGTATCCACATATCCAGGGAGAAAACTCTGAACACCCGTGTGCTAGCACACGATGCACAGTTAGGGTTTTGGCTCGGACGTAGGAGGGTTTCCGTGGAGAAGATTGATCCGGCTATGTGTTGCGCATCCAACCCTCCACCCCTCGTCTCCTTTATAGAGGCCCATCGGGACTCTATGTCCGGTCAGATCTCTATCCGATTGAGCCGTATTTAAGTAAAACTCGAATGTCTATTCTTTCCCGTTAAGTGTGCGACCCAATAGGTTCATGTACAATTAGCCCCGGCGCAAAATAATTGGCCCCGGCGCAAAATACCCTTTCGGTCGGCTTGTCAACAGCAACCCCTAGCAGAACATATTGACACCAAAATATACACAAAGATCATATCGGTTGAACCTGTAATGTGTGCATAAATCTCTTTGCCTCACGATATTAATTAAGCTATAGGCAACGCTCGTGTCATCCTATCAATAGCTTAATCATTCACTCGATCTCGTATTTGATTACTTATCTGTTGATTGACTCCTCAATCAACTCGGGATGGTCATGCACTTTCATAATCCATTACATCAAGGGGCCCAGAGATATCTCTCTCATAGGAAGGGCAAATTTTATCTTGATCATTCATATCCCACTATATGTTTCATAGCAAACCCGAATACTACTTTTATGATTACCCAGTTACAGAGTAGCGTTTAGTAGTCCCTAAGTAAGCTACTACACATGTTAAAATCCATGATGATCGCAAGTCTAAGAACTTTGTATCAACACTACTTGAGACCAACTAATTACACTTTAATTTCCTGTAGTGTCTCAATGTGGGTCTATCCAACAATGTGTTCTCTAATACATGTTCACGTTTATTAATTTGGTATCTCCATACTGGTATTATTTATGAGACATGATCATCAATCAATAAACATGTTGATCTTAGAATTATATTTGTTCCATAGATATAATATATGATCAGAGATCATTTAGAAATAGATTCATACATAAAGAGTCTCATAAATATGTTACGTACTTATTGATCAATACAAGACTTCTATTTCATGGAACAGAATAACATTTTATTCATTGATACATAAACATTGACCATGATATCCAACATCTCCATGTTGCCTCTAGGGCATATCACTAATAGTCTTTCACTTGCACTACAGTCAATCATATAAGTATGTAATACTCATTGCTCTAGTATGTGCCTCATGTTTCAGCTGAGGGAGCGGTTTTGTCAACGAATCGACAATATTTAGATCCGTGTGCACTTTGCATATCTTTATATCACCTCTGTCCACTATCTCGTGGATGAGATGGTATCCCCGAAGAATGTGTTTGGATTTTCGATGTGACCTAGGCCCCTTAGCCTACGCAATGGCACCACTATTATCACAATAGAAGGACATTAGACCAGTAGCACTAGTCATCACACCCGAGTCAGAAAATTTTTTTTGATCCAAACGGCCTCCTTTGCAGCTTCAGAAGCAGCGATGTACTCGGCCTCCATTGTAGAATCAGCAATAGTGTCCTGCTTGGAACTTTTTCAGGTGACTGCGCCTCTGAGTTAGACAGAACACGAAACCAAATTGCGATCTATAGTCATCTTTATCTGTTTGGAAGCTAGCATCAGTGTAACCATTTACAACGAGCTCTTCTTCACCTTCATAGACGAGGAACATGTTCTTAGTTCTTCTGAAGTACTTAAGAATATGATTTACAGCTATCCAATGACCTTCACCTGGATCCGATTGGTATCTACTCGTAATACTCAAAGCGTACGATATATCTGGATGTGTACAAAGTATAGCATACATGATGGATCCAATTGCCGAAGCATATGGAACCATACTCATCTTATTCCGCTCATCATGTGTCTTAAGACACTGATTCTTGCTAAGATTAATGTCATGCAACATTGGCAAGAAACCTTTCTTGAAATCGTGCATGTTGAACCTCTTAAACACCTTGTCAATGTATGTCTTTGGCTTAATCCAATTAGTCTCTTAGATCTATCTCTATAGATCTTAATGCCTAGTATGTATGTTGCCTCCCCTAAGTCTTTCATGGAGAAACTATTTTTCAATGGAGATTTGACGGATTCTAGCATAGAGATATCATTTTCAATCAACAATATGTCATCCACATATAAGATTAGAAATAAAATTGCGCTTCCACTGACCTTTTTATAAACATAGACCTCCTCTTTATTTTTTTTGAAACCAAACCCTTTGATTACCTCACCAAAACGAATATTTCAACTTCGAGATACTTGCTTCAATCCATAAATGAATTTATGTAGCTTGCATATCTTTCCAGGCGATTGTGGATCAACAAAACCTTCAGGCTGTATCATATACACATTCTCGCTTAGGTTTCCATTTAGGAAAGTCGTTTTAACATCCATATGTCATATCTCATAATCGAAATATGCAACAATCGCTAGAATAATCCGAATAGACTTTAGCATTGCGACGGGCGAGAAGGTTTCATCATAATCTACACCTTGAATCTGTTTAAAACCTTTCGTCACCAATCGCGCCTTATAGATGTGAACATTTTCATCCATGTTTGTCTTTTTCTTAAAAAACCCATTTGCACTCAATAGTTTTGACACCATCAGGTGGATCAATCAAGTTTCGAACTTGATTGTCATACATGGATTCTATTTCGGATTTCATGGCTTCAAGCCGTTTGTTGGAATCTGGTCCCACCATCGCTTTCTCATAGGTCTTAGGTTCATCGTTGTATAACAATAATATATCACATTGTTCCACACCTGTATACCTCTGAGGCGCACGACGTGATCTTTTGGACCTACATGGGGCTGGTGTATCTACGTGGGTCCTGTGGTAGCTAAAACGTTTTTTGGTGTTTCTTCAACTTCTTCAAGATGCACCTTGCTCCCACTAACCTTTCTTGAAAGAAACTCTTTCTCCAAGAAAACATCATGTTAAGCAACAAACACTTTGCCTTGTTCCTCGATTATAAAATTAATATCCTTTTGTTTTCTTAGGATACCCCTAAAAAAGCATTTGTCAGATTTAGGTACAAGCTTGTCGGATTGTAAACGCTTTACATAAGCTTCACATCCCTAAATTTTAAAAAAAGACAATTTAGGGGGTTGCCTGTCCATATCTCATATGGCGCCCTTTTCATTGACTTAGATGAAACTCTATTTAGGGAGAATGCAACTGTTTCAAGAGCATATCCCCAGGAGGATAGTGGAAGACCATATTAGCTCATCATGGACCACACCATGTCCAACAAGGTGCGATTTCTCTGTTCTGACACCCCGTTCCATTGAGGAGTTTTTGGCGGAGTCAACTGTGGAACAATTTCACAATCTTTTAGATGATTACCAAATTCTTAGCTTAAGTATTCACCATCATGATCTGATCGTAGAAACTTAATTGTTTTCCATAAATGATTCTATACTTCTTTCTGAAATTCTTTGAACTTTTCAAAGGATTTGGACTTATGCCTCATTAAGTACATATAGCCATATCTACTAAAGTCGTCAGTAAAAGTTATGACGTACTGAAACCCACCTCTGGCTGTTGAACTCATTGGTTCACATACATCCATATGTATGAGTGCCAATAAGTCGGATGCCCTCTCACTGTGACTCATGAAAGGTGCTCTTATCATCTTACCAAGTAAACAAGATTCGCATGTCTCAAATGATTTAAAATAAAAAAAGTGTAGCAGACCATCTTTATGGAGCTTCTCCATACGTTTCTCATTTATATGGCCTACGCGACAATGCTAAATAAATGTGGGTTTTATGTTATTTGGAAATTGCCTCTCTGTATTAATGTTATAAATGGGAGACGTCTCAAGATCCAAAACGTATAATCCATTCACCAATGGAGTTTGAAAATAGAACATATCTCTAAGATAAATTGAACAACCATTGTTCACTCATCTAAAATCATATCCTTCCGCTTGCAAACATGAAGAGAAAATTATGTTTTGATATAGAGTTGAAACACAATAACAATTATTTAATTCCAAAACTAATACTGAAGGTAAATAAAGTGGCATGGTGCCGACAGCAACTGTAGCAACCCTTGCTCCATTGCCGACGCGCAAGTTCACTTCGCCCTTTCTTAAGCTTCTACTTCTTCTCATTCCCTGCAACAATTTGCATATATGAGCTACTGATCCAGTATCAAATACCCAAGAGTCAGTAGATGAAGTAGCAATATTGATTTCTATAACATTAATACCTAAAGCAGAAGTCACACTTTGCTTCTTTTTGAGATCCTTCATGTACTTCTTGCTGTTCTTTTTTCACTTGCATGTCTCCTTGCAATAGAAACAAACGGCATCTGATGCCGCCGACCCCTTCTTGCCTTTCTCTTTGGAGGCACTCGCGATCTCACAAGGAGTTAACTTTCTTTTTGTGCAAAGTTTCTTGGCAGGAGGTTTATGCTTAGCTTTCTGCATCATCATCACATGATGACTGTTTTCTAGATACTCTCCTCAGCAGTCTTTAGCATCCCATGCAATTCGGCCAAGGTTTTATCCATGTTGTTCACGTGATAATTTAGTATGAATGGCTCAAAGCTCGGAGGAAGCGATTAGACAATCACATCTGTAGCCAACTCTTGGCTAAGAGGAAAACCAAGCTTTTCCAGACTCTCGATATAGCCAATCATATTTATCACGTGTGGACTGAAGGGATTCCCCTCTACAAGCCTGCACGCAAACAAGAACTTTGAAGTATTGAACCTCTCGGCCCTAGCTTGGTTCTCAGACATGTCACGTAGACCCTCAATAATACTCTGTGCATCACTGCTCTCGTATTGCTTCTGAAGCTCAAAGGACATGGTGACAAGCATGAGACAACTTATATCTAGGGAATCATTAGTGTGCTTCTCATAAGCCCTCCGTGCAGCAATATTAGCATTATCAGGTAAATCATCAGGATAAGAAACTTCAATAACGTACTTTTTTCGCTCTTGCTTGAGAACAATTCTCAAGTTTCGATACCAATTCATTCAACTTTTCTTTTTCAAGTATAGATCGCAAATTAAAAGAACTGAGTGCAGTATTAGCTGTCATGATCTATAACAGAAAATACATGCAAAGTTTAGCACAATGTTTATGCGTGGTCTTTTATTAAACAATTTAACAAAAGACTCCCACTACGTGTTTTAAACCTTTCCTCAAGACTACGTATTGGGTCAAGTTTCACATGTTTATTAATTTCTAGTGAGCTTTGACATTACCGCTAGAAGATTAATGATATGGGTAAGCAACTCCTTGCTAATCACATCCCTATGTGACTCTTGTTCGTTGGGTGGCATCACCATGCCCCGACGCCAACCTATGCCCCAAGGCCCAAAACTGTTTTGATAGCCTTGTTAAGTAAACCAAATGCTCTTGTATGTATATGTCTGACATATACCCCATCGTGTAATAATAGACAATGACACTCTGCTTTGGCAGACCAATCAATTGACGATCACAACGGTGATAGATGCAACATTGAAAGGACATCATTACTATTTAATTTTGTGAGGGATACTACGCTATCAAACAAACATATCTCATATATGAAAGAAAAAGAATAACAATTAGTAATGAAATAGTACGGTCCTTTCGTAATTAGTAATGAATAGCAATTTTTTTACACTCACCTGTTTAGTTTCAAAAACCAAAAAAGTACCAAAATCCAAAAGTTTTCATATTTCGGATGCAACTAAACAGAGCATTAGTTTCTATATCATTCTATGCAATCATTTAATTAAGGGTGAATAGCTAATTAGCTAATTCGGTCCTTACACTTTTGCTTTGGAGTCAAATTAGTCCTTCTAAGAAATATGAGGATCAGGATCGGTCAGTTTGGTATCCAATCTGAGCCATTGGTTTCTTCTTGCCTTTCCTCCTCCCTCCACTACGGGTCGCGCCGGCGAGGAGTTCCACGCGCCGCCGCCGGCGCGGCCTCCCTTCCTACCCAGGCCTCCGCCGCCGTTCCTATCTCCTCGTCCTCCGTGCCACCGCTGGCGCCTCTTCCGTTGAATCCATCTCCATCTCCATCTCCGCCCCCCATCCCGTCTTCGCTCCGGCCAGCTCCAAGTCGGCGCCAAAATCCAGGGCTCGGAAACTCCTCACCTATCCAAGGATTTCAGGTACTGATCTTTGCGAATTCCTTGAAACTGCATGCTTTTTTAACTCCTGTGCCCATTTTAACAATCCCTTGTTTAGTCGCGTCCAAAATAAAGTAGTTAATCGGCTTAGTTCCTCACTTTTCTATCTACCAATTGTTTGATTGATTCATGTAGATATCTCTATTATTAGCAAAGGTTATTTCTTGGACTGTTGCATACTCGTTGATTTTTTATATCATCGAGCCGTCCGAAATAATGACTATAATCCATTGGGTAGTGTTCATTGTTGTCTCCGTTTCAGTGTTATAAATCGAACATTGTGCAAATTGTAGACAGAAAAAGTTGAGGATTGAGGAAAATTATCCCACGGCCTATGAGCAGAGCAGGCATGTCAGACAACCAGTGAATTCCATGTCTTATGCCTAATGTTTGCACTCAAACCTCATTCCTTTTCTAGGCTAGAATATTCTTTTTTTTTGGCCTGGATATAAGCACATCTAAGCACCAGATCTTTTACTCCCGTTTTCATGTCCGCAAATTCATGAAGCAGCAGATCAATCATACATGTACACCAATTTAAATATTGTGTAACAGAAGAGATATATTCATATTCAACATATATGCATAGAGGTGAAGAGTAATTGGTCACTAGGCATGTTTCTGCTGCTATTCTTGTTATTCTTAACGCCGGATGTAGATATGGATGCCGAAGAATGAATTAATTCATTCTTCTTTGTACAGCGACGAGGGCTATGGTTCACTGCTGGGCAGTGCTGCCTGTCTTTGCTGTCGATTTGACATAGTCCTTCCTAATCTTCTTCAGCATCACGACCACATCCCTCATTTCCATCCTTTGCTCTGGGGAGTCAGCTGAGCAGAGCAAGCCCAGCTCGAAGACTGGCTTAAGGAAGCCATCGGTGCTACTGGTAGGACAAGAGGTGTCCAGTAGAAGTTGGCCGTCGACAACATGGACAAGATCTATAGGAAATGCCCGTTGAACCCACTGCCTGATGCTCAGATCTCCCACAAACATGGCATCTATAGGAAATGCCCGGGGCGAGGCCCGATTACTGTACTAAAATGAAGAGAAACACAGATACGGCCTAATAACTCAGTTAGGACATGGTCATAGAAAAAAAATCTGGGACAAAAGTTAATTTACATGAACAATCTAGCACATCATATATAGAGTCATATACAGAATATTTGGTATTTGCACAATCTGAATCAGAGAACATTTTCCTTGCCTGTATGTTGCCTGAATAAGATGAGATATAATTTTTTTAAAAAAAATTGATCACATAGATTTTTTTATTAAAAAAACATATCTATTTCGTATGATATGCAAGAAACAATGGTTATAGCCTGCACTTTGAAGGAAGGTTGTTTGTCGTCGTTTCAAACTCTTCTCTTAACAACTATGCACAAGTCTTTTGCATATACCAAAAAAATTCCATTTCAAAAAATGATAACACGTAATTTTTCAGTGTGATTGATTTGTGGCACAAACCACACTGATCATATGCAATTCGTGAATGTGTTCTAAATTCAGGGAGGGAAATGGATATTTGGGACCAGGTGAGATGAACATTATCGCGAGCAGCAGTAATAACGGTCTGTTGCTGAATTCTGAATTTCTGATCGAATTTACTTGCAGGCTGCAGTTTGCAGACGCCATTAGTACACTGCGGCTATCTCCGGCTAAGGACAGCTATTAGCGGCAGATAAATTGTAGCGTCAAAATTGAAGTATCCTAGCTGTACCCCTCCCCAATCCGCTATCTCTGGTTATAGCGGCAGCTATAGCCGGAGATTTAAAACATTGTTTCTAACCCATGCTCGATCGTTGCAGGGTTTTAGGGTGGTGCTCCGCAAGAGCGCGATGGTGGACGTGTTCCGGCGAGGCGGTGTGACGATGGTGGTTCTGGCGTGCGCCATGGTGGCGGCGGCGACGGTGGCGTGCGTGCTCATGGCGCGGGCGCTGCGGCGAGCGATGGCGCGGGAGGCGGCGCTGGACGCCGACCTCGTGAGGCACAAGGACGCGCTCCGGCAGGCGGAGCGCAAGAGTATGAACAAGAGCAACGCCTTCGCCAGCGCCAGCCACGACATCCGCTCCGCGCTCGCCGCCGTCGGCGGCCTCGTCGAGGTGTCGCGCCCTGAGGCCGCGGCGACCAACCCCAACATCATGGACAATCTCAACCAGATGGAGCTCTGCACCAACAAGCTGCTTGGTAAGCACAAAAAAAATATATGATCGTATTTTTTTTCTTGTTACTGTTTTTGCTCGAGAGAGAATTGAATCTTAATGCTTTCTCGAGAGAATTTGCTATCAGTCTCTAGAATCATGGGAACATGTCAATTGATTTGAACCTGTTTTAAGTCAAACTTACAGATTTTAAACATCAATAAATTTTGTTAAATTGGAATTGTTTTTCTTTTTCTCTTATTTTAATTTTGTCTTTTGATTTTTGATGCCAATTGCATATCTTGATTATAGTATATATTATATGGTCAAGCAGCTAACTGATGTCCTTGATCCGCAGCTGTAAGCATTTTGGAGCAGATAAATTCTAGTGATATCCTGCAAATTGATTATTAATTTTTAGTTTTTACTAGTATTATTACATCCAAACGGACCATACATGCTTAGCACTTCAGTTAGGTAGCTTCGTAACTCATTTTTAAGATTTTAAGATTTTTACACTGTCAAGTGTGCTTGGTTGGCTACTCGATGAGTTATAAGCCATAGACAAATTTGAATTTTAGATTTAGAGCTGCTTTAGAGGCCTTTAAAATCATGTGCTAAAATTATTCTTTGTTGCTTAGGTTACATGTTTTGGGGATTTCTCATATCCTACTACGACTTATTTTACAACATATTTATTTTTAAAAAATTGCATGTAATATGCAATTTTCATGCATGTAAAATAACTTTAAAATGCAATGTTTTGTTCTTTTGCACCAGTGAATGTATATACACATCATATATAAATGTATTGTCTTTGTTAATTAGGGGTATGTTCTAAGTCTTTGAAGAAGAATCATTCGTATTTTTATGATGGAGTCATTAGTATTTTTGTTGGACCTAGCAATTCCAATTTTGTTGTTAGGGAGCGGATCTCCTTCACAAGCGTAGCATTTCTAGCCACTCGGCCTATCCTTTTTGCACACAGGACGTCGAGACGATTAACCACATCTTCCTCGACTGTGTGTTTGCTCGGCAGGTTTGGCTCCGTCTTCTGTCACCTTCTGGATGGTCTGCTCTCTCTCCTTCCCATGGTAGCTAGCTCTAGGATTAGTGGCCTTCGTCTAGGGCTTGCCTACCCAAGCACCTTCGCGCTGAGTTCGACTCCCTGGTTCTTCTGGTCTCCTGGCAGCTGTGGAAGGAGCGAAACTTTAGGATTTTCGACTCTGTGCTCTCTTCGGTCTCGGCGGTTCTAGAATCCATCCTCTCGAGGGCCGCCATGGTCCATGGTAGTCTTTGTTGTTTTTGGAGTTTCTTTGGGGAGTGTAGTGTACCTCGCAAACCCCACCCCCTCTCTCCCCCAACCTTTCCCTTGTAGGCGTTGTCAGCTACTGTAGTAGCTTTCTTCTCTTTTTTGGTTTCAATCAGTTTCTGTTGCAGTTTCTTGTTGTGTGGCTGCTTGTGTATTCGTCTGGACGTTTTTCTTTTTCTAATATATTGGCGTGTAATATTTTTGCCTGTTCGTGAAAAATATATGTACTCATGACTGACTTGCTGTAACTTTTGCAGATATACTGAACTCAATACTAGACACAACTAAGGTGGAGTCTGGGAAGATGCAGCTAGAGGAAGTGGAGTTCAACATGGCAGACGTTTTGGAAGAATCCGTGGACATGGCTAACATTGTCGGCATCAACAAAGGGATCGAAGTGATCTGGGATCCCTGCGATTTCTCCGTCATAAAATGCGACGACGTCATCGGCGATAGCAAGAGATTCAAACAGATCCTTGACAACCTTCTCGGCAATGCCATGAAATTCACACAAGAAGGTCATGTAATTCTTCGGGCTTGGGCCAATAGGCCGATTGCGAGGGGTTCCATCGGTGCTCCTTCGAGGTTTGCTTATCGAAGCCTCGAGAACAATTTCTTCAGCTTCTTTTTTGGAGCAAAGGAAGGAGTCTCGCAAAACTCTTTCAATCCTCTACATAATGATCCCAACTCGGTTGAGTTTTACTTTGAAGTAGTTGATACTGGAATTGGAATCCCCAAGGAGAAGAGAGAGTCTGTGTTTGAAAACTATGTTCAGGTGAAAGAAGGACATGGAGGCACTGGTCTTGGACTTGGAATCGTGCAATCCTTTGTAAGTTTTATCTTTTTTTTATCCTACACCTCTCAATTACGCATGTTGTATGTTCATTTTTTTAGTTGAAGTCCTCGAATATTTAGTAGCAAAATTTATACATGCATATATATGATGTATTGGATATATGAAAAGTATGTTCCAAAAAAGATATTGCTAAAAAGTATATGTTACTGAATCTATTGTTAAAATGCATATACACTAGAAATAGATACAAGAATTGTGAAAGGTCAAAAAGATACTTTTGCCAATCGAAGGATCCAATGGCCTACAATATACGGAGTAAAAATCAGACGGTCCATTTTTATTTGATGACTTGGCATGTTATCGTTTTGAGAAAGATTAGTTCTTTCACTACTTTAGATTGCTAAAATTCTTTTTGTCGACAGGTTCGTCTGATGGGAGGAGAGATAAGTATCAAAGAAAAGGAACCAGGGGAGAGAGGAACATGCTTTGGGTTCAATGTTCTTCTCAAGACAAGTAGAAGAAGCCAAGCAACTGAGGAAGATATAGAAAAAGGGCCATCAACAGTGAGTGAATCAGATATTCGATCCTCGGTGTTTAGGGACATCAACTGCTTCAAGGGTTGGCTTTGCATCCTCTTTGTTCATGGTGATAAGACCAGAAGAGTCTTGCAAGCTTGGATGGAGAGCATTGGGATGAAAGTTTGGATGGTGCCAGGAGTTGAGTCCATTTCTTCTACATTGGAGAAAGCTCGATCCTCCCGCGACAATTGCGACGTCGATCGATGCTTCAGCTCTAAGGAGATGGTCAGCCAGGTTCTTCCAACTACATTGAGGAACAACAATATCATGGCGCGCAATCTCGGAGAGCATCATCCACTTGGCATGCTTCTCATTGTTGATGTGTCCAATGGACAACTTGAGGACATTCAGAGACAGGCAAGAGATTTTGCCAAAATGAGGAGCCAGGTTCCATGCAAATTTGTGTGCTTGACTGATCTGAGGACCTCTTATAAAGATTTCAGAAGGTTTGAGGAGATGAGCTGCGATCTTGTCTTGCGAAAACCGGTGCACGGGTCTCGGTTGTATTCTCTTCTTATGACCCTAAGAGATGTCCAATCCTCACCTATGCACAGATCATCTCTTGTTGGCCACAAGAATTCTGTCACTAGGCAGCAAGATTCTGCAAATGTTGTTGCATCAGCTGAAGTTGGACGCTTGGATCAGGGGCTAAAAACAGAAGAAGATAGGCCATTGGACGACATGCATGTCTTGCTGGTTGAAGACACTTTGGTGCTACAAACTATTCAGAGAAAGATGTTGAACCAACTAGGAGCAAGAGTTGAATTGGCAGGGGATGGAGCTAAGGCTGTGGATATGTTCAAAGATGCTATTGAGAGAGCCAGTGTTTCAGAAGAGCATAGTGTGCCCTTGCCCTATGATGTCATCTTCATGGATTGCCAGGTATTCTAGTTAGCAACACAATCTTGCCTTTAGCTTATTTGGTTCTTTTCATTCTAATTATAGTTATACTTTTCATTGTATGATACTAAGAAATATCATGCAAAGATGCTTGGCTTCTTGTGACGATGATTTCACGTTACTAATACCCATTTGTTGTTTCAGATGCCCCAAATGGATGGCTATGAAGCAACAAGGCGCATTCGCGAGGAAGAAAGCCGCTATGGAATTCGCACTCCGATCATCGCATTGACTGCTCATTCTATGGAGGAGGATCTTCAGAAAGCTATCAGTGTTGGGATGGATCTACACATGACAAAGCCGATAGAGAGGACAAGAATAGTAGAAGTTGTTCATGGTGTCTGCAAAGGCAAAAGCTGATTGATGTTTACACAACACCTCATATCGCGAAGGGTTCAAGGAAGATGTGATTCCAGTGAGTACGATGATGATAATTACATCATGTAGTTAGCATCTGAAGTTAGTGACCTTTGATTGTTCCAGTGAGCATTGGAATTGATCTTTGAATCACAATGTGTATTTTTTACTGATATTGAACCATAATGTCGTAGCAAACTTGGATGGTTAAAGACTTCACTTTTGATTTATCTATGCAAGGTGAGTTTCTTTTTTTTTTCAGTCCGAGAAGGTGCAGCGAACACTAGATGTGTTGCTTGGTTAGAACTGTTGTTGAACATTTAGAAAGAAACACAGACAAATTTGACTAGAAAAGGCGCTGATATTACAACATTATTTTTGCTTCTTATCTTGATCTAACCATATTCACTTCCATAGCCAACCCTAGAGAAGAAACAAAGCAAGATTACAAGCCACTACTGTCCCTAGATCCTAGTATACACAAAGCCTGGATGAAGTAGCACATATCAGGTAGCACAGCTGACTCTTTTAGATTATGCAAAATGTTCAATGTCCGAAATGATGGATTCATATGCAGGCACCAAGTGGAAAAAAGTCACAGCCCAATTCATTGTCCATGAATGGGAGATCATCCTTCTCCTGCATTGGAATTAGAATTAAGGCTTCAATAAACCATCATTTTTTTCAGAAGAATATATACAAAAGGTAAGGTCCCATGAAGATTAGGTAAGTTGGTACCAAGTTAAATATGGCTCAAGAACATTTCTATATAATAAAACAAGATGGAAAATGCACATATTAGGTACTGCTAGGCATATCCTTTTTATGTGTAGGTTACAACTGTCTACAGCTTAATATTTAGAGTGGCATATGTTCTTTGTGCTTAAATACAGTGGAGTCAATTTAAATTACTCAATGAGAAGGAAGAGCATACTCATGTTAAATTATATGGGGAAAAGGAAAGAAAAAATTAGAGATTCATACCATGGAGAAGGCCATCAAAATTGCAGCCACTAGAATTATACCCACCCCAAGGACGGACCTAGGCCCCGGGTAATATGGGCTGTAGCCCGAGACGAGATCCGATTACTGTACTAAAATAAATACTAAAATAAAGAGAAACATTCAATAGCTCTTTTAAAAAATTCATATATATCTAATAATATATATCTAATAACCCTATTAAAAATTACAGCGCAATAGCTCGTTAGCCCAAATGTAAAGGCTAGCTCCCCCGGTGACAACAACCTCACCAGTCACCAGTCAGCGCGCCGCCCCTGCCTGCTCTCCCCCGCGCGCGCCCAGCAGCCGGCGGCATGACGCCCCTGCCCTGCCCCTCGAGCCCCGCGCGCGGCCCCGCGACGCCCTGCCCTGACACCACGGCGCCCGGCGACGCCGACGCCCCTGCCCGCGGCGCCCCTGCACAGACCGTCGTCCCTCCCCGGCGCACGGCAGCGCCGCTCGGCGGCTCCCCTGCACAGGACCGCCGCCGCCCCTCCCCTGCACAGTCTAGCGGTGTTTGATGGTAGAGTCTGTTCAGGTCATTGCGCTGGAAAGGAAAACATCAGAATGTTAAGCCAGGATTAGGTAATGCGCCGTGATTTGTTTGTGGATCTAACCTTTCCTGATGGTCCTAATTGCTAAACATTGCATTGTAGAATTATGGATTGACAGTTGTCATATGTTCTTGAATCTGTTCTTTGGTTGTATGCGACAAATGATTTATTGGGTTGGGTATGTGCTTGAACAAATTTCTCTCTCTAACAAAGCAAAGTAATTTAAGGCCATCATCAGCAAGCTGCTAGCACACGTTATGTTGTAGATGCTTTTCATCAGTTTTGCTCCCCTTAACACAATAAAGCATGGGTTCTGTATTTCTCTGATGACTTGAGCTAGATGTCTACAATTTACATTCTTCCAAATGCAGATACAGTAATATCTAAGAAAATTTTCCTTTTCAATTTATTTTTCAGATTACTTACCACTTCTTCCATTGGAAGAAAGGAACTCCATTTGCTGCTGATGACCAAGCCATCTACAACAGACTAACTTGGTGAGAACAAATTGATAACGGGAGGCAGCTTACTTGTAACAGGAAGTTCTTGACTGTGGTACCTGTGGTGCTGTAAGTTCCATTTCCATCTCATCCTAATTTATTTGATCATGGGATTTTGTTGTAGTTGTAGAAAGAATTCAAAATGAATTATTTTATTTTTCAATATACTGATATTTTGAAATTTTAATGTAGTACCGAGGATGTCAGCACAAGTGGTAGCGTGGCACCAAAATCATGAAAAATTGAAGTCAAATGTTGGTGATCTTTTATTTTGCCATGTAAGTCTCCTTTTGCTTTTGTAGTCTTATTGTTATAAATATAACGAATTATTTTAGTCATGTATTACTAAGCTCAGAACAAATAATTTTAGTCTTGTATTAGTTAGCCCAGGGTGAAGATCGTTTCTAGATCCGTCACTGACCATAGCACCACAAACTTGCTGAAAAATAAAGTCATCATAGACTATATATTCAACCGATCACAGCGTGCACGGCATGCTAGATATGAGAGCTGTCTCTCTCATCCATCAGCCATGCAGTCAGTGAAAAGTCATTTTCCGTCAAACTACTTGACGGCAACCTTAGCCTTTGTTGATTGTATGAAAATATGTAGTGCAAAACTAAAAACTACCTTTAAGATATACAAATAAACGTAGGAGATTTATTCATATCATTATGAGTAATTTTTTTACTCCAGATTTAGCAGTTACTCATGGATTTATCTATGAGTAATCTCAACTGTTCATTTATATATATAATGACAGTTTTTTGGTTTATACTACACGGAGAATATTTGCACTACATATTCAGTTGTGTAGTTTATCATACAGCTGTCGGTCGGGTCCGCTTTGCGTGACAGCCTGAAGATGTGCTCCCTGAAGACATGTAAGAGCAAGTCCAATAGTTTAGTCGATGGCTGGCTATAAGAAATTCTATAGTTAATGCTAAAGCCAACTACTGATACAATAGGTTGCCTATTGGTTGGCTATATCTAATAATCAAATAAATAATATGTATGATCAAGTGTGAAGTGTATCATTGTAGTCATTTTGTTATGACATTAACATTAGTATGTTACAGAAGCAGCCACCAAACACCACATAGTTCACACACTTCACATACCATATCAACCAAGTTTATATTACGAGATGAACAAGAGTTTTTGTAGTATAAAAAATACAATGCACCACATAATTGAAATACCATAGCAAGCAAGTAGATTAATCGATAATATCATCCCAGGTCTAACACAAGTCTAAACAAAAGGACGAGGTAATACAGGTTCAAATAACAGACAAGGTAATAGAGGATAAAAGCATAACATACTTAACGGTTTACATATCCAAAAGTCACAGAAACAATATAACATTAAGAAAATAAATATATTGTCCAACAGATGTGATAACGATTTCTTCATCTAATCAACGAGAGGCCCTTGATAGTAAAACCGTTGCATGATATGACCATTACCTGAACTGCCATCATCTTGAAATAAATTAGACAATGGTAAATTAATATGATCTATACATCACAATAAAAAATTGGAAAAACATTGGATTATTAGTTATTACCGTACCATGATTATGTATGCTGCATATTTCCAAACTATTCCAAATGTGCTCAATTAAATCATTTTTTTGGTTAAGTATGCACCGAACGAGCACGAATAGCAGACTTCCTATGTAGTACATCAGCAAAGCATGGATTATCACCACTAGTTACTTCAGGAGGCAGAACTATTGATGTCCTAGGAATTCTATTGAGGTCAAAGTCACATATCTCATCCTCTCTCTCATCTTCAACAATCATATTGTGAAGAATCACACAAGCTAGCATGATTTTTCAACACTCTTCCGTTTCCACTTCTTCGCTGGATGGTGCACAATGTTGAAACGGGCTTGCAGTACACCAAAAGCTCGCTCCATATCTTTCCTTGCCCCTTCTTGACGTTCAACATACAATTTGTGCTTCTCTGTTTGCGGAAGTGATATAGTCTTCACGAAGCTAGCCCATTCTGGGTATATACCATCAGCAAGGTAGTACCCGTGGTTGTATTCATTACCGTTAACGAAAAAATAAACCCGAGGAGCCTCACCTCTTACTTGTTCAAGTCGTAAAGGGGATTGATTCAACACAATGATGTCATTGTTAGAACCAGCGACACCAAAGAAAGCGTGTCAAATCCAAAGGTCATGTGAAGCAACCGCTTCAAGGATAATTGTTGGGACTTTATAGTCACCACGAGTGAATTGACCCCTCCAAGCTCTCGGACATTTCTCCCTCCTCCAGTGCATGCAATCAACACTACCTAACATACTCGGGAAACCACGAGACTCGTTAAACTGTAGAAAACACTGTACATCCTCACATGTGGGGCGCCGCAAGTACTGCCCACCAAAGACCTCAATAACCCCTTCTGCAAAAGTATCCAAGCACTCTAAGGAAGTGCTTTTGCCGACTAGTAAGTATTCATCCAAGGAATTAGCGGGCGTGCCATATGCTAACATACAGATCGCCGCTGTGCACTTTTGAAGTGGAGATAGGCATGTGCGACCAGAACAATCTTCTCTTGAGTAAAGTATGGAGACCACTGACCTAGGGCTTGCACGATACGTAAAAAGAGATGCTTTTACATACGAAATCTTCTGCGAAACATCCTCTCAGGGTACTGTGGATGATCTGCAAAGTAATCAGCCACAAGACGTCGATGACCTTCTCTATGATCCCTTGCAATGGTCTTCCTTGATCCACTTTGGTGCTTGACTAGCCTAGCTGCAAACCTGGCCTTTATCTTCTCTACGATTCGAGTAGCAAAGGAGTCTAGGGCATTTTGCTCAGAAATGTACTTGTCAAGAAATTTGGATGGGTCTAGATCATCTGAGGAGGATGAATATGAGGATGAGTCTGACATGATAGTTTCAGAAAAAAGTTTTAGGATGAGGAGGATGAGTTTGAGGATTGGTTTGAGAGTTTCAGAATGAAAGAGTTCATATATATAGGCTGATTACAGGGTTTTTACTAACTGCTATTAATAAACAGTCAATATGAAAAATTTGAGGCTGACTACATGGTTTTTATAATCTGTACTTAATAAACAATCAACAAGGCTGACTGCATGGTTTTTACAGTATGTAATTAATGAACAAACAACGAAAATTTGAGGCTGATTGCATTTATTATGGATGAAAAAAAAGGTTGAATCACTCCTTTCAACAAGGTTGAATCCTGGAGATGCTCTAACTGAACAAAAAAGCAGGAGAGAAAAGACTATATATAGTCTACTACACTCTACAGACACGGGACTATATAGTGAGCAACCTCCTTTTTAGACTCAGTACTATCAGGATGCCATGATCAGGAGTTTTTACCAGATCAGGATGCCATGCATCCTCTTTTGTTGTCAAATGTCAATATACATCACTAGGAGAAAAGCAACACACTACAGAAATTATACCAAACATAGTAGTTGTCAGGAATGTAAAATATGTTATCTGCCTGTCACTTAGTTATTTCATAAAGAACATTAACATCTTGCTTCTTTATCTTCTTTATCTACCACCCATCCACAAATCAGCATATTTATCGTTCCTCTTGAAATTCGACTCTATAGAATCGTTTGAGTTGTTCAGCCAGGCGCTGACCAATAATTTCAGAAAATAACATCTTTACTGTTGTTAGTAATGCAAATGACATGCATGAAATTAACAACTAAATAGCTCACATAAGCCATGTACCAATCTCAAGTCTTCATCCTTCGTCCATGACAAGCGCTTCTCAGTCCTAGTAACATCTCCATTCTCAACATTAATTGGTTGTGATGGACTCCCTTCGGCCAAATGATATACATCGTTTGATGGGGTATTGACTAAATTAACGAAGCCACCGGGCGGTCGAGATTCACCAACCCTGCAATAAACTAATTGTTTCAGCAATTTATGTTATGAACCTATTGAAACATATACAATGCCATGGGGATGGGGAGAAGCAAGCCATTGTTGTATAGTGAGCTACTGCTTCCATCAAAAAGACTTCATTTCAGGCTATGCATGTAGACAGTTCTCCCTATGCATAGTTAGAAATAATTTTTTTGTGAGATAAAGGTAGTAGTCAACTAAATGTCTAAATGTTTTTTTGGGAACCTCTTTCTTTGCTCAATCAGTCCGAAAGATATCAAAAAATATTTATTCAGTTTGCCTTGGGGAACTTAAAAAGGTATCTCTAGCCTCAGTGTTGAATTGTCACTACAAAAGTGATCACAGGATCACTATTCTATATTAAATCAACAGTAGCTCATATGGTATTGGAATTGCCAGCTAAAGCCAAAAATGTGTAAAACAGATAATGTCCCCATACAGTCATGAAGATAATTTGGTTCAGAAGGCCTGCTGCTTTCATTTGCTAATTAAATGAAATCTATATTATCTAACACAGTCATGAAGACAGTAGTGTACAGGCACTCAATTGCAGATTTTTACCTTGACCTAGTCTTTATCATAGATTTTATGAACCTACTGAAACATATCCATAATCAAATTGTTTCCAGTTTTAGTCATAAATAGATTATCAAATCTTATTATACTAAATTGAACTCGGCGCATGATTAGTATCATAATTTTTCAGTGCAACATCACTACAATTAGTAAATTAGTATATATTTTTATGTAGCACTAAAATATGTAATCAGCATGGCAAATTCACAACTAACAAAATTATTGAACAAACATACCATTCTTCAAGATCAATATGCATGTCTGCCTTGTCGGCCGCAGGGGGAGAGAAAGCTGAAGAACTCTGCATCGCTTGTGGACTGTGGAGAAGCAAGCCAACCTGTCGGTGGCGTCAAGAACCAAAGACCTTCATATGGATACGGTGCTGCTTGCGGCGTAGAAACAACGAGAGGACAAGAAGAGCTCCCGACGGCCTGAGGAAGCGGTGCAACCTCCCCCTTCGTCCGACGAATCATGGTGTTGGTGGCGGGGAACTAGGGTTTGAGGTAGGGATTTCTCGCAAGGGCAGGAGAGATTAGATGAGATGGAACAGGAAGGGGGCTAGGAGGGAGACGACCATCAATCTGGTGGTCGGCCGAAGAGGGAGATTGCCAGAAATTTTGTGAAGCAACTGATTTTTACCCTTATATATGTTGCGCACTTTATCGAGCGCGGAGGGAGAGGATAAGAGCGGGAGCCGCGGGAGGGGAGAGGAGAAGCACGGGAGCCGCGGGAGGAAGGGAGAGAAGCACGGGAGTCGCGGGAGGGAGGGAGAGGAGAATCGCGGGAGGAAGGGTGAGGATTGCGCGGCGTCGGTGAGGAACTGTTGCTCGCAACGCGAGGAAGGGGATCGGGGAAGGCGCACAGATCGGCTGTGGTCATGGGGCCCACAAAACAGTACCGTGCCCGTGCGCACCTATGATTTTTTAATGCTATCGCCCGGCTACAGATTAGTTCGCTTGCTTCCTTCTTTTTTTCTCAATTCTCTCTCCTTCACCTAGACATATGTTGTCTATTAGCCAACTAGCCAACTATTGTACTTGCTCTAATATGGAAGTCTGTGATGCTGTTGTCTCTTGACCTTTTGAATGTTTTTGTTTACTGGAAAGTTTGTTAAGTTTCTCTGCCTAGGAGTGTTGCTGTTTAGGGCTGTTTGAGCCGGAGTTGTGATGTTGTCCCCAGTTTTTATCAGCTGGGATGATAATTTGTCTTAGGAGTTGTGATGCTCTGCTTAGTCTTAAAATTGTTTTGTTTGTCCAAAAGCCGGATCAATATATGATCTGCTCTATAAAAAAAGTCTAGATAATCAACTAGTGATACATTGTGCCCATAGTCAAACGGGGTTGAAGGCAGCGTTCCTTAGCCCGAATCCAAAAACACAGGTTTTTTTCGTTCCTCACCTTATAAAAACATTCATTTCGCAAGTAATGTATCTCTTTTTTTGATCCGGAAACTTTGTGACTATGACCTGTCCAAGAGTTATGTGGTAATGACTTAGGGCCTGCTTAGTTGCAAATTTTGGTGAAAATTTTTCAGCCAAAAAATTTTGGATGAAAACTTTTCACAACAGGTGTTTAGTTGCATGTGAAAATTTTTTGGATTATAATAAATACATGATGCATGTAACTTTTATACACATCTTCCAAGAAAAAACTTCAGTTTTTTTTCAAATCTCTCTCAAATTTAAAATTATTTCATTCTAATTTTTCATTCTCTGTTTAGTTAAAAAGTTAAAAAGTGACCAAAATAATTATTTGTCAATTGGGCCAAAGGCAGCTTGACCGCCTGATATGTCAGAGTAGGCTGCAGTTAAGTTAGCCCTGTGGGTTTGGCGAAGGCGGCGGGCTAGCTATCAAGCGACTCGGGACGAAGGACGGAAGGAGGTGATTCGCTATCAGGCGGACAACCCGAGGCGCTGCCCCTAACATCTACCATGATGACATAGGCCGAGACCTCAAATTACAACCATGAAAATTGGGGATTAAAACAAAACAAATATGAATGGATAATGTTTATATCATATTTGTTTTGTATTTTTATATGGAAATAAATACAAATCATCTTAAATACAAATAAAAATCGAATATGATCGGACACGAATATAAAAATAAATATTTTTCAAAACATAAAAACCACCTAAACTTCTATAAACAAACACTATCACACATAATTAACTCGTTTTATATAAAAAGTTTAATCATACACTAAACAATACTAATTAAGTTTTATCTGTACAATATTGTTGGTATAAATAAATGTCTAACTAATATTATAACATATAACATATAGTGTGTATATTAAAATATTTAAAAGTTTAAATAATATTAACAATGTGAACTAGTGATGTGAGATGTGAGATGGGTTACCATTAAAATCTAAACAAATAGGTTAAAGGTCTAGGGTTAGAAAGAAATAGGGAAATAGGGTATGTTTATGTTTTTAGTAAATATATGAATAGCACCGTTCATCGGATATCCATTTTATTATCCCTATCGAAAAAATATTCATATTTGTATATTTGTATCCATATCTGAACTATCCAAAAATTATCCGCTTCAAATGATATTCGTATGTATTTTTATCAAAGCGAATGAAAAATATCCGCTCCATTTTTATTTCTAATAAAGACATAGGTGCAATACAAACTACTGGCTCGAACAACAAAATAATGGTCGGATACGACTACACCAGATCTGCGCGGGACCAGTAGACGTGGCGATTTTATATATCACCAACATTATGGTTAGGATCTGACTACGTCACTAGTCTACACTAGACTAGCAGACTTGATGATTCCATCGCCACCACAGTGGTTAAGGTCCGACTATGTCGATGGTCTACATGAGATCAGTAAGCGTGATGATCCTATCATCAACATCGTGGTTGGGAACTGATTATACTGCTAGTCTATGCGGGACCAATAGGCATGACCTTCCACCACCACCATAGTGGTTGGGGTCAGGGTTTGCAATGCCGGTATGCTGTGCCGCCCCTCGGTGGCACGACGAATTTCGCCGAAATTCATGAAAGCCGACGGCAATGAACAGTAAAAATTTGAATTTGAACGGTTTTGTGCGTACCGCGAAAACCACGCGAAAAACCGTGAAAACCGCGCAAAAACCGCGAAAGCCGCGAAAGCCGCGAAAACCGTGAAAACTGTAATTTAAATTTGAACTAAATCGAAATCCGTGTCGTGCCGCGGATTTCGCGAAAACCGTGCGAAAACCGCGCCGTATACCGCGGTTTTCACGACAAACATCGCAAAATTTATATTTTTATAAAAATATATTTTTTGTGTTAAAATGAATTTTTTCAAATTTTTGAATTTTTACGAAATTATTTAAATGAAACCGGGGGATGCCGTGCCGCACCCCGCGAAACCACCGAATTTCGCGGCTTTCATGCGAAATTCGTGAAATTGCAAACCCTGGTTGGGGTAACAAACCGATATAGGCCAGGCGCCTAACTAACTCATAGTCTATTTGATCGCCATAAAATTGAACTCGGCACTGAGCAGCCACAGCTAATATCACTGAGATTATGGTAAAAAAAACATCAAACAGTCAAAAACATTAAGAATTCTTATCTCTCTTTTCTCATCAAACTATCTACTCCTTAACTATGTTTATGAGAAAACGGTCGAGGGCTAGGAAAACTACATAAATTCTACCTACAGATAGAAAAAATCATATCAAAATTTCATTTTATTTACATATATGTATTTATCATGAGCGTTCACTCTAGGGCTGGTTAGCTAACATCTTTTTCCGAGCAATTGACTATTACAAATCAAACTCTTGAAACATCGACCAACTACATAACTTTCATATAAAAGGTCAACAAATTATATTCTAGGAGAAAGAGATACTAAACAAAACAATGATTTCTTCACTGAGATCTTTCGCATGCATCTACGCAGTCAAATTTCTGAACTAAGTTAAAATGCCATCATCCCACTACACCTACTAGCTACCTGGGTAAGGAGCATTGAACTCGACCACAACATAGGCAGTACCGCCTGACCTTTGTTTACCTATCTGACAAAGTGTTCCCTCGAAACAGCTAAACTCGATTGGTGACATCTGCATTTGAATAGAGTTCAAGGGTTACGGTCAAGGAAATAAACACGAGATAGTGGTGGAGCACCACATACTGATTTCCAAACAAAACCCCAAATAGAGATAAAGTCTTAAGCAAATAAGGAAAGAGCCCCAACTGCAAAAGGAAGACACAAGGAAGACATAGTCCTACACGGGGACAACCATGACTGCTGAGATCATATCTAACTTGGCCCCTATTTCTACATGGAGAAAGGGGCATCCGGGATATAAATACAACATGCGTTAAATAGAGATCTGAAGTCATGGCAACACAACTTATCGCCAAGCAATCCACCACAAGCTAATACAAGCCATCTCCAAATATCATCAAGTCGACATCAATGGAAGCATGTTGTCAACTAGCTGCCAACCACCACCATAGCTCTCGCTAGATTAAAATTCCACCCCATACCTTGTATATTCATGTAATTGATATAGTGGAAACACCGGCCTCCGTCCAAATAGGACGTAGGGTCATTACCCATCTCGAGAGCTTGAACTGTATTATAAAACCTTATATGTCTATCTCTTTGCGTGCCAACGAGTACACACGATCCTACCACTATGCAAGTAAACCCACATATATATATATATATATATATATATATATATATATATATATATATATACACGAATATTGTAGTCGGGCATAAACCCTTTGACATACATGATATATAATCAATGATCATTTCGAAATAGTAACATATCATATAAAAAGAGTCGCACGAATAAGTTGTATATTTCAAGGAACACTTTTGGGCTTTTGGCACGTTTACTTTGCTGCCATTTTTGATCCTATCAAAATTTGATAGGGTAATAATCTAAACATTTTTCAATTAACCTATCACATCCTGCCATGCCAAAATTTGGTAATTTTTTACAATCTTCATAAAAAATATTTGGGAAGATAACAAAGTAAACAACACCTACATACTTTTACCTTGCCAAAACTTGGCATTATCAAAATTTGCCAAAATAAATAGGGTTGACAGTGGTAGTAAATGAACATACCCTTCATAATAAATCCATAAACATATTATATGATATAATCATCTATATCATAACCAAGACATATCACTAACACTCAGATCTGGAAATAAATACTTCAACCCTATGGTTAGTTCTAAAAGAAACTATGGTTATAAGAAAAAAAAGAATTATTAAATTCCGAGTCCTTATGAACTGGACTTGTTGCTCGATCTCTGCCAACCAAATGCTAAAGCCCACGTTCCTTGGTAGGCTAGCCGCAAATTATGGCCTAGTGGTTCTGCTTCTACGGCCTAGCTGCTGCACCTCAAGGTGGACCAAAGGCCCACATGCGACCTGCTTCGTGCTACCATGGCCTGACTGGCTGGGGCGCCGGGTGTCCGTCCAATTTGGCTGGGCTAGAGGCAAGGGTGTCACACGCATATTTTTATGGGGAATAAATCCATTTTTGACTCTCTCAAATATGGGTTTAATCTAATTCATATTTCTCAATCGTAATGTTGTATATCTTAACCCTCAACTATTAAAACTGGTGTAATTTCACTTCCAGAAAGTACTGAGAGTGGTATTCGCTGACAGGGCATCCACATATCATCATAATCATCAAAGAAAATTAAAAATAAAGTGGAACCCACATGTCATACTCCCATCTCTCTTCCTCTCCCTTATTCCCTATCCCACACACCATAGTTATTAAAGACTGGACCGACAATCGAGCTGGTGAGGCTCTCGGTTTGACGGTTCATTGGTTCAACCGTTTGGATCACTGGTCTCTGACCGATTCAATATGTATTAAATATATTACTCATTCTGTCAAAACATATGGTGGTTGGTGAGTTTACTCTTTCACATGCGATCTTAGGTTTGATTCCCACCCAAACCTCCTTTTCCTAATTAGACAGTTTTATTTCCGGTTTCTTAGTGGTTTTTCCTCGAAACCGTCCAGTCTAATCGGTTCATAGTTGGGTCGATTGTGTACCAGTCTTTTCTACCTGGACTAGAGGAGGCTCTGTTTCCGATCTGACTACTGGTCTGGTCCAGTCTTGATAACTATGCCACACACTCTCTCCCCTTTTTCACCCTGTCAACAGAGTTGACGAGGGTAGAGGCCCGAGTATGGATCCGAGAAGGAGACGACGCTCCCTAGGTGGTGGCAGGGTCCACACAGCAAAGACGGCGGGTGGTTGTCGGGATGAAGAAGGGCGCGGAGCTCGAGGGACAAAGACTGGACTGGCGAAGGCTCTGGTTCCGGTTTTTTTGGTCCGACCACCAGTCCGATCCGGTCTTAATAACTATGCCACACTCTTTCCTCTTTCTCACCCTATCTACAGAGATGACGAGGGTGGAGGCCCGGGCATGGATCCAAGGAGGAGACGACGCTCCCTAGGCAATGGCTGGATCCCCACGACGAAGACAGCGGGTGGTTGTCAGGACGGAGAAAGGCGTCGTCGGGGTCCCCACGACGAAGATGGCGGCGGTCGTCGGGGCAAAGAAGGGTGCAGAGCACGGAGGATGGAGACGTAGCCCGACGGCGGTGCGCTCGACCAATCGAGAGAGGCAACACGGATCCGAGGAGGAGACAGTGCTCCCGGGCGATGGTTGGGTCCCCACGACAAAGACGGTGGCCGATCGTCAGGACGGAGAAGAGCGTGGAGCTTGGGGGACGGAGACGCAACCTGACGACATGCCTCTCGAATGATCGAGAGAGGCGACATGGATCCAAGGAGGAGACGGTGCTCCGGGGCGATGGTCGGGTCCCCACGGCGAAGATGGTGGCTGATCTTCGGGACGAAGAAGGGGGCGGAGCTCGGGGGACAGAGACATAGCCCAATAACGGTGTGCTTGGCCAGTCAAGCGAGGCGACGCAATGGAGCAAGTCGGCCAGAGAAGAGCACGGCGGGCTTGACGACCCTAACCAGGCGACCTTTGTCGTCGGCTCCTACGCAGGCGCCTAGATCTAAGCCATCCTCTGCAAGTGGCCAATGGGGGAGTGGCGGTAGTGGGCACCGACGGTGGAGGGCTGCGTCAGACGGCGGAGGGGAGCTAGGAGAGGAGGGCGCCGAAGGGGAAAAGGAAGAGAAAGGAAAGAGAGAATGACATGTGCGGCCCATACAATGATTCCGTAGGATAGACCAAGTCAAAGCGCCACGTTAGCGAAACCGCTCTTCAAAACCGTTAAGAGAGTTAAATTGTACTGTTTTTTAATAGTTGAGGGGTCAGGTATTGCGGTTCAGGGATATGAATTAGATTGAAGCTATATTTTGAGAAGTCAAAGTGGACTTATTTCTTTTTTATGGGCTCTATGACTCAAAGTGAAAATTAAGCCTATGCCACGTACAACATGTTGGGCCTATGTGGAATTCGCCCTTGGGCCCGTTGCCTCATCGTTGGGCTTCCACCCCCAATAGCCTTGCTCTAAAGCCGTCACCCTAGTGACCTTATCTACCGTGTTTGCTAGAATTTGGGCCATCGGCATTTGCACCATTCACGGAGGAAACGCTGCCGCCGGTGGCTTCTTTCAACTTAACCCGCTTCTCCCTTTCTCATCCGTCTGTTGGAGGTTGCCAACAACCTCGCGAGCAAGTTACCGATATTTATGGAAATCCCATCTAATCACATGTAGTAGTTGATTATAGCTTAGTAGGTTGCAAATAAAAATAACGGTAAGGGGTTAAGTCAATGTCAAATTATTTAACCCTCTAACTCTTTAAAAACATATGGACGTGTCATCATTGTACCTATGGTGAAAACAATGTAACACATATATATAGAGCGAGGATAGAAGTGTAGCGATGAAACCGTGATAGTTGATGTGCTATGTTGGTTAGAGACGAACACTTGCAATCAAAGCTGCAATTATGTAATGCTTCAGTTGAACTTTATTAAAAAAATATCATGCAATCAAAGCTGCAATTATGTAATGCTTCAGTTGAACCTTATTAAAAAATATCATGTGTTTCTATGTCATTATTAAATATGTGTAAGTTGATGACCAGTTTTATAGCACTGATAGTAAAGACGTTTATTAAATTAACCTTAGGTTTATAACAATAATCGAGTACACATCATGGGGGGACACATCTTAAAACAAAACCAAGAAGAACAAGGGCATTTGGCTATACTATTGTTAACATCACAATATGGTACGGTTATTTAGTAGAATCGATTAAAGAAAAAGCCAATTAGTAGATAAAAATTTATATAGATAAGGGTGAATTCAAGGAAAAATCGTGAATACCATGGCAAGTCAGTTTCATATTTTAGTATATCTCGGATTAGTTTTTTTCTTATTAGGAAATTTTATCTCGTATTTGATTTGGACTTGTACAAACCCGAGGGTATAAATATGTACGCTCGAGGTCTTTGTAATATCATCCACAAATCAATACAATTATATTTTTCATCGTCAACATTTCGACGGGTTCTTGTTTTCGAGCAGAGCTACATCGGTTAAGTTTGATCTTCGATGAGAAATAAATTTGGAGCCTTGCTCTCGAGTTGGGCTGCATCATTTTCATCTCCGACGAAAAAGTAAGTTTTGTCAACTTCGTTTGAAACGGCGTGGCTAGAACTTTCTCGGTTAGGTCCGATATTCTAACTAAGTTGATGCAAATGTTGCCTATTAGATATATTGATTATATCTTTAACTACATTATTATTTAGAGTCATATATGCTTAGTTACGTCTTTCTCGGTTAGATCCGATAACTAAGTTGATATTTCTCTAATCATATTCTTATTTTTTATTGATCCATATATCCATCACGGTTGTGTAGATCTATCTGTTAAATAGGTTTTTCTTATTATTCTCAATCTTATACTATTTCGGTTAGGTTCGATATACTAGATTGCCCTTAATAAGTTTAATTTTAGTAAACTGATAGATTTTTTTATGCAACGTCTATCGTCTATCTGAGTTCTAGCCGATGAGTATAATTATTATGAGCTTCAGTTATTAGATGTATCGTCTAGTTACTCGATATACATTCGAATCTACGTATATTAGACCGTGAGCCGATGTACGCTTTAACCATCGGACCGTATCTATTCCACTATATCAGTATCGGCCAATTGGTTCACATTATATTATCTCGTTGTAATTTCTAAGTGTTACATTGGTTCATACTCAAACTTGTATACTCATAAGTTAAATTTTCCTTTATCAACTTTAATCTTATATTGTCTCGCTTTGATTCGATCTATCAGATTGTCTTTGATAAAAAAACGGTTTATTGATGATCGTGTATAACTTAGTTCTAGCTGATGGTAGCATAGATCTCATTATTTATTTGATTATTTGAATATACATTGGATCTATCGCCGATTGATCAAAACCCTCTCGACATCGGTTAGCCTTGCTACATCACATTGGCTTATTGGCCAACTAGTTATTTGATCTTATATGATCTGTCTATCTATCTTGTTAGTGTTAGAATTAAACTAACTGATATGTTCTGAACCTGAATTTTAAGATCTGCATTGAAGTTAAACAGATCTCTTAGCCCTTCGTTTTTGGACAAATTTTGTGCTAACAACTATACCCGTAACACAAAATGCACTTATGAGCTCTGAATTGATCCGTCAAGCCACTATTTTTTTTGCAAAAATGTGAAGAATCCAAGCCACTATTTTTTTGAAAAAATGTGAAGAATCCATTTTTTGTGTTTTTAGTACTAAATTTGCTTCTTAATGCAATTTTAGCTTTGTGTTTACGTGTCTCCGGTAGTTGTTGTCGTTTCAAAGGATCCTGAAGGCAGATCAAGGCATTGAAAGACCTACTCATTGAGAAAGGCAAGTCATACCACTTTCCTTCAGCATATGTAATATGTAATTCTAGTTCGTGCAAAGTTTAAATTATTGCATCACTTTATTAATTTGCTTGCGTACATAATTGTTTTATTAGCCATTCTTATATGTATGGCCTTCTTATTTATATCATGTTTATTCTTGACAACCCTAGATAAACAAAATCAGCTAGTAAAAACTTTATATGTAGAACTCACTAAAACTTTTGGTTTATGCTTAGCTATGTTTAGAACATAGCATTTTTATGTGGGAATAATTACTGAATTTGATGATGGGTCTAGAGTGTCAAGTGCCGCTCGAATATCGACAGGCCTCTCGAGTGGGTTGCCGATTGGTTGGGAGAAAATGCTTTAGAAAACCAAAACATGTTTTTAGGTGGGGCTTAGATGTACGCTAGTTGTTTCGAACGATGCACCTCAGCCACTATGAGGATCAACCTTTCGGACTTTGTTACGAAGCATAATCGTTAACTTATTTGCAATTAAATTAGAAGTGGGCATTGATATTTTCTAACAGCAAATCTTCTAATCATCAATTTGTTTGAAATGGACGATTGGACAGAGTGTAGAGTGTAGACACTTGCATTTAGGAACGAATTAAAGCTAACAAATAATTTAGAGCAAGTTATCTAAACAATGCTGATGTATTTTTTTTTAAAAAAAATGGCGCGAATAAACCGCACATAATCATCGACCAGCCATAATGAGAAGAACGGGTCCGGCCTACCCATCACTTTATCAGCATGTGGAAGAGCATGTCGTTGCAGGCGTCCATGGCGCCGGGCAAGCACCAATGCACGCAGTCGCGCGACACCTTGAACTTGTCAGGCTGCCACAGCCGGTACTTGCTCGGGTGGGCGTCCGGCCGCTGTGCCATGGCCTCCGTCGCGTCCATCAGCATCATCCTCGCCGCTTCTTTCCCCCTCTTCTTCGCCGTCTCCGCCGCCGCCGCGAACTCCTCGACCTGTATCCGGTGCATGTCCTTCTCCATGGCGTTCATCTCCCACTCGCCGCGCCGCGCCGGCTGCGTCCGCAGGCAGTCTCCGTCCCCGTTCCACGTCCCGTTCTCGTAGTGCGACGGCGAGATCGTCCGCACGATCACCGTCCTGGTGGCGCCGCCGCCGTTGCGGCGCGTGCCTGACGACGCCGCCGTCGCCGCCCGGAGCGCGCTCCGGAAGGCCATCCGGAGCGAGTACCGGAGCGTGAGGTCGGGGACGTTCGGCGCCAGGCAGGTGTTGCACCCGAGGAGGCGGCCGCGGCGGTCGTAGAACATCGACGGCCGATAGAACCAGCTCCCGGCGGAGACGACGACGTAGTCGAACGTGCCTACGTGCGCCGCCCACCCGGCGTCCGGCTCGTCGAGGTGGAGGCTCCACAGGCCGGAGCCGCTCCCCGTTGGGCCTTCCGGGTCCGTCTCGACCGCGCGGACGAGGAACGGCGACCAGAAGGCGGCGACGGTGAAGCCGTGGCGATCGAAGCGGTACACGTAGCTGCCGTTCGTCCACGGCGCCGGCCGCTCGGCGCGCGACAGGAGGCACACCAACGAGTGCATCTGGTTCCTCGCCAGCGAGTCCCCGACGAACGCCACCGACCTGCCCCTCATTGCGGCGAGGAACCTCGCCGCGTCGAACCGCTGCAGCTCGCACCCGTCGTCCGGGCGCCACCGCCACCGGACGTACCCAAGATCCGGCCGTCCGTACCGCAGGCAATCATAGTGTCCATGGATCACCGGACAGCTCTCGCTGGTGTACGGCGGCGGCTCGCCGGCCGTGTCCGGCACCCACTCGCCCTTGAAAATATCACAACCAGACGGGTCGCCGCCCACGCCATCTGCCGTGTTCGTCAGCACCTCCGGCGCCAGCAGCAGCGGCAGCGACACGCGGCCAGGTAGGCTGACGGCGGCGAGCACCAGAACGCACGCGGTGACGGAGGCGGCGGGAAGCACATACCGTAGGCTGTAATGTGCAACTGATGGCAGCTTGATCACCTCGTGAAACTTCATCATTTGGGTCAACTTCCACACCAGAGCTAGCTCATCATGGAGATTGCTGTATATACATCGAATTTTTCTGCCATTTTTGTCACGGATATTCATTTGATTACGAAATCAGAAAATGAAGCGTGCACTTGTAATGGTGGATTCCACGCGTGTAGTTTGAGATAACCACCTGTTTATTACCAGGTCTTGGCGAAATGGAAAGAATCTAAGTGCTAAACAGGTGTGGTTGTTTGAGACCGGGGCACTGGCCACCTGTATGAGCTAAACCTAGCAGCAGCTCTCCCTTTCTATCTGATCTTTGACTGCATGTCGAGATCAGCCAACTTGAGTTCAACCACTGCTTTGAATCGGCTAGATGATTCCTAATTCTTCCAGATTTGTCACAAAATAGCAGTATAGTATCCAATTGATTGCTAAGTTTCCTGTTAGGGATAGTCATTTTACTCTGATAACCTATTTTAGTCCCGATTGTATAACCAGGACGCACAATCTAAGACTAAAGATGAGTGTTTTTAGTCCTAGTTATATAAATATGGACTTAAAAATATCGATTGATAACAGTACTAAAAACCATCTTTAGTTTTCTATTCTTACTTTTAAAAATCTCTAAAATTATGAAGTACTCTTATTTTCTCTAAAAATTTATTCTCAATCTTTTTTTCATATACCTTTTTTAGAGAAAATGACGTATAAAAATATAGCTAAAAATATAATATGTTAACCATACATATGTCTTATAGCCAACTATTAGCAAAGCAAAGGTTATGTCAAAATTTTCAACAGATTTCGTACTTAGCCAAATTCATTGAGTACTTGTAATTTTTCCCACAACAAAATATTAATTGTTGCTGACATATCTTTATTATTGCCAAATGTTTCAACTATCAAGTGTGCTGGACTCGTGTGAAATGTGCGGGTGCTCACCTCTTTGGACATGAAGCCTGCAACGACTTACTCCTATATTTATTTAGGAAAAACTTATTGTCTCCTCAATATGTAACTCTGTGACTCCATCTGAGTATATGTAGAAACTTTGATCGATTTGTGTAATATCACCAAAATACTTTTGCAAAAAAAATGGCAACACCTCTCTTCCTCCTCCTCTTTTTGGTAGCAATGGCTCGGGCTGAAGGAGAAAGAAGGCATATAAAAAGAAAATGATCTTTAGTACCGATTGATTTTACCAACCGATACTAAAGACCGGTTGATGGTACCAACTGGTACTAAAGATCAATATAATATTTAGTACCGGTTGGTAACATCAACCAATACTAAAGTGTTGATCTTTAGTGGTACTAAAGAGCCCAGAGGGCCTGTCACGGTCTGACAAGGTTGAGCCGGAACTAAAAATAATCTTTTAATATTGGTTGATGTTACCAACCGATACTAAAGATTGTACAGTGCCGTGGAGCTTTTTAACCGGTACTAAAGAATATCTTTAGTACCAGTTGATAATAAAGCCAAAATATTTGTGTTTTTGGGTATCACGACGAAAGATCAGTTCTCCAGTAGTGGTTTGTTCTGAATATTTAGCAACATTGGGCCTCATGTCGATTTATAGGCCCATTCATTATGGAATCACATTGGGCGATTCCTTGTGCTTTGCTATGGGAGTTACGAAGCAATCTTCAATATGTTTTTTAACAATCAAGCTAGGAATAAAAAGGATGTTAGTTATTAACAACAAATTAAATTGGTTTATCAAGTCATGTTTGGAGAGAAATAAATTCAGTAAATTCTGTAAGAGTTGTAGATGAAATATTATTGTTGGCCAAAATTTGCATTGCAGGAAGCAGAAGATAGAAAAAAATGATGAAACATCAGGGTTATCAGTACTAACCATCAAACAAACAAATGATACCCACGCTTTGATACAGAATATATTGGTAGGTAGTATCATAAAAATGATGGTTAGATATATTGAAATATTATGAAAATGATGTGAGTGGTGATGATAGGATATGCTTGCATGTTGATTTGTAGAATTCAATAGATTATTTTACATGTTTGCATGAGCTTTGATAGGTAACTATTGTTAGTGGATGATGATGTGACATGGTTGCATGTTGAGCTTTAGACTTAGTGTGTTGTAATTTTATAGAAGGTATAGATAAGAGTTAGGGCTAGTTTGGTTTGGTGCCAAATTGTGAGCTACCAATTCATTGGTAATTTTCAATAGTGTTTTTGATGTTGTGATTGGTGCCAATTTTTACCACATCATATCTTAGGTAGTAGAAAATTTGTCCACCAAAATTTAGATGTGCCAAAAGTTGTCTAAAGGTTGTCTCAAAGACGATTATGTAGAGGTTGTTTTTTGTATGAGGGATGGCTCATTGACTCCTTATCTCTTCGCACTGGTCTCCTTGATCACCACACATATAAGGTAATATGGCATTTTGGAGCTAATGCTTAAGCTTATTGTAGCTCAATCTATTAACTTATTAAAGTAACAAAAAAACAAGCCTTCACATTCACTCGATGGCCTAAAAATTCTCATATTAATAAAAATAGAGTCCACAAAGAAATATTAGAAGAGAAGACTAGAATCGATACCGGTATACAATTCAGGACTAATTGAAATTCTGAATTAAAAAGTAAGAAAAATCAAAAGTAGAGGTTAGAGTCCACATAGAAATACAATTTATAACTAAAATTGAAATTAAAAATAAGAAATATTGAAAGAAGAGTTTAGAGTCCACATAAAAATATAATTTGGAAATAAGAAAAATCAAAATTAAGAAATAAGAAATATTGAAAGAAGAGTCTATAGTCCACATAGGTATTTAGAACTAACTGAAAGTCAGAATTAAAAAATAAGAAAATTAAAAGTATATTTTTAGTCTATTTAGAAATACAATTTAGAAATAACTAAAATTCAAAATTTTAAAAATAAGGAAGATGGGGAGAAGAGTGTAGAGTCCACATAGGAATATAATTTAGAAATAACTAAAATTCGAAATTAAAAATAAAAAATATTAGAAGAAGAGTCTAGAGTCCATATAGGAATACAATTTATAAATAATAAAAATTTGTGATTTAAAAATTAAGGAATATTAGAAGAGAAATCTAGAGTCCATATAGAAATATAATTTAGAAATAACTGAAATTCGATAATTAAAAATAAGAAATATTGAAAGAAGGGTTTAGAATCCATCTGGGAATAAAATAAATAATGGAAATTCATAATTAAAAAATAAAAAGTATTGGAAGAAGAGTTTATGTCCATATAGGAATAAAATATAGAAATAACTAAAATTAAAAATTAAAAAATAATTAATAACTATCACATATATATAATACAATATGAATATTACACTTTAGTTAGTTTAGTAAAGTTAGTACTTTTAAAATTATATTACCATTTTAATATATTTTAATAATAAAATGTGAATATATATGCTATTATGTGAGAAAAATATAAGGATGCTAGCTGTGTAATCTGCGTGGGCCAGGTTTATCAAAACTAAACTAATAGAGGATATCAAATAGAACCAATTGTGCATCCCCAACCAGGCTCGCAATATCCTGCATGACTCATGCTAGCCTGGCTGAGTGTACCCAGGCAATCAAACGAGACCAAAAATGTTTGAATTCAGTTTATGCAACATGCTAGAAATTCACATGGATCATGCACAATGTTTTTGAAATTCTAATGTGAATTAATTTCACGAGTAAATGATTTTTTAATCTATTTGACACATCAATAACCTGGCTAGCTAGTTAAGCTAGCTTTGCGATCCGAGCAGCATGTGGGAGAGCATGTCGTTCCAGGCGTCCACGGCGCCGGGGACGCACCAGTGCACGCAGTCGTTGGAGATGGTGAAGTACTCCTTCATCCATCCCTTGCGCCGCGTCCACCCCCTGTACCTGCTTGGGTGCGCGTCGGCCCGCAGTATCATCGCCTCCGTCGTGTCCATCAGCATCATCCTCACCGCGCCACCGCTCGCCGTCGCTGACCTTTTCGCCGCCTCAAACTCCTCCACCTGCACCCACGCCCCATGTACCGGCGATCAGATCGAAGACACGTCCCTACCAAGAAGAGGAAGAAAGGATCACTGGATCCATGGAAAAAAAAAAGAATCGAGAACCTGCAGCGTGTGGAAGTCGAGCTCGACGCCCTGCAGCGTCTTCTCGCCGCGACGGTACGGCCGCGTCCGGACGCAGTTTCCGTCCTTGTTCCACTCCCCGCCCTCGTACTGCGACGGCGACACGGTCCGCAGCACGGCGGTGACGCCGCCGCCCCCGCCCGCCACGGCGCGGAGCGTGGCGCGGGTGGCCATGCGGAGCGCGTACCGCAGCGTGAGGTCGGTGACGTTTGGGAGCAGGCAGTGATGGCAGCCGACGAGCCGACCGGCCTCGTACAGCATCGACGGCCGGTAGAACCAGCTCGACGCCGACACGACGGCGTAGTCGAACGCCGGGACGTGCGGCGCCCACACGGCGTCGGGCTCGTCGAGGTAGAGGTTCCAAATGCCCGTGTGCGCCGGCCCGTCGGGGTCGACGAGCTCGTTCCGGACCAGGAATGGCGCCCAGAAGCTGAGGACGGTGAAGTTGTAGCCGCCGCCGTAGTGGTACACCGTGTGCTCGCTGCTCGGCCAGCTCGTCATCGGCTCCGCAGCCTGCAGGCCAACAGAACGTCACACCCTTTGCTGCTGGCCCCATTTCTGACCGTCCGATCAAGCGATCAACGGTTCATATCCAAAGTTATTACTGTAGCAAATCCGGGACAGTTTTTACCCTGGTCAGTAGACAGATGAGGGAGTTCATGTGGTTCCTTGCGAGGGAGTCCCCGATGAAGGCCAAGGTCTTGCCCCTCATGGCGGAGAGGAAGTGCGCCGGGTCGAGACGAGGGAGATCGCAGCCATCGGGCCGCCACCGCCATTGCATGAACTCGAGGTCCGGCTTGCCGTACTTCATACAGTCGTAGTGCTCGTGGATGACCGAGCAGGTGTCGTTGGTGTAGTAAGGTGCATCAGGATCCGGCACCCACTCTCCCTTGAATATGTCACAGGCCTCACCGTCGACTTGCCACCCATCGGAGGAGGAGGAGAAAGGAGAATTGGATAGCCAGTTGGAGAATGTTCGCGGCTTATTAATCGGGAAGGGAAAGTATGTGTTAGAGACGGCGAGGACGGTGACGAGTAGGAAGAGAGAGATGGCCGGGATCAAGCACCTGCCGTTGTAGTAGTGCTTCTTGACACGAAAATTGGAGACACTATTAAGAGGCGCCATTGTCACTGTGTGAGAATATTGAGTGTGAAACAGATTTCATTCAGGTGTATATATATGTGTTTGTTGCAGTTAGTTCTCAGCTCCTTGCTTCTGCACATACAATTGCCTCATTGGTCAGGGATAATAATCCAGAGTATTTGGAAGGTGACTGGGAAGCGAATTGTGCATCATATCCCACTTCATCCACTTCCATGAAACACAAGTGTTATCATCGGCATCGTCCTTAGCTATCCAGTTCGGTTAGGGGGAGGCAATTTGCAAGAAAAATGTTTTAAAACCTTCATGCATGCGTGAAATGATTTCAAGTTAAAAAAATTATGAAAAACTTGCGTGCTTGTTTTTACAAACGTTCTAAATAGTTCAAACAAATTCTGAAAACCTTATGATAATATTGCTTGGGTCACATCTCCCTCCACAAATACAAAACGCCAAATTTAATTTACAAGTAGAGGGATAAAAATAACAGATCAGACAAAAAAAGTGCATCCTGATTCCTAGTTAAACTTGTTATGTTGCTATCTTCGTATATGTGTATATAGGACGAATTTGCCTTTCGTGGAGAGATATATATTTTCTTCGGCCATAGATAATTGGTATTGAGAACAAAAATAACAAATTCGGGTATAAATAGTACCACTACTTTTTATATCCGAATTTATTTTTTTATATATCAATGTATAAGTTAATAAGTTAAGTTTGTTTCTCAAATTTTATAGAGTGACTAGCAAAATGCCCGTGCATTGCAACGGGACGACGACGCAGGGAGAAAAGTAGACGGAGGGCGAAGGTCCAGGCGGCGACGCGGGAGCTCCGAGCGGCGACGGGAGGAAGGGACGCAGGCGCGACGTGGGGCGCGGCGTGGATGGGGACGAAAGAGAGGGACGCAGGAGGTCTTTTTATTTTTGTTGTTAGTCATTTATATATAACTTTGAAAGCAAGGGTGTCTTTAACTTTGTGTACCACTGAAACTTGATTAAGAAATAGTATCATATAGACATTTAGTCTAAGTTAATTTAATTTCACCAAATTAAGTCAAAAATATAATGAAAATAGATATTGACTTACTGATACTTTAAACCGATTAGAAATTTGGTAAAAATTTAAAATATTTACGACTAGGATATTATTAGTTAAAGAAGTATATTGATGAATAAGATAAGTTGCATGTTATCATCAATAGGCATGTGAACCCTTGCATCTCTTTATAATTTACTTACCCTGACTATGGTCAAACATCACAGCCAATGAGGCCTGATGTAGCCTATAGGACCTGTCTGTGATTTACCACAAATATGGGACTAAAATATAAAATCGCCAAAAGCTACAGGATGTCGTCTTCCTCCCGTCCTCACGCGGAAGATGACAGTGCTCGGCCATGCCTTCAGCCGCCGGCGATAGGAGGACGTCAGGGAGGCATCCTGCCTCACATGTGCTTCTCTCCCTTGTTCGACGGCGACGCGCTAGCTCACGCGTGCAACATGTGCTCGGCGCCGCTCAGGGCAATGCACGGCGAGGCAGGAGGCGCGTGAGTCGGGCTCGCCTGTTGAAGGTGAGGAAAGTGAGGCAACAATGAAGCGAGAGGTTATACGGATCAGAAATTTTATAGATTTGGACGAAAGAAATGATTTGATGATCGAAAAGTTATAGATTTTTTAAGTAGTTAAGATAAGCTCTATCGTACGTATAACTGGTTTTTTTTAAATAGCCAGGCGGACTGCGGGTTAATTTCGGAAAAACTCAAGGGTTTTCTGCAAAATAGTCAGGTAAAACAAAATTTTGGGTGAAAACACTACTTTCTTTATAGATAGTTAGAGTGATATATGTATACTAGCAAAATGCCTGTGCGTTGCTACGGGACGACAACGTAGGGAGGGAAGCAGACGGAGGACAAAGGTCCAGACGGCGACGCGGGAGCTTCGAGCGGCGATGGGAGGGAGGGGCGCAGGCGCCGCGCGGATGGGGACGGAAGAGAGGGACACAGGAGGTCTTTTTTTCATCCAAGCCCTTCTTTTCTTTTCAGCATTGGGACTGTGGGTTAATTTTATAAACACTCAATGAGTTTTCTGCAAAAATAGCTCCTTTTTCTTCTTTAACTGGGTTTTTTTAAATAGCCAAGCGGACTGCGGGTTAATTTCGGAAAAACTTAAAGAGTTTTCTGTAAAATAGCCAGACAAAATAAAATTTAGGTGGAAACACTACTTGCTTTATAAATAGTTATAGATTATAGATTATAGATATAGATAGAGAGAGTATGAATGTTAACAAATTTTCTAAATAGATGTTCATAACTATTTAAATGGTTTTAGAATAACGAGCGAACATCCTCTCGAGGGTTTAAACAGTCCCCATTAAAGCCGTTTGCAGAGAAATGACAATGACACAAGAAATCCACTTCCCGGATTGCGCACATATCCCAACTTGATCCACTTGTGATAAAAACCAGAAGGTTATCATCGGCGTGAACCTTCCCTATCCAGCACGGCGGCCGTATGAAGCTGAGCTGATTGGCTAATTACTTGATTGTTAAAGCTTGCAAACTGCAATTGTGGATACGTCATTAGGCACAGCAGTGGCCAGAGTGGAATTCTACACAATGTGCACTTCTAAATAGATAGAAACGATAGAGATGTACTCCAGTCTAAGAAGTGGCGAACTGAACCTATCATCATCCGTTTCCATTCATTAATCTCATCAACAAGTAAAGAACAACTACAAGATCAAACAGAAAACTCTCATGATTGATGGTGCAGCAGCAATTGGAGCAACATCTCGTTCCACACATCGATCGGGCCAGGCAGGCACCAGTGCACGCAGTCGTTGTACAGCGTCACGTTCTCGTGCGCCCAGTGCCCGTACCGGCTCGGGTGCCCGTCCGCCCGTACCACCATCGCCGCCGTCGTGTCCATCAGCAGCAGCCTCGCCGCGCCCCCGCTCGCCGTGGCCGCCGCCTCCGCCCTCCTGAACTCCTCCACCTGCGCCGTGTGGAAGTCGAGGTCCAGCCCGGCCATCCGCGCCTCGTTCGCCGCGTACGGCCGCGTCCGCCGGCAGTCGCCGCCCTTGTTCCACTCCCCGCCCTCGAAGTGCGACGTCGGCGACAGCGTGCGCACGATCGCCGTGCCGTTGAAGCCGGCGGTGAGCGCGCGCAGCGCGGTGCGGAACGCCACGCGCAGGGAGTAGCGGAGCGTGAGGTCGGGGACGCCCGGGACGAGGCAGTAGTGGCAGGCGACGAGGCGGCCGGCCTCGTAGAACATGGACGGGCGGGTGAACCAGTTCGCCGCGGAGACGATGGCGTAGTCGAAGCCCGCCACGCCGGCCAGCCAGGCGGCGTCCGGCTCGTCGAGGTAGAGGTCCCACAGCCCGCCGGCGGGGTTGGACTGGTTCGCCGTGACGAGATACGGCGACCAGAAGACGGCGATGGTGAAGTCGTGGGACTCGTAGTGCATCGTCCTGAACCCCGGATTCGTCGTCTTCGAGACGTCCTTGGGGTACTCCACCTTAAAAAAAAAGAGGCATTTTTACGCAGATTAATCCAGTACTTTGTACAAAATATCACAATTTTTACGCGGATTGGCAAAAAGATCACAATTTTTGTTTCGGGGATTAATCCTGAAAATTTATGTAAGAAATGTAGTACCAAATATTTTGTTACCTTGGAGAGTAGGCACATGAGCGACTGCATATGGTTCCTGGCGAGCGAGTCGCCGACGAACGCCAGCGACCTGCCCCTGACGAGCTCCAAGAACGCCGCCGCGTCGAACCGCGGCAGCTCGCACCGCTCCGGCCGCCACCGCCACCGCAGGAAGCCGAGGTCCGGGCGGCCGTACTTCATGCAGTTCTGGTGCTCCTGGATCAACGGGCAGCTCGTGTTCGTGTAGTACGGCGCCGCGCCGCCGTCGCCGTCGCCGTCGTCATCCGGCACCCACTCGCCGCGGAAGATGTCGCAGTCCCTCGGTACCCGTGCGACGACGATCGGGGGCGCGGGCCGCGCGCTCCTCGAAGAGTAACCGGACGGCATCGACGCGTCGCTGATGCTGTGGTTGGGCTCGTCTCTTTCGAGGAAAGAAGGGCGTCCCGCCGTGAGGACGACGACGACGACAACGGCGACGACGGCGAGCGCCGGGAGCGACGACACCGCTCTGGGCCTAACGACATGAAGCTTCTTCCTCATTGGCAACGTCGTGGTATGTATGTACAGAAGCAGCCAAGCAGCAGCAATGGCGATTTGCGTCGCAGGTGAGACGGTTATTAGTTCGATCGCTGCAGCTATATCTGAACGGCGATCGCTGCAGGTGGTCACGTCGTCGTTGCACTTTGTCGCGTGGTTGATGGGGGGTATTATTCCAGGGGCTTGGAAGCAATGTCTGGTTGGGCGCACGTGACGGCGGTGTAAGCAGCGCAGTTTGTTTAAGGCAAAAAGTGCGCTTTGGCCCGCGTTTGGGGTCCTGGATCGGTGTAGTGTAGGGAGATGAAATTTGTCCGGTCACGTGAAGGGCAAGTGGATGATGGTGTCAGTACCAGCCGATTTTGATAAGAACCTAGCTTTGGGAAACAGAATCAATCTAAGCAATCGATCAAAAATTTTGAATCGGCAGCTATATTTTTTACTCTCTTCGTTTCAAAATAAATAAATTTTTTTATTTCCTCCCTTCTAAAATAAATAAAATAAAATATTATTTATTATGATACTGTTTACATATATTGTACTATATAATATTTTAATTTATTTAAGATTGATTTATTTTGAAATGAAACGTGCTCTAAAACGGGCCATGCTCAGAATGCAAAGGAAAAACGCCAAAAACGGGCCGGCACGGTACAGCAGATGAGGGTGCTGGCCGCGCGCGTGCGGTTTGTTGTGCAGGAAGGGCATCAATATGTCACGTAAAGCGGAATCAAAGCGCCTCAACGCAAACTGCCATGATTCGAAGCACCAAGAGCTGAGCATTTTTAGAGTGCGAACCAACAGGAACAGACACAATCCCCATGTCAAGTACGAGCATATCATGCATTCTTTTTGCTGTGAGAAAAAAGAATTAACAATCGCCCTGTGGCTGCTGTGGCCCAGTTAAAAAACAATACACGTAGACGATGGATGAGTCATGAGTGGCTTTGGGGCTTTTTTTTTTCCCAATAATCCTTGCCAACAAAGTTTGACTGACATAGTCAAACCCCCATAAGGCCCCAGTAATGGACAACCCACTGGGCTGGCCTAGTCAGAAACGTGGAGCGCGCGGCCTAGTTTTCTCCCGAATCTGGAGCCTCGCATCTGCTTAACTTGGACGGCTACGACCGGTGTGTCTCGCCCGCGCGCGGTTGCAGGGCGGTTTCGTTGATCAACAAGCCACAGGTTTGCTTGTCAATATCCTGATACGGACCAAGGTGATACGATATCGATCTCACATTCTATGCTATGGTATATTTACTTTATTATCATTTTTAATTCTACTTACAAAAATAAACTAAACATTACCAATACCATCCTACCAAAATTTGGTGGTTTTGAAACTTTCCTCTCACAAAAACAATATCACTAAATTTTAGAAAGACATCAAACTAAATACATCTAACACTATCAAATTTGGACAACACCAAAACAATTTGATAAGATTGATGAGGACATCAATATCATCTATATATTCGTGTCTACGTAAGTACAACTTTATGGTCCTATATATATGTCAACTCAACTAAGTGAGTTCATGTCCATCTTATTCATATTATGGAGACGTGTGCAGTTTTGTTTTACTTAGGAATGATGGAAAGAATCAAAACAGGAGAGGATTCGTGCGGACTGGAATCGGAGTGCAGTACAACACCAACTTGTGACTACCATCACAACTTCATACAGACTTTGTTTTTAGGCGTGCAAACACTTCATGGAAAGCTTATTAAGTCTTTCAAATGAATCTGACTTCATATCTATATCAGTTCAGGTGAGGGTGCAATCATGATTTTACTACCGAGTCCTTTTCTATACACGGTGCTGCATCATCTTATTTGGGCCCAATAGGTTGTGTATCAAGTTGGGACCATTAGAGACGCGTCCTAGGGTTAGAGCACAACCCCAACATATGTGTGGTCGTTTTCCCTCTTCTTAAACACTTAGCCACCGTCAAGAAAAATCGGGTTTCTTTTATGCAAGTTTAGCTTTCGCTATTTCGCTGTACACTCATGTGTTTGATCAACCACCCGTCTACTTATTTTCGGAACCCCACTATAATTGAGATTCAATTTGAGACTCTCACATACATCTCATAATTCAGTGCTTGTTTTACTTGTTCTTGATAGTTCTTCGATTGCTTGTAGGACGAGTGCCCTAGTGGCCAGCGTCGCACACCGCAAGATCATGGCCACCATTGGAGGTGGTGTACTGGTTCTTAAGGCATAGTGTCCTTGAATGGTTGTAGTCAAGCCGTGAACATTGTCTCCAATCCCCAATCGAGTTATCTATTTTCTCTCATCGAAAGATCGAGAACTAAACCCTTGCGGGTTCACATCAGGTGGTATCAGAGCGCGGTTGATCGGTGAGAGACTTCTTTTCCTTCACTTTTTTTATTTACCTATAGTCCAGAAAAGCCAAAAAAATATATAGTAGATTTTTTTGTGTAATCCTCTAAACCCTTGAGCCTTGTTACTAGTACTACTTGGTTGGGCTTGATGAGTCTTTGATTGTGTCAATTTTGTCAAGTTGTTGGTTTTAGTTTTAGTTCTTTAGAGTTTTGAGTTATTGTTAGTCTAGTCATGACCGTGTGCTATAATATATTCCCTTTGTTCACCGAGTCTGAGTGCTAACATGTGTTCAGTTTTGTCTCTTGTGTTGAGTCCGAATTGAATTTTGTAATAGTTCATGTCAGAATTGCTTACTTGATAGTATTTCTGAGTATTGTTACTGTTGTGTTGGTGTTAGAAAACTTGAAGTGCTCATATCCACATTCAACTTACTTGAGAGAGAGAGAGAGTGTGTGTGTGGTGAGTTGTTCTGTTGAAGTCTTTTGTAACATAAATAGTTTCGAGGTTCCTGAAAAAAAGAAAAAAGGAAGAAAAAAGGGGGAAAAAAAGAAAAAAAGGGGTTTTAGATTAAAGTTTAGTCATCGCTACTTTACCTTGTACTTACGCGTGTCAACTAGACCGTCTAATTACTCGTCTTCAGAACCCCACTTTATCATGAGGTTTAATTCCTAGTTGCAATTCAGATTGCTTTTATCTTGTTCTTGCTTGTTTCTTCGATTTGCTTGCAGGAATAAGATTGATTTTCATCGGCAAGATCAACAATCCATGAAAAGGTGTATCGATCGCAAAGGTACAACACAATGTCTTGTACGGTTGTAGTCGAGCCGTCAATATTTCTCTCAAATTGTAGCTATCTCAACTCATCAAAAGATTGGGTCAATTAGAACTATGAGCGTATCAAGTGAAGCTCGGGCTTTGTCAAGTGGTATCAAAGCTAGATTTATTCCTTTTTACTATGTACATGACCTGTTAAACAAATTGCAACAATTGAGACATGGCGCTAAAAATATAGAAATATTATCGGAACCGCAAATGAGTATGTTGCATTGTGACTTAGAGGAAGACGAGGAACCTGCTATGGCTAGATTTTTTGGTGGATTAAATAGAGAATTTCAGTACATCCTAGCTTACAAAGATTACACTAACATAACCCATTTGTTTCATTTTGCTTGTAAAGCTGAAAGGGAAGTGCAGGGACGATGTTGCTGGTGCCAAGACTAATTTTTCTGCAGGAAAATCTACATCATGGCTGCAAAGGACGACTACTCCTCAGGCTGAACGTAATCCTTCCCCATCTTCCACACCAAGTTGGTCAACATCTTCTCCATCCAGCGACAAACCACGTGGTCCTCCTACTAGTTCAACGACAAAGACGTCCAAGCAGCCTGCCGCGAGTGTTTCTTCCATTGCATCCACAGGTAGAACAAAAGGCATTCAACATGACTGCCTGTCACGTCCAGAAATTTAGCCAAATTTTCAGACTATTTTGTGTTTTAAATCTCTGTCCAGGAATCAACCAGGGCACACAAAATGACAAATCAATAAACAGATCCAAACATAAAATAAAGCGTAGAATACTTACAGCAGAGGCACTTAGTCCTCGCACCGAAAAGAGAACAGAAGTGGAAAATAAGAACGATCCTAGCGGGGCTTCAGCTCTACTCCACAAACAAACTCAACTAGGGTATGAGCCTTGGTCTTCTGACTTTGTCTTCAACACAGAAGCACTACACTTCTGGAAAGGAGGAAATTGCAAGGCTGAGTACAACCACCGTACTCAACAAGCCATGTCGATAATGCAGACGTGCAAGGGGAGGCAAAGGGAGGCTCGGGCCATTTGCATAAAGGTATTTGTAAACCTTTCTAGTTTAAAACATGAAAATATTGATTAATTAAGTCAATGTTAACTCTTCACTGAACAACGCTAAACAACGTTGAATAGGCCCAACCATTCCACCTGAACTAAACCAGTTCCATTAAGACAAATTATTAAAGGTAGGACTAATCACGGTGAATCTGGTCGATTGCCCATAACCGTGGGCACGGCTATTCGAATAGTTCTACTCTGATCAGAGATGTACAACTGTACCCACAAGACACAATCCACCGTATGTCACCATGCCATGCCTGACACGTCACCATGCGAGTGATTGTGACAAGGCCCTTCGCATAACTCTCCCTGAACAAGCGATACCACACTGCAGGTTTCGCCCTCACCCCTAAATCAGGGGTAGGCAGCCCTCCTTTTTGCCTAGGTGAATCCGAAAGCCGCATAGAACTTGTTCGGTCCATCCAAACTCCATCACGCCCACCCTTGCCGGGGTACGTCAGTCAGGGAAAAGCTACACTATAAGTCCGACAGTTTCCCATTCTTACTTGTGATAAGTACGGTAAGTCTTTCAGGGTTTGTCGCGAACCGGTCCTTAATTGTCATGGGTGCGACAAGCAAAACCATGCACCCACAGCCCACCATTAAGTCATATTTTAGTGGGATAATTATGACCAATAAACATGGCCAAATGTCTCGAGCTCGTAGCTCATATTAATGTGATTATCCCATTAAGTGAGCTAGTGGTAATTAAGCATGGCTAAGCGTAAATAATTCTAGCAAGGTCATGTAAGTGATGCAAGCCAGTCAAATTATCACCTAGGTTTGACAAGAAATGGTTATCAAGTTGTTAACGCCAAAATTTGGTAAGCCCTGGAGTCTCTATCGGCTAAGTGTTCATATCGATTTAAAGCACAATCGACTGAGAGTTCCACGTCAGCCGATGGAGGATCAATATCTTCAGCAGTCGGATTCTGGTTAGATTCGGTTTGGAAAGATCTTATCCAGAAGACACCTAGTTCAAGAAGGATAAGACTTGTATCTATTAATTAGGATAAGTTTGTTAACTTTCTATTTTATCTTTAGAAAAGTGTGTTAGTATCCGGTAAGAATTCAGTTTGTTTTCTTTTATCTTTAGAAAAGTTTGAATTGTAATCTGTTAGGATCTTTATTAGCCTACGGGTATAAATATGTAAGCCCGGAGTCCATGTAAAAAAATCCTCACGATCAATACAACTCGGTGCATCGCCACCTTTTTACTTTTTGCTACTTTGTTCATCATCCGGCGGAACTTGGCACCCAACGCGGGGCTACATCGGCTTCGATCTCCGGTGAAGGGGTAAGTCCAAGGTCGTGCTGGCCCAGGTATATCTTATCTATCTTTAGTTTCATTACCGTTCACAGATACATCGGCTTAGTTAGAATTTTCTCGGTTAGGTCTGATATTCTGATCAAGTCGATGTTTCTGTAAATGTAATGTCGCTTTAGGTAGATTTGTTATATCCATCACATTAGACAGATCTATCGGGTCCTCGAGTATTAGATTATCATATATAATCTCGTGCTGTATTGGTTAGGTCCGACCTACTAGATTGTTATCTATAATCTAAGTCTTGTTAAGCCGATAGGTTCATGCTAATGTTTCATCTGAGGGTTAGCCAGTCTTATCATATGTCTCTGTTAATCTAGTCCTAGTATCTCAATTTAGTTCTATCGGTTGTTTCTCGCTTTGGAATTTCTGCCGATACCGGTTAAATCATTATATTAGATTAGATTAGCTTAGGCAACAAACACCCTGAAAATCAGTCAAGGGCTTGATTGTCTAGATGTTACATTTCTTTTCATACTTAGTGCTGCATCAGTTCAGTTTGACTTAATAAGTCGTGATTAGAACCGTAATCTCTAGCTTGCCTTTTGGCTGCCACTAAGGGTTTCGTCGGAGTTTCAGCCGACGAGTTATCTGGACATCGGTATCGGCTGGAATCACACAATCGGCTATCAACAGATCGGCTGTTTTGATTATCGGCCTATCGGCTGATATGATTTATGCTCTACTATTTTGCATATCTTGTTAGTGGCAGGATCAAACTGACTGGCACGCCTGCAATTCATCAATTTTAGGAGCTGCATTGGAGCTAAGCAGATCTTCCAGACCAGCATGTGTTTTTCACGCCAACACATTCTTGGCACACTTGGACATCGGAAGGAGTGTGATTTTTGGCGTCAACACAAGTAAACAAGGCACAAGCAAGTAGATAGGTAATTCCCTAATCCCATGTAATTAGCAAAATATGAAATTTTATTTGCAAATGAGAAAATATTTTATAAAGTGGGATCAATATGCTTCAAGGTGGAATGCTTCTTCAAACAATCTTCCAAACCCTTTTCCTCACGAGCGCAAACGTTCGAAACGGCAAAGTCTATACGTTGGCACACAAAACAAGGAAAAACCTTAATAAAAATCAAATAAACAGTACATAAAAAGTAAACAAACATGTATAGCACAATTTTAAATGAATTTTGCAAGTTGAATGGCCTAATTTGGAGTTCGTATGAATTAGATATGAATTTTAGAAGTTTTGGACCATTTAACTGAATTTCTGAAAATTAAATTGATTTATTGCATAATTATTAGTTATTTTTTCAAAGAAAAAGGTTGTTGCTGACGTCAGCGAAGGAGGGCGTGCGGGGGTCCACGGTGGACCGACTCCACCGCCCGGCGGAGGCGCACCACATGGCGCTTGCGTGGCACCTACACGGCAGCCATGTGAGCGGCCACATGGGTGGCTGGTGCCACGGTGGCACTGCCACACAGATGGCCTGAATCCATCCACCGGATGGATCCGATGGCTGGGAAGAGGAGCGGCACAAGTGCGGTTGGCGGCGAGGCGGACGACGGAAGAGGCAGGAGCGATGCACGGACGCGTGCGCTCTAGCGTGACGCGACGGACAGGATCGGTGGCTCGGGAACAACGTCTAGGAGAGAGAAAAAGAAAGGGAAGATAGAATGGGAAGGTGCTCACCGAAGAACGGCCGGTGACGGAGAAGAAGACAACTAGCGACGGGTTTTGCGGGCGGAAATTTGGGGAAAAGCGGTGGCCGATTATCCTTGGGCAAGGGCGGAGCCGGCGGTGGTGGCGCGGTGGCTCAGCGAGCGGCGGAGGTGGGGGAAACAGCGGCGGCTTGAGGTTTGACGGCGCGAGCGTGAGAGAGAGCCCGGGAGCGGCAATTGGCTTGGGGAAAAAGTGTGTCGGGGCTAGGGGATGGTTTATATAGGCCTAGGAGGCACGAACATGGCCGGGAAGCACGGATATGGCGGCAGCAACGTGGCGACATGATTGGCAGGTGACCGGGAATAGCAGATCTGACCGTTCCGATCCATGCGCGCGCGCCACAGACGTGGGGGAGGTGGCACGAGGTGCGGAGCGGCGTGGGCGACATGGGGCGATGCTGGAAGGGAGCAAGGTTGCGGGGAGTGCAGTGGCGTGGCGCGGCGGCCAGGAGTTGTGAACGAAGGTTTTGATGACAGTGGGCCCCACCTGTCTGTCCCCAACTGGGAGCGGGAGGGAGAGTGAACTTGTGGCGCCGGCTGGGCCTCAGCTCAGGCTGGCCCAGTTGAGAGGAGAGGCAGGCGCGCGTGCGAAGGGGAAAAGGGAGTGGGTCGGCGCTCGGGCCAGACCGAGGGGGAGAGAAAAGGACGGCTGCGGGGAGGAAGATTAGGCTTTTGCGGAGATGGGCCGGCAGCGGCCCAAGCATAGGAATAGGGATTTTAATTTGTTTTTTTGTTTAATTGCATAAATGAACTTTGTAGTATTAAAATTATTCCTAGAGCTCCAAAATTTCACGGAAAATTTCGAGAGTATTTTAGGGCATGGAGAATATTACAAAAATATTTTCAGCCATGATTTTTAAAGGAAAATTTAATTTTATTATTAATTTCACTTGATAATTTATTTTTCTTTTAAATATAATTTCTAGAAATGTATTATTAAATGAATTTTTATTCTAAACAAAAATTGGGGCGTGACACTTCCCTAGCAAGCATGTTTTGGTAGTCAAAGATTATGATGAGTATTCGTTTGATAGTGATTTTGATGAAGATACACTTGCTTTGCTTGCAACTGACCATGCAGATAATGAGGAACGACCAAAAAAGCATATTGATGTTGATGATGCAGAGCACTATGAGAGCCTCATTGTGGAGCAAGTGCTTAGCACACAAATAAAGAAGGCGGAGCAAAATCAGCGACACACGTTGTTTTAAACAAAGTGTGTGTCATCAAAGAGCGTTCTTACCACATAATCACTGATGGAGGTAGTTGCAACAACTTGGCCAGCAGCGAGATGGTGAAGAAGCTTGCAGTCAGCACCAAACCACAACCACATCCATATGACATTCAATGGCCGAACAACAGTGGTAAGGCAAAGGTAACTAAGCTGATGCAAATTAATTTTGCTATTGGATCATACCATGATGTTGTTGAATGTGATGTTGTGCCTATGCGAGCTTATAATATTTTGTTAGGTAGACCATAACAATTTGATAGGGATTCTATGCATCATGGTAGATCAAATCGGCATTCTTTATGTATCATGGTAAGAAAATTATGTTGCATCCCATGTCTTCTGAAGATATCGTGCATGATAATGTTGCTAAAGCTGCAAAAGCCAAAAGTGAGAACAATAAAAATGCCTAGTCTGTTGCTGATAAAAAATGAGATAAGCTTGAAAGGAAAAGGCTTACTTGCTACCACATATGACATTAATGAATTGATTACTTCACCTTTGATTGCCTATGCTTTGGTATACAAATATGCTTTGATTTCACTTCACGATATGCATCATTCTTTGTCTCCTACTATTGCTAACATTTTGTAGGAGTACTCTAATGTCTTTCCAAGTGCATTACCATTGTGGTTGCCACCACTTCGAGGGATTGAGCACCAGATTGACCTAATCCCTAGTGCTTCATTGCCCAATCATGCGCCATACAGAATGAACCCGGAAGAAACAAAAGAGATTCAGCGTCAAGTGCAAGAACTACTTGAAAAAAGTCATTATGCTGTTTTGGTTATTCTAGTGTCTAAGAAAAATGGATCATGGCGTATGTGTTTTGATTGTAGAGATATTAACAATATCACCATTCGATATTGTCATCTTATTCCACGTTTAGACGATATGCTTGATGAATTGAGTGGTATTGTTGTGTTTTCGAAGGTTGATTTGCATAGTGGATACCATCAGATTCACATGAAACTGGGAGTTGTTGGAAACTGCTTTCAAAACTAAGTCCAGTTTATATGAGTGGTTAGTTATGCCTTTTGGGTTAACTAATGCACCTAGCCCTTTCATGATGTTAATGAACGAGGTTTTGCATGTTTTCATTGAAAAATGTGTTGTATATTTTGATGATATATTGATTTAGAGCAAATCTATGAATGAAATTCTTGATCACTTACGTGTTGTTTTCAATGCTTTAAGAGATGCACGCTTATTTGGTAACCTTGAGAAGTGCACTTTCTGCACAGATCGAGTTTCTTTTCTTGGCTACATTGTCACTCCACAGGGATTTGAGGTTGATCAAGTTAACCGTTTTGTGAAGGACTTTAGCACTATTAATGCACCATTGAATGAGCTTACAAAGAAGGGAGTGTCTTTTTCTTGGGACACGTCACAAGAGTACGCCTTTCACATGCTAAGTTGACACATGCACCTCTCCTCCAACTTCTTGATTTTAAGAAGACTTTTAAGCTTGTATGTGATGCTAGTGAAATTGGATTGGGTGGTGTTTTGTTATAACAAGGAAAACATGTTGCATATTTTAGTAAAAAATTGAATGGGCATGTTCTGAATTATTCTACTTGGGATAAGGAATTATATGCTATTGTCCGAACATTAGAAACTGTAGCATTATTTGTGGCCCAAATAATTTATTATTCATTTTGACATTAATCTTTGAAGCATATTTATAGTCAAAGAAAATTGAATCATAGCCATGCTAAATGGGTTGAATTCACTGTATCTTTTCCTTACATTATTAAACATAAGAAAGATAAAGAAAATATCATTGCTGATGCTTTGTCTAGAAAATATACGTTGTTGACCCAACTTGACTACAAAATCTTTGGATTAGAAATAATTAAAGACCAATATGTGCATGATGCTGATTTTAATGATGTGTTGCTGTATTGTAAAGATGGAAAAACATGGAATAAATTCATCGTCAACAATGGGTTTGTGTTTAGAGCTAACAAACTATGCATTCCAACTAGCTCCATTCGTTTGTTGTTGCACAGGAAGCGAATACTAAGTATAAGTTCGCTGGTGACAAAGGTAGAATAGAACTAAGGCTTGATGGATCATTTTGGAGCAAAGAAGACGGAGGACATACTTGTTGGTTATTTCTTTTGGCCAAAGATGAGAAGAGATGTAGAGGATTTGTTGCTCGATGCACTATATATCAAAAGGACTAAGACACAACTACATCCACATAGTTTGTATACGCATTTACCTGTTCTTGGGCTAGGAAGAAACATGATAGCATTTTGTGATTATGGATAGATTTTCTAAGATGGCACACTTTATACCTTGTCATAAAACTAATGATGCTATTCATATTGTTGATTTGTTCTTTCAAGAAGTTGTTCGCTTGCATGGTGTGCCAAATACAATTGTTTTTGATCGTGACACTAAATTTCTTAGTCATTTTGGAGGACTTTATGGGCAAAACTAGGGACTAAGCTTTTGTTTTCTACCACCTGTTATCCCCAAACTGATGGTCAAACTGAAGTTATGAATAGAATTTTGTCTACTATCTTGACGGATGTTTTAAAAAAGAACATTAAGATGTGAGAAGAATGTTTGCTTTACATTGAATTTGCTTATAATCGTTCACTGCATTCTACTACAAAGATGTGTCCATTTGAGATTGTTTATGGTTTGTTGCCTTGTGCTCCTATTGATTTAATGCTTTTGCTATCTTCTGACAAACTGAATTTGATGCTAAACAGCGTGCTGAATTGATGTTAAAACTATATGAAACAACTAAAGAAAACATAGAGCGCATGAATATTAAATATAAGTTCGCTGGTGACAAAGGTAGAATAGAACTAAATTTTGAACTTGGAGATTTGGTTTGGTTGCATTTGAGAAAAGATAGGTTTTCTGAATTAAGAAAATGTAAATTGATGCCTAAAGCTAATGGACCATTGTTAACAAAAATGAATGAGAATGCATATAAGCTTGATCTGCCTGTAAATTTTGGGGTTAGTCCCACATTTAACATTGCAGATTTGAAGTCATATTTGGAAGAAGAAGATGAGCTTGAGTCGAGAACGACTGAAATGCAAGAAGGGGAGAATGATAAGGACATCAATACCATCGATACATCCACGTCTATACAAGTACAACTTCATGGTTCTATTTCCCACGCTCGTGCACGTCAATTCAACTATCAGGTGACTTCATTCCTGAGTTCATGTCCATATTATTTATATCATGGAGACACGTGCACTCTTGTTTTTCTTAGGAATGATGGAGAGGATAAAAAAAGGAGATGATTCACGTGAGCTGGATTCGAAGTGTAGGACAACACCAACTTGTAATCACCACCATGACTTCATACGGACTCTGTTTTGGGCGTGCAAACACTTCATCAAAATCTTATCAAGTCTATTTTCAAATGAATTTGGCCTCACATCCATTTTTTTAGGGGAGGACACAATCATCGTTTTACTACCAAGTCCTTTTCTGTACACGGTGCTACGTAACCTTATTTGGGCCCAATAGGCTGTGTATCAAGTTGGGTCCATTAGAGACGCGTCCTACGGTTAGAGCACGACCCCAACATCCGTGTGGTCATTCTCTCTCTTTTTATACCCTTAGCGGCCGCCAAGAACAACCGGGTTTCTTTTATGCAAGTTTAGCTTTGACTACTTTCCTGTACACGCGTGTGTTGGGCAATCGTCCATCTACTTATTTTCGGAACCCTACTATAATTGAGATTCAGTTTGGGACATTCACATACGTCTCGCAATTCAGTGCTTCTTTTACTTGTTCTTGCTAGTTCTTCGATATCTTGCAGGACAAGTGCCCTAGTGACCGATGTCTCGCATCGCATGATCACGGTGACCATTGGAGGTGATGTATCGGTTGCTAAGGCGTAGCATCCTTGGATGGATTTAGTCAAGCCGTGAACATCGTCTCCAATCCCCAATCGATTTATCCACTTTCTGTCATCGAAAGATCGGGAACTAAACCCTCACGGGTTCACATCAAAGGTTGAAATTGGCAACAAAGTGAATAAGCCCATGAATTTTCTAGTTTACTCCAAAGTCTCAAAATATAACAATTTAAAACTATAGATAAGACACATTCTAATAATGTGAACCCTGTTGTAGTATTTAAATGTGTCCTATCCGATCGTATGTTACTATATTTTTGAACGATTTTAGTAGATTATACATAACTAGCAAAATACCTGTGCGTGGCAACGGGACGACGGCGCAAAGAGGGAAGCAGGCGGAGGGCGAAGGTCCAGGTGGTGGCGCGGGAGCTGCGAGCAATGCGGGAGGGAGGGCGCGGGCGCGCGCGCGGGCGTGGCGTGGATGGGGACGGAAGAGAATGACGTAGGAGGTCTTTTTATTTCGTTGTTAGTCATTTATATATAACTTTGAAAGCAAGAGTGTCTTCAACTTTGTGTACCACTGGACCTTGATTAAAAAATAGTATCAGATAGACATTTAGTTTAAATTAATTTAATTTCACCAAATTAAGTCAAAATTATAATGAAAATATATATTGACTTACTGATACTTTAAACCGATTAGAAATTTGGTAAAAGTTTAAAATATTTATGACTCGGATATTATTAGTTAGAAAAGTATATTGATGAATAGGATAAGTTGCATGTTATCATCAACAGACATACGAACCCTTGCATCTTCTTATAATTTACTTACCCCTAGTTGACTACGGTCAAACATCACAGCCAATGGGGCCTGATGTAGCCTCTGGGACCTGTTTGTGATTTATCACAAATATAGGACTAAAATATAAAATTGCCAAAAGCTATAGGATGTCGTCTTCCTCCCGTCCTCACGCGAAAGGTGACAGCGCTCGGCCATGCCTTCGGCCGCCGGTGATAGGAGGACGCCAGGGAGGCATCCTGCCTCACAGTCGCTTCTCTCCCTTGTTCGACGGTGGCGCGCTAGCTCATGCGTGTAGCGTGTGCTCGACCGCGCTCAGGGAAATGCACAGCGAGACAGGAGACGCGTGAGTCGGGCTCGCTTGAGGTGAGGAAAGCGAGGCAACAATGGAGCGAGAGGTTATACAGATCGAAAATTTTATAGATTTGGATGAAAAAACAATCTGATGATCGAAAAGTTATAGATTTTCTAAGTAGTTAAGATAAGCTCTATCGTACGTATAACTGGATTTTTTAAAAAATAGCCAGACAGACTGCGGGTTAATTTCGAAAAAACTCAAAGGGTTTTCTATGAAATAGCTAGACAGAACAAAATTTTGGGTGGAAACACTATTTGCTTTATAGATAGTTATAGATATAGATTATATATATATCCCAATTCTATGATCTCTACAATCACATTAAAGTATTGTTGAAAATAAGATGGATTATAAATGACGTGAATAAGTTAGCTCAAGTTTATAAAATATTAATTAAATTTATCAAAATTAATATTCATACGATCCCGATCATAGGATAATATCGGACAAAAAAACAAACTATACTGATTGCGAACGTCTGATATTTATGTTGTTATGTCTGAATCATATGATATTATCAGGCAAAATCCTTAATTCCCTCTACTTACTGTTTTGGGTGCACCAAATGTGTTGTTAGGTGCAGTTGCTTGAGCTGCTTTCCAGTGCGGTCTTAGTATTGATACAGTGGCCGGTGTTGGTGTGGTGAGTTAAACTTTTTCTCTCTTGTTTTATTCATATAATAGGTAGTTGTCCTAACCGTTCATTAAAATGAAATTAGTTGAGTTGATATAAATATATGGCGATGAGTAGCCAACCGGTAAAAATCTCGATAAGGTAGGTTTTTCCAGTTTCCAGCTTCGACTTATTTCATTCCAAAATATAAAAATTTATAGGATTCAAAATATATTTCAGACAAAAGATTCTTGGCAAGGGAACCTAAGCAATTTAAAATTGAAAAAATAACCACTAAAGTGACTAAGAGAAAATTTATCTAAAAAACCTAGAAATATTTATATTTTGAAATAGAAATATTTATATTTTGAAATAGATAGAGTACTTTATTTCCTAGATTAAATAATTTCATATTCTCATAATCTGCATGAGAATTTGTATATGCTAAATTGCGTAGAAAGCTAGAGATTTTGGGAGCACTATAAAAAGTATTTTTGACACACCCTCTATTTTATCGTAGCGGGTCAAAACAACATCTCTTATGTAAAAAGACTTGGACACTCAAAGGCCCGCATAGAAAAATAGATTTTCATAGACGGCCATTTTAAGAGGCTGACATGAAAAAATAGCCTATTTTTGTATGTGGACCTCTTAAGGGGACCGACTAAAAAAATTATTTTTCCATGTGGGTTTATATCCTCTGCTTGTAGTCCTCTGGATACTTGCTCGAGCCTTCTTTTTTTTTCTCCTCTCCCCTTTTCTCTCCTCTCTCCTCTTTCATTTTCCATTTTCCCCCTCCTCCTCGCCCCTTTTCTCTCATTCTCTTCTCCTCCCTCCTTCACTTTCTCTTCTTCTTCCCCTTCATCCGACGGCTCGGGAAGGCAGGTGGCAAGGAGTAGGTGGCATGTAACATCCAGAAAATCGGAGAACCGAAATCGGAACGTAAAAATCGGAACTTTCAAAAACCTTGGCTTATTGCTTCTTCTCGGGTTTGTTGCTTCTTATTTGCCAGCTCAGTTGCATAAATTTAGTCGTGGTCATTTCCCTTTTCGGTGTATTTGGAGGTTTCGGAGTTGTCAAAACAGAGGTGCGAAAGCCGCATCGGGGTTTAACAAGGGAAACCGAGAAAAGCGCGGATTTGCAAAAGCGCGTTTTGGGAAATATAAAATAAAATTTTTGGTTGGAAAAAGATAAATTAAGACACAAAATAAATAATAGAGTTCCGAGTCGTACTCGAAATCCGGGAAAGTTTTGGAAAAATATGGGAAAGGATATTGCAATTTGAAAGAAAAGAAAAAGGGATTTTTAAAAATAAATAAATATGAAAAATATTATGGGAAAATAAAAGTGGAGAAAAAGTTGAAAATATTATGTGAAAAATTATTTTGAATGAGGGAATTTATTTTGGAATTTCTAGAAGAGAGAAAATGGAAATGGAAAATAGGAATTTAAAATCGGGGAAAAGAGAAAATGCACTATTCATTGCGCTAGAGGTGCTCGACGCCGTACCGGCCCGGCAGCCGCGCGCGCTGTCGCCCGTCCGCGATACGCGCGCCGCGCGCAGCGCGCGCCACGCGCGCGCCGCGCCGCGCCCAACCGCGCCCGGCCCTACCCCGCGCGCGCCACGCGCGCCGCGCTGGCACGCGCACGCGCCCCGCCGCGCCACGCGCGCGCAAGCGCTCGGCCGCGCGGACCCGCGCGCCCGCGCGCGCCGCGCCCGCCGCGTTGCGCCCGGCCGTACCAGCCGCGCCCGCGCACCGCGCGCTCGCCGCCACGCGGCCGAGCCGCGCCCGGCCCCTACGCCACGCGCACGCCGCGCCGGACCCCGCCGGGCCGTGCGTTTCGGCCGCCGCGTTGCGCCCGCCGTACCGCCCTCCCCGTGCGCCGCCGCGTGTCATCGCCCGCGCCGCGCCGAGCCGGACCCCCTCCTTTCCCCCGCGCCCGCACCGAGCCCCCCTTGGCGCGCCTATAAAAGGCGGCGCCCGCCGATTTCGCCGCACCGCCACCGCCCCTTTCCCCAGCGCCGCCGCCGGCCGTCGCCGCCGTGCGCAAGTCCATCCCCCGTGCCCCCCTTGCTCCTCCCCGAGCCACCGTCGCCGGTAAGCCCCTTGCGCCGCCCTTGTTCCTCACCGCCGCCCTGTTTTGAAGCCCCTGGTCGAACACCTTGCCGCAATGAATAGTGCGCGAGAAAAAGAAAAGAAAAGAAAAAAAGAAAAATAGGGAAAAATTTGGGAGAAATTTTGGAAATTTTGGAAAATATTTTGGGATGACTTGAGTAAAATTTTGGGCAAAAATAAATTATTTTCTCGCATATTTTCTCGTGCAAAGTTTGAAAAATCGGAATCGGACGTTTTGAATTTCATTTCGCATCGTTTTTAAATCCGGATTCCGTTTAATTCTTTCCCGCCATCGAAATAGGTTTCACTTTTGTACTCAAACCCTCAAAATTCGAGCACGAATTTTCTTCGCTGATATTTTCAAACGTAATTCCCAAATTTATTGCGATCGCCGACTTGCGAAAACCCTAGGTCATCAACTCGATTCCAAAACCCGGATTTTCCTCGCAACCCTTGTTCTAACTCGAGTAGAATCTTCGGCAAAACTTTTGGAGTTGTTTTCGTGGCTTTTATGGTTCTTTTCGATCTCTCGGTATTTTGTTGAATTCTAATTGAATTCAAATAATCTTTCGCACGTACGGGTAGCGCCTGAAGAAACCGGCAACGACCCCACTGAAGACCCCACCCCTCAAGTGTGCGAGCAAGGCAAGTCTTCACACCCTTTGAACATATCGAACCTAGTTGCGAAATGATGTTATTTTAAACTCTAAACATGCATACTTTACAGAGTACCTATACTTGTTATGCCATTCCTTGCTATTGATTACCTTTAGAATTACTCATTGTAACTCGCGATGTGATACAAACAACCGAAGCATAACTTCGGTAAACTGCTTAGCCACGCTACACTTAGATTGTGCATACTCATGACTTTATGAAAAAGCCTTGTGCTTGGGCAACTACCTTAGGGAAGGTAGTTGAGATTCGGCATGTGGAGACATGAGCGCCACATGGCCATGAGAATGATGAACTAAGTTTGATGAAAATTGAAAGTACTATACAAATGTTTTAGACTGGGCGGCCGGATGATTTGGGTGGATTCCGGAAAAGGCAAGTGCCGACCGTCAATTAAGGACCGAGCCATGAGATAGCGGAAACGAGCCGCACAACCGTACTTCTCGAATGGGTATAGACCTAGCGACTAGATAGCCAAGCGAGAGCGTATCCTTGCATAGATGGTTCTCTATGATGTGGTTATGGGATGAGAATGAGGCTGCGGCCTTTGTTATGAATGGTGGGATTAAACCGATGTTAATTAAACTTAAAGATTTGGAAAGTCTTCCCTTACCCCGGTGCGCGAACTCCTCTCACCGCTAGAAAAGGACGGCTAGAGTGCATGAGGGCTTAAGTTCATGGAGCGGGTACGCGCAAAGCGAGGTTATCGAAAGGCTTTGCCGTGACCGTCTCATGTGTTGAGGCGTAGGCTCATTTGTTGGGCCGTCGCGGAGTACGGGTAAAGTGTACATCCACTGCGGTGTGAGTGAATCAATCTATTCGAATAGCCGTGCTCGTGGATATTGAGCATCGTGACAAGACTTTCGCTTGGCTAGATTTTAAACTTAAAACTGCTGGGATGGGTATGCATGATGGTTTCATTTGGTGGATCAACTTCTCGAGAATGCGAGAAGGGGTGGACTCCCGAAAATCATGACGAACCGGAGGCGGGAAGCCATCCTTGGAATCACGATGGATGGTAGACGGAACCGTCGCCGGGTTAATGAACTATGAAATTAAAACTTGATTTGGCTAGTCGATAGGCTTGTGAAAAGAATTGTGAAAACCGGCTTTACGCAAAAATAACCCTAGCCATGTTCTTTGAATAACCCTATCATATGCATCAATTCTGTGTTGGCTTGCCGAGTACGGTTGGTACTCACCCTTGCTATACGCACAAACCTCCGTGATGGAAATGAAGAGCCGAAGACCCCTACGCGTATTACCCGGAGGGCGAAGGAACCGACGGCGCATACTAGACCTTAGCCCGGTCGTTGCTCGTGGCAATTGACGAGCCGCCTCTTTCCGCCGCCTTATCTAAATTTCGTTTTTATGTTGTATTCGGACCATAAGGTCCTGTGGGATGAACAATGCCTTCGGGCCTATTAATGTAATACCGGTATTGTAAGACTATTCGTGCATGTGCACTTGATTATCCGAAGATCGTATTCGTAGGTACCAACTACTCGATCCAGGAAATGGTACTATGAACACGAAAGATTCCCGTCTCAAAAACGGGGTCCACGAGCCGGTATCGAGCCATGCGACCGTAGGCTAAGACCAAATGGCGCCCTACCTCTAACCAATTGGCTAAAGGGAAATATCCCTACATAGGATCAGTTTTAAACTATTATTTCCGAAAATGCAAATATACCTTTTCTACATCTCGTATTTCCTTTTACCAAATAATTATAATAGCTCTTTCCCGCTAACCCTAAGTTGCCTATAAAAGCGAGATGTCAAACCACGACGGAACCGGGAAGTCACTATCCCGCGAGACGAGGGGTTCGTGGTACAACTTCGCCTCTACTATGGTGTTTGAGGTACCGGAACCACCCACCTATCACACCAAAAGGCATGGCTCCGAAGTGTATCCAGCCTGGGAGGCAGCTGTATCCATAGAAGCCCGCATGGGGAGTGAGACATCCTACTGCTTCCACACTCGCTACCACCGGGATCTAGCAGAAGCAGCTATTCAGGATGCAGCTCGCGAGGCCTTCCTTCGCCTTAATGCGGAACACCGTGCCGAACTCACAATGACAGAGTTCGTGCATCATCCTTATCGCGAAGAGGGCAACCCAGTCTGCACTGTGGAGGCTACCCCCTGCTGCTACAACCCGATGGTCACGCGTCTATCACGTTGGGCGGAGACAGCAGACGACTGTTACGAGGAGGCCCTGCTCGAGATCAACGATCAGCAGTCACGCCTCAATGATCTGGTCAACAGCCACCAAGGCTGTGGAGACCAGATAAACATGCTGCAGACTCAGCTGCAGGCCAATGGTGCCCAGTACGAGCAACTCTCGGACCGCTACATGGCCCGGGGGGAAGCTCTGGTAGAGCTGGAAGAGCAGCTCAGGAAGAGCAAGCAGCAAATCAACCAGCTGGAGGAGCAGCTGCACACTCATCCTGTCTACGCTGCAGGTACTTCCGCCGAGCTTGTGCCATCACCTCCTGCCCCTGTGCCCGACCATTATTACCTTATGACTCCAGCATGCTTGGATACCTTTCAAGCCATGATGGAGCAAGCTTTATGTTGAGCACGAGCTCGCACCGCACGGTGGACACCATCGCCGCCGCATCCATGGGACCCACCCCGAGCTCCGTACAGCACCATCCGAGCCGGATCGGAGAGGGTAACCCCATCCGATCTACACCGACACGGAGTCCGAGGCGGAGCCCATGGAGATCAAATGGGAGTCTAGCGACACCGACCCAATGGAGGAGGAAGCTCCCCCTCCCCGTCTGACTCACACGGGAGGCCCCCTCACCCGCCAGACCGCTCGCAAGAGTACGCGGCCACCGGTGGAAGATTCGGCGTGACTCCGAGGCCACCACCTCCGAGCCGTGGGGACTTCGGTTTGCTTCAGCAGACGAGACCACCCACTTCCGGCGCCGGCTCTTGCGGATGGTTGGATGACTAGGCGGGAGGACCTTCCCGGCTCGCGAAGACGAACCACTCTCTATTTCCCCTTAATTAGTTGATGTAGTTGGACGATATAATTATTGTTGCTATCCTGGCATGAAGGACTGTGTGTGTACAAACGTGTACCCCTTATATAATATGATGAACCCGAGCATCGCTTTGCGGTGTCTTAATCCGTATGCTTATTATTATTTCACCCCGTCCGTTGATTGAAGATCATTCGAAAGAACTTGAAGAAAAATCCCCCGGAACTATAACCTAAACCAGTCCGATCTCTTAATTCATCTACCTTCTTCGGATGGCACATCGTCGCAGAGCCGCAGCAACCAACGAGAACCCGCTAACCCAACCCCTCCACCCCGGCGGAGGTCATGGCTTTGCGGACCCGGCTACTCCAAGCGATTGCTAATAATCAAGGAGGTCGAGGAGGATCGAGTCCGGGAGAATTCATGAGAGCTAAGCCGCCCACTTTTCCACGGCCGAAGAACCTATGGATGCCGAAGATTGGCTAAGAGTAATAGAGAAGAAGCTAACCCTCGTCGAGTCCGAGAAGCCGATAAAGTTGTCTTCGCCACTAATCACCTGGAGGGCCCCGCAAGTGATCGGTGGGACACCTACAAGGAAACACGAGTGAAGACGCCGGCGAACCAACATGGGAGGAATTCACGGCTGCGCCCGTGAGAATTTCGTGTGCCTGCAGTTATGAGGATGAAGAAAACGAGTTCCGCAGAGCGTCAAGGGAACACCTCGATAAGAATATCTCGAACAAGTTCACCCAGCTTGCCGTTACGCCACCGTGACTGGCGGACGAAGAAGAAAAGATAGACAAATTCATTGAGGGATTAAATGACGAACCGAGGGGACCAATGATCGGGCGGATCACACCGGTTCCAAAGCCTCATCAACAAGGTCGTCCGACTTGAGCATGACCAAAAGGTGGTAGACAATAACCGCAAGAGGAGGCTCGCTATGGCTCGCCCATTTCAGGGAACACCACAACGCCCCAAGGGAGCCACCCCGTGCGGATGGAAGCCAAACGCCGGCAACCGGACGTTCTCCCGCCTTCGACCAAGTCAACAGTCGGCTACACCTCGCTTCGTACACCCACGCCAACCCTAGCCGCTCCGGGAAGGAAGAATGTGAGCGCTTCAATTGCGGAGAATTCGGGCACTACTCCAATAGCTGCCCAAAACCACGCAACACCCCGTGCGCACGGCGCCAATGCAACGCCCGTCCGAGGAACCCCACCCGCGGCGGGACGAGGGTGCTTCGGACCCCGCTACCCAACGAGGCTGCCACCGGGTTTCGACATGGCCAGTGAATCATGTGCGGGTGAAGAAGCTCGGGAGGATCGGAGCGTATTGATGGGTATGTTCTCTATCAACTCTACACCGCTTAAAGTTTTATTCGATTCGGAGCCTCGCATTCATTCATATCTTCCCAAGTAAGCAAACAACACCACCTACACCAAGTAGCACTTAAGAGGCCTATGTTGGTACACTCACCCGGGGAGACATAACCGTACCCCATGCCTGCATTAATGTGCCCATACGGATTAGAGACGTGGTGTTTCTCTCAAACCTTATGGTGTTATCGCCCCAAACCATAGATGTCATACTCGGAATGGATTGGTTGACCAAAAATGATGGAATTATAGGCTGCAGTCGAAGGGAAGTCACGGTATCCACCCCATGGGGATCACCGATGAGCATAACTATGGATCAAAACCCAAAGCTATGTGATCAAGCCGCGGGAGTGTTCACCATGCTACCCCTAGGCGGAATGCCAGTAGTACAAGAATACCCGGACGTGTTTTCCGAGGAATTGCCCGGAATGCCCCCGGATCGTGACATAGAGTTTATCATCGATCTAATGCCTGGAACTGCCCCCATATCCAAGAGGCCTTATCGAATGTCAGCCAACGAGTTGGAGGAACTCAAGAAGCAAATAAGAGAACTACAAGAGAAGGGATTCGTACGCCCCAGCTCTTCTCCCTGGGGAGCTCCAGTACTCTTCGTCAAGAAGAAGGATGGGAGCATGAGAATGTGTGTGGACTACCGATCGCTGAACGAAGTCACTATCAAGAACAAGTACCCGCTACCTCGAATCGATGACCTATTCGATCAACTTAAAGGTGCGCAGGTGTTCTCAAAGATTGATCTACGGTCAGGATATCATCAGTTGAAGATTAGAGCTGGAGATATTCCTAAGACGGCGTTCTCTACACGATACGGCTTATACGAGTTCACAGTGATGTCCTTTGGATTGACCAATGCCCCGACATATTTTATGAACCTGATGAACAAGGTATTCATGGAGTACCTGGACAAATTCGTTGTGGTATTCATCGACGATATACTTATCTACTCCAAGGACGATGAGGAACACGCGGAGCATCTACGACTAGTACTGGAAAAGCTACGAGAGCACCAGCTGTATGCAAAGTTCAGCAAATGCGAGTTCTGGCTCAAGGAAGTCGCTTTTCTTGGCCACGTGATTTCAGCCGGAGGAGTAGCAGTAGACCCCGCCAAGGTCGAAGCCGTTATGGAATGGAAGGCACCCAAGTCAGTGACGGAAGTTCGGAGTTTCTTGGGTTTGGCCGGTTATTACCGACGGTTTATCGAAGGGTTTTCCACCGTAGCCCGACCTATGACTCAACTTCGAAGAAGGAAAAGAAGTTTGAATGGAACGAGAAGTGTCAAAATGCTTTCGACCAACCGAAAGAAAAGTTAACCACTGCCCCAATCTTAACCTTACCTGACAACCGGAAGGATTTCGTGATGTACTGTGATGCATCTCGGCAAGGACTAGGGGAGTGTTAATGCAGATGGGAAGGTCGTAGCGTATGCCTCACGACGTTACGACCCCACGAAGAGAATTATCCCACACACGACTGGAATTAGCCGCGGTTGTTCACGCATTGAAGATCCGGAGACACTATCGATCGGGAACCACCGTGATGTGTATACCGATCACAAGAGCTTGAAATATTTCTTTACTCAGCTGATCTCAACCTACGACGAGGCGATGGTTGGAGTTGATCAAGGATTACGATCTAGGAATCCATTACCATCCCGGCAAGGCAAATGTAGTGGCCGATGCGCCGAGCCGCAAAGCCCAATGCAACCATGTGGGATTGAGAGGTATGGCCAATGAGCTCCAAGAAGAAATGGCTCGACTTAATGCACCCGATTCCTCACGGAGAAGTAAACTCACTGGAAATCCAACCCCTTCGAGGACTCAAATAGAGGAATCCCAAAAAGGGAATGAGGAAACCCAGAAATCAAGGAACGCATGGCCGCTGGACGCGCTAAGGAGTTTTCGTAGATGACCGGGGAATCCGTGGTACAAGAAAAGAATCGCGTGCCCGAACGAGGCGGTTTGAGGGGATTGATCTTAAAAGAAGCCCACGAATCGGCATATTCGTTACATCCGGGAGCACAAAAATGTACCGGATTTGAAAGGAGAATACTGGTGGCCCAATATGAAGAGAGATGTAGCCGAATACGTAGCCGTGTGCGATGTGTGCCAAAGGGTGAAGGCTGAGCATCAACGACCAGCTGGCTTGCTGCAGCCACTCAAGATTCCCGAATGGAAATGGGACGAGATAGGCATGGATTTCATAGTAGGACTACGAAGACTGCATCGGTTACGATTCCATTTGGGTAATAGTAGATCGGCTCACCAAGATGCGCATTTATTCCCGTGAAAACTAACTACAACAGTGCCAAGCTAGCGGAACTATATATGAGCAGGATCGTATGTCTCCACGGTGTACCAAAGAGGATTATATCGGATCGTGGTACCCAATTCACATCTCATTTTTGGAGCAAGGTCCACGAGGCACTCGTGCAGCCACCTCGCCTTCGCACCGCTTACCACCCGCAGACGACGGACGGACCGAGAGGACGAATCAAGTGCTAGAAGATATGCCGAGAGCCCGTGCGTTGGATTTCACCAAGGATTGGGAGAAATGTTTGCCGTACGCCGAGTTCTCTTACAACAATAGCTATCAAGCCAGTCTAAAGATGTCGCCAAACGAAGCTTTATTTGGTCGCCGATGTCGAACCCCATTGATGTGGTCAGAAACCGGTGAACGAACCGTATTCGGGCCCGACATAATCAAGGAGGCCGAGGAAAAGGTTCGCCCGATCCGGGACCGACTACAAGCCGCTCAATCACGACAAAAGAGCTACGCGGATACCCGACGAAGAGAATTGGAATTTAAAGAAGGTGACTACGTGTATTTGAAGGTCTCACCACTACGGGGAACACAGAGGTTCAAAGTCAAAGGAAAACTCGCACCACGATACGTGGGCCCATTCTTGATAAGCGCTAGGAGGGGAGAAGTGGCTTACCAATTGAACCGCCCGAGAATCTCTCCGATGTCCACCCAAGTGTTCCACGTGTCACAATTGAAGAAATGTTTGCGAGTACCGAAGAGCAAGCCCCGTTAGAAACCATCCATGTCCATAGTGATCTTACCTACCCGGAGCATCCAATCAAGATACTAGACGAGGCAGAAAAGAAGACACGGACCAAATCATGGCACATGTACAAGGTACAATGGAGCAATCACACGAAGAAGAGGCTACGGGAGAGCGAAGAGTTCCCGAGGACGAATACCCACACCTACTCAGCAGCCGGTAAGAAATCTCGGGACGAGATTTATTGTTAGGGGTAGGTTTGTAACATCCTGAAAATCGGAGAACCGAAATCGGAACGTAAAAATCGAACTTTCAAAAACCTTGGCTTATTGCTTCTTCTCGAGTTTGTTGCTTCTTATTTGCCCACTCGTTGCATAAATTTAGTCGTGGTCATTTCCCTTTTCGGTGTATTTGGAGGTTTTGGAGTTGTCAAACGGAGGTGCGAAAGCCGCATCAGGGTTTAACAGGGGAAACCGAGAAAAGCGCGGATTTGCAAAAGCGCGTTTTGGGAAATATAAAATAAAATTTTTAGTTGAAAAAAGATAAATTAAGACACAAAATAAATAATAGAGTTCCCGGAGTCGTACTCGAAATCCGGGAAAGTTTTGAAAAATATGGGAAAGGATATTGCAATTTGAAAGAAAAGAAAATGGGATTTTTAAAAATAAATAAATATGAAAAATATTATGGGAAAATAAAAGTGGAGAAAAAGTTGAAAATATTATGTGAAAAATTATTTTGAATGAGGGGAATTTATTTTGGAATTTCTAGAAGAGAGAAAAATGGAAATGGAAAATAGGAATTTAAAATCGGGAAAAAGAGAAAATGCACTGTTCATTGCGCTAGAGGTGCTCGACGCCGTACCGGCCCGGCCGCGCGCGCGCGCGCGTCCGGCCCGTCGCGCGCCAGCGCTGCGCGCCACGCGCCGCGCCGCGCCCAACCGCGCCCGGCCCCTACCCGCGCGCGGCGCGCGCGCCGCGCCGCGCGCGCCACGCGCCGCGCAAGCGCGCCGGCGCGCCGGACCGCGCGCCCGCGCCGCCCGCGCGCCGCGTTGCGCCCGGCCGTACCAGCCGCGCCGCGCACCGCGCGCTCGCCGCCACGCGGCCGAGCCGCGCCCGGCCCCCGCGCGCGCACGCCGCGCCGGACCCCGCCCGCGCCGTGCGTTTTCGGCCGCCGCGTTGCGCCCGCCGTACCGGCCCTCCTCCGTGCGCCGCCGCGTGTCACCGCCCGCGCCGCGCCGAGCCGGACCCCTCCTTCCCCGCGCCCGCACCGAGCCCCCTTGGCCGCGCCTATAAAGGCGGCGCCCGCCGATTTCGCCGCACCGCCACCGCCCTTTCCCTCCCCCGGCGCCGCCGCCGATTAGCCGCCGCCGCCGTGCGCAAGTCCATCCCCCGTGCCCCCCTTGCTCCTCCCGAGCCACCGTCGCCGTAAGCCCCCTTGCGCCGCCCTTGTTCCTCACCGCCGCCGCCTCTGTTTTGAAGCCCGGTCGAACACCTTGCCAGCAATGAATAGTGCGCCGAGAAAAAGAAAAGAAAAGAAAAAAAAGAAAAATAGGGAAAAATTTGGGAAAAATTTTGGAAAATTTGAAAAATATTTTGGGATGACTTGAGTAAAATTTTGGGCAAAAATAAATTATTTTCTCGCATATTTTCTCGTGCAAAGTTTGAAAAATCGGAATCGGACGTTTTGAATTTCATTTCGCATCGTTTTTAAATCCGGATTCCGTTTAATTCTTTCCCGCCATCGAATAGGTTTCACTTTTGTACTCAAACCCTCAAAATTCGAGCACGAATTTTCTTCGCTGATATTTTCAAACGTAATTCCCAAATTTATTGCGATCGCCGACTTGCGAAAACCCTAGGTCATCAACTCGATTCCAAAACCCGGATTTTCCTCGCAACCCTTGTTCTAACTCGAGTAGAATCTTCGGCAAAACTTTTGGAGTTGTTTTCGTGGCTTTTATGGTTCTTTTCGATCTCTCGTATTTTGTTGAATTCTAACCGAATTCAAATAATCTTTCGCACGTACGGGTAGCGCTGAAGAAACCGGCAACGACCCCGCCGAAGACCCCACCCCTCAAGTGTGCGAGCAAGGCAAGTCTTCACACCCTTTGAACATATCGAACCCAGTTGCGAAATGATGTTATTTTAAACTCTAAACATGCATACTTTACGAGTACCTATACTTGTTATGCCATTCCTTGCTATTGATTACCTTTAGAATTACTCATTGTAACTCGCGATGTGATACAAACAACCGAAGCATAACTTGAACGCTAGCGCTACACTTAGATTGTGCATACTCATGACTTCATGAAAAAGCCTTGTGCTTGGGCAACTACCTTAGGGAAGGTAGTTGAGATTCGGCATGTGGAGACATGAGCGCCACATGGCCATGAGAATGATGAACTAAGTTTGATGAAAATTGAAAGTACTATACAAATGTTTTAGGGGCGCCGGATGATTTGGGTGGATTACGGAAAAGGCAAGTGCCGACCCGGTCAATTAAGGACCGAGCCATGAGATAGCTGGGAAACGAGCGGTACAACCGTACTTCTCGAATGGGTATAGACCTAGCCGACTAGATAGCCGAGCGGAGGCGGTATCCTTGCATAGATGGTTCTCTATGATGTGGTTATGGGATGAGAATGAGGCTGCGGCCTTTGTTACGAATGGTGGGATTAAACCGATGTTAATTAAACTTAAAGATTTGGAAAGTCTTCCCTTACCCCGGTGCGCCGAACTCCTCTCACCGCTAGAAAAGGACGGCTAGAGTGCATGAGGGCTTAAGTTCATGGAGCGGGTCGCCAAAGCGAGGTTATCGAAAGGCTTTGCCGTGACCGTCTCATGTGTTGAGGCGTAGGCTCATTTGTTGGGCTGTCGCGGAGTACGGGTAAAGTGTACATCCCTGCAAGTGTGAGTGAATCAATCTATTCGAATAGCCGTGCTCGTGGATATTGAGCATCGTGACAAGACTTTCGCTTGGCTAGATTTTAAACTTAAAACTGCTGGGATGGGTATGCATGATGGTTTCATTCGCTGGTGGATCAACTTCTCGAGAATGCGAGAAGGGGTGGACTCCCAGAAAATCATGACGAACCGGAGGCGGGAAGCCATCCTTGGAATCACGATGGATGGTAGACGAACCGTCGCCGGGTTAATGAACTATGAAATTAAAACTTGATTTGGCTAGTCGATAGGCTTGTGAAAAGAATTGTGAAAACCGGCTTTACGCAAAAATAACCCTAGCCATGTTCTTTGAATAACCCTATCATATGCATCAATTCTGTGTTGGCTTGCTGAGTACGGTTGGTACTCACCCTTGCTATACGCACAAACCTCCAATGATGGAAATGAAGAGCCGAAGACCCCTACGCGTATTACCGGAGGGCGAAGGAACCGACGGCGCATACTAGACCTTAGCCCCGGTCGTGCTCGTGGCAATTGACGAGCCGCCGCCTTTCCGCCGCCTTATCTAAATTCTGTTTTTATGTTGTATTCGGACCATAAGGTCCTGTGGGATGAACAATGCCTTCGGGCCTATTAATGTAATACTGGTATTGTAAGACTATTCGTGCATGTGCACTTGATTATCCAGTACTGTATTCGTGGGTACCAACTACTCGATCCAGGGAAATGGTACTATGAACACGAAAGATTCCCGTCTCAAAAACGGGGGTCCACATGGCACCGCCATGCAAATACGACAGCTCAGAAGCAGGCGGCATCGGCCTCAGTACGGATCTATCGCCCTGCCCCTTGGAAGCAATGACGACGTGCGGATCCGTCGTCCCCATCCTCGGGAGCGAAACCGACACGCTGATCCAGCATGCGCGACGACGACGATCGCAACTAGGGCGACATCGACTGCGGTGGATCCAGCGACGCCGTCCTCGGGAGGCGTGGATCCGCCATCCTCGATCCCGGGAGGGACGACGACGATGGCGAGTGGTGATGGTGGATGTCGAAGGCGGCGGATCTAGGGGCGTCGTCCTCGAGGGGGGTGGATCTGTTGCCCTCAGCCTCGGGAGGGGCGTCAGTGATAGCGGGCGGCGAGCTCAACGGGGATTTGAATGGGAGCTAAGGTTTCGGGATTTTGGTTTTTTGGAATTTTTCTTTTTTTGTGAATTTTGATTTTGCAGACAAGGCGGCTCCATGGTCCGCATGCGAAAATTCCATCTTTGCACGTGGTTCGCTACCCGCCTCTAATTTTCGCAGACACTTTGGAGCAAGTGGGCAAACCGCCTGCCTACAAAAATGGTTTTTGACCATATGCAAAATTCGTTTTTTAAGTAGTGGAGGGACTGTACGTGCTAGAAACTCCCCTATATAGGGTATATGGTAGGAGCGAGACTATCACTCCCGTCGTTTGGCCTAACTCGACATAATCCAAAAAATAAATAATTGATATATAGAACTTTAGATATATTATCTTACTGTTGACGAGAAAAATCAATACGCCGGTCTGGGAGATCTGCTTAACTCCAGTGCAGGTCCTAAAATAGATGAAGCGCGGGCGTGCCAGTCAGTTCGAACTCATGGATGAAAAACTGCCTCGGTTAGCTGCCGACAACCCTTGGAATGCAAGATCTACTATCTGCTCATCACTTAGGCTCAAACTATAACATCGGCTGTGGATGTTACAAAACCTTTGAATGTATTCCTTAGCCGATTTCCCTTCTTGCTGTTTAACTGATATCAAATCCGCTAGCCTCAACTCGCTAACCCCAGCAAAGAAGTACATGTGAAACTGCTTTTCAAGATCGGCCCAACTTCTGACGGAATTCGATGGCAACGATGAAAACCATGTAAAAGCCGATCCAGTCAAAGACAATGGAAAAAGTCTAACTTTCAGAGCTTCCTCAGCCGATGCTTCCCCTCATTGAGCTAAGAATCGGCTGATATGTTCCATTGTGGATATATCATCTTGCCCTGAAAACATGAAGAAATTTCTGTGTATCGGCTTGGAAGTGGAACCCTATCAAACCACTCAGGATATGGCAGCCGATACACAGAAATTTGATCTTTGCGTTTAATTCCAACTACTCCTCCATCACTCTTGCATTCATATCAGCCCAATACTCTCCAAACTAACATCTTTGAATCTCTTCTGGCCGATATTGCTGATGTGGCTCTTCATACTGATATTGATCAGCTTGCTCTCTGAGCCAATTTTGTTGTTGTCGATAGTGTTGAGATTGCTCACCAATTTGCCACCCATGCTGACTTATTAAAGCAATTACCCTAGGAACTGTTTCCTCGATCAAACCACGCAATGTACTCATCAAAACCCCAGATTGATCGAACACAGCACGATGAATGATGTTATCAACCATCTCTTGAAGTGTCTCGTCATCAATCGGCTTAGTAGATTGTTCCCTGTCTTCATTTGTCAGCTTCAGAGATTGTTCTTCCTCGGCCTTGACTTCTTCATCAGACATTGTGGTAATTATGGGTCCGCCGAGCCATGTAAAAAGATGTGTTATCCAAAACACGGTCCCACTGGGCGTGCCAAAAATGTGTTGACGAGAAAAATCAACACGCCACCTGAGAGATCTGCTTAACTCCTGTGCAGGTCCTAGAATAGATAAAGCGCGGGCGTGCCAGTCAGTTTGATCCTGCCAATTACAAGTTATGCAAAACAGCAGAACATAAATCACATCGGCCGATAGACCGATACCCAAAAACTAACTAATCGGTTGATAAGCCGATGGTGCAATTCCAGCCGATGCCAGCCGATGGTGTTAGGGTTTGAATCCATTGGCTGTGCGCTGAGCAAATATTTATATAAAAGCGATTGGCCGATGATAACATGACGATATAGCAATGTAATATAGCACAAAGCAATCACATGATAAAATAAATACTGATTTAAAGATTAAAACACACATCGGCTGAAAATCCGATGTCATTAAATCCAAGTGATTAAATATTCAATGAAGTCTCTGCTACAATCGACTATATCCAACCTGTATACAATCCTTGCATGCCGATGCAATACCCAGATAAATCATCGGCTAAAACCCCGATGAAACCCTTAGTGGCATCGGCGGGCGGGCTAGAGATTACGGTTCTAATCACGACTTAGTAGATCAAAGCGACGCAGCACTAAGTATGAAAAGAAAAGTAATATCTAGACAATCAAACCCTTGGCTGATTTTCAGGGTGGTAGATGCTAAGCTAATCTAATCTAATATAATAATTTAGTCGGTATCGACAGAAACCCTAAAATGAGAGACAACCGATAGAGCCAAATCGAGATACTAAAATTAGATTCAACAGAGACATATGATAAATAATCGAGCAAAGATATCAACCGAATCGAAGCAATCCAAGAGGTCGAATGTACGATGTAGCCTTGGACGACGCCAACGTAGCCAATACGATTGCCTGAGCCGGCGGGACCTTGGACTTACCCCTTCGCCGGAGATCGAAGCCGATGCAGCCTCGCGTCAGATGCCAAGTTCCGTCGGATGACAAAGTAGAACAAATAAAAGAAAGATGGCGATGCGCCGAGTTGTATTGATCGAAAGATAGATCTTACATGAACCCTGGGCTTACATATTTATACCCGTAGGGTGACAAAGATCCTAACAGATTACAATCCAAACTTTCTAAAAATAAAAGGAAATAGATAAAGTCTTTATCGGACACTAAAGCAGACTTTTCTAAAGATAAAATAGGAAACTAACAATCTCTTCCTAATTAATAGATATAAGCCATATCCTCCCTGTACTTGGTTTCTTCTGGATAAGATCTTCTCAAACCGAATTTAACAAGAATCCGACTCCTGGAGATATGGATAACAGAAGACCCCATCGGCTGATGCAGAACTCCAAGCCGATCGACTCGAGCGATCCTAACCCTTAGCCGATAAGGACTCCGGGCTTACCAAATTTTGACGTTAGCACTTACTGATTTAAAAATTAATGTAAAAAATATAATATTTTTTTAAAAAAATTGTAAGCAGAAAGATAAAAATGTGAGCCTATATATACTTGACGATTTTGATGTAAATTTATTGACAAATTATTTATCAAATGTAAATAAAGAAATCGTCATTTAATTACACTGTATGCAAGTTTAATTTTACAATAATTTTAAATAAGTTTAAATTATTAGATTTGTTTTAAGATTCGTGAAAACAGAAAAAGGAAAAATCATAGCACGCAGACGGGGCAGGGGACTTGATCCAGTGGCCTCCGCTTCACGAAATAAACGTTTTACAGTGGAATTTTTGAAAGCTGTTACAATATAATTAATTATATTACGATTATGTTATATTTACATCTAAGTAAATAGATATTTGGAATAGTATTGCTACTCTAATACTTGAATCAGGATCCTCTGCATGCCACCCGATGGTAAGACCTAGATATCGTGTACAACAACTCTGATATAGTAAATAACAACGTGGTACAGTATTTTGGACCAATGTGCTACAGTATTTGTGGTACTGTAGCAACGGCATTGTTCATCGTATTGATCTACTGTGCTACTCATATAAGCAGTGAACTTGGGTAGACCATATCCAACAGTATCTCTAAATGAATCTTTAATTCTGTAAAATAGAATTCATATGGATCTCTAAAATAGATTCTGTAAAATCAGGATCTCATATGAACCTAAATAGATTCTCTAAAATTAGAATCTCACGCTCAAAACTGATAATAGAGTCTTGGTTTTCTAAAATAGCTTTCGTGACCGCGTGGATTATTTTAGCGTCACACGCACATGAAAGAAATGTAGATCGATATGTGCCGTGCCGCCTGCCTGCCCTGCCACATAGCGCTGCCTTCCCTGCCGAAACTATCTTGTTGCACTGTCGCCGCTTGTATCTATGAGTCGTGCATCTGCGCTTGTCTGCATCAGATGCACAACATTACTGCCGCCGCCTACAGTTGCGCCCTGTGTCGCCTGTGCCCCGAAAAAAAATACCCTAGCGGTGGTTGATGGGTCCGATTAGTTAAAAAATAGAGACTCGGTTTTAAGAATCTGTCGTATCAATTTTTGATTTGAGAATCTGTCATATCAATTTTTGATTTCATTCTCTAAATTTCTAAAAATTTTCTAAATGAGTTTTTTTAATTCGTTTTTAGGATCCGTTAGTCTTACTGTGGAGTATTATCCGGATCCCTAATACCCATACCATCAATCTAATAACCATGGCTTCGAGCTATTTCCACTTTCACTTTTTACCTTGATAAAAGCTTATTGTCGCCGCGACACTCACATGCACCCAACTGCCCCAAGAAATGATAGCCACCACGCGACAAGAGTCAAGAGGCAAACGACCGAACGGACGACATGACCTTCTCCATCTCGAGTCAGCTACCTCTGCCGCTCGAAATTCACTCGCTCATCCGCGCGATGCAGACGCCATTGCTGCAATGCTGCTGCTAGCTTAAGCTGCTTGGTTGCTTCTTCTGTAATCTGTACCACGTTGCTGGTAGTTGCTGCCAATGAAGCTGCTTCGGTTCGCAAGCCGCACCGCCTTGTCACTCACGGCGACGGCGGCGCTCGCCGTCGTCGTCGTGCTACTCACGGCGTCGGCGCGCCGTCCTTCTTTCCTCCGAAGGTACGAGCCCAGCGTCGCGACGCTGCCGTCGGGGTCTCCTTCCAGGATCGCGCCGCCGACCCCCACCGTCGTCGTCCGGGTGCCAAGGGACTGCGACATCTTCCGCGGCGAGTGGGTGCCCGCCGCCGACGGCGGCGACGACGACGGCGCGGCTCCGTACTACACGAACGCGACCTGCGCGGAGATCCAGGAGCACCAGAACTGCATGAAGTACGGCCGCCCGGACCTCGGCTTCCTGCGGTGGCGGTGGCGGCCGGAGCGGTGCGAGCTGCCGCGGTTCGACGCGGCGGCGTTCTTGGAGCTCGTCAGGGGCAGGTCGCTGGCGTTCGTCGGGGACTCGCTCGCCAGGAACCATATGCAGTCGCTCATGTGCCTCCTGTCCAAGGTAAAACAAAAAATTATGGCACATTTCTTGCACAATTTACAGGATTAATCCGCGTAAGCGTAAAAATGTGATGTTTTGCACCAATTACTTGATTAATCCGCGTAAAAATATCATCGTTTTGCTTTGCAGGTGGAGTACCCCAAAGATGTCTCGACGACGACGGACCCCGAGTTCAGGACGGTGCGCTACGAGTCCCACAACTTCACCATCGCCGCCTTCCGGTCGCCGTATCTCGTCACGGCGAACCAGTCGGACCCCGCCAGCGGAATGTGGGACCTCTACCTCGACGAGCCGGACGCCGCCTGGGTGACCGGCGTGGCGGGCTTCGACTACGTCGTCATCTCCACGGCGAACTGGTTCAACCGGCCGACCATGTTCTACGAGGCCGGCCGCCTCGTCGGCTGCCACCACTGCCTCGCCCCCGGCGTCGCCGACCTCACGCGGACGTATTCCCTGCGCGCGGCGTTCCGCACCGCCCTGCGTGCGCTCACCGCCGGCGGCGCTGCGGGCTTCAACGGCACGGCGATCGTGCGCACGCTGTCGCCGACGTCGCACTTCGAGGGCGGGGAGTGGAACAAGGGCGGCGACTGCCAGCGGACGCGGCCGTACGCGGCGAACGAGACGCGGATGTCCGGGCTGGACCTTGACTTCCACACGGTGCAGGTGGAGGAGTTCAGGAGGGCCGAGGCGGCGGCGGCGGAGGCGAGCGGGAGCCCGGTGAGAATGCTGCTGATGGACACAACGGCGGCGATGGTGCTCCGGGCGGACGGGCACCCGAGCCGGTACGGGCACTGGGCGCACGAGAACGTGACGCTGTACAACGACTGCGTGCACTGGTGCTTGCCTGGACCCATCGACGTGTGGAACGAGATGTTGCTCCAATTGCTGCTGCATCATCAATCACAAGAATTTTCTGTTTGATCCTGTAATTTCTTGAGTACATGCTGCCGAAATTGAAGAGTGGAAACAGATAAAGTAAATTCCATATTTTTGGGTCTTGGAACTTTGCCTCAACTTTGTGTTAGCGACCAAACAGTTTAATATTAGCAATGCAATATCCAATACAAACAATAGATACAAGTTACTATTAAACGAAAAGGAAGGAGGAAGAGGAAATACGAAATTGATTATTTTTTTGGTTCCTGACATTTTGGTTTTTACAACGGACTACGAAATTGGTTATTTTTGAATATTTATTTAATGGGGACTACTAGGGAATGGGATCCCGTCCTCAGAGCATAATTTAAAAAAACTCATTTAGGGAAATTTCTAAAAAGTTTAGAGAATGAAATAAAAAATTGATACGACAGATTCTCAAAAATGATTCTCTATTTTTTAACTAACCGGGACACATCAACCGCTAGGGTATTTCTTTCCGAGGCGTGGCAGCAGATGCGTGTGCTGGTGTAGGTGGCGCAAGATGCAGGTTCAATTAATGCAGGCGACGCAGGATGCAGGTCCGACTGATGCAGGCGGTGGCATGCACCGAGATGTAGCGGCAAGTTTTTTCGGCGAGATGCAGCATGGCGACAGGCGACGCAGGCGGCAGGCGGCGCAAATCTATTTTTTTTTGCGTACGCCTCGCGGTAAAATAATCCTCGTGGTGGCGGAAGCTATTTTAGAGAACCAGGACTCTATTCTCAGTTTTGAGCACGAGATCATGATTTTAGAGAACCTATAATTTTTGAGATCCATATGGAGTCTCTGTTGGAGACAGTTTTTCAAAGAAAATTCTCCAAAACAAAATTAGAGATTCATTTAGAGTCACTGTTGGACATGCTCTCACACTCTCAAGCGGGATGAATCCCCACGCAATTGCGTAGCACGCTGATTAGGGGCGGGCGTTCGGTATTACCGAACCGAACCCGTTCGGTTCGGTGCTTCGGTTCCAGTAGAAATTTGGTTCCTCAATAAAATGGTACTGATTGGTTCTTAAAAAAATTCGGTACCGAGGTAATTTGGTTTCCGTAAATTCGGTTTGGTTTCGGTATTTACTGAAAATACCAAACAGAGCAACATCAATGAAAAAAAATCAATTTTGACACGAGCAGAGGCGCGGAGGGTAAGGCCGTCGGGCCGAGCAGCGGAGGGTGTGGAGGACGACCGCGCGACGGGCGCCGGCTAGGTGCAGTGGACGACTGGCGATGGCGACGGGCAGTGGCGACGACGTGCTAGGCGAAACGAGCGATGGTGGGCGACGACCGCGGTGGGCGAGACGAGCGTGGTGGGCGACGACCGGTGGCGACGGTGCGCTCCGCCGTTGGGCGACCTCTAGTGGCAATGGCGCAGTGGAGAACCAGCGGCGTGGTAGGAGACTGTGAGAAAAGTTACCAAGTGCTTTGCTTATTGTTGCTTGCTACAAGTTGCTAGGGTTTCTAACTTAGGGGTTGCTGGGCTTCGCTGGGCCGGTGGGCGGCCGATGGTTGTATAAGTCTAATTTCGGTATTTCTGGTTATTTTGGTTTACGAGGTATAGAACCAAATTTACCTCGGTAAATTCGGTTCTTCAGAACCACGAACCAAATAGGAATCGAATTTTCGGTTTTGGTATTTTTGGTTCGGTTCTCGGTATTTTGGTTCGGTTCTCGTAATTGGTGCCCACCCCTAACTCTAATGACTTGATGCGGAGGGCCAATATTCTCTCATGTCACATGGTGGACTAGATGGGCTCATGTGGAGAAAACAACAACATGGTGATTCGGTGAGGGTACCTAATGTGATACACATTGGTATCTGATATGTACCTAGGTACTATCTGATACTTGCGAAATACCAATATGAAACCTACTTCCTCCATTAAAAAACCAGTTTTATGCATGATTTCATTTATTTGGGATGAAGATATCAATACTGATACATATTGGTATCAGGTCTAACACTCGTCAATACTGGCCGGATCTGATATCTCATTGGTAACAATTGGTATTAACCGATACCTATCGGTATCAGACATGACATTAATTGATACGAGGCTGGTACCTAGGTATCAACTTGATGTCTATATGGTACAAGCGCGACAATGACCGGCTCATCGTGACACACTTTGAATATCACCAATTTATCTCAAGAATTGTTGGGGGTATTGAAGAGAAATTCAAATAAAACCAGCAATACATCCAATTATAGAACAAATTCTAACTAAACCAAACACTGAATTGACGATGAACTACCCCATATATATCGCATCGAGTTCATGGTGACATGCTAAACTCAACTCCGCACACCATCTCCAAGATGAAAATATATGGCTGCTGATCATCGAATTGTTGTTTGCTTCAACCTTCCTCGTTGTCTTCATTGCAAGGAATTTGCCCACTACTCCTGATGGTGTTCATGTTGTCCTTTAGGACATGTTTTTGTGGCTTCACCAATGAGCTTCCCCTATTGCGGTCTCTCCACCATCTTTGGTTGTTTCTAGATATCACTTGTTCATGGTTTCGGTTGATGACTCGACAGTGCTACCATCTCATGTCATCCATGCTATCTGTGAGAAGCTTCAATAGCCTTTGAGCACGGTTCCATATCAAGGGTCTTTCGGACATTGTTGATCACATGTCAATTAAAACCCTTTTGCGATGGACTCCTCCTGGTTCATTGGCCACGACAAATTTCTTATTGGATATCCATGGATAGCCTATTAATATAATGGACTTGTGATGGATTTATCCTATTGAACAATGGATAAAAAACTCAATGAAAATGGTTTAGATTCGGCCCATGTCCTAACCATTCTCATCCTGATGATGTGCTAAACAAGACTAGAATAATAACAACTACTGAAGTTGATAAATCAAACCGAACTGAGACAGTATAAGATTAAAGTTGATAAAAAGAGATTTAACTAGTGAATATGCGAATTTGAATATGAGCTGATACAACACTTAGAAACCATATCAATATAACTCATCTGCTAGCACTCCGAAGAAACATTGCATAAAAACCTACCAGCTTAGTAGAAATAAACTTATTAACAATAATTTGATAGATTAGACCTAACCGAGATAGTATAAGATTAAAAATAATAATAAAAACTTATTTAGCTGATATATCTACACAAACATGATGGATATATCAATCAATCTAAAACAATAATTTAATTAGAGAAACGTCAACTTAGTTAGAATATCGGACATAACCAAGAAAGTCCTAACTAAGTTGATACAACTCTAAACAACAATTTCGCTAAATATAGAATCAATATATCTGATAGACAACGCTTGTATCAACTTGAGTAGAATATCGGACTTAACCGAGAAAGTTCTAGCCACGCCGATACAATCGAAGTTAACAAAACTTACTTTCTCGTTGGGGATCGAACCGATACAGCCTCGCTCAAAACTAAGAACTCGAAGGAATAAAAGATGGCGATGCGTCGAAAGTAATTATATTGATATGTGAAGATGTCTTAAGAACTCAGGGGTACATATTTATACCCTTGAGTTGATACAAGTACTTATCGGACATGACACATGTTTCCTAAAGATAAAAGAAAAAAAATACAAGTCCTGATCGAACACTTAATAAAACTTCAAGTTACTAAATCTTGTCTAACTAATAGATAGAATTAATTTGCCATGTCATGGTCTTTACGATTTCTTCTTGAACTCAGTCTTTTCTGGATAAACTTTCATCGGTTGATCAACTTCTCTTCTCTACTAAAGAACCGTACCAAATTTTAATGTTAACAGGAGCGCATTATCGGGGTAGAGGCGTAGCCCGATGAGGTCATCCGCGACCACGTTGGTCGTGCTGATGCGGGACCTGCTCATGCTCGTCGTGTGACCCGTCGAGCCACCGTTTGGTAAACTCATTGTTGAAGGTCGCGGCTAAGCCTGCTCCCACCTCAGTGCACCCAAGATGTTGCTCGACCATCTCGCAGAGAACCCACATCCAAAGCCGTCTCGTCGCCCGTGACGCTGGTTCAAGCACGGTGTGGGCCGACGGGCCAGTCCCACGTCCTCCACTGGCGGTGCTCTAGATCGCGCTGTGTATGTCGGCGTCACGTCTTTGTGAACTCTAGCTCATAGATTGCCGCCTCTCTCACCAGATCTAGGCGGAGCTCAGGCGAGGCGGAACCACCGGCAGCAAAACTTCGGCTGGATGGCCCCAACAGATCCACGGCGAGGAGGCTTGGGCGCAGTTGCCCATGACCGGCGGCAGAGGTCCAGCACGGTGGCCTTGATGGAGGAGCTCGGCGTGGCTACTACTACCAGTAGCTCGGTTTCATTAACTCCGCCGCCGTCGCCGACCTTGCGTCCTCCTCCGTACGCCTGCCTCCTCTCTGTATCCCTCTCCTTCGTCGATCTCCTTCCCTTCCCATTTGACCTCTCCCTCCGCGTGCGTGGTCGGCACACGCCTCGTGAAGGGCGACTGCGTGGTCGAGGCCACCAAAGCATGGGATGGCATGCACGCCGAGGTCCTATCATCGCTCGCCGATCTCACCGCTGCTTGTCAATTGTCACTTGCTGGTCGTTGATCCTGTTGCCACTCGCTTGTCTCATTGTGTGTCGAAGAGAAGAGAGGAAGAAGGATATGGACTTCTTTTTTCCTTTTGTTAAGTAGTTAGTGAATTTGGTGCTTTTGGTGTTTTGGGGTGCACCAATGGTGTTACTAGTAGGTGCACTGTTTGAGGTCTTTCCGGTACGCTCTTGGTGTCGAGTTGTTGGTGCAGTGGTGCTACTGTTGTGAGATTAGACCTTTTAGATTGTTTTTTTCTGCTTTACTAATTTAATACTCGCTAAGTCCAAATAAATTTATTTTTTATAGGATGGAGGGAATAGATAGTTGTACTGAAGTTAACTACAAAAATCCTACTAACTTTTTCCTTTCGATTGAAGGGACAACATTTTCATTTGCTTTAGAGAAAATCTATTCATGTCACTAAGTTTAGTTCAATGATTTGCCACAGACTATTCTCCTCTGTAATATGACTTTATCATTTTTTCTATAATATACTATTGGTGTGGATATTATTTAAGAAATACCTAAAATACCCTTTAAGTCATAAAGGGTTGATAATTGATTGACCCACCAGAAGTTTCAAAAAGATATAAAAGTTTTTTTTACATAGCCTTCTTACGAAATATAGATGTTTGTATGTATTTTAAGACTTCCTTTCATGTTTTTTTAAAAAAACTATTTTTGTGTAGCATGTAAAAGAGAAATCACATACACGAAAGATAGTTGCATCAAGAAAAATGTATAGCATATGAACAATGATTTTAAAAAAACATTAACACAAGAGTATTTTAATAGTATCTAAAACATAAATTATATTTTCAAAAATTTAATACATGCAAATCAAAATCTTAAAATATATACGCACTACTGTTATTATGTAAGGCCACATAAAATTTTTATATTTTTTTATACTTCTAGTTAACTCTTATAAGTCCTTAAGGATATTTTAGGTATTGGCATCGAGTATCTACTTATAAATATTTTTTTATTTTTTTATAAATAGTTTATCGTGTTAATAATATTAGCGACGTTCCTCTTCTTTATATAAAAGTGACTTTTCTTTAAAAGGCCACGTTGGACATTGACGCCGTAAAAATGGTGTATTTTTAAAATAAATAAATATTATGTGCCTATTTGTATAATAAGTTTTTAAAAGAATCAACAGTGAAAAAATCCAGTGTGCTAAAAAACACAAGTATAGCTTTCTCAAAAATTTGATCATTGCTCTGATTAATTATGTTCCTCAAAGGCACTTATCAAAAAGTACTAGACTTGTACTGACAGTCTGACACCATCATCGATTCCCTTGCCTTCACGTGGCCGACTTACAGTATTCATATATGGACACAGGATCCAAACACAAAACGCATTTTTTTTACACCAAGGTGCGTATGCACCTGCGCATATGCACGTGATCCGAATAATAGTTGTAAAAAATATGGCAAAATTTGAGAAGAATGATTACGATGATAAATTGCTCGCTTTTCAATCAATTTTAAATTTTAAATTTTGATTTTAGTGTTTTTATTATAGTTTATCTTTTAACTTGTTTATTAAGACACTAAAATTACATATATTAATATCTTATTCATAAATTATTTCTTATTATTTATAGATTATTTTTATTGCTAACGAGTGTTACGGCTTAATTATAATTAGCTATAGTGAAACGGTCCCACCAATAAGTTCTTTTTAAGAGTGCTGAGAAGCTTCGTTCGGAAGTCCCTTTTCCACTTCTTCTCACTCATTTTTTTCATGGCCACGGCTTTTCAAATTATTAATGATGTATTTTAAAAAAGTTTTTTACAAAATATATTAATCTATCTTTTAATTTTTATTTAATCATTTTTCATCTTGAAATATAATAATTTTTATGTTTTTTAAAATATAATAATTTCTTCATCAATATTTTTTCCTAAATAATCACAATCTTTTTACCATTAATTTTTTCACATATCTTTGCTTCTTAAACCATCATAACTTTTTTATTTAATACTACCTATTTTCTTACTAATTATGTTTAACTTTAAAATTTAAAATTTTTTATATTTTATGATGAAGATAGTATTTAATTAATCATGTATAACCGTTTAGTTTTGCTTGCAAGAGAGAAAGGGTTTCTAACCTATGCTAACCAATGCAACCTAAGTATTTTTTAGCAACCGATAAGTTACTATACAAACACACGTTTAAACTGGAAAAGAAATCTATTTTTGTTGTGCACACACAATATTCAATTCGTTGCTTTTTTACTGTATTTTTACTGGAGCTTCATTTTGTTCATTATGGTTTCTCCAATTATAGATAAATTTTTTTAATAACACAGTATAAACGCAGATCGAGTTTAATATTGTTTGTATCTGGATTATATCATCATGATGATATATGTTAGTTTCTTTTTCCAAGTTTTTTCTAACATTTCAAATAAGGGGCGCATATGCAACCCAAATATAAAAAGATCTTGTCGGACCCAAACACTAGCTAATAAAGCGAGTACTTTTAGTTAGACCGACTCTATATCCTGTCATGCGTAGCGGGTAATCGTCTCTCCGTTATTTATTTTGTCTCAAAATAAATAAATAAATAAATAAATCTAAATTCAACTGAATTTATTATATTAGATAATATCACATATTTTAGACAAAAAGTATGTTTAAAAAATTCAAAGTGAGTTTAATTTAACTGGTTAAGTTTTATGATCATGTGCAAAACTTTATATACAAGCTCATAAAATGTTTATAATTAATTCAATTTTTAATAATAGACGTGATATCTCTCGACAGAATATTGGTCCAGTATTAAAAAATACTTATAGATAAACTGTGTTAAAAGAGGTGATCGTACGTGCGAGTTTATATTAGCGTCCGCGTCGTTTCGAGAGAAAACTTATATACCCAAAAGTTAGCTAAGAGGATATACTAGGAGTCACGCCTATTATACTCAAACTTGACAATCATTTTAAGTGTGGCGTTGACCTATATCCGCTTGCCCTTTTTAGATTACGCAGTGTCGCTAAGACGCACTGCCTTTATAGTGTGCCATTGCCTAAAATTTAAATTTTAAAGTTCATTTAAATTTCAAAACTTAATTTTAAAATTCATTCTTAAATTAATTTTTAAATCACTAATAATAATACGGATATAAAAATTTATCAATTTATTTTGATGGCTCCATTCATTCTTTTTTATGGCAGCGGAGCTCAAACAATCGGGCCCACCACGCGACAAAGGCAACAACATGAGACTGAGAGACCGCCATGACGTTTGTTTTCAAGGTTCAGAGCCTTTTTCTGGATGACTTCTTAACGCATATTAATTAAATACTAGCAATTATGCCCGTGCGTTACAATGGGTAAAATCGACGCGCGACACGGATAGGGACGACACGGAGGGCGCGGGAGCTCCGAGCGCGATGGGAGGGAGGAGCGCGATCGCGATGCGAGCGCGGGCGAGATGGGACGAGAGGAGGGGCGCAGGGGAGGGAGGAGCGAAGGGGTCTTTTTTCATCCAAGCTCTCCTTTTCTTTTCAGCATTGGGATTGCGGGTAGGGCTGATGAAATACTCGTGGCTCGCTAGCTCGTTCGGCTCGTGGATGGCTCGGCTCGGCTCGTTGAGAAATGCTAACGAGTTGCGTTAAGGGTTTAGCTCGTTAGCTATAATGAGCCAGCTCGAATCAGCTCGCAAGCTACTCGTGAGCTCAACGAGCCAGATGCAATGTACAAAGTAGGGCCTAATGTTTTGCTTGTTTTGCTATTCTTTTGCTTGTTTTGTTGTTGATGTGACAATAAATCAATAATTTTTATAATTTTGTGATGGTCAATATGGATCTAATGTTTTAGATTATAATAGTAATAATATCTAATCTAGTTGCATCATTACATTTACATGGATAATTGTCGATGGACAAGTGTTATTACGTTAATTATGGACTTAATGTATCATTTTTTATTTTTTTTTCAATTGTATATTTGCATGTTTAATAGACTGAAAAAGTAAAATGTAATTTGTACATAAATTACACTGTATTAAAGTGGCTCGCGAGCTAAACGAGCGGCTCACGAGCCGAGCCTCTGGCTCGGCTCTCTGGCCGAGCCGAGGCCAACCGGGCCGAGCCGGCTCTTGGCTCGGCTCTCTACCGAGCCGAGCCGAGCCGAGCCGGTATCCACCCCTAACTGCGGGTTAATTTTGGAAAAAACCAAGGGGTTTTTTGCAAAATAGCTAGGCAGAATAAAATTTTGGATAGAAACACTACTTGCTTTATAGATAGCTAGCAAAATGTCCGTGTGTTGCAACAGACGACGATTCGGAGAGAAGCGGTGGAGGACGAAGGTCCGGTGGCGCGCGGGAGCTCGAGCGACGACGGGAGGGAGAGGCGCAAGCGTAGCGTGGATGGGAGCAGAAGAGAGGGACGTAGGAGGTCTTTTTCATCCAAGCCCTCTCTTTCTTTTCAACATTGGGACTGCAGGTTAATTTTATAAACAGTCAAGGGGTTTTCTGTAAAATAATATTTTTTATTCTTTAATTGGGTTTTTTAAAATAGCCAGACAGATCATGGGTTAATTTTGAAAAACTCAAGGGGTTTTCGCAAAATAGCCGGCAAAACAAAATTTGGGTGGAAACACTACTTGCTTTATATATAGGTATAGATTAGCTATTACATTTTTAAAAATAATATGCTTTTTAAATTAATTTTTTATATTTTTTAATAAAAATACATGGTTGGTAATCCCGAAAGCATATTTGTCGATGCGTGTGCTCGACACGTGGGAATCCGAGGGACCTCTTTTTGTTCGGCACAGGGGAGCGATGAATTAGGGCTCAAACTCACGGTAAGAATGGAAAGAAGTTAGTAAAATGAAAAAAGATCACAACCACAATAGATACAAAAGATTTATATAGGTTCTGATCGCCTGAGAGACGTAATACCCTACTCCTGTTTTTTGTGTTATATGAGGGATGAATTACAGGGACTGGTGAGGGTGTTCTTCCTTGGGGATGCTAGAGCTGATGATTGAGGTGGGATGCTTGAAGCCCAAGGACTCCAACAATGGCAGAACCTTAGACCCGTTTCTGGAGTCGGTAGAAACAGTTGGGAGAGGGAACCGTTTTTTTCAGGAACTGTTTTATGATGGACTTGGGCCTCCTTTTATAGTGTAAGGGGACACCACAGTAGTCCTGGTTTTTTCTACTCCGCTCCACGTGATGGAGCGGTTCTTGCCTTGTCTTATCGGGGAGGCTATCCCTATCTTGTCCCTGTTGCCGCATCACGGGAGTTGGTGGAGAAAAAACGGGCGTCGTGGACGCCATGTTGTTGCCGTGAGGATGGGCCGACCTACCTACTCCAGTGGGGCCTACTGGTCAGTGGCCCTTCACCTTGAGGTGTCGACGCAACACCCCCTGCGCTCGTTTTCTCTCTCCCACGCGGCCGCCCAATGCATTTAATGCGACTGGACAGGGCGTGGAGGGAGGCGTGCGTGGAGTGACCGTGCAGCCATACCGCGGTCGCCGTCAAAGACTTTATACTCTCTTTACCTCGTGACGGGGAAAAAGGAAAATGATGATGGGCGGCTGACAGACGTGCCTCACATCGCAATAAATGCGGCAGGGCAGGTGTCTGGCCTCTCTCTAGACATTAAATGTGGTAGTTGGCAGTTGGACTCGCCCCTCTCTCGGAGAGGTGCGGGGTGAAGGACGGGGGGTCCGGGTGATCCCGGACCCTGCCGCCTGGGAGAGCGGTGGCCTCCGGGCAGCCCCCGAGCCAAGCCCCTCTTGGGGTGGCCACGTGGCCGCCCGTGGCCCGGGCCCTGCTTGAGCCATCCATGACATGTTTTTGGCGCGCCCTAGTGGGCGAAGGCGCCTTCCTTCTTCAGATATCGCATCCTCGATATACCCCCGGGCCCATATCACCGACAGTAGCCCCCGGTGTTGATCAGAACCGAAGTTGGATTCGGGCGCGGTTAACACTATTTTCTTGAGTGTGTGGGCCCGGGCACTGGATGTGCCTCGCCGTAGTAGGAGGCCGGCACGTGACAACTGACGCTGCGCTTGGCTAAGCTTTCTCCAGACGGGGGGGCGCATTATTCGGGCCACGCACGCGGGGGCCCATCAAACCGCCTAGCTCTCTTCGTCCCGCGTAGTGCGCCTGGTGGGCGCGAAACCCCAGGCGGCGCAAAACCCCAGTGGCACAGGAACCAAAGGGGATGCGAAAAACGAAGAGGCGCGGAGCCGAGGGGGCGCGTCGCGTGGTAGTGGGGCAAAATTAGTGCCGTAGAACTCGAGGGGGCCATGGTTGCCTATAAAAACGGATCCGCGAGAGGGGGGATCAGTTTCTACGCTTTCCACAGCCATCGTCTCTCACAGCCATCGCCTCTCATCTTCCCAGCGCCCTTGCTCTTTCACCTCCCTTCCCTCCGCCACCGGCTTCCTTTTTCGCACTCCAGCGCCTGCCTTGGAGATGGCCCGTGACTCGCCTTTAGAGCCGGGGAGTGTGCTCCCCAAGTCCTTGGTTCGCACTGCGGAGGCTCGAAGCCTCTTCAACAAGTATTTGCCGCGCGGCGTGCGCAGCGGCGGCGACATTCCAGAGGAGCGGCCCCCCACGAAGATGGTGTTCTTCGCTTCTTTCGCCATGGTCGGGTTGGTGCCACCCTTCTCCCTTTTCTTCCTCGACGTGCTGGAGTTCTACGATCTCCGGCTGCACCACCTTACCCCCAACGCTGTCTTCTACCTCGCCGTCTTCGCCTACACCTGCGAGATGTTCGTGGTGGTGATGCCCTCACTGCATCTTTTCCAGCAGTTCTTTCGTGTGTGCCGGACGGGCTCCCCCGTCGCGGTTGGATACGTGGCGATCCAGCCGCGCAACGATAGGACCGTCGGCACCCCCTTCATCGACATCCACCCCCGCTCTAGGTGGGAGAACTGGAGGGCCTTCTGGTTTTACACCAGCCTGGGCGACCACCCTCGCCTTTCCCTTCCGACGGGAATCCCGGTGAACCAGAGGTACTGGGGGGCGCGTCCGCGAGCTGGGAGGGAGCTAGACGGAGTGCTGGAACGGATCAGCTACCTCCGGAGGGGGGGCCTGTCCAACCATGCAGTCTTCCAGGATTTCTAGATGAGGCGCATCGCGCCGCTGCAGGAGAGGCCGTGCCCCGCCCACATGTACACGGGCTTCAACGACGACATGCGGACCCATGTGGGCACCATTTTCAACTGGGACGAGAACGACCTTGCGATCCTGGTCCGCCGCACCCTCGGCATCATGGCGATGGACCTGACATAGCTCCCGCCTGCGTTGGTGCCGCTGTGCCAGGATTTGGCGCGCCCGGAGATCCTGCATGCGCTGCAGGTGGTGGGTGACGGCGTGGGCTCGTCGTTAGCAGCGGCGCGCGTTACCCCGGGGGGTGGGGGTGACGACTACGACGACGCCGACGACCAGGTGCCTATCGGGCGGCTGGGCCGCCGGGGTCCGGGCAGAAGCGAGTCGGGCGCCCCGGACCCGAAGGGGAAGACGAAGAGGCCAGGGGACGACCCCGCACCTCCCTCATCACCACCACGTGGCGGCGGCGCGGAGCGCGCCGCTCCTCCTCACGGGTCTGGAGGCTCGCAGGCGGTGTGCCCGGCCCCAAGGGCCACTCCGTCGGGGGCCAGAACGGCCACAGCGACGGTGACGACGACGACGACGAAGGCCGGGAGCACGCCCACGGCGAGCGCGCCGTCGGTGGGGGCTGGCCGCGGCGCTCCAGCGGTGATGGAGGCAGCGAGCGACAACCCGGCAAGCCCCCCAGGCGGCCCCACGAAGAAGAAGCGGGCCATCTCCTGGGTTTCCTGGGGCTTCAACGCCGCCCGCAAGTAACACCTTGCAGATGCGTACACGCCCCGTGAGCCTTGTGTTTTTGTCTTGTGTTTTGATCCCTTACTGTGTTTATTTCTGCTCCTAGCCGCGAGCACCAGCATTTTCGCCCCAGGGTTATACCAAAGGGCGGTTCTGCTTCTGGCTCGGCGGGGGAGGCGTAGGAGAGGCCCGGGTGCTGGAGCCCTCCGGTCCGGTCACCCCTACGGGTTCGGGCCCGGGTCCAGTGCGGCTCGAGAAGGGGGCCCACCCAGATGCCGGGGCGCCGGTCGCCTATGAGGAACAAAGCCGGGGCCCTCCGCCGCGACAGTTCGGGCGACTGGCCCTCGACGTGGAGGAGGCGGCGGACGGGCATCGGAGAGCAGCCCCAGGGGTCCCCTCCGCGGCAGCCATCGCCGCCACCATAATAGCCATCGCCCGCGCCGTGCCATCCGGCGACGTCGCCCCGCCGGCCAACACCAGTACCACCGGCGCCGGTCCACCGCGATCCTCCGACGCAGGGAGCGGCCTCACCGGAGGACGGGGCAGTGTCGGCGGGCGAAGCAGCGGCGGGCGGCTCTGGCCATGGGGCGCCTTCAGCTTCCCGCCCCACGCAGGTGGTCGACCTCGGCTCGAGCTTCGACTCCAAATCCGGGGGCGCTCGGTCCGGGTTCGTGGTCGCCCTGGACACCGAGCCCCTCGTCCGGTCGCAAGAGCGGGTGAGGATAATTGTGTCAAGGGCACTGGAGGAGGCCAACGCGGTCTCCCTGGAGGGGCTCCGGCCCGGAGTTCGGCCTTGGCTACTAGGGAGGTCGCGGTGGCGCGGCGGGAGGCCGACGTCGACGAAGGCCGCCAGGAGCTGGTGGCCACGGCAAGGGTGGAGGGCCTCGTCCGCAAGCGGGAGCTGGCGGATATTGAGCGGCGCCGGGGGGAGCTCAACCAGGTGTTCGAGGACACTGTCGTTGAGCGGCACGCCGTCGACTTCCACGAGCAGGTCGCCGCCGCCGGAGAGGAGAGGGTTCGCACCACCGTCGGGGGGTTCATCCGCGACCTCAACGAGCGCACCTAGGAGCTCGACCGGCGTGAGCGCGCCCTGCGCGATGCTGAAGCCGCCGCCACCAGCACCGACGTTGTGCTCCAGGCCCGCGAGGATGGCCTGGCGGAGCGGGAGAAGGTTCTGGAGGCGGCGTGGCGGGCGGTCGAGGACCGGGAGGCCGCCGTGGCCAGGGCCGAGGAGGACTCCGCCGCGCGGGAGGCGAACGTGGTGGCCCAGGAAAAGGCCATCACCGAGCGCGAGGCCACCGTGAAGGGGCGTGAGGCGGCGGTGGTGGAGGCCTAGGAGGAGGTCTCTCGATGCCTAAAGGCTGTCTGGGAGCGCGAGCAGCAGCTTGCGGCCGCCTCGCGCCGCCGGCAGGACGAGCTGGAGCGATGGGAGCGGGACCTCGCCGCCCGGGAGCAGGCGGTTGACGGCATGGAGGCGCGGGCGCGGGAGCCCCAGCCGGCCCCCCGCTCCAGCGACATGGCGCCAGGCTTGGAGGAGGCGTGCCGCCGAATCGCGGAGCTGGAGCACGACTTGGGCTTGGAGCTCCAGACCGTGGCCTCATCCGTCGAGCGCCTTCGGGAGGCGGCCCGTGAGGTGGGGGTCATTCACCCCAGTGCCGCCATTCCTAGCTTGGGGGGTTTGGCCGAGGGGATCAAGAGGGTGCCGGAGGAGGTCGATGAGGTGGCGAAGGAGTCGTCATATGACTTGTCCCGCCAGGTCGCGACGCTCATCCTGGCGAGCTATCAAGCCCGCGACCCCGGCTTCGACCTCTACATCCCCACCGAGGACTTCCCCGAGGGCATCGAGGAGGCCGCTCGGCACCGCGTCAAGGATGCCGTCGATTCCATTATGATTGGCTTTGACGGCACTTCGGCGGCATTCCAGCTCGCCTTCCGCGAAGACCCGTCGGACGAAGATAGCCAGGAGAATGCCCCCAGCGACCCGCCGGCCGCCTAGTACTCCCCCGCCTTTTTTGCCTTTATCTATACTTGTGAAAAAACATTGTAATACTTGCCTTTATCATGCTGGACTTTTATCGTAGCAGCCCATCGTGGCCATCTCTGATGATTCATAATGATTCATATATATATGTATATATATTGGGAGCCCCCGGCCAACTTAGCGCATACGCAGTGGCGGTTAGTTGGCCGAGCCCCTGCCTGTTTGCTTCCCTGCAACGGTAGTTCAACTTTTAGTTAGCTTAGCCATTGCAAGAATATGGTAGCATGGTCTCCTGCCATGATTCGTCCCATGTAACTGGGAGCTGGTCCGGGTTCGGACAGCGTGCATCGGTCGGCGACTGGTGCCTTCCTCGGGGTTCCGGGTAGGAGCGAATGCATAAAAAGGCCAGCGGGGGCAGCAGCAACGGGGGGGTTCGGGACAGGCGTGACAGTACGCACCCGATCCCCCAGGTGTTGACTACCCCCAGGTGTGATAGTATGCAGCATCGCTCTACCCTCGACGCCCTTAGGGCTCTCAGGCTAAGGCGGGCAAGGCCAGAAGACCACTGGGAACCAACATCCGCAGTACATGTTCCAGCACATGGGGGAAAACACATTGCAAGTAGGTATTTTGCAAGGGAAAATCATAAAGAGTGTAACAGCGAACTCATTGTTCATGCCACTGGAAGCAGTGAATGAACTTCCATATATGTTTCAGCACACCATGCGGCTTATGGGTAGAACTTGCGCAGGTGGGAAATGTTCCACGGGTTCGGCAGCGGAGTGTCGTCCTCTGTGGCCAGGCGAACTGCTCCCGGACGCGGGGTGGAGATAACTTTTTATGGCCCCTCCCACATCGGGGATAACTTGCTCAGCCCCACACGCGTTTACACGCGACACAAAACGAGATCATTGATCTGCAGCGCTCGAGGGCTGACTTTGTGTTGATGGTAGCGGCGGAGGCTCTGCTGATAACGGGCCGCGCGAAGTGCTGCCCGGCGCCGTCTTTCTTCCAGGTAGTCCAGGTCGTCGCGACGCAGCTGTTCTTGATCTGCTTCGGTGTATAACGTGGCTCGGGGCGATCCCAGGGTGAGCTCGGAAGGCAAGACCGCCTCGGCTCCATACACCAAGAAGAAAGGTGTTTCCCCTGTGGCGCGGCTTGGTGTTGTCCGATTGGCCCAAAGGACCACAGGCAGCTCATCAGTCCATGAGTCCCCATGCTTCCTGAGGACATTGTAGGTCTTCTTCTTGAGGCCTTTCAATATTTCCGCGTTTGCACGCTCGGCCTGACCGTTGCTTTGGGGGTGGGCGGGCGAGGCGAAACAGAGCTTGATGCCCATATCATCGCAATACTCGCCAAACAGCTCACTCGTGAATTGGGTGCCGTTGTCGGTGATGAGCCTGTTGGGGACCCCGAACCTTGCCGTGATGCCTCTCATGAACCGCACAGACGAATACTTGTCGATGACACTGACTGGATAGGCCTCAGGCCACTTGGTAAATTTGTCGATGGCGACATATAGAAATTTGCAGCCGCCCCATGCCTGCTTGAATGGGTCCAGGATTCCAGCCCCCAGACCGCGAACGGCCACGAGAGCGGGATGGTCTGAAGGACCTGAGTTGGCAGGTGCGTCTGCTTGGCATGGAATTGGCACGCTCGGTACCGCCGCACGAGGTCTGTTGCATCCTCCAGTGCGGTGGGCCAGTAAAATCCTTGGCGGAATGTCTTTTTCACCAAGGTTCGGGAGGCTGAGTGCGCTCCACATTCTCCCTCATGGATCTCGGCTAGGATCTTGATACCCTGTTCCTGAGCGATGCATTTCATGAGCACTCCGTTGGCACCGCGTCGGTAGAGTGTCCCTTCCACCAACACATACCTTTTGGAGGTGCGGGCAATGCGTTCGCTTTCCTCGCATTGCTCGGGCAATGACGCGTCTTGCAGATATGCCTGGATTTCCGAAATCCAAGCCACCTGGCACGTGATGTCGGTCCCGGCAAGACCAGGCTGTGGCTGGCCCGTCAGGTCCGAGGCATCGGGACCAGCCAATTCCTGCCCTTGGGACGGTTCGGGCATGCCGACGGCTCTGTGAGTTTTTCTTCGAATGTGCCTGGCGGGGCTGGGGCTCGCGCGGACGCGATCCTAGATAGCTTGTCCGCCAGGGTATTGTCTCTTCTGGGAACGTGGCGCAGCTCGAGGCCATTGAAATGGCGCTCTATACGCCGTACTTCCTTGACATACGCTTCCATCTAGGGGTCGGTGCATTAGTACTCCTTGGAAACTTGGTTTACGACCAGTTGGGAGTCCCTGAGGACTAGCAGACAGCTGATGCCCATGCCTGCCGCCGCTCACAACCCCGCTAGGAGTCCTTCGTACTCGGCCATGTTGTTGGTTGCTCGGAAGTCAAGCCGAACAATGTACCGGAGTACGTCGCCGGTTGGGGAGGTTAACGCAACACCTGCCCTGGCCCCCTGAAAGGTGAGCGAACCGTCAAAGTTCATCACCCAATGCATGGCCCATTGGCCGCGATCCTCCGCACTCTTGGGTTCACCCGGGGGCTGATCGTTGTCGGCCACTGGCGTCCACTCTGCCACGAAATCGGCCAAGGCCCGGCTCTTGATTGCGTGACGGGCTTCGAAATGCAGGTCAAACTCTGACAATTTGATAGCCCACTTGACTACCCGTACCGTGCCCTCTCGTTTATGCAAGATCTGTCCGAGAGGGTAGGATGTGACTACCGTTACTCGATGCGCTTGGAATTAGTGGCGTAGCTTCCCGGAAGCCACGAGCACGGCATAGAGCATTTTTTGGGCTTGCGGGTAACGTGTCTTTGCGTCTCGTAGTGCCTCGCTGATAAAGTAGACCGGCCGCTGCACCTTGGTGCGGGCCTTAGCTACTTTACTAGGGCGACAGGTTCCGGTGCACCGGGGCGGGTTACCTTAGTGTCCGGGGCTGCCGGACCATCATCTTCCCGGGGGCCCTCAGGGCCCCTCTGGGTGGAAGGGGCCTCGGGAGCCCCCAGACTAGGGGGCCGGGTGGCTCCCTGAAGCTCGGGGCACCAAAGGCCGCCTCCGGCTTCGGGTGCTTCCTCAGCCAACACCGTTCCGAGGTTTTCTGCCTCCGGGTTTTGTGGGGCTGGGGGCGTCTGAGAGTCTAGCTCGTCATCGCGCTCCACAACCAACGCCGCACTGATCACTTGGGGAGTTGCCGCCAAATATAAAAGAAGGGGTTCTCCTTCTTGAGGTGCTACCAATATGGGCGGCGAGGAGAGATAACGCTTGAGCTCGCTCAAGGCTTTCTCTGCTTCGTCCGTCCAAGTGAAGGGGCCAGTTCGCTTTAGCAGCTTAAATAGAGGGAGCACCCGCTCTCCTAGCCTTGATATAAAACGGCTCAGGGCAGCTACACAACCAGTAATTTTCTGCACATCCCTGAGCTTCCTAGGGGGCGCATCTCCTCTATTGCTTTTATTTTCGCAGGGTTGGCCTCGATGCCTCGGGCAGAGACCAAAAATCCTAATAGTTTGTCTGCCGGTACCCCAAACACGCATTTTTCTGGGTTCAGCTTCATGCGGGAGGACCGAAGGTTATCGAATGTCTCGGCCAGGTCTGGGAGCAAGGTTCTTTGGTCCCGGGACTTGACCACGAGATCATCGACATACGCCTCAACATTACGCCCTATTTGGTATTTCAACGTGATGCGGACACCACGTTGGAAAGTGGACATGGCATTCTTTAAACCAAAAGGCATAGACATGTAGCAAAAGGTACCCACAGGGGTAATAAATGCAGTTTTCTCCTCATCCTCTATAGCCATGCGAAACTGATGATAACCAGGGTATGCATCCAGGAAACATAAAAGGTCGCACCACGCAGTGGAGTCGACTATCTGGTCTATTCGAGGCAGAGGGTAAGGGTCTTTAGGACATGCCTTGTTGAGGTCGGTGTAGTCGATGCACATACGCAGCTTGTGGTTGGCTTTCGGGACGACCACCGGGTTAGCCAACCACTCCGAATGCAGCACTTCCCGGATGAAGCCGGCCTCCTGGAGCCGTGCCACCTCTTCGCGGATGAACGCCTACCGCTCCGTGGCCTGTCGCCTCACCTTCTGTCGGACCAGTCGTGCATCCGGTCGCACTGCAAGTCGGTGCTCGATCACCTCCCTGGGGACTCTGGGCATATCCGACGGCTTCCAAGCAAACACGTTGGCGTTCGCCCGCAGGAAGGAAACGAGCACGTCTTCCTATTTGGGGTCCAAGTTGCCGCCAATCTTGGCGGTCTTGGACGGGTCGTTGCCCAACTGGATGGACTTGATTACCACCTCGTCGGCCGAGGTGATATGCTGTTTAGGGTTTCGGGAACCCGAGGCCTCCCCTTGAGGGCCTTTGGATTCAACGCGGTCGGCCGCCGCAATATCATCCACATGCGCCTCCGCGCAATCTAGCGCGGTCTTAATGTCGGCATGGACGGTGATGGGGCCTCCGGGGCCCAACATCTTGAGCTGGCGGTAGGCATAATGGGTAGCCACCATGAACTTCACCAACGCCGGCCTCCCGAGCACGGCGTTGTAGGGCAGGTTGAGGTCCACCACATCGAAGTCAATCTGCTCGGTGCGGAAATTGGCGGGACTCCCAAAGGTAACCGGCGGCGCGATCTGCCCGAGGGGCCACACCTTCCCGGGCGTCACCCCAATGATGGGATAGGATGGCCCGAGCACCATCCCCGGGGCCTTGATTGCATCAAAGGCCTTTGGGGATAGTATATTGAGGGTCGCACCCCTGTCAATTAAGACTCGGGCGACCTTGACGTTGCAAATGGTGGAGGAGGTCACAAGGGCCAAGTGGCCGCTACGTGCGATGCTTCCCGGGTGATCTGTCTGGTCGAAGGTGATTGGCACCTCTGCCCAGCGTGACTTTTGGGCCGCCTCGTGGGACGGCACAGCCGCGAGGAGCTCACGCCTCATGGACTTGAGGCTCCGGCGGGACACCTGGGCGCCTGCCCCTCCGTCGATGGTGGCGACGGCGTGCTTGGGGTCTTGGTAGCCCAGATCGTCATCTTCGTCTTCGACGGGGGCCGCTCTCTTGGCCTCCTCTCGTCGGTTGTCCGAGCGCTCTACCGGGGCTTTACCCTTGCGGCGGGCTTCCTTCTCCTTCTTCCTCCGCTCCTGCTCGTACATTTGTACCCTCTCGGCCAAGTTCTTGACCGAGCGGCACTCGGAGAGGTCGTGGTGGGAGATTTGGTGCACCATGCACCACTTGTCCCCGACCTGGCCCTGGGGGCGAGGGTCCGGGGAGCGCCTGCGGTTGCCCGTGGGCTTGCCCTTCCGCGAGGGCTTCTCGGCACCGTCGGCGGCGAGGACGTGGCCCTCCTCGCCACCGCGCGATGGCTTGCGCTTTCGCCGCCGCTCGTGCCGCTCCTCCCGGGACGCGGAGGGGGCAGCGCTGGTGGAGGCTGGAGTAGGATTCCTAGGATTCCAAACCCGAGCCTCTTCCTTGCGGGCCACCCGGTCAGCAAGCTCGAAGAGCTCTGTGGTGGTCTGGGAGGCCTTGGACACGATCTTCTCCAACATAACGTCATGGCATACACCACTCCGGAAGGCGAAGATCACTGCATGGTCAGCGATGGACGGTATAGTGTTGCGTACCTGACAAAAACGTTGGATGTATTTGCGCAGGAACTCGTCATCTTCTCGCCGGACCATGTGGAGGTCAGCATCTACCTCTGGGCGCGGGTACGTGCCCTGAAAGTTAGAGGTGAACTGCCGGCACAAGTCGTCCCACGAGGTGACTGACTGGGCCGGCAGGTTCATTAGCCAGGAGTGGGCCTGGCCCTTGAGTGCCATGGGGAAGAAGTTGGCCATGACGAGCTCGTCACCTCTAGCAGCCTCGATGGCTGTGGTGTAAATCTGGAGGAACTTGGTGGGATTCACCGAGCCGTCATACTTCTTCGTGAGGGCCGGCCTAAACTTGTTAGGCCAGCGCACATTGCGGAGGCTGGCGATGAAGGCCTGACAGCCGTTACCGGCTGGAGGGGGCGACGAGGGCTGAGGGGCCCCCTTGGGTGCCGCGGAACCTCCTACTCGCGCTGGGCCACCATAGCCGCTCGCCGTCCCCTGAGGGGCTCCCCCTATGGCAGGGCCGCTGCGACCGCTCGTCGAGCGCTTGCGTCTCCTAACGAGGAGGCGCAGTCCTGAGCTCGCCCCATGCGACGCTCGTCGCGGCGTTGCTTAATACGAAGGCGGGCGTCCCGTTCTGCGTATAGCAGATCCTGGGGCGTCTCTGGTGGGGCTGCAGCCGAGAGGCTCTCTTCCGCCCTCGCGGCAGCTGCTGCCCTTCGAGCCCGTCGTCGAGAGGACGAGCTGACCACGGTTTGTGAACCGCGCGGTTGGTGACTGGATGTAACACCCTGAAAATCGAAGAAATTAAATCAGAAATTAAAAATCGGAACTCACAAAAACCTTTTGGAGCCATTATTTCTTATCGTGTTTTTCGATCTTATTTGCCACCTCAGTTGCGTAAGAGTTTCTTCTGGAATTACTTTGATGCGAAGTTGAATAAGAACCCTAAGCTTTGAAATTCTGGTGAAAAGATTTCAATATATATATATATATATTTGAAAAGAGCATATATATAATTTGGTGGATTACAAAAGGATACTTTAAAAAGGATATATTTTGGTTTAAACCCTAATTGGTAGAGGAAAGATAATAAATAAATGGATTTGGATGATAAAAATATTTTGAAAAGGAGATATGAAATTAGAAGTTTATTTTTAATCAAAAACCCTATTTCCTTGAATTTAAAAGAAGAAATAAAATAAATATGAAAAATATATTTTGAATAATAAAAAGTGGGGAAAAGTTGAAAATATAACCTTAAAGATTGTTTTGAGAATACTAAAATTTATTTTGAATTTTTAGAATGAAAGAAAATAGGGATGGGAAAAATTAGGAATTCAATTCGGGAAAATGAAAGATTGCACTATTCATTGATTAGCAGGTGTTCGATCGTGTCCGGGCCTTCGCGCGCGCGCGACACGCGTCGCGCGTCGCAGCCGCTCCCCACATCGCCCACGTCACCCCGTCCCATGCACAGCGTCCGCCACGCCGCCCGCCATGCCGCCGTACACGCGCTCCCACGGTCTGCCGCCGCGCGCGCTCGCCGCGGTCGACATTGCGCCATACCGCCGTACGCCTGCGCACGCCCCCGTCGTGCCTCGCCCACGTCACCACGTCCCCGCACAGCCCCGTCATGCCTCGCCCACGTCACCCCCTAGCCTCGCACATTCCACGCGCGTGCACCACACCACTGTGGCCTTACCGCACCGCCGTCAGCCGCACCCGCGCGCCCATGCCGTCGCCACGCCGTTGACACCGCACCAGTGCGCGCCCTGGTCATCGGCCGCCTATAAAACGAGCACCCCGAACCGAGTTGCCCATGTAGCATTTCTTCCTCATCACTCCCTCTAGCGTTCCCCCAAATTAGCCCTAATTTTCCTCCACCGCATTGCTCGAATTTTGGAGAGGATCGAAGCTCGGCCGGAAGAACCCTAACTCGGCCGCCCGGAGCAAAACCCAAAAATTCGTCGCCCTCGGTTGATATCCTCCCGAATTAAAGGTACCACCATTATCTACGTGCTCTAGGCATTATTTCCCCTAGGTTCCCCGAGCCAGATGGTTACGGAAATCGCCGGCGACGAGGCCCGCCGAACTCCCCTGCCTCGACCGTCGCCATGCACACGTCACTAGGTCACCCCCATGCTTCTCCGGCCAAACCATCGCTGCCATTAGCACCACTGAGTCCCTAGGATGCTCCCAAGCCCCTCGCCGTGGCCGTGCTGTCGCCGGAACGCGCCGCCAACGTGCGCCGTCGCCGCCTTAGCCGCCTCTTCGTCGCCAGCCCTCCCCGCCGCCCCTCTGTCCTGGCTAAGCCCTGGGATGGGTTCCCCGTGGTCCCTAGATGGTGAAAGGACCCCTATACTAGCTATTCCGGCCCTCCCTCGCCGCCGGCGCCCTCTTCTTCCCCGTCGGCCGCCAGCGCTAGCAGAACAGAGAGGGAAAGAAAAGAAAAAGGAAAGGAAGAGAAAGAAAAAAAAGAGAGAAAGAAAAAGAAAAAAAGGGAAAGAAGGGAAAGAAAAATAGAAAGAAATTAGGGAAAAATTTTGGGAAAAAATTTGGAGATATGTGGGAATATTTACGCCAAAATTCTATAGTTTTCACAGGTATTTCCTTCAAAATGAAATGAGCTCCTATATACGATTTTCGGAGAACTTTGCGTTTACGAAAACTCTTCCCAAAGATTTATTTTTATTGTTTCTTTTCTTCAAACTATACTTAACCTTTTGAACTCAATAAAAATGTATCAACGAATCTCTTAAAACAACATTCGCAAGATTTCTGCTCATCGCTTTATCGATTCTTTTTACCAAAAACCCTAAAGGGTCGTAACTCGTCGCTACGATCGATTTTGCCCTAAAATCCTCCGCAACTCGTGCAAAGTCATAGGGAGATATTTTGGTGTACTCTTTTTGGTTTTCTTGATTCCTTATTCGTTCTTATCGAATTTTAATTGGATTCAATCTTTTATTCCGCACGTATGGATAGCATCCGAAGAAGCAGCTACTGACTACGTCGAAGACCCCACTCAACAAGCGTGCGAGCAAGGCAAGTCATCACATTCTTTGAACATATTGATCCTAATTGCGAAATGATATTGTTTTAAACTTTAAACATGCATGCTATACACAAAGAATTACCTATACTTGTTATGCCATGCCTTGTTATTGATTACCTTTAGAATTATTCCTTGTAACCCTTGATTTGATACATACGTCCGGAGAATATCTTCGGTAAAATGCTTAGCCATGCTATTATTAGATTCATGCATACTCATGTTTTTGCAAATAGCTATATGCTTGGGCAACTACCTCGAGAAAGGTAGCTGAGATACGGCATGTGGAGACATGAGCGCCACATTGCCATGAGAATGATCAAATGAGTTTTGATGAAAACTGAAAATACCAAACAAATGTTTTAGACTAGGCGGCTGGATGATTTGGGTGGATTCCGGAAAAGGCAAGTGCCGACCTGGTCATTAAGGACCGAGCCATGAGATAGCCGGGAAACGAGCCAGTACAACCGTACTTCTCAAATGGGTATAGACCTAGCGGAGTAAATAGCCGAGCGGAGGTGGTACCCCTGCATAGTGGTTCTTTTGTATGAGATGAGATTGGGAATGGATGATTGAAAATCGAAATTAATCATAACTTGATAAATAAAGTCTTCCCTTACCCCGAGAGCGCCAGAACTCCTCGCACTGCTAGAAAAGGACGGCTAGAGTGCAAGAGGATTTAAGTTCATGGAGCGGGTACTGCCAAAATAAGGTTATTGAAAGGCTTTGCCGTGACCGTCTCATATGTTGGGACGTAGACTCATTTGTTGGGCAGTCGCGGAGTACAGGTAAAGTGTACATCCACTGCAGTGTGAATGAATCAATCTATTCAAATAGCCGTGCTCACGGATATTGAGCATCGTGACAAGACTTTCGCTTGGCTAGACTTTAAACTTTAAAATGATGGGATGAGTTTGGATGATGATTCTTATTCACTGGTGGATCAACTTCTCGAGATGCGAGGAGGGGTGGACTCCCCAGAAAAACATGACGAACCGAAGGCGGGAAGCCATCCTTGGAATCACGATGGATGGTAGACAGAATCGTCACCGACTTAATGAACTGTGGCACTAAAACTTGACTTGGCTAGCTGTTAGGCTTACGAAAAAATTTGTGAAAATTGGCTTTATGCAAAAAGGACCCCAGCCATTCTTTGAATAACCCTATCATATGCATCACTTCCGTGTTGGCTTGCTGAGTACGATTGGTACTCACCCTTGCTATACGCACAAACCTTCAGATGATGGAAATGAAGACTTGGAGGATCCATATGCCTACTACCAGGAGGGCGAAGAAGCCGATGGCGCCTGCTAGGTCTTAGTCTCCGGTCGTTGCCTGTGGCAATTGACAAGCATCTACCTTCATTCCGCTGCCTTACCTAATTTCTACTTTTGGTTGTATCTGGACCATGAGGTCCTACATGTTGGATATTGCCTTCGGGCCTATTATTGTAATAACTTCGATGTAAGACTATTCATGCATGTGCACCTGATTATCCAGTACTGTATTTCGTGGGTACCAAACTACTCAATCCAGGGAAATGGTACTAAGAACACGAAAGATTCCCGTTCCAAAAACGAGGGTCCACACTGGAGGAAGCGAGGTCAGCGGCCAGCTGACGCTGTGCCGTGCCTACCAGCTTCGCCACGTCGTCAAACCAACGCTTGGCGTTGGATCCCCCGCCTGGTGTGACCGGGGGGTGGCGCAAGAGCACCTCCGCCGCCTGAAGGGTACCCTCAGGCGTGCCAAACTCCAGGCGACGATGGACGTCCTCCCGACGCGGTTCGCCGGTACGTCCGCTCGGGCGTGGCCCGGGTCCTGCAGACGCGTTGGCGATTCTGCAGGATGCTTGGCCTCCTCCGCCCACAGACGCTGCCGCAGCGGGGGGCAGAGGAGGCGGCGCGGCCCCGGCCGCCACCGCCGCCATGAGAGGGGGTGAGGAGGACAAAAGTCCCCCCTCCTCCGAGCGGAGGTGTCGGAAGTTAGGGTTGTGCCCGCCCGTATTGACCTCCTCGGCCGCCTTGTTGGCCAAGTCACACTCACGAGTAGCGAGTGGGCCAAATGCGGACCGTAGGATGTGGCTGTGGACCATGGCGAGGACGGGGAGAGGGTGTTTTCTGGCGGGAGACGGAAGGAATGTGGGAGCTTAAGCCCAAATGCAGTGCGCTCCCCCTACTTGGCGTGCCAGCTGTCGATGCGTGTGCTCGACACGCGGGAATCCGAGGGACCCCCTTTTTGGTTCGGCACAGGGGAGGGATGAATTAGGGCTCAAACTCACGGTAAGAATGGAGAGAAGTTAGTAAAATGGAAAAAGATCACAATCGCAATAGACACAAAAGATTTATACAGGTTCGGGCCGCCTGAGAGGCGTAATACCCTACTTCTGTTCTTTCTGTTATATGAGGGATGAATTACAGGGACTGGTGAGGGTGTTCTTCCTTGGGGATGCTGGAGCTGATGATTGAGGTGGGATGCTTCAAGTCCAAGGTGCTCCGCAATGGTAGAACTTTAGACCCGTTCAGGACCGTCCTTTGAACAGTTGGAGAGGGAACCGTTTTTCCAGGAACTGTTTTATGATGGACTTGGGCCTCCTTTTATAGTGCAAGGGGATACCACAGTAGTCCTGATTTTCTCTACTCCGCTCCACGTGATGGAGCGGTTCTTGCCTTGTCTTATCGGGGAGGCTACCCCTATCTTGTCCCTGTCGTCGCGTCACGGGAGTTGGTGGAGAAAAAACGGGCGTCATGAACGCCATGTTGCTAACGTGAGGATGGGCCGGCCTACCTACTCCAGTGGGGCCTACTGGTCAGTGGCCCTTCACCTGGAGAGGTGTCAACGCAACACCCCCTGCGCTCGTGTTCTCTCTCCCACGCGGCCGCGCAACGCATTTAATGCGACTGGACGAGGCGTGGAGGGAGGCGTGCGTGGAGTGACCGTGCAGCCATACCGCGGTCGCCGTCAAAGACTTTATACTCTCTTTACCTCGTGACGGGCAAAAAGGGAAATGATGATGGGTGGCTGACAGACGTGCCTCACGTCGCAATAAATGCGACGGGGCAGGCGCCTGGCCTCTCTCTAGACATTAAATATGATAGTTGGCAGTTGGACTCGCCCTTCTCTCGGAGAGGTGCGGGGTGAAGGACGGGGGGTCCGGGTGATCCTGGACCCTGCCGCCTGGGAGAGCGGTGGCCTCCGGGCAGCCTCCGAGCCAAGCCCCTCTTGGGGTGGCCACGTGGCCGCCCGTGGCCCGGGCCCTGCTTGAGCCATCAATGACATGTTTTTGGTGTGTCTTGATGGGCGAAGACGCCTTTCTTCTTCAGATATCGCATCCTCGATATACCCCCGATCTCATATCACCGATAATATTCGTAAAAAAATAATAAAAACATGGTTGGAAAAAAAGGGACTGCTAAACAGTTTAGCAATCTGAAAAGAAAAGGACAGCCCTCCGTACGGGGTTCTGATTTCGCGAATTTCGCACGAAAGCCGCGAAATCGTGGTTTCGCGGGGTGCGGCACGGCATCCCCGCGGTTTCGTTCAAATAATTTCGTGAAAATTTAAAAAATTTAAAAAATTCATTTTAACACAAAAATATATTTTTATAAAAAATATAAATTTCGCGATGTTTGTCGTGAAAACCGCGGTATACGGCGCGGTTTGCGAAATCCGCGCACGACGCGGATTTCGATTTAGTTCAAATTTAAATTACGGTTTTCACGGTTTCGCGGTTTTCGCGGCTTTCGCGGATTTCGCGCGTTTTCACGGTTTTGCGCGGTTTTCGCGCGGTTTTCACGGTTTTCGCGCGGTTTTCGCGGTACGCACGAAATCGTTCAAATTCAAATTTTTACTGTTCATTACCGTCGACTTTCGCAAATTTCGACGAAATTCGCCGTGCCGCCGAGGAGCGGCACGGCATATGCCGCCGGCATTGCAAACCCTGCCTCCGTATCTCCATGTAAAGGGGCATTCAAAAAAAAGTTTCCTTCTTCATAATTTAGTTCGCACCCCAATAAAACTCCATAATTTGCTTCACACCCCAGTAAAACTCCGTAATAATACTTCACACCCAGTAAACTATCCACCTTACGCTATTATCATACCAATAATATTAGCTGAATATCCGTGCATTACAACAAAAATTTAAAATTTGAATCTCCACCATACACTTTAAAGTCTAAAAAATTAAAATAAAATTATTCTCATTATAAAATCTCCATGTTATATTTGTGTACCTCACTATAAAATATTTTTTCCTTGTTTGATGTTTTGGGGTTGAAAAGAAACAAAACTTGACCTACTTCATTATTTTGGAGAACAACATTATAGTGCACCTATCCGATGAAAAGAGCTTTAAGTATTAAAAACTCATGAAAATCGTATCTAAAATTTTTATAAATTTATAAAAATAATACTAGATATAAGTGTAGATATGAATACATCCTCACCAAATCTAAAATTTAAACTCAACTTCATTTAGAAGTAAAAAAGACAAATTTTGGATGAATAGTAACATGACACTATTTATTTAAAATTTGTCTTTTTATTTCTCTCAAATAAAGTTGAGTTTGGACTTTAGATTTGGTGATAATTTATTTCATATCTAACCTATCTTTAGTAACTTTTTCATAAATTTACAAAATTTTTAGATATGATTTTTATGAGTTTATAATGTTTAGCTTGTTTTCACCGGATATGTTCTCGTGTATGATAGTAGATTCATCGCTCATCATCTTTATTATGGGTCTTTAAAGGTGTATAGATACTTTCCAGTTACCACTATGTTAGTAACTTTTAAAGTTCAAAAATAGTACACATATCCATTTTGTTGTGAAAAAATCACTCTTTTTAACTCTTTCAAAAAAGAAGTTAGACTTAACACATTCAAAATTTATCTCAAAAATATTTTATTACCCCTTAGAACAACCCAACCCAAAAACTATTAAATAATTTTCATACTCAACATGTCATATATACATCATATATAGAAACTACATATCTAATAGATTCTTTAAAACAAATTTTCATCCAACCACCTCTATTCTCTCTCCTTTCATTCACTCATTTTCTCATTTTCATTCTTGGTTCATATGTAGAGCAGAAATGATTTTTTCATATATTTTTTTTCTTTTCATTGACTTTTTTGTCATTTTTTTACATGACAGTATAATTAATGCTATAAAAACTAATAATTGAGATGAAGGGTTTAGACTGTACTTATCTATCCATGTCTATCCATGGCTCGTAATTTAAGAAGTATTAAATAAGTATTAAATAAGTCCTATCTTTTATACTTATATCTACCCACGTAGTTTTATCTTTTCCACTCATTATTATATTTTAATGAAACATTTAGTGTATTTTAATAGTGAGTTTCATTTTACTGATATAAAGTTTTATTTCGTGATTTTTATACAGCCATAACATTTAATTATCGAACTATGTTGTGAAACAATTTGGTCACGGTGGGGGTGGTGGGTAGATTCATTCTGTATGCAATGCGTATTTTTCAGGTTCCATTTAGATGAAGTCCATTGATTCTTTTTCATCTTTTATAAATTTCTTGATATGTCATTATATTGTATGTTATTTAATGAGATTTTAATTCTTACGAAACCTGCTATGAAAATGGCCGTATGAATCAAATGTTTTCGAAAGAGAATTTACTGATCACTCCTGATATTATTTAACAATTGAACAAGTGGTTCTGCTCGTGCTCTGTACCCTTTAAATACAACCGCGTCAGTCGAAAACAAAGCAAAAACGAAAAAGAAAAAACAAAGAAAGAAAATTTCCCCGATCCCCTTCTCTCTCCGCGGCCGGCGGCGCAGCGTGTCTGCTGCTGGATATGCTCTGCGCTGCTTGGCTGCTTGGGTAATCCGTGCTACATTGCTGGTTGTTGCCGATGAAGATGCTTCAGCTCGTCAACCCCACGGCGGTGTCACTCACGGCGCTCGCCGTCGTCGTGCTGCTCATGGCGTCGGCGAGCCGCCCTTCTTTCCTCCGAAGGTTCGAGCCCAGCATCGCGTCGCTGCCGTCGGGCTCCTCTGCGAAGAGCGTCCGACGGGTGCCGACGGACTGCGACATCTTCCGCGGCGAGTGGGTGCCCGCCACCGCCGCCGACGACGGCGCGGCGCCGTACTACACGAACGCGACCTGCGGGGAGATCCAGGAGCACCAGAACTGCATGAAGTACGGCCGCCCGGACCTCGGCTTCCTGCGGTGGCGGTGGCGGCCGGAGCGGTGCGAGCTGCCGCGGTTCGACGCGGTGACGTTCTTGGAGCTCCTCAGGGGCAGGTCGATGGCGTTCGTCGGCGACTCGCTCGCCAGGAACCATATGCAGTCGCTCCTGTGCCTCCTCTCCAAGGTAACCAAAAAATTTCTTACTTTTCTTGTAAAAAATTTAGTAAATTTCAGGATTAATCCGCGTCAAAATGTGATCTTTTTTTGAAGGTGGAGACCCCTAAAGAAGTCCCCAAGACGACGGATCCAGAGTTCAGGGCGGTAATCTACGAGTCCCACAACTTCACCGTCGCCGTCTTCCGCTCGCCGTATCTCGTCACGGCGAACCAGTCGGACCCCGCCGGCGGGATGTGGGATCTCTACCTCGACGAGCCAGACGCCGGCTGGCTGGCCGGCGTGGCGGGCTTCGACTACGTCATCGTCTCCACGGGGATCTGGTTCAACCGACCGACCGTGTTCTACGAGGGCGGCCGCCTCGTCGGCTGCAACAGCTGCCACCTCCCCGGCGTCCCCGACCTCTCGCTGCGGTACTCGCTGCCCGTGGCGTTCCGCACCGCGCTGCGCGCGCTCACCGCCGGCGACGCGGTGGGCTTCGACGGTACGGTGATCGTGCGCACGCTGTCGCCGACGTCGCACTTCGAGGGCGGGGAGTGGAACAAGGGCGGCGACTGTCGGCGGACGCGGCCGTCCACGGCTAGCGAGATGCAGATGGCCGGGCTGGACCTCGACTTCCACACGGCGCAGGTGGAGGAGTTCAGGAGGGCCGAGGCGGCGGCGGCGGCGAGCGGGAGCCAGGTGAGGATGCTGCTGATGGACACAACGGCGGCGATGGTGGTCCGGGCGGACGGGCACCCGAGCCGGTACGGGCACTGGGCGCACGAGAACGTGACGCTGTACCACGACTGCGTTCACTGGTGCCTGCCTGGCCCGATCGACGTGTGGAACGAGATGCTGCTCCAGATACTGTTGCGTCATCAATCATGAGAGTTTTCTGTTTGATCTTGTAATTTTTTCCCCAAAATTTTCATATAGAAATAAGTCTATTTAACCTCTCAAATTCTATATATGGTGTCTAAAAAATGATATACCCTCCAACTTCAATATCGGAAATTCGGAATACTTACGGACAAGTGCCCTGCCGGTGCGTTCAGTGGCGGACCGGGCAAATCACAAACCTATGGCAAGGGCCGGACCACCGGACTCCGGGAGGGGAACGCAGCCCCGCGGCGCTCTTCCGCCTGCCACCTACTGCCAGGCTTTATCATTTCACGCAGCTTTGCCATGGTGATTTTACACGGTTTTCACACAAAAACCATAACTAGATAAACAGTTTTGAATTTATACCGATTTTAAAACGATTTGCCGTGCCGTGGTTTTCATCTGAACCATGTGAAAACCACGTCAAAAAACCACGAAAACCGTGTCTAAATAAACATTGACACAATTTAAATTTATGCCAAATTCAAATCCATGCCATGCCACGGTTTTCGCTCAAACCGTGGTTTTCGTCACATACCACGGTTTTCGTGACGAAAAGAGCGAAATTTATTTTTTATGATAAAAAATAAATATATTTTTGTGATAAAATGATTTTTTTATAAATTTTTTGAATTCACACGAAATTATTTAAATGAAACCTTGGGGATGCCGTGTGATACCCCTGTGGTACGGCCGAAAACCGTGATGGTGTAACCCTGCCTGCTGCCGTCGGTCGTCGCTGCGGCAGAGACCGAGACGCGTGCGTGCGTCTGGCGCTGATGTCGCCCAAGGTGATCTGCAACCCATCGCGGCCGTCGGCGTCGGAGCCAGTCAAGCGCCGAAGCAGCACGATCAGGGCCGGGCCGCCGCCGTCGGCGGCCAGTGCTAGGAACCTGAGCCGTGAGCGACGCCTGCGTCACCGCGTACTCGGCGAACCCGCTGCCACTCTGTTCGGATAAATCACACTCAAAACTGAACCCAACTCGATCAAAAAATAAAAAAAAATCAAACTTCTCTTGTACCGGGAAATTGATGGCGATGACCTTGTCGCCGAGCTTGAACCCGCTGACTCCACCGACCAACGCCGCGACTTCTCCAGCGAGATCGCACGCTTCTCCACCCAAGTTCACACATTTGTGACCACTAGCTCGTGTGAATTCTGAGCTTGTTACTGCATGTTCTTGAATCTTAATGGTTACCTGAAATTCCGGAAACTTCCAGGGCAGAAATGGGCAAATGGCCGAACCATGCCGCTCTGGATCTTCCAGACGACGGGGTTGACGCTCGCCGCCTTCATCTTGATCAGCATCTTGCCTTCTTTGGAGTCGGGATCGGCACCTCCACATGCTGAAACAAACACACCAAAATGATGCGATGACAACTAGAGTTGCTCCAACAAACGCAAGAAGCAGCTGGTTGCCGTGTCGCCGCCGGCCGTCGCCGATCGAGGGACGCTTTGGCTTCTGCAGTCGTCACAAGTGCGCGACGATTCGGCTTCTGCAGTCGTCACAACCAGCCGCCGGACATGATTCTTCGGCTGTCGTCCACCACTGGCCGCACGACAGCTTTCAGCCCACAAATAGTCTGAAGTTGCAGCCCACAAATAGCCTCGCCTAGCTACTAGAGGTGAATGAGCTCGAGCAGCAGCCTAGGGTAGCCGGGCCTTGGGCCCTCCCCTGGTACGTTCCAACCAGTTTTGAAAGAAATATAGATGAATGGTTTTATGGAATTTACTCTTTTTTCCTATCTGGTTTCTCTAGGGTGTTCATAGTGCATCATCGTGGCATTTAGCCCCGAGGAGCCAGCAAGGATTTGGGCTGCCACGTTCGCTACTGTCGTGCTCCTGTGAGAAACGTGTTACCAAACGATGTCGCGAGAACCTCGTTAGGTTTGTCAGGGGTGAGATTGCATGATGGGCGAAGCAACGAGTAGAACTTGTGTTGTGGAGATCGTGCCCCCGCGACACTGTACGACCCCCATTCCCCACGCCCACAACCAACCCCGATGCCTCTCCCAAGTCAGGTGGCAAAAGAACAAGAGGGGCAGCGGTGGCAAGATGCGGGAAAATGGGCCTACCTTTCTAGCACTCAAGATCTGGCCCCCAGGAGCCCTGCCTATCATCGTCGCCTTCTTGTCGACGAGCCGTCGAGTCCGTCGTCGCCACCAGCCGTCGTCGAGCTCATTCTCGATCTGCCGCCCGTCGCTCCCACCGCCGCCCGTCGGAGAAAGAAGAGAAGATGGAAGATGGAGAAGAGGCACGTCGGTGCTACAGGGCTCCGCTCCGGTGCTCCGCCGTCGGGGTCGCCGCTACCACGGGCCACCGCTTCGCTACCTAGGCCATGAGGAGGATGACGACCTCCACGGGCACGTTTGCTCGATCCGGCCCGGCGACAACGGGGAGGGGGAGAGGAGGGCGCCAACGACCGGGAAGGAATGGGAGGGGTGCCGGTGATGGGAAGGAAAGGGAGAAGCGTCGGCGGCGCCTTCGGCCTCCTCGAAAATGACTGGGTGAGGGGAAAGTGGTCCGACTTGGGAGAAATGTATACATATTTTCGACTTCCTGGTGCAAAGTGTATTTGGACTTCTTTGTTAATAGAAAAATAGCAAGGACTGAAATAGAAAATATGAGGGGCTGAAACAAAGAAAACAAAGCTACGCCTTGAGACCCTAAATATTTTGAGGTGTGGTTTTAGCCCACATGGCACTTGAGGCTCCTCAAATTCCTATGGTGTACCGCTATCGTCTTAATGGGTGATTTTTGAGTGGGAGTAGCTCCTTTTTTAAGGATGAGGTGTTGTTTTTTAAAAAAACATTGTTTCTCGAAAAGTGATACGGTTGAGAAGGACAACAATTTTATGATAGTAGAGATATTGAAGTCACATCCATCATCCTCTATTGTTTATATGGTAATCCATTGAAGAACTCGACAAGAAAATAGTTGGTAGGGCCCACATAGCATTGACCATTTCATCTCTCCTCTAGCATCATCCCTCTAACTTTCTCTCTTACCTCCCTCTCTTTCCTCTTTGAGCTCGTTTCGTAAGGAAAGTGTAGGCAGTTGAGGGCGTTGTGGTCGTTGAAGAGCTACAAGTAGAGTGGCAACACGGGCAGTGTTTAACTTGGCAGTGGAAATCGTCGTTTAACTTGGCAGTGGAAATCATCGTTTAACTTGGCAGTGGAAATCGTCGTGGCTAGCGAAGAGCTGCAACTTGCAAGCGGAGCGGCGGGTGCCATCTAGTTGATGGCATATGGCGATGCAGGCCTTATCAAAGGTGCCAATGCTACTCTTATCAAATTCATTCTATGGATCCGATGCTAATGAGTCCTTCATTACTCCGAACTAGTTGTTCTCTAACACTCTTCCTTTCTCTCTCACACACACATATCCCTGAATATGGAAGAGACATATGGGTGCATAGTTACAACACACAGTGGCTCCAGCGGCAAACAAGCGACTTGTAAGCTCACTGTGGTCACTGGCCCGAGCATTTTGCCCGTAATCTTGAGGCCTCAAAGGGCGACGAAGAACTTCAAAAAGTGGCATCGGATCAGGGACGGATCCAAGATGGAGCTGCGCCCTGGGCTGAGCTGCTCGTTCATACCCAAAATAGTCTGATCTTCCTTCTTGGACCTCCTTTTCTCTAATTGAGATAATAATTTTTAGACTAAACACCACATACGTTAAACGAGCTACGTGGACTCGCCCCGGGCTGCAGCTCGAGCAGCCCGGGCCCTCCCTGCATCAAATCCACATGATTTTCGGTTCCCATGTACTATCTACTTCCTGTTGGAAAACACGAAGGCTACAAAAGCCCCAAAACAAAATTTCTACCACGCATTCTAGGAAAGCATGCGAGTAAAGGTCTATAGATCGTTACCGATTGATGTGCAGTGCAGCAGAAATAGCAAATCGAGAGCTATCCGACCTCGGACAATTCCAGCCGACCTCGCCGACATCGGACAACACCTTGCCGACCGTAGGCAGTGCTATGCCGACCGCCCGACCTCGGGTCCGAATCACCCAACTGCCCGACCGCCAATGACGTCGTGCCGGTTCGCCTGGCCCTCCGACCTCCCGACCGCCCGACCCAACCGCCGAGTTGTATTCGACTAGTTGGATCTTGATGAGATTCAATGCCACGGAATAACACCACAACATAGCAATGTCTCTACCGGTATCCACACATCCAGAGAAGGAATCGCCAAACACCTTGTGTGCTAGCACTCGACGCATGGCTAGGGTTTCGCTTAGAAGTCGACGACTTGGGTTTTCGTGAAAGATCTTGACCCGACGACTTGGAGTTACGCTCGTGATATATTGTTTCTCATCTCATGCCGATTTCCACCCCAAGCGCCTCTTTATATAGAGTTGGCTGACTGGGCCTTGTGGCCCATCCGGACTCTATATTCAATCGGATCTCTACCCGAACTGAGCCGTATCCGAGTCAAACTCAAATACATGTTTCATCCCATTAAGTGTGCGACCGTATAGGTTTAGGTATACTTGGTTCCGACCCGAGTACAACTCGATCGACCCGTCAACAGCGGCCCCTAGCAGAACGTATTAACACCAAAGTATATAAGAAGATCATATTGACTGAATCTGTAATGTGTGCACACATCTCTTTGCATCACGATATCAATTAAGCTATAGGCAAGACTTATGCCATCCTATCAATGGATTAATTATTCACTCGATCTCGTATTGGATTATCTATCTGTTGATTTACTCCTCAATCAACTCGACATGACCATGCACTTCCATAATCCATTACATCGAGGGGCCCAGAGATATCTCTTTCATAGAAGGGGCAAATTCCATCTTGATCATTTATATCCCACTACATGTTTCATAGCAAACCCGAAAACTATTTTTATGACTACTCAGTTACGGAATAGTGTTTGATAGTACCTAAGTATGCTACTACATATGTTGGAATTCATGATGATCTTAGGTCTAAGGACTTTGCATCAACACTACTTGAGATCAACTAATGACACATCAATTTCCTGTAGTGTCTTAAGGCGGGTCTATCCAACAATGTGTTCTCTAACACATGTTCACGTTTATTGATTTGGTATCTCCATATCATGATCTATGAGACATGATCATTAATCAATAAACATGCTGATCTTAGAATCATATTTGTTCCATAGATATGATATATGATCAGGGATCATTTAGAGATAGATTCATGCACAAAGAGTCTCATAAATAAGTCACATACTTATTGATTAATATAAGTTGTCTATTTCATAAAACTGAATAACACTTTATTCATTGATACATAAACATTGACCATGATATCTAATATCTCCATGTTGCCTCTAAGGCATATCACTAACACTTCCTCTGGTAATAAATAAGACCAGCAAGACAAGAATAATATCAGATTTAAGCATGGGCCAAGGAGAAGAACCAAGAACACACAACCCACCATCAATTGTAAAGTTACACTACCTAATATTCAGACTTAACAATGGCTTAAAAGTTACATAGTGAACTTTACCCTCTTTTTATTATTGTACCCCAATATTTGGATTTAAACGAAGAATTCATGCATTCCACTGTCGACATATTTTTGCAAAAAACCTGCGTCGCCAGTTCCAACAATTGCGAATGTACTGTAGTTTTTTATAAAGGAATATCGTCCACTCATGACAGGATAAAATAAGAGGCTATTTACATAATCTAGATCTTTGCCCTACACACACAAAAGGTTTTCTCCCATAACTGCTATGGTGGGTTGAGTAGTTCTCCTTCCTCCCGTGTCATTGCTCACAATTGAAATTGAATAAACCCTACAAAATTTTGATTTGCTTCTGCTAAAATGCTCTTAAGATGTAGAGGCGACGGTGACGGCATGACGTTGGGGAGGAGAGTGATGGCTGTGGGGCAGGGAGCGGGGATGTGGAGGTGAAGGAGGTGGTGGCGGTTGGATGAAGATGGACTAGGGTGGGAATGATGGGGGAGACATGGCGGAGCCAGTGGCGATAAGGAGGAGAAGAGGCGTGCTGCGTCTTGCTTATCGGGACGAAGGAAAGGAATCATGACTTTCTTATTTTTTTTCTTTTTATTACTTTACGGAGAGATATGGAAGGACCCTTCTATAAAAAGAATCTTCCTGAAAAGTCACGAGGAGGTTTCATCAATAGAAGGATCTAACGGCTTGCAACATGATAGGTGAAAATAGAATGGTCCATCTTATTTATATGATACACTACTGGAGAAAGCCACACTAGTCCCGGTTGGTAACCCTCAGTAGTCTCGGTTGTCAAACTGGGACTATGAATCTGGGACTAGAGATGCGATCTCTAGTCCCGTTAAATAACCGGGACTAGAGATGCATCTTTAGTTCCGGTTGAAGCCACCAACCGGACTAAAGATGGCGGCGCCATGTGGTGGCTCCGCCATCTTTAGTCCCGGTTGGTGGCTTCAACCGGACTAAAGATTTTTTATTTTTTTAATTCCTCCTCCGTTGTTAGCTTGCCGCTTTGTTTACACACACACATATATACATATATAGATTTGCATGTATATGTCTAAATACATAACACACACATATATAACACACATAACATATATATATATATATATGCAAACAACATCAAAATCGAATACAATAAAATGCAACAACAAAATTTAAACATGTATACAACAAATTGTCCACAAATTTGTTCACACATATTGTCGGTGATATGGGCCCGAGGGTATGTTGGAGATACGACATCCGAAAAGGGAAGGCGCGCCAAGGATATGTCCTGGATGGCTCAAGTGAGTCCCAGCCATAGGCGGCCACGTGGCCACCCCAAGAGGGGCCTGGCCCGGAGGCTGCCCGGAGGCCACCGTATTCCCAGGCGGCAGGGTCCGGGATCAACCGGATCCCCAGGCGGCAGGGTCCGAGATCACCCGGACCCCCCATCCCTCACCTCGCACCTCTCTGAGAGAGGGGCGAGTCCAACTGCCAACCACCTCATTTAATACCTAAAGAGAGAGAGGCCAAGCGCCTGCCCCACCGCATTTAATGCGATGTGAGGCGCGCCTATCAGCCGCTCTCATCATCACCCTTTTCGCCTGTCACGAGGCAAAGAGGGCATAAGGTCTTTGACTGCGACCGTGGTATGGCAGCACGTCCACTCCGCGCACGCCTCCCTTCACGCCCCGTCCAGTCGCATTAAATGCGTTGGGCGGCCGCGTGGGAGAGAGAATACGAACGCAGGAGGCCTTGCGTCAGCACCTACCCAGGAGCTGGGCCGCTGACCAGTAGGCCCCACTGGAGTAGGTAGGCCGGCCCATCCTCACGTCAGCAACATGGCTGCCACGATGCCCGCTTTTTTCCGCCAACTCCGTGACGCGGCAACAGGGACAAAGATGGGGGTAGCTTCTCCGACAAGACAAGGAAAAAACCACCCCATCACGTGGACCAGAGTAGAGAAAATCAGGACTACTGTGGTGTCCCCTTGCACTATAAAAGGAGGCCCAAGCCCGTAGTAAAAGAGATTCGCACGCTCAGATCCTAGCTCGAGACAACGGTCCCATCTCCCAGCTGCTCCACAGCCTCAGAACAAGTCCAAGGTTCTGCCATTGTTGGAGACCTGGGGCTTCAAGCATCCCACCTCAGTCATCACTTCCAACATCCCCAAGGAGAACACCATTACTGATCCCTGTAATTCATCCCTCATATTACACAAAGGACAGGAGTAGGGTATTACACCTCATAGGTGGCCCGAACCTGTATAAATCTTTTGCGTCCTTGCGGTCTTGATTCTTTCCGGTTCTACCGGCTTCACCTCATCCTTACCGTGAGTTTAAGCCCAGATTCACCGCTCCCCTGGGTGCCGAACCAAAAAAGGAGGTCCCTCGGATTCCCGCGTGTCGATCTCCGACATCGACAGCTAGCGCGCCAGGTAGGGGGAGCACACTGCATTTGGGTTTAAACTCCGTGTTCTTACCATCTCCCACCAAAAAACCCCCTCTCTCCGCCCTCGCCATGGTTCACAGCCACGTCCCGTGGTCCGCATCAGGCTCGCTCGCTACCCGCGAGTGCGACTTGGCCAACAAGGCGGCCAAGGAGGGCGACACGGGCGGGCACAGCCCCAACTTCCGCCACCTCCACTCAGGGAAGGAAGGACCTTCGTCCCCCTCACCGCCTCTGATGGCAACGGTGGCAGCCGGGGCCGCGCCACCTTCTCGCCCCCGCTGAAACGGCGGGCTGTGGGCGGAAGGGGCCGAGCATCCGTGGGCCGCCAACGCTCCTGCGGGATCCGAGGCCACCCCCGGCGGCGTACCGCGAACCTCGCTAGGGGACGTCCATCGTCGCTGGAGTTTGGCACGCTGAGGGCGCCCTTCAGCGGCGGAAGCTCTTTTGCGCCACCCCCGGTCACTCCGGGCGAGGATCAACGCCAAGCATTGGTTCGACGACGTGGCGAGGCTGGTAGGCACGGCCCGGCGTCGGCTGCGCCGTGACCTCGCTTCCTCCGAGTCACCAACCGCGCGGTTCACATACCGCGGTGAGCTCGTCCTCTCGACGACGAGCTCGAAGGGCAGCAGCTGCCACGAGGGCGAAGGAGAACCTCTCGGCTGCAGCCCAACCAGAGGCGCCCCGAGATCTGCTATACGCAGAGTGGGACGCCCGCCTTCGCATCGAGCAGCGCCGCGACGAGCGTCGCATGGGGCGGGTTCAGGACTGTGCCTCCTCGTTAGGAGACGCAAGCGCTCGTCGAGCGGCCGCAGCGGCCCTGCCACGGGAGGAGCCCCTCAGGGGTCGACGAGCGGCCATGGTGGCCCAGCCGCGAGTAGGAGGTTCCGCGGCGCCCAGAGAGGCCCCCCAGCCCTCGTCACCCCCTCCGACCGGCAACGGCTGTCAGGCCTTCATCGCCAGCCTCCGCAATGTGCGCTGGCCTAACAAGTTTAGACCGGCCCTTACAGAGAAGTATGACAGCTCGGTGAACCCCACCGAGTTCTTCCAGATTTACACCACAGCCATCGAGGCTGCTGGAGGAGACGAGTTTGTCATGGCCAACTTCTTCCCCATGGCGCTCAAGGGCCAGGCCCGCTCCTGGCTCATGAATCTGCCGGCTCAGTCAGTCACTTCGTGGGACGACTTGTGTCGGCAGTTCACCTCCAACTTCCAGGGCACGTACCCGTGCCCAGGGGTGGAGGCAGACCTCCACATGGTCCGACGAGGAGAGGACGAGTCCCTGCGCAAATACATCCAGCGTTTTTGCCAGGTACGCAACACCATACCGTCCATCGCTGACCATGCAGTGATCTTCGCCTTCCGGAGTGGTGTATGCTACGATGTTATGTTGGAGAAGATCGAGTCCAAGGCCCCCCCGGACCACCACAGAGCTCTTCGAGCTCGCTGACCGGGTGGCCCGCAAGGAAGAGGCTCGGGTTTGGAATCCTAGGAATCTTACCCCAGCCTCCACCAGGGCAGCCCCCTCCGCGTCCCGAGAGGACCGGCGTGAGCAGCGGCGGAAGCGAAAGCTATCGCGCGGTGGCGAGGAGGGCCACATCCTCGCCGCCGACGGTGCCGAGAAGCCCTCGCGGAAGGGCAAGCCCGCGGGCAACCGCAGGCGTTCCCCGGACCCTCGCCCCTAGGGCCGGGTCGGGGACAAGTGGTGCATGGTGCACCAAACATCCCACCACGACCTCTCCGAGTGCCGCTCGGTCAAGAACTTGGCCGAGCGGGTATAGAAGTACGAGCAGGAGCGAAGGGAGAAGGAGAAGGAAGCCCGCCACACGGGCAAGGCCCTGGCGGAGCGCTCGGACAGCCGACGAGAAGAGGCCAAGGATGCGGCCCCCATGGGGATGAAGATGATGATCTGGGCTACCAAGATCCCCAACACGTCGTCGCCACCATCGACGGAGGGGCAGGCGCCCAGGTGTCCCGTCGGAGCCTCAAGTCCATAAGGCGTGAGCTCCTCGCGGCTGTGCCGTCCCACGAGGCAGCCCGGAAGTCACGCTGGGCGGAGGTGCCAATCACCTTCGACCAGACCGATCACCCGGGGAGCATTGCACGCAGCGGTCACTTGGCCCTCGTGACCTCCCCCACCATTTGCAACGTCAAGGTCACCCGAGTCTTAATTAACGAAGGCGCGACCCTCAATATACTATCCCCGAAGGCCTTTGATGCAATCAAGGCTCCAGGGATGGTGCTCGGGCCATCTTATCCCATCATAGGGGTGACACCCGGGAGAGTGTGGCCCCTCGGGCAGATCGCACTGCCGGTCACCTTCGGGAGCCCCTCCAATTTCTGCACCGAGCGGATGGACTTCGATGTGGCAGACCTCAATCTGCCCTACAACGCCGTGCTCGGGAGGCCGGCGTTGGTGAAGTTCATGATGGCTACCCATTATGCCTATCGTCAACTCAAGATGCCGGGTCCCGGAGGCCCCATCACCGTCCATGCCGACGTCAAAACCACGCTAGATTGCGCGGAGGCGCGCATGGATGACCTTGCGGCGGCCGACCGCGTTGAACCCGAAGGCCCTCAAGGGGAGGCCTCGGGTTCCCGAGCCCCAAAACAGCATATCACCTCAGCCGATGAGGTGGTAATCAAGTCTATCCAGTTGGGCGCCGACCCGTCCAAGACCGCCAAAATTGGCGGCAACTTGGACCCCAAATAGGAAGACGCGCTCGTCTCCTTCCTGCGGGCGAACGCCGACGTGTTTGCTTGGAAGCCGTCGGACATGCCCGGAGTCCCCAGGGAGGTGATTGAGCACCGACTTGCAGTGCGGCCGGATGCACGACCGGTCCGACAGAAGGTGAGGCGACAGGCCCCGGAACGGCAGGCGTTCATCCGTGAAGAGGTGACATGGCTCTAGGAGGCCAGCTTTATCCGGGAGGTGCTGTATCCGGAGTGGTTGGCTAACCTAGTGGTCGTCCCGAAAGCCAACCACGAGCTGCGCATGTGCATCGACTACACCGACCTCAACAAGGCATGTCCTAAAGACCCTTATCCTCTACCCCGAATAGACCAGATAGTCAACTCCACTGGAGGGTGCGACCTTTTATGTTTCCTGGATGCATACTCTGGTTATCATCAGTTCCGCATGGCTATAGAGGATGAGGAGAAAACTTCATTTATCACCCCTGTGGGTACCTTTTGCTACATGTCTATGCCTTTTGGTTTAAAGAATGCCATGTTCACCTTCCAACGTGGTGTCCGCATCACGTTGGGAGACCAAATAGGGCGTAATGTTGAGGCGTATGTCGATGATCTCGTAGTCAAGTCCCGAGACCTGAGAACCTTGCTCCCAGACTTGGCTGAGACATTTGATAACCTCCGGTCCTCTCGCATGAAGCTGAATCAAGAAAAATGCGTGTTCGGGGTACCGGCAGGCAAGCTGTTAGGGTTTTTGGTCTCTGCCCGAGGCATTGAGGCCAACCCTGCAAAAATAAAAGCGATAGAGGAGATGCGCCCCCCTAGAAAGCTCAAGGACGTGCAAAAAATCACTGGTTGTGTAGCTGCCCTGAGTCGTTTTATATCAAGGCTGGGAGAGCGGGTGCTCCCTCTATTTAAGCTGCTAAAGCGAACTGACCCCTTCACTGGGACGGATGGGGCAGAAAAAGCCTTGGGCGAGCTCAAGCGTTATATCTCCTCACCGCCTATATTGGTAGCACCTCGAGAAGGAGAATCCCTCCTTTTATATTTGGCGGCAACTCCCTAAGTGATTAATGCGGCTTTAGTCGTGGAGCGCGACGACGAGCTAGACTCTCAGTCGCCCCCAGCCCCACCACACCCGGAGGCAGGAAACCTCGGATCGGTGTCGGCTGAGGAAGCACCCGAAGCCGGAGGTGGCCTTTGCCCCCCGAGCTTCAGGGAGCCACCCGGCCCCCTAGTCCGGGGGCTCCCGAGGCCCCTTCCATCCAGAGCGGCCCTGAGGGCCCCAGGGAAGGCGATGGCCCGGCAGCCCGGACATCGAGGTAACCCGCCCCGACGCACCCAAACCTGTCGCCCCTAGCAAAGTAGCTAAGGCCCGCACCAAGGTGCAACGGCCGATCTACTTTGTCAGCGAGGCGCTACGGGACGCAAAGACACGTTACCCACAAGCCCAGAAAATGCTTTACGCTGCAGCTAGAGGAGGCACTGGCGACGATGGTAGTGTTGTGCTCTGGCGACGCAGTTGGAGAAGGCACGAGCGGAGCACTAGGCGGCGACGGTGCAGCCATTGCTTCATCACAATTCGTGGACTCTTCCGGGGACTCTATCCGGCGGTGGAGGAGGACTTGCGGTGATCGGAGATCTGGACTGGTGGTGCCGGGCGGCGATGGCGGCCTAGCCACCTAGGGTTTTGGGCGATGGGGTCGGGCCGTCGGGGACTCAACGTCGAGGAGGAGGCGCCGAGGCGGGCGGCGGCGGCGGCGTCATAGCCGCCTAGGGTTTGGGACGATGGGGTTGGTGAAGGGTTACGCGGAAGCTACGCTAGCCGAAAACAAAAATTTTCTACCGCGCAAACTAGGAACACTTGCAAGTAAGGGCCGATAGATCGTTTTCGATTGGAGTATGCAGCGGAAACAGCCAATCAGGGCTATCCGATCTGGAACTGTGTAGCTGATTCCCGCAAGTCGACAGCCGATTCTCGGGGACAGCCGATTCGCAGAGTCCTCCGGTCACGTTCTTGCGCCTTGCTCCGATGCGCCCGACCGCAGCCGATCCGAAGCCGACCAACAGCGTGCAACGTAGCAGCGCCTCTACCGGTATCCACACGTCCGGGGACAGAACGCCGAACACCCGTGTGCTAGCACGCGATGCAAGGCTAGGGTTTGGCTCGAAGGTGGGGAGGGTTTCCGTGGAGATTGATCTCGGCGACTTACGTTGCACGCGATGCAATTGACGTGTAGCGATCTCCACCCCTCCCTCCTTTATATAGAGTTGGCCGATCGGGACTAGTGGCCGATCAGACTCTATTTTGAATCGGATCCTATCCGAATCTCATAGAGTTGGCCGCCCATACGTCGTAAGCCCATAGGACTCTATCCGATCGGATCCCTATCCGATCGAGCCGTATCCGAGTCCAACTCGAATGCCTGTTCTTATCCCCTTAAGCGTGCGACCCTGTAGGTTCAGGTATACTCGGTCTCGGCTATAGTCTAACTTAGCCGATCGTCGGCTCGAGTCCAACTCAGCCGACCGGTCAACAGCGACGCCTAGCAGCACATATTGACACCATAAGTATACAAGAATATAATATCAGCTCTGAACCTGTAATGTGTACACAAATCTCTTTGCCTCACGATACCAATTAAGCTATAGGCAAGATGTGTGCCATCCCTTCAATAGCTTAACCATTCACTCGAACCGTATTGGATTATCTGTCTGTTGATTGACTCCTCAATCAACTTAGCATGGCCATGCATTTCCATAATCCATTACCTCGAGAGGCCCAGAGATATCTCTCCAAAGGAGGGGCAAATTCCATCTTGATCACTCACATCCCACTCCATGTTTCATAGCAAACCCGAAAACTACCTTTATAACTACCCAGTTACGGAATAGCGTTTGGTAGTCCCAAAGTAGGCTACTACACACGTTGGAATCCATGGTGATCTCAGGTCTAAGGACTTTGTACCAACACTACCTGAGACCAACTAATGGCACATTGATTCCTGTAGTGTCTCATGGTGGGTCTATCCAACAATGTGTTCTCCAACACATGTGTCCATGTTTATTGATTTGGTATCTCCATACCCATGATCTATGAGACATGATCATCAATCAATAAACATGCTAATCTTAGAATCATATTTGTTCCAACAATATGACATATGATCAGGGATCATTTAGAAATAGATTCATACATATAGAGTCTCATAAATAAGTCACGTACTTATTGATCAATACAAGATGTCTATTTCATGGAACTGAATAACACTTTATTCATAAATACATAAACATTGATGTGATATCCAACATCTCCATGTTGCCTCTAGGGCATATCACTAACAGTTGGGTCGTTGGGGACTCGGGGCCAAGGAGGAGGCGTTGAGGCAGGCGGCGGCGGGCCGACGGCGGCGATGGGCCGGCCACTGCAGTCTGGACATGATGAAGTGGGTTCCTGGGCCCATGTCAGCACAAATCACAAAGAAAATCGAATGAAAGGAGAAAACTGTCGCCACAAATATAGCAGTTTCGAAAAAAAGAAGCCCTGATTTATCTACCTCCTCTGATAACAGCTAGTTAACAACACCAATGCAATATGTTTCCACAACTAAGTGAAGCATCATCCACTAAAGGGCTCGAGGAGACGTCTTCAATATGCACAATCAGTTCCAGTTGCAGGACATTACAACGGTGATCTACTGGCTAACAAGCTGAGAAGATTGGTGAACCATGGCAATCCTGAAGTATCATACCAATACCCTCCCTGCTACCCCGCTCTGCAAAAGTGTCATCAATATTCAGCTTCATTGTCTTATTATTATAGGTTCTGGCACAGAAGAAGAAACCAGGCAAATCAAATGTATCATTGATGACTTATGTCAAAAGATCAGGGTAAGATCTAAACTGAGATAAATCAGGCATCATGTTCAGTAAGGCTACTCCTCACATGTAGAACTCCATCAATCAGATTTTTCCTATAGCTGTAATTGATAGCAATACCAAGTGTGAGGAGAAACGATGTCCTTCCTCCAGGCTCGTGCCCGTGTTAAGTAGGCGCAGGAAAAAGGCCCCTGGCGTGGCATTTACAAAGTCTCATTTATATATGATGATACATGCGATGATACATGAAAAAACAGAAATCGGAAGCAAAGGAAACAAACCGCAACCGGCACACAAAACCAGACTCAACTCAGAACTCGTTACAATCTTATCTCAACAAACTAACAGCCTATCCTATCTCATCTAACACCAAGCACTTGAGTCATCCTCTTTTTGTGACTAATATAAACACAACCTCTGTTTGCAGGTTCATTGTGAATAAATTCATAGCTAAACTTACAACTCTTAAGGCCAACAAACTTTCTCATGTAGGCAGACTGACCCTTATCAAATCTGATTTTTCTAGTCTGCCTATCTATTACGTGGCTACCACTCTTCTACCCAAAAAGCTAACTTACAAATTAACTGCAATCATTAGAACTTTTTGATGGACAGGTGTGTAGGAAGGACACACAAAAAAACCTCTATGCTTGTAGTCATGGAAAGATATATGTAGGCATGTATAGGAAGGTGGCTTAGGTACCAAAGACATTCAAGCAGTGAAGAAAAGCTTTGAAAGAACCTTGATATCGCCTAGAGGGGGGTGCATAGGTGCTATGACAAAATCTAAACAAGACAAGCAAAAGAAAATCGGATATTCCGATATAGCATCGGATAATCTTATGTATATTGGATATTTCAATGGCAAGGCACAAATTAAGCATGAAAACAAGAGCAACAACTTAAGCTACAACATGATAAGCAATACATCAATTGAAGTATAGCATAAAGCACAAGATAGTATCACAATTGATACAATTATTCCAAGTAAGAGATAAGAAATAACCTAAAGGGAGACTGATGAGGATATGGTGCAGTATTGGCCGTCAATTGTCTGAAGATTTGCAGCAAATTTGCTCTTGTTCTTCTCCTAGATTTTGTGCCGCCGCTGCCAAAGTAGAGAGAACGATTGAGAGTTCTGCTATAGATTGTTCTTGCTCTTCCTTGCAGGGAATTGAGGAGGCAATAGATCCACTTTTATGTGGTCGAGGGGATCAACCTATCAAAGCGTGTGGTTTTGCAAATTTGTGGTGAAAGATGTGATGCACGAGCAGTGTGTTGTTCATCCTGTTCGTGAGGTTTCACGGTGTATCCAGATCCTACGTTGAGAAGGTTGGGCTTTCCCCATATCATTTGGTATCAGAGCACTTGGTTGTCTCGATAGGATCTTGCAAACTTGTTCTATATGTTATATTTTTATTTGTTCTACATGTCAGATTTTTATTCTAGATTGTGTGGTCATACACTAGTAATTTGAGATAGGGTTGGATGAGTTATATATCTCTCATCAGGTTCTATTGATTGATGGTGTTGATTTGCACTAGATGGAGTTGTTTTCTGAGTTGTAAATCAAGTTTGTAGTTGTCAGTTGTGTCGTCGAGTCTATAATTTTTTTATGGTTGTGGCCGATTCCATGTTGGGATGGCAGTGTGATAGCTATAACTTTGTGTTCTTCATTTATTGTCCACATCATTTTCATCATCGACCAAAGCTTCAACAACCAGCACGAGTCGAGGATGACTCATTTTGAAGAAGGGGAGAATGATGAGGATATGGTGCAGACTGGCCATCAATTGTCTGAAGATTTGCACATCAAATCATATGAATTAAAGGTATCAAAAGTCATATTTAGAGAGTTTATCAAGTCTTCTTTCCAACGGATCAAGCGGCACATGATTTGGATGTTCCAATCAAAAGTAGTGGCAATTTTACTGAAGGTTGCGTAGGCTGAAAAGTGACGTGCGAGAATTGCTATGTTTGGAGAGTTTGTGGGTTCTATGGCATGATTAGATGGTTTCTGTCTATACCTAGACTCTTCATAAATCGGAAAATATCTCTTCTACATGGATTCAATTGTTTTCAAAGAAGAATTTTGAAGATAAGAAGGTTTGGATTTAGTTCGGATTTGGTTTGGACAACCTGGATACTCCTATGGTAAAACGGTCATGGATTTCGTATACGGACTTTGTTTTGGACGTTTGAGTACTTGTTAGAAAGCTAATTTGATGGCCCACGTCAATGTTTTGGCCCCACCTTCAGATTCTTCATGGATTATCCTCAATATACCAAAGTAGCTGACGGGGTCTGCAGCAAAAGTTTTCTTTCTTCATGTCCTAGTCATATAATGAGTTTGTTTCTTGTTTAGAGGTCTTAGAATTGCTATATAACCAGTAGGTGTGCATCCATCGTAAGGGAGACTCGACATTATGAATAAAAATTAGCTTTTAGCTACAACCATGTGAGGGTCTCGCCACCTGTTCTTCCTATGATTTGGCACAGCTACATAGAGAGGAATAGGGTGATCCTATCAAGATCGTTCTTTCTTTCCGCTTAAATTGAGGATTCGATAGTTATCTTCCACATCTTGTGGTTTTGCAATGGTGAGATAAAAGGTGCGCTACACGGGTAGCATGTTGTTCATCCACTTCATTAGCTGCTTGGTGTTTTAGATCCTACGTCAAGAAAGTCAGGCCACCTCCTGTATCAAAGACACGAAGATTTTTCCCAAAGTTCGGACCCCTCACAAAGAGGTTCATACGTCTCCATTGAAGGGCTCACAAAGAGCCAGGTCTCTCAACCCTATTTCTTGTGAGGTTGCACAAATGCACTCCTCCTTTCACTAAGGGTATCTCTTTTCTTGTGAAGGCGAGATTCAGCCTTCATAAACTTTCCCACGGCACACCACACTCCTTGGGGTGCTCACAAGCGACTCCTAGCAGTCTAGGAGACCTCAATCTCCAAGAGTAATAAATGCCCACGAAATTTGCTTGGATATGAACTCTAGTGTTCAAGAATCAAGATTTGTGCCCAACACCAGAAAGGCCACTCAAATCCACAAACCCAAAAGCCAAATCACAAAGATTGAAGGGGGATTTGAGAGGGAAAAGGGAGAGCTCAAGATTCAAATCACTTAGCACAAGCTCCAAAATCACAAAGGCACAAAAATTGGAAATGAAGGGCTAACCCTAGAAAAGGGTCGGTGGAGGTTTTATATAGATCTCTTAAAATATGATTGTTGGTAGAAGAATCTTTCATCCCACGTCGGATATTCTGATTTCAAGATCAAATAGTCTGATATTTTTGACCCTACAAGGCGAAAAGAGAACAAGAGATAGAGAGCAAAGTTCTGAGAAATTTCGGAGTCTCTGAAGGATCGGAAAGTCTGACATAGATCGGATTATCCGGTAGAGTTAAAAACATTTTTCTCATCTTCAACCAGAGATCAAAGTTGGGTAAAATTTTAGACTATCTGAGACATCATACAATCTGATTTTAAATCGGATAGTTTGAAGTTTTTAAGCCTATGTTTCTCATCCTCAAATAGAGACCGAAGTTCAATGAAATTTTGAATTCTCTGGATCACCGGATAGTCTGATGTATTTCAGATACTTCGATGTTGCTCAAGTAAAAGGTAAGAACTTTTTACTCTGGAATTCAATTTCTATGATCTTGGACTATATGAAAACCTTGTTTCAAGGGTTATCAAATCCAACATTAAACATGGTCCGAAACCTTCAAGAGATGTTGAAAAACTTGCAAATAAAACAAGTGTAAGTATTGTAACATGTGAAACAACCTGGAGTTGAAAATTTGGCTTAGGTTTTTAACTCACACAAATATAAATCATTTTGAGCACTTGAGACATAACTAAGGAAACATGTTTGCATCCCTCTTAATAGTACGACATTCCTACACTCAATCCGGTCTTTACTAAAAACACTAAGACTGGTAAAAGGCTAAGAAAGGGATGTTTAGCTTCATTATACCTTTGCCTTGTGCTCATCCTCGTGTCTTAGATTGACAACGAACATCGCTCTCTTTAGTCAACGCTTGATTCAACACACGATGTCCGATCACTTTCAATACTTCAAGCTACTCGATGTCTTTCAACTTATAACGTCCATCCAATGCCTTTTATCTATCACTCTTGTTGTGGATCAACACATGATTCCCATCTTCAAGCTCTTCGTCTTGAGACTTGGATGACTTGACCTTACTTAAGTATCAACACTATTTTTATTTCTTGGGATCTATTTCTTTCATTCAACTCAATGAAATTGTTAGTCCTAATGATCCTGTTAGCGACCTTCACTTGTTGACTAACCGATTGCATATAAAAGGATATGAATATACTACTAGAAACCCCCCTGTAGCTACGCCAGATTTAGGGTTAGATACGCTATATTCATCTCTATATCAATGTAGACACGCTTTCATAAAGCGTGTTAGAAGCGTCTTCGTATGTAGCGCGTCAGGCCTTGTAGATATGAATTCTTTAAGCGTTGCTACGAAAGAAAGAGACATTTCATAAACATGTTTTATGCATATGTAAAAATATAGATACAATTTTGTAGACACATGTATAAAACGTCTCTAGTGGTGTAGTTACATAGTAATGTAACGCTTCATTGCGTGTTAAGAAACATAGACACAATTTATAGATACATATACAAAACATGCATACTAATATAGACGCGTTTTGTAACGACACCATATAGCATAGCAATTATTGCAGAGACGATTTAGTAGAGCGTGACAGATGACATGGCATGTGACATGGCAGATGATGTGGCACATGACATGGCACGTGACGTGGCGAATGATGTGGCGGGTGATGTGGCACGTGACATGGCGGGTGATGTGTCATGTGACATGGCGGGTGACACGTTCCATAGTAACACCAAAATGCGTGTTAACAAATGTAGAAATAATATCGTACATACATTTTTATTATGCGTCTATGGATATAGACACGTTTTATAGTTATATCATATTGTGTATTAAAAATTGTAGAGACGATTTATAGATACATCTATTTTCGTGTTTACTAATATATAATGATTCTTTTATTTGTATTTATAATTGTAATATATCTTTATGTTTTCTAATTGGCTAATAATTTATAAATAAATGATCCATGACACTGCATTGACTATCAATTCTTTGCTTCACCAAAAATAAATTGAGTATTTTGAACCAATAAGTGCAGTATTTAAGGTACTGTGGACATGACAATTGTCTTGATAAAGAAACACAAAAAGTGACAGTATCATACTAATAGTTTAAATTTTTTTACTAACAAATAAAACCTATGCTTCATTGTCCATTCTTGCCCTTCTCCATCGCAACTTCACTTCTCCCTTGAGAACTTATAACTTTCTTCACTTGCAACGGGGCATGGGTTAGATGAATGACACGATTTAAAGATACAAAGAAACTAGGTTTAATCTTTTAAAAAAACTTACGAGTGAACGATGCTAAGGAATAGTATAGCCAATAGCATCTAATAGTGTACGAATCTCAAAAATAGGCCTAGGTATCAGCTCATCTTCTTTATTTCTAATGTCAACATATTTCTTTCCAAGCATATTTCTTTCCAAGCATGGTTCCTCCAATCTCTCTCTGCAATCATTAGTCACTAACTGCGCTTTGGCCACAATTCTTCCTTTGTTTCTTAGGGAAAGAAGATAGACTGGATAATGTCTCTACCATTTTGCAAAACATGAAGATAAGAGTCTTATACATTTAACTAATTTAATTAAAAGAGAAACAAACGGAATAGAAGCATACCGATTCTGACAGTTTGAAACTATTGGCTTTAATTCTTCGAGTCTCTAGAATAGGAAGAACTTATATTAGTCAAAATACAACATCACTAAATCAAGTTAACTCATTATAAACAATATTGCAATGTTAGCTTAGACATACCATGTTTGCCAATATTGGATCTTCTGAAAAATTTGGGGCTGCATTACCATTATCTTCATCAATTGATCTATAAAAATGTGCTTCTTGCAGTAAAAAAGGTCGGAGTCAAAAATCAGTCATGGACATCTCTGTTAACGCCAAAATTTGGTAAGCCCCGGAGTCCTTATCGGCTAAGGGTTAGTATCGGCTTGAAGCAAAATCGGCTGAGAGTTTTGCGTCAGCCGATGGAGGATCCATATCTCCAGTAGTCGAATTCTTGTTAGGTTCGGTTTGAGAAAATCTTATCTAGAAGAAACCGAGTCCAAGGAGGATACGGCTTGTATCTATTAATTAGGAAGAGATTGTTAGTTTCCTAGTTTATCTTTAGGAAAGTTTGTTTTGTAATCTGTTAGGATCTTTGTCACCCTACGGGTATAAATATGTAAGCCCGGGGTTCATGTAAATGAATCTCTCGAACAACCTCGGCGCATCACCACCTTTTACTTTTCTACTTTGTTCTTCATCCGGCGAGACTTGGCACCTGACGCGGGGCTGCATCGGCTTCAATCTCCGACAAAGGGGTAAGTCCAAGGTCCCGCCGGCTCAGGCAATCGTATTGGTTACGTTGGCGTCGTCCAAGGCTGCATCAGTACATTCGACCTCTTGGATTGCATCGACCCGGTTGATATCTTTGCCTGATTATTTACCATATGTCTCTAATTGAATCTAATTTTAGTATCTCGATTTGGTCCTATTGGTTGTTTCTCGTTTTAGGGTTTCTGCTGATACCGGCTAAATCGTTATATTAGATTAGATTAGCTTAGGCATCTACCACCCTGAAAATCAGCCAAGGGTTTGATTGTCTAGATATTGTGTTTCTTTTCATACTTAGTGCTGCATTAGTTTGAATCTACTAAGTCATGATTAGAACCGTAATCTCTAGCCTGCCTGTTGGTTGCCACTAAAGGTTTCATCGGGGTTTCAGCCGGTGAGGTATTCGGATTTCGCATCGGCTTGCAAGGAATATACACAAGTTGGATCTAGTCGATTGAAGCAGAGGCTTCATTGAATATTTAATCATTTAGATTTAATGACATCGGACTTCCAGCCGATGTATGTTTTATCCTTTAAATAAGTATTTATGATTGCTTTGTGCTATATTACATTGCTACATCATTATGTTATCATGGGCCGATCACCTTTATATAAATATTTGCTCAGCGTACAGCCAATGGAGTCAAGCCCTATCGCCATCGGCTGGCATCGGCATCGGCTGGAATTGCACCATTGGCTTATCAGCTGATCAATTAGTTTTTGGGTATCGGTCTATCGGCCGATATGATTTATGTTCTGCTGTTTTGCATAACTTGTCAGTAGCAGGATCAAACTGACTGGCACGCCGCGCTTCATCTATTCTAGGACCTGCACTGGAGCTAAGCAGATCTCCCAGGCCGGCGTGTTGATTTTTCTCGTCAACAATCTCAGATTGTTATAGATGGACATCTCAGGTTGGAGTCAAAAACAGGTAGCTCAGAGTGTTATAGATACACGTTTTCCGTATTAGCGAGCGTGATTAGTATAGAGATATTGCACTTAACTGTGCTTGTTTTGTTTCGATTGCAAAAACCAGTATAAAAATGCATCCCCCTAGTAATAATATAGTTTCCATTCACATTGTCATGTTGCCTGATAGGTTATACAATAGGATAAATATGCTACAATAATAATGCTAAGGGCATTAATTAAGCGGTAACATGCACATGTATGTCTAAAATACAACAAACTGTAACATGCACATGTATGTCTAAAATAGATGCACATTCAACTTGGTCTACAACAGGCAGAATGAAAGGTTACCTTTGCAACTGTTTGCTCAATAGGTAAAGACGTATGTGCTTCGCTGGATGTCTCATGCTGCAAAGTGTCATCGGTCATATTACATAATACATTACAAAAAACTTTAATATTATTGTTGTAGCCGAGTACATTAGAAATAAAGTATGTACTCTATTACCTGCACTTCAATTGTGGAAGAGTGCACATTACCAATTGAGTGTGTAGGGCTGTGATCATTATGACTTTCTGGTATGTTCATCCTTGAAAAAAATTAAGAGAGGGAGGGATTACTTCTAGGTGGTAGGCATATATACAGTTCATTGTAATATGAAAGGTCACATATATGCATAAGTAATAGATTGAACCATTAAGATGTTTAGAGCATAATAGCATATCTAATCATTGTTATCAATGAGAAAAAAGATGTAGTTGTCATTCTGAAGAAGGAACGGATGCTTACTTCATCATCATGTAGATCGGCTACCATCTCCTTTATGAAATCCTCTTCAGGAAACTTTTTTAACATGAAACCAAGCCAGTGCTTCATGATACCACCCATGTGTTGCATTTATTCTCCATTTCATTCACTTTATTTTGGTAGCTCCTTTCTTCCGCATTTTGAGTGACAAAAGCTAGACCTTGAGACACTCGAACATCACTCCAGTACTTATCATCATAGTACCCCCGTGCTTTTAACTCCTTAGCAACTATCTCATTGAACACCTCATTAAAATCTTGAGCTGAAAGACTACCATTGTTGTTTTGCTGTCTTTCTTCTAATTCCTCATATGATGCATTCTATAGAAATAAAACAGTGCATTGTCACAACATGGTAAACATAAATTCAAAGCGAACCTAAATGCTTAGGATCAGAAAATGTACCATTATTGTATCCACTTTGTGGGTAGTGTAACTGCTATTCTTTTTCTTGTGAGTAGCCCCCCATAATTCAAGCCTATTAATCTTCCTTTGATGGTTATCTTCCTGCACAAGAGAGTAAATTGAGGATCAATATAAATCTCAATTAGATGATTGTGAATAAAATAATTAACTTCAGACGAATATATTTCACCATCTCTTTTTTCAGCCTAGCATGGCTTTTTCTGCCTGATGTGTGTGTATTCTTCTGTTCTTTTGCGATCCTAGAGTTTGTCGCACATAGTTTCTGCAAGGATAAAAGAGTGATGAAGTGTTGTTACACTTCTTGATTTCAAACTGCATATAAATGGTAAATAAAATGATGGCACCTTATGTGGTTCTCGGCACCAAAATCCGACAAGAGCTTTTCATTGAAGTTCATTCACTTTGTTTGATTTCTCATTTATGATTTCATCTAGAGATCTCTCTTCACGATTGAAATATTGTTTCTTCAACTTCGATTTGTAGGATCGCCACCTATTGGTAACAGTCCTTAACACCCAGTCCCTTGTAAGGTTCAGTGTTTAGCGAGGGAACTGAAAGTGTTCCTATAAAGAGTACAGGTAGATGTTACTGGATGGATGAAACTTGAGGTATTTGATTGAACTAGGTACTATGATTAAATTTACCTCCACATCCTTGATTATTTGTTGCTTGTGAATATTGAACAGACCATTGTCCCATCTTTCAATGTGTAAAGGAGCTAATGATGATTTTTCTGCTATCTGTCCAAGGTACTGACCAAGAATGGAGGATGACCTTTCATTAGGGACACCATTTTCATCAATCTCTACAATTACCTTTCCTTCTTGTAACTCCACTAGATTTGAAACTCTAAAATCCCTGAAAACTTGTCTCACCTCTCCATTTGGCCCTACATATAGGAAATAGATTGATTTGACACTGCATTTCGATATGTAAGAAAAAACATGAACTTACATATTATCTTAATGGGGGTTCGTATCTGTTGGCTTGGGAGGCGGGGTAATAAGCCATCAACATTAGGACCCTGTAAGTCATCATCCTGCTCATTCTCTGGTGAGTTGTCCTGCCCATTCTCATTCTCTGATATGTTCTCCTGCCCATTCTCAGTAGGTTTTGCGTCATGTTCTTCTTGCAGGTTCAAGTTCCTTAACCGTTGAAGTGGTCTTACCATGATTTCTTCTGCATACATATATAAAAATATAAACCTTAGATTGCTAGTTAGTTGGCATGGGACAGGGGACAATATGCTGATAAATATAAATTCACTACTCTCTTGAGAAAAATGCTTGTACAAAAACTACATACTATTAGTACAAACAGTTAACAGACACGCTACATATATGCTACTCCTCAATAAGAAAATGAGACATCAACAGAAACAATTTTTATTTAGGTCACCCATTATAATTTCTTAGCTTTCTCTACAGAGATTTGGTAAAGCCATTTGGAGTTCGAAGTGAGATTGGTGAAACTTAAGCTAACAAAAAATAGTAGCAAAAAATGATTCAAGACTTGTTCTTTCCTTCCACAGATTTCTACTAAAAAATTTACCTTTCAGAAAAAACTAATAACAAGTCCTAACATGGGAAAGTGTAAATACCTCAAACAATAGAAAAAGAAACAATTATAAAACTACTAATATTCCGTTTGCAATATATCCGAAACAAACACATAGCCACATAGGAAAGATCTGACAAGCTAAATAGAAAGCAATGCAAGCTGTGAAGCTTGTCAAATAAAATGGTTTAACGGTGATAGGGGAATATATTTTATCTCAGCTATGTAAATTAGTTTGATCTCAGCTATGGTTTAACGGTCAAATAAATTAGTTTTTCTTAGTTGCACAAATACTACTGTCCACAAAATTGAAGTGATTGAAAGCTAGCTGCAAAGGTAGAATCAGAAACACAAACTGGCAAAAAACACACAAATACATCTGCATCATACCTCCTGAAAGCAGATATCCTCCAACTTTGCTTCTCTGTCAGCACTTATCGGAGAGTGTCCAATTTTCAATATAAAGAATTTGCCTAAAATTGGACAGAAAAGAGTTCAAGGAGACACGAACAATTTCTGGATGAATCATGAACTACTCTAGAACAAATAAGTAGTTTGACCAATTGACCATTCAAATATTTGTCAAACAGAACAGTGAGAAAAATAGATTAATTGGGCAGAGACAACTTTTGAGATCCCATTCCCCCGGAAATGTTAGCACAACTAGCTGGTCATTAACACAAGCAACCTTTTACTAGCCAAGATGTTCTGGATCACACCATACACCATTAATCGTTCCAGCTAGAAAGACCACATAGCAGGATCTAGACGAAAAGCCTCGTAACATCCAAATCAAATCAACTGCTCTAACCAACACAAAAGCAGAGCAACAAACTGCACCAAATCCTCCTGCCAAGATCATGCCACAAATTCTCCGGTCAGCGGCGGCAGCGATGCGCCTCCTCCGACGTCCCTCCCTCCAGCCGGACGGTGTTCCTGCGGCCAAGAACAGATGCGTTCTTGGGAAAGAAATGGGAAAGAGGAGGAGGAAGAGATGGGGAAGTGGTTACTGCGGAAGGTTGCGAAAGTTTTGCGGGAGGTTGATGATTTTTGGGAGATGTAATCTATCTGCCAGCGCCAAAAATTTCAGCGCGCAGCCTGCCGCCAGTGCCAAAAATCTGTAACATAGTGGTAGACTGTCCAGGCTCTAAGCTATGTGCCAACACAAAAAATTACAACCATTAAGAATAAGTAGCATAGTGGTAGGATGGCCGCTGTAAGCAACTAACAACCTGAGTTCGAATCCTGATGGCTTCATTTTTTCCCCTCTTTTTAGCTTAGCCTCAAAGCGTGTCTACATCCGTGTCATTTTGAGATGACTTTAATATCGTGTTAAAAATATAGCGTGCACGTGTGCAAGACACGTCGATATATACAATTGAGAAAAAATACGGAACAAGATTCTACCAGAACAGAATTAAGCTATCATGCAGAGCACATCACATATGTATATATATACTAACTAAACAACAATCTATAAGCAATCAAAATAATTATCACAGCTGTCTCACACAAGTCCTCTTTTCATCATAGAGCAATTCTCAACAAAATCGAAAAATGAATCGTGACGAGTATACTCACAACACACAGATTGTCTGTGTGGGTAGGCCATAAACTCAGCGAACAAGGTTCTGTTCTCTTCAACTCAGCGAACAGATTTATCAATGATCCAGTTATGTTCAACCTACATTATTTGCATGTGAGAAAGCTGACCAAGCTCAGGAGCTAAAGGTCCAGCTAAATCCAATTGTAGAAGTTGCCTACATATAGGTGTCACGACAATTAGATTCACTTGGGGAAAAAGAGATGAGATCTTCAGAGAGAAAAGTTGAGCGCACTTTTTTTACTGCACTAATAGCCCCATCAAGGCAACCGATACTCAAATAGCATAGTATATTTTTCAAGAATGGCAAAAAATTAGAATGTAAAGAACACAGTAACATCATTCTACTTCTAAAACAGAGAATACTTCTAATTCTTCTGGATTGTTGTAAACATGGAGGTATAAATAGCATATTTCAATATTTAATTGACAGATAATACCCGAAACTAACATTCGATAAATAAACAAACATGCCTACATATGAATCAAACATATCTTGGATGTACAGAGGCATGAATAAGCAATATAACACCCAAAGCATGATTAAGCAATATATTGCTCTCAAAAAAAGGTTGCTGCCATAAAGCAGCCATCCAACTCTAAAGTTGTGATCCTAGATAGGTGTGACAAGTTATATCAGAATATAGATGCTAAAAAGGATGCAAAACACAATCTGAAACAATAATTTGAGCTACCTCCAGGAATAATAATTCATAAACAGAACAGTAGTAATGAAGACAATGGAGCTGCCAAGATTCTACCAGAACAGAATTAAGCTATCACGCAGAGCAGATCACATATGTATATATATACTAATCAGATCCACAATTACTAACTAAAAAGCAATCTATAAGCAATCAAAGTAATTGTCACAGCTGTCTCACACAAGTCCTCTTTTCATCACAGAGCAAATAATAGAGAGAAAAATGAATCGTGACGAGTATACTCATAACATAAGCAACGGAAAAATGTGGTATAATAAGAACATAGTTGACAAGGAGATCACTTATGCTCATACAATTATTATAACACCTTAGGCCAACAAATCAGTGGTAGCTTGCTAAAATAATCCTGAACTATGCACAAAGAAGAGTCAAAGCATAAACTTGCAAGCTAGCATCTCTGTACAACCCACATCAAGAATTGTTTTGCGTGATAAATTTAATGCAATTAGGATCCAATCTGATCCATATACCCCCAAGTGAATCACAGAATAGGAACTACTCAGTACATTGACATGCATCCATGTGAAGACTTGAACAAATCAGTAGGATATATCAATCGATTATGCAGAAAAAATCCATACAGTACAAGCAAACCAACCAAAAAATTTGAGAAGAGAGGGGCAGGATCATACGCATGGTTAGGGTGCTCAGCATTCTCGGTAGTTGGGACAGCATATGCAGAGGCACCAATTCCAGTAGAGAACAACCAAGGTCCTTGAGTTGATGAATCCGCCACGCCTGGTTGCTGTAACTGGTGATCTAACATGGTGCAGAGGAGGGCACCATGGACCGCGGTGTTAGTGCGGGGAACCAGGCCGGGTCTGTAGGTGGAAGTGAACGATGGCAGGACGACAGACTGAGGTGGCAGCGGCGGCACGTTTGGCTGAGTCGCCGGCAGCGACGGGACCTCCACAGGCATCGGTGCACACATCGTTTTGGACTGTTGCCCCATCTTGTCGTGGCTTGGCGACGAATTTGATATCTAGGGTTTCGAGGAGACAATTTGGGGGCAAATTTGGGGCACAAGGAGGCGGGCGGCGGAGGGCGCGGCGAGCGCGCGGCGGCGGCGCGCGAGCGGGCGGCGGAGGGCGGGAGGAGGGGCAGCGGAGGGCATGCACGAGGAGGCGGGCGTCAAAGGGCGGGAGGAGGGGCGGCGGAGGGCGCGTGCAAGGAGGCGGGCGGCGGAGGGCGGGAGGAGGGTGTCGACAGCGCGCACGCGAGGAGGCGGGCGACGGAGGGCGGGAGGAAGGGGCGGCGGAGGGCGCGCGCTAGGAGGCAGGCGACGAAGGGCGCGGTGAGACACTGCTAATTGCTATTTGTTAGGATGAACTCGTACATTTTATATTAGTATAGATGATTAGTAACACAATAAGCGTGTCTAATATCGTAACAGTTTGACACGTTTTTAAAATCGTGTCAAAAAACATCTTTACGTATCAAAATAGAGACGTTTTTATACAACGTTACTACTACAACGTATCTACAGGATGTTTTTTCTAGTATTATAAGTTTATGAAAAATTAACCAACACTACAAATGTCATATGCTAACATTTATGCACAAATTTAAGATCCCAGTTAAATGTAATTGATTAACTTGGATCAAACACATGCATAACAAAATATAGGATATACTCCCTTCTATATATGCATACAAAATACTAAGTGAAGCAAGTGTATGCATAATTAGAGATGAAACATTATGAGCTTATCCTATATAAGAATAAAAGACATTTATAAAATATAGGCATAATAATAAATGCATACCTTTACCTTCACCATCTTCATGTTCTCAAAGTAAAGAGACTAAACAACATAAAACATTAGTCTCACATGTTTATGTCAATCACATAGAAATAATATATGAACACATCATTATGTACATAGAGAGAGTGATACTTATAACTTGATCTTCATGTATTTAATCCTTGTTGGGATTAAAGTTTATCATCAATGAATACATTTCTATCCCAACTCATATGACGTCCGGGAACAACCTCTCATCATTTCCACTTTTATATCCACATGAGACTAGACAAAAAAATGCTCATAAAAATATTAGTCTCATATAATTGAATTTGTTATTAATCACCAAAATCAAATTAATAGCACTTAAACTTTCAAGCTTAATCCTCAATTCGGCATGGAGACTAGTAACAAATCAAGAAGATCAAGTTTCACAAATTCTCAAAGGTAAATATTTTCAGAACTCTTCCTTCTGGAATGCACCCACCAACATTTCTAAATCTATCTATTGGAGTTCAATTCTGAATATGCGAAAAACTCTTAGAGATTCTGTGGCATGGCAGCTAGCTAAATGTAATGTTTTTATTTGGAGTCAACCTTGGTGCAATTTAGATACTAACATTCATGATTACATCAAGCTAGATTCCATTCCCCATCATATGCATGTCATTGTTGCTTATCTTTGGACTCCTGATAAGTCATGGGATTTACAAAAACTAAACTCAATATTTGAAGAGCAAGCAGTAAATAAGATTTTGTAGGTACATATCATACAACATGATGTTGAAGATAAACTCTGCTGGAAATTCATTCCTAATGGTGTCTGCAATACAAAAAGTGTGTACAAAGAGGTGATGAAAAGAGAGAACCAAAATCCCCACCAGGTGAGTGCTCAAACTCTCTGGGTCATTAAAAATTTGGAAGGACAAACTCACTCTTCCAAAGGTTAAAATTTTTGCCTGGAGATTGCTCAGGGAAGCTCTTCCCTCCTCCCAAAGATTAAATCACAGAATAAATGATATTTCCTCTGCTTGCAATAGTGTGGTCAGCCTGAATCTGATTTTCATTTACTCTTTGCCTGTCCCTTTAGCAAACTAACTTGGCACATTTCTGAAGCTAACCTTTCTACTGGCATCTTTCCTGGAAATGTTTCTATGTTTATCATTACTTACATTGTCAATAATGGCACTCAACAAGCTGCTCTGAACAAAATCTTAATTATCATATGTCAGCTTTGGAAAGCTAGAAATGATTTGAAATTTCAGGGCAAGCTTAGTGAGCCGAGTGAAGTGTGCTTTGCAGCTGAAGCTATGGTGAACACATACACAAAATACTCCTCTCATCACATTATGCAGGTTGAGCAACATGAGGAGGAATCAAGAAGAAGGATGGAGAAGTTACCTAATGGCAACAGATGCTATGTAGACGCGGCTTGGGACAATGGGCTTGGCTGGAATAGGAATATTTTTTCATATGTCATCCACACATAATGCTCTTCTTCTCCAGGCCTCAAGTACTGTGGCCCATTCTTCTTTGCAGGCAGAATTAGTGGAATTACAATTAGCAATAGAGGTGGCCAAATTTCTCAAATTTGCAGGAACAACCTTCCTTATGGATAATGCAACAATTGCAGACATTGTCAAGAAAAGAAACTTTGATGCTGAGCTGAGTCGTTGGAGCCTTAGACCGTTATGGAGTCAAATTCAATCAAGCATCCCAGAAAATTTCATACATATCAAATGGGCTAGCTGTCAAGCATACCAAGGAAGGTCAATGGGCTAGCTGTCAAACTGGCCAAATAAGTTAAAAGCTCATCAGCTATCTATCCCTGTTCATAATTTTCAAAACATAACTCATCTTATTTATCCTAGATTTTTTTAAAATATACTTTTTTCACTTATTTTAACATGTTTAGAAAAGATTTACATAAGTATACCATTGTCACAGCACTACTGTAGTTTTGATTTTCCTGGACGAGACCCCCAATAGTTTCTAGGCGGGCCATAAGTGGCTGCGCCTGGAAAAACCGGTCCCGAGGGGGCCGGTTGTTGGACCACACGGGATAATGCATTATCCCGTGCGGTCCACTTAAGCGACTGCACGGGCTATTATCCCGTGCTGTCGCTTAAGAGGACCGCACGAGATAATGCGATTATCCCATGCGGCCCACATAACAGCCCGCACGGGATAATGGTGTATTATCCCGTGCGGTCCACTTAAGGACCCGCACGGGATAATTCATTTTCCCATGCGGGCCGTTAAGTGGACCGCATGCGATGATGCACCGTAAAATAGTTGTCAACCCGGCAGTGTCATATTTAACATAGTGTTTCTCTCTCAAAAAAAGAACAATTATAGGAGAGAAGGTTTTCAACTTGAATTCTTCAATTAGAATCAATACAAAAGGTACCATACTTGATCTCCTCTTTCATTTGCTTCCATTTTAAAAAAATTTATTGGTTGAATGCGAAGATATTTAAACTTTTTTAACTTGGTTTCTCTCTCCAATAATAGACAATTTCTTTTGGTGGGAGGTTTTAGACTTGAAATCTTCAATTGAAATCAATATAAAAGGTAGCGTGCTTGATCATCTCTTTCATTTGCTTTCGTTTTTGTAAAATTTCATCGGTTGAATGCGAAGATATTTAAACTTGTTTGAATAGTCATTTTGAGCTATTTTTGTAATTTGTAGGTCAAATATTTTGTTTTTTATTGAACCATTTTTTGGTACTTAATTTTGTCTCGGTATTATTATTTGTTGTGAATGAGGTTTTAGTTATAAAGTAGGATTTAAGTTTAATTTGTTTATTTAGAAAACACCGGCAATATAATATTAATTTTTGCTGTGAATTTTTTAGATGGATCGGACATGGATGTATGAGACACGGAGAACTCATCCGATATTCATGAGAGAAGCATCAACATTTATTGATAAGGCTAAGGCACACGCTTTGAGGGAGAATAGGAAGGATATTTGTGGACCCCCGTTTTTGAGACGGGAATCTTTCGTGTTCATAGTACCATTTCCCTGGATCGAGTAGTTGGTACCCACGAATGCAGTACTGGATAATCAGGTGCACATGCACGAATAGTCTTACATCACCATTATTACATCATTAGGCCCGAAGGCGATGTTCAACCCACAGGACCTTATGGTCTGCATACAACACAAAAACAGAATTTAGATACGGCAGCGGAATAGAGGCAGCGGCTTGTCATTTGCCACGGTGCAACGACCAGGAGCTAAGATCTAGTATGCGCCGTCGTTCCTTCGCCCTCCCGGTAATACGCGTATGGGTCTTCGGCTCTTCATTTCCATCATTGGAGGTTTGTGCGTATAGCAAGGGTGAGTACCAACCGTACTCAGCAAGCCAACACAGAATTGATGCATATGATAGGGTTATTCAAAGAACATGGCTGGGGTTCTTTTGCATAAAGCCAGTTTTCACAATTCTTTTCACAAACCTATCGACTAGCTAATCAAGTTTTAACTCCACAGTTCATTAGTCCGGTGACGGTTCTATCTACCATCCATCGTGATTCCAAGGATGGCTTCCCGCCTCCGGTTCATCATGATTTTCTGGGGAATCTACCCCTTCTCGCATCTCGAGAAGTTGATCCACCAGCAAATGAAATCATCATGCACACCCATCCCAGCAGTTTTAAGTTTAAAATCTAGCCAAGCGAAAGTCTTGTCACGATGCTCAATATCCGCGAGCACGGATATTCCAATAGATTGATTCACTCACACTGCAGTGGATGTACACTTTACCCGTACTCCGCGACAGCCCAACAAATGAGCCTACGCCTCAACACATGAGACGGTCACGACAAAGCCTTTCGATAACCTTGCTTTGGCAGTACCCGCTCCATGAACTTAAGCCCTCATGCACTCTAGCCGTCCTTTTCTAGCAGTGAGAGGAGTTCTGGCGCACCCGGGGTAAGGGGAACTTCCTCAATCTTTAGTTTATTTAATATCGGTTTAATTCCACCATTCACAACAAAGGCCGCAACCTCATTCTCATCCCGTAACCACATCATAGAGAACCATCTATGCAAGGATACTGCCTCCGCTCGGCTATCTAGTCAGCTAGGTCTATACCCATTCGAGAAGTACGGTTGTACTGGCTCGTTTCCCGGCTATCTCATGGCTCGGTCCTTAATTGACCAGGGTCGGCACTTGCCTTTTCCGGAATCCGCCCAAATCATCCAGCCGCCCCAGTCTAAAATATTTGTATGGCATTTTCAATTTTTACCAAGCCTAGTTCAACATTCTCATGGCCATGTGGCGCTCATGTCTCCACAGGCCGTATTTCAACTACCTTCCCTAAGGTAGTTGCCCGAGCACAAAGCCATTTTGCAAAATCATGAGTATGCAGAGATCTAGTGTAAGCGGGGCTAAGCATTTGTACCGAAGTTATCCTCCGGTCATATCACATCGAAGGTTACAAAGAATAAATACTATTGGTGATCAATATCAAAGCGGGTATATCAAGCCTAGGTCTTGTTTGTGTAAAGCATGCAATTTGTAATTTGAAATCAACATCATTTCACAAGGTAGGATCAATATGTTCAAAGAGTGTGATGACTTGCCTTGCTCGCACACTTGAGGGGTGGTATCTTCACGGGGTCGATGCCGGTTTCTTCAGTGCTACCCGTACGTGCGAAAGATCAATTGAATTCAATTAGAATTCAATGAAATACCGAGAGATCGAAAAGAACCATAAAAGCCATGAAAACAACTCCAAAAGTTTTGCCGAAAATTCTACTCGAGTTAGAACAAGGGTCACTAGGAAAATCCGAGTTTCGGAATCGAGTTGATGACTAGGGTTTTCGCAAGGACGGCGATCGTAATAATTTGAGCGATTAAATTTGAAGATATCAGCGGAGAAAATTCGGGCTCGAGGTTTGAGGGTTTGAGCACAAAGAGAAGCCTATTTAAATGGCGGGAAAGAATTAAACGGAGTCCGGATTTAAAAACGATGCGAAATGAAATCACGGAAAACGTTCGATCCCGATTTTTCAAACTTTGCACGAGAAAATATGCGAGAAAATAATTTATTTTTGCCCAAAATTTTACTAAAGTCATCCCAAAATATTTTCCAAATTTTCCAAAATTTTTCCTAATTTTCCCTATTTTTCTTTTTCTTTTTTCTTTCTTTTCCCTGCATACTATTCATCGCTCGCAAGGTGCTCGACCGGGACACAGGCGGAAACAGAGGCGGCGGCGGCGCTAGCGCATGTGGAAAAAGGGCGGCGGTGGGCTTACCGGCGATGGCGGCTCACGGCGGCTAGGGCGGCGGGAGCTCCGGCGTCGGCGGCGAGGGCGGCGGCTTGCGGTGGCGTTCGGGAGAGCAACGAGAGGAGGCGGCGGCGGTGCGGGAAAGGGGCGGGGTTGCCGGCCCTTTTATAGCGCGGCTGGGGCGAGGGATGGAGGAGGGGGACCGGCGCAGCTCGGGTGCCACGCGGCGCGCGGTGGTTTGGGCCGGCTCGGTCGCGCGCGGCGTGGCGGAAGGGCACGGCGCGGCGCGGGGGCCGCGTACGGCGTCGCGCGCGGCGCGCGACGCGGGCGGGGCAGCGGCAGTCGAGTCGGCGGCAGCGGCGGCGATAGCGCGAGCGCGGGCGTGGGGCGGGGCAAGACAGCGGCGACGGCGGCGGACGCGGCGTGGGGCCGGTACGACGGGCGGGCGCGTGGCGGCAACGGCGCGCGCGGGCGCGGGCGGGCGCAGCGTGCGGGGTGACCGGGCGGGCGCGGGGCGCTCGCGCGTGTGGCGTGCGCGAGGTGCGGCGCGGTGCGCGGGGACGGCGGCGGCGCGGCGGGCGAGGCCGGGCCGGACGGCGTCGAACGGGTTGTGACCGATGAACAGTGCACCTTTTTATTTTCCCGATTTTCCATTCCCTTTTTAATTTCCAATTTTTCCTTCACTCCAAAATTTCAAAATAAATTCCACTATTCCCAGAAAAATTTTTAATATTATAATTTCAACTTTTTCTCCACTTTTATTTTTCCACACATATATATTTTTTTTAATCTTTATTTAAATCTCTTTTTTTTTCTAATTTCATAAGTCACTATTTTTAAATTCCAAAAATTTTCTAGATTTCATGTAAATCCCCTAAAACATTTTATTGTCTATTTTATACCCTAATTAATCTTCCATAATCACCAATTAATATTTTATTCCCCAAATACGCATTTTCATAATCCGCGCTTTCCTCGTTTTCCCCTTTTTTTAAAAACTCTGATGCGGCTTTCGCACCTCTCTTTCGACAACACCAAATTATCCAAAAACACCGAAAGGGAAATTAACCACGTCCAAATTTATGCAACGAGCGGCAAATAAGAAGCATCAAACCCGAGAAGAAGCAATAAGCCAAGGTTTTTGAAAGTTCCGATTTTACGTTCCGATTTCGGTTCTCCGATTTTCGGGATGTTACAAACCTACCCCTAACAATAAATCTCGTCCCCGAGATTTCTTACCATTCTTGAGTAGGTGTGGGTATTCGTCCTCGGGAACTCTTCGCTTTCCCGGTAGCCTCTTCTTACGTGTGATTGCTCCATTGTACTTTGTACATGCGCCATGACTTGGTCTCGTGTCTTCTTTTACGCCTCGTCTAGTATCTTGATTGGATGCTCAGGTAGGTAAGATCACTTGTGGACATGGATGGCTTCTAAAGGAGCTTGCTCTTCGGTACTCGCAAACATTTCTTCAATTGTGACACGTGGAACACTGGGTGGACATCGAGAGGTTCTCGGGCGGTTCAATTGGTAAGCCACTTCTCCTCTCCTAGCGCTTATCAAGAATGGGCCCACGTATCTTGGTGCGAGTTTCCTTTGACTTTGAACCTCCGAGTTCCCGTAGTGGTGAGACCTTTAGATACACGTAGTCACCTTCTTTAAATTCTAATTCTCTTCGGCGGGTGTCCGCGTAGCTCTTTTGTCGTGACTGAGCTGTTTGTAATTGGTCCCGAATCAAGCGAACTTTTTCCTCGGCCTCTTTGATTATGTCAGGCCCGAATACGGTTCGTTCACCGGTTTCTGACCACATTAATGGGGTTCGGCATCGGCGACCAAATAGAGCTTCGTTTGGCGACATCTTCAGACTGGCTTGATAGCTATTGTTGTAGGAGAACTCGGCGTACGGCAAACATTTCTCCCAATCCTTGGTGAAATCCAACGCACAGGCTCTCAGCATATCTTCTAGCACTTGATTCGTCCTTTCCGTCTGTCCGTTAGTCTGTGGGTAGTAAGCGGTACTGAAGGCGAGGTGACTGCCGAGTGCCTCGTGGACTTTGCTCCAAAAATAAGATGTGAATTGGGTACCACGATCCGATATAATCCTCTTTGGTACACCGTGGAGACATACAATCCTACTCATATATAGTTCCGCTAGCTTGGCACTGTTGTAGTTAGTTTTCACGGGAATAAATCTGGCAGTCTTGGTGAGCCGATCTACTATTACCCAAATGGAATCGTAACCAGTCGCAGTTTTGGGTAGTCCCACTATGAAATCCATACCTATCTCGTCCCATTTCCATTCGGGAATCTTGAGTGGCTGCAGCAAGCCTGCTGGTCGTTGATGCTCAGCTTTCACCCTTTGGCACACATCGCACACGACTACGTATTCGGCTACATCTCTCTTCATATTGGGCCACCAGTATTCTCCTTTCAAATCCTGGTACATTTTCATGCTTCCGGGATGTAACGAATATGCCGATTCGTGGGCTTCTTTTAAGATCAATCTACTGAAAACTCCTTAGCGCGTCCAGCGGCCATGCGTTCCTTGATTTCCTGGGTTTCCTCATTCCCTTTTTGGGCTTCTTCTATTTGAGTCCTCGGTAGGGGTTGGATTTTCGGTGAGTTCACTTCTCCGTGAGGAATCGGGTGCAGATTGAGTCGAGCCATTTCTTCTTGGAGCTCATTAGCCATACCTCCCAATTCCATGTGGTTGCATTGGGCTTTGCGGCTCAGCGCATCGGCCACTACATTTGTCTTGCCGGGATGGTAATGGATTCCTAGATCGTAATCCTTGATCAACTCCAACCACCGCCTCGTCGTAGGTTGAGATCAGGCTGAGTAAAGAAATATTTTAAGCTCTTGTGATCGGTATACACATCACGGTGGTTCCCGATCGATAGTGTCTCCAGATCTTCAATGCGTGAATAACCGCGGCTAATTCCAGGTCGTGTGTGGGATAATTCTCCTCGTGGGGTCGTAATTGTCGCGAGGCATATGCTACGACCTTCCCATCCTGCATTAACACTCCTCCTAATCCTTGCTGGGATGCATCGCAGTACATCACGAAATCCTTCCGGTTGTCTGGTAAGGTTAAGATTGGGGCGGTGGTCAACTTTTCTTTTAGTTGGTCGAAAGCCTTTTGACACTTCTCGTTCCATTCAAACTTCTTCTCCTTCTTCAGAAGTTGAGTCATAGGTCGGGCTACAGTGGAAAACCCTTCGGTAAACCGTCGGTAATAACCGGCCAAGCCCAAGAAACTCCGAACTTCCGTTACTGACTTGGGGGCCTTCCATTTCATGACAGCTTCGACCTTGGCGGGGTCTATTGCTACTCCTCCGGCTGAAACCACGTGGCCAAGAAAAGCGACTTCCTTGAGCCAGAATTCGCATTTGCTGAACTTTGCATACTTGGTGCTCTCGTAGTTTTTCTAGTACCGTAGTAGATGCTCCGCGTGTTCCTCATCGTTCTTGGAGTAGATAAGTATATCGTCGATGAATACCACTACGAATTTGTCCAGTACTCCATGAATACCTTGTTCATCGGTTCATAAAATATGCAGGGGCATTGGTCAATCCAAAGGACATCACTGTAAACTCGTATAAGCTGTAACGTGTAGAGAACGCCGTCTTAGGAATATCTCCAGCTCTAATCTTCAACTGATGATATCCTGACCGTAGATCAATCTTTGAGAACACTGCGCACCCTTAAGTTGATCGAATAGGTCATCGATTTGAGGTAGCGGGTACTTGTTCTTGATAGTTACTTCATTCACGATCGGTAGTCCACACACATTCTCATACTCCCATCCTTCTTCTTGACGAAGAGTATTGGGGCTCCCAGGAGAAGAGCGGGGCGTACAAATCCCTTCTCTTGTAGTTCTCGTATTTGCTTCTTGAGTTCCTCTAATTCGTTGGCCGCATTCGATAAGGTCTCTTGGATATGGGGGCAGACTGGCACATTAGGTCGATGATAAACTCTATGTCGCGATCCGGGGCATTCCGGAAATTCCTCGGAAATACGTCCGGTATTCTTGTACTACTGGCATTCCGCCTAGGGGTAGCATGGTGAATATTCCAGCAGCTTGTTCGCATAGCTTCGGATTTTGATCCATAGTTATGCTCATCGGTGATCCCCATGGGGTGGATACCGTGACTTCCCTTCGACTGCAGTCTATAATTCCATTATTCTTGGTCAACCAATCCATTTCGAGTATGACATCTATGGTTTGGGGTGATAGCACCATAAGGTTTGAGAGAAACACCACGTCCCTAATCCGTATGGGCACATTGATGCAAGCATGGGGTACGGTTATGTCTCCCCCAGGTGAGTGTACCAACATAGGCCTCTTAAGTGCTACTTGGTGTAGGTGGTGTTGTTTGCTTACTTGGGAAGATATGAATGAATGTGAAGCTTCAGAATCGAATAAAACTTTAACTGGTGTAGAGTTGATAGAGAACATACCTATCAATACGCTCGGTCCTCTGAGCTTCTTCACCCGCACATGATTCACTGGCCACGTCGAAACCCGGTGGCGGCCTCGTTGGGTAGCGGGGTCCCGAATGCACCTCGCCCGCCGCGGGGTGGGGTTCCTCGGACGGGCGTTGCATTGGCGCCAGTGCGCACAGGGGTGTTGCGTGGTTTTGGGCAGCTATTGGAGTAGTGTCCGAATTCTCCACAATTGAAGCAGCTCACATTCCTTCTTCCTAGAGCGGCTAGGGTTGGTGTGGGTGTACGAAGCTGAGGTGTAACTGGCCTGTTGACGTGGTCGGAAGCGGGGGAACGACCGGCTGCCGGAACGTTTGGCTTCCATCCAGACGGGGTGGCTCCCTTGGGGCGTTGTGGCGCTCCCTGAAATGGGCGAGCCATAGTGAGCCTCCTTTTGCGGTTATTTTCTACCATCTTTTGGTCGTGTTCAAGCCGAACGACCTTGTTGATGAGGCTTTGGAAACTGGTGTGGTCCTGCCCGATCATTGGTCCTCTTAGCTCGTCATTTAGTCCCTCGATGAATTTAACCATCTTCTCTTCTTCGTCTGTCAGGTCACTGGTGGCGTAACGGGCAAGCTGGGTAAACTTGTTTAGATACTCTTGTACTGAGGTGTTTCCTTGACGCAGTCTGCGGAACTCGTTTTTCTTCATCCTCATAACTGCTGCTGGCACAAAATTCTCATGGAACGCAGCCGTGAATTCCTCCCATGTTGGTTCGCCGGCGTCTTCAGCTCGCGTTTCCTTGTAGGTGTCCCACCAGTCACTTGCGGGGCCCTCCAGCTGGTTAGTAGCGAAGACAACTCTATCAGCTTCTCGGACTCTGATGAGAGTTAGCTTTTTCTCTATCACTCTCAGCCAGTCTTCAGCATCCATGGGTTCTTCGGCCGTGGAAAAGGTTGGTGGCTTAGCTCTCATGAACTCTCCTAGACTCGATCCTCCTCGACTTCCCTGGTTGTTTAGCAATCGCTTGGAGTAGCTGGGTCTGCAAAGCCATAACCTCCGCCAGAGTGGAGGGGTTGGGTTCTGGCGGGTTCTCGTTGGTTGCTGCGGCTCTGCGGCGATGTGCCATCCGAAGAAGATAGATGAATTAAGAGATCGGACCAGTTTAGGTCATGATTCCTAGGGGGACTTTTCTTCAAGTTCTTTTTAAATGATCTTCAGTCAACAAGCAAGGTGAATTAATAATAAGCTCATGAATTAAGACACCGCAAAGCGATGCTCAGGTTCATCATATTACATAAGAGGGGTACACGGACTGTACATACACAGTCCTTCATGCCACGATAGCAACAACAACTACATCGTCTAACTGCATCAACCAATTAAGGGGGAATAGAGTGTGGTTCGTGCTGCCGAGCCGTCCAGGACGAGATCAAGCTGGGGAGGTCCTCCCGCCTAGTCGTCCAACCATCCGCAAGAGCCAGGCGCAGGAAGTGGGTGGTCCGCTGCTGAAGCAAACCGGAGTCCCCATGGCTCGGAGGTGGTGGCCTCGGAGTCATGCCGAATCTTCCGACTCGGTGACCGCGTACTCTTGCGAGCGGTCTGGCGGGTGAGGGGGCCTCCAGTGTGAGTCAGGCGACGAGTGGGAGCTTCCTCCTCCATTGGGTCGGTGTCGCTGGACTCCCATTTGACCTCCATAGGTTCTGCCTCAGACTCCGTGTCGGTGTGGATCTGGATGGGGTTCTCCTCTCCCGATCCAGCTCGGATGGTACTGCTACGGAGCTCGAGGTGGGTCCCATGGACGTGGCGGCGGGGTCTACAGTGCGTGCGGGCTCCGTGCTCAACATAAAGCTTGCTCCATCATGGCTTGAAAGGTATCCAAGCACGCTGGAGTCATAAGGTAATAGTGGTCGGCCACGGGAGCGGGAGGTGTTGGTACAAGCTCGGTGGAAGTACTGCGGCGTAGACGGGACGAGTGCGCATGCTCCTCCAGTGGTCGACTTGCCGCTTGCTCTTCTGAGCTGCTCTTCCAGCTCTACCAGAGCTTCCCCACGGGCCATGTAGCGGTCCGAGAGTTGCTCATATTGGGCACCATTGGCTTGCAGCTGAGTTTGCAGCATGTTTATCTGGTCTCCACAGCCTTGGTGGCTCTCGACCAGATCATTGAGGCGTGACTGCTGGTCGTTGATCTCGAGCGGGGCCTCCTCGTAACGTCGTCTCGCCGTCTCCGCCCAACGTGATAGACGCGTGACCATCGGGTTGTAGCAGCAGGGGTGGCCTCCACGGTGCATCGGGTTGCCCTCTTCGCGATAAGGATGATGCACGAACTCTGTCACCGTGAGTTCGGCACGATGTATCGCATTAAGGCGAAGGAAGGCTTCGCGAGCCGCATCCTGAATGGCTGCTTCTGCTAAGTCCCGGTGGTAGCGGGTGTGGAAGCAGAAAGATGTTTCGCTTCCCATGCGGGCTTCTATGGATACGGCTGTCTCCCAGGCTGGATACACTTCGGAGCCATGCCTTTTGGTGTGATAGGTGGGTGGTTCCGGGTACCTCAAACACCATAGTAGGGACTCGAAGTTGTGTCACAAACCCCTCGTCTCGTGGGATAGTGACCTCCCAGCTCCGTCGTGGTTCGACATCCGTTTGCAACTTAGGGTTAGAGGGAGAGAGCTATTATAATCTTTTGGTAAAAGGAAATACAGATGTAGAAAAGGTATATTTGCATTTTCGGAAATAATAGTTTAAAACTGATCCTATGTAGGGATATTTCCTTTAGCCAACTAGCTAGGGGTAGGGCGCCATTTGGTCTTAGCCTACGGTCGCATGGCTCGATACGCCTCGTGGACCCCGTTTTTGAGACGGGAATCTTTCGTGTTCATAGTACCATTTCCCTGGATCGAGTAGTTGGTACCCACGAATGCATGGATAATCAGTGCACATGCACGAATAGTCTTACATCACCATTATTACATCATTAGGCCCGAAGGCGATGTTCAACCCACGACCTTATGGTCCGCATACAACACAAAAACGAGAATTTAGATACGGCGGCGAATAGAGGCGGCTTGTCATTTGCCACGAGCAACGACCGGAGCTAAGATCTAGTATGCGCCGTCGGTTCCTTCGCCCTCCCGGTAATACGCGTATGGGTCTTCGGCTCTTCATTTCCATTGGAGGTTTGTGCGTATAGCAAGGGTGAGTACCAACCGTACTCGGCAAGCCAACACGAATTGATGCATATGATAGGGTTATTCAAAGAACATGGTGGGTTCTTTTGCATAAAGCCGTTTTCACAATTCTTTTCACAAACCTATCGACTAGCTAATCAAGTTTTAACTCCACAGTTCATTAGTCCGGTGACGGTTCTATCTACCATCCATCGTGATTCCAAGGATGGCTTCCCGCCTCCGGTTCATCATGATTTTCTGGGAATCTACCCCTTCTCGCATCTCGAGAAGTTGATCCACCACAAATGAAATCATCATGCACACCCATCCCAACAGTTTTAAGTTTAAAATCTAGCCAAGCGAAAGTCTTGTCACGATGCTCAATATCCGCGAGCACGGCTATTCGAATAGATTGATTCACTCACACTGCAGTGGATGTACACTTTACCCGTACTCCGCGACAGCCCAACAAATGAGCCTACGCCTCAACACATGAGACGGTCACGACAAAGCCTTTCGATAACCTTGCTTTGGCAGTACCGCTCCATGAACTTAAGCCCTCATGCACTCTAGCCGTCCTTTTCTAGCGGTGAGAGGAGTTACGCGCACCGGGGTAAGGGAAACTTCCTCAATCTTTAGTTTATTTAATATCGGTTTAATTCCACCATTCACAACAAAGGCCGCAGCCTCATTCTCATCCCGTAACCACATCATAGAGAACCATCTATGCAAGGATACGCCTCCGCTCGGCTATCTAGTCGCTAGGTCTATACCCATTCGAGAAGTACGGTGTACCGGCTCGTTTCCGGCTATCTCATGGCTCGGTCCTTATTGACGGGTCGGCACTTGCCTTTTCCGGAATCCGCCCAAATCATCCAGCCGCCCAGTCTAAAATATTTGTATGGCATTTTCAATTTTTACCAAGCCTAGTTCAACATTCTCATGGCCATGTGGCGCTCATGTCTCCACGAGCCGTATTTCAACTACCTTCCCTAAGGTAGTTGCCCGAGCACAAAGCCATTTTGCAAAATCATGAGTATGCAGAGATCTAGTGTGTGGCTAAGCATTTGTACAGAAGTTATCCTCCGGTCATATCACATCGAAGGTTACAAAGAATAAATACTATTGGTGATCAATATCAAAGCAGGGTATATCAAGCCTAGGTACTGTTTGTGTAAAGCATGCAATTTGTAATTTGAAATCAACATCATTTCACAAGGTAGGATCAATATGTTCAAAGAGTGTGATGACTTGCCTTGCTCGCACACTTGAGGGGTGGTATCTTGCGGGGTCGATGCCGGTTTCTTCAGTGCTACCCGTACGTGCGAAAGATCAATTGAATTCAATTAGAATTCAATGAAATACCGAGAGATCGAAAAGAACCATAAAAGCCATGAAAACAACTCCAAAAGTTTTGCCGAAAATTCTACTCGAGTTAGAACAAGGGTCACTAGGAAAATCCGAGTTTTGAATCGAGTTGATGACTAGGGTTTTTGCAAGGACGGCGATCGTAATAATTTGAGCGATTAAATTTGAAGATATCAGCGGAGAAAATTCGGGCTCGAGGTTTGAGGGTTTGAGCACAAAAGAGAAGCCTATTTAAATGGCGGGGAAAGAATTAAACGGAGTCCGGATTTAAAAACGATGCGAAATGAAATCCGGAAAAACGTTCGATCCCGATTTTTCAAACTTTGCACCGAGAAAATATGCGAGAAAATAATTTATTTTTGCCCAAAATTTTACTAAAGTCATCCCAAAATATTTTCCAAATTTTCCAAAATTTTTCCTAATTTTTCCCTATTTTTCTTTTTCTTTTTTTCTTTCTTTTTCCCCGCACACTATTCATCGCTCGCAAGGCGCTCGACCGGGACCGGCGGAAACGAGGCGGCGGCGGCGCTAGCGCATGTGGAAAAAGGGCGGCGGTGGGCTTACCGGCGACGGCGGCTCACGGCGGCTAGGGCGGCGGGAGCTCCGGCGTCGCGGCGAGGCGGCGGCTTGCGGTGGCGTTCGGGAGAGCAACGAGGAGGCAGCGGCGGTGCGGGAAAGGGGCGGGGTTGCCGGCCCTTTTATAGGCGCGGCTGGGGCGAGGGGATGGAGGAGGGGGACCGGCGCAGCTCGGGTGCCACGCGGCGCGCGCTGCGGTTTGGGCCGGCTCGGTCGCGCGCGCGTGGCGGAAGAGGCGCGGCGCAGCGCGGGCGCGACGGCGTCGGCTGGCGCGCGCGAGCGCGGCGGGGCGGCGCGAGCGGCGAGACGCGGCGGCGACGATAGCGCGAGGCGTGGGCGCGGGGCCGGGCAAGACGGCGACGGCGGCGGGCGCGGCGTGGGGCCGTACGACGGGCGGGCGCGTGGCGGCAACGGCGCTCGCGCGAGGGGGCGGGCGCAGCGTGCGGGGTGACCGGGCCGGCGCGGGCGCGTGCGCGCTCACGCGGCGTGTGGCGTGCGCTGGGTGCGGCGCGGTACGGCGAGCGCGCGCGGCGGGCGCGAGGCCGGGCCGGGACGGCGTCGAACGGGTTGTGACCGATGAACAGTGCACCTTTTTATTTTCCCGATTTTCCATTCCCTTTTTAATTTCCAATTTTTCCTTCACTCCAAAATTTCAAAATAAATTCCACTATTCCCAGAAAAATTTTTAATATTATAATTTCAACTTTTTCTCCACTTTTATTTTTCCACACATATATATTTTTTTAATCTTTATTTAAATCTCTTTTTTTTCTAATTTCATAAGTCACTATTTTTAAATTCCAAAAATTTTCTAGATTTCATGTAAATCCCTAAAACATTTTATTGTCTATTTTATACCCTAATTAATCTTCCATAATCACCAATTAATATTTTATTCCCAAATACGCATTTTCATAATCCGCGCTTTCCTCGTTTTCCCTTTTTTAAAAACCACGATGCGGCTTTCGCACCTCTCTTTCGACAACACCAAATTATCCAAAAACACCGAAAGGGAAATTAACCACGTCCAAATTTATGCAACTGAGCGGCAAATAAGAAGCATCAAACCCGAGAAGAAGCAATAAGCCAAGGTTTTTGAAAGTTCCGATTTTTACGTTCCGATTTCGGTTCTCCGATTTTCGGGATGTTACAAACCTACCCCTAACAATAAATCTCGTCCCCGAGATTTCTTACCTGTTGCTGAGTAGGTGTGGGTATTCGTCCTCGGAACTCTTCGCTTTCCCAGTAGCCTCTTCTTCGTGTGATTGCTCCATTGTACTTTGTACATGCGCCATGACTTGGTCCGTGTCTTCTTTTCTGCCTCGTCTAGTATCTTGATTGGATGCTCCGGGTAGGTAAGATCACTGTGGACATGGATGGCTTCTAAAGGAGCTTGCTCTTCTGGTACTTTCCGCGCAAAACATTTCTTCAATTGTGACACGTGGAACACTGGGTGGACATCAGAGAGGTTCTCGGGCAGTTCCAATTGGTAAGCCACTTCTCCTCTCCTAGCGCTTATCAAGAATGGGCCCACGTATCTTGGTGCGAGTTTCCCTTTGACTTTGAACCTCTGAGTTCCCCGTAGTGGTGAGACCTTTAGATACACGTAGTCACCTTCTTTAAATTCTAATTCTCTTCGGCGGGTGTCCGCGTAGCTCTTTTGTCGTGACTGAGCTGTTTGTAATTGGTCCCGAATCAAGCGAACTTTTTCCTCGGCCTCTTTGATTATGTCAGGCCCGAATACGGTTCGTTCACCGGTTTCTGACCACATTAATGGGGTTCGGCATCGGCGACCAAATAGAGCTTCGTTTGGCGACATCTTCAGACTGGCTTGATAGCTATTGTTGTAGGAGAACTCGGCGTACGGCAAACATTTCTCCCAATCCTTGGTGAAATCCAACGCACGCTCTCGGCATATCTTCTAGCACTTGATTCGTCCTTTCCGTCCGTCCGTTAGTCCGTGGGTAGTAAGCGATGCGAAGGCGAGGTGACTCGCCGAGTGCCTCGTGGACTTTGCTCCAAAATAAGATGTGAATTGGGTACCACGATCCGATATAATCCTCTTTGGTACACCGTGGAGACATACAATCCTACTCATATATAGTTCCGCTAGCTTGGCATTGTTGTAGTTAGTTTTCACGGGAATAAATGCGCGATCTTGGTGAGCCGATCTACTATTACCCAAATGGAATCGTAACCGATCGCAGTTTTGGGTAGTCCCACTATGAAATCCATACCTATCTCGTCCCATTTCCATTCGGGAATCTTGAGTGGCTGCAGCAAGCTCGCGGTCGTTGATGCTCGCTTTCACCCTTTGGCACACATCGCACACGACTACGTATTCGGCTACATCTCTCTTCATATTGGGCCACCAAGTATTCTCCTTTCAAATCCTGGTACATTTTCATGCTTCGGGATGTAACGAATATGCCGATTCGTGGGCTTCTTTTAAGATCAATCCTCTCAAACCACCTCGTTCAGCACGCAGATTCTTTTCTTGTACCACAGATTCCCTTGTCATCTACGAAAACTCCTTAGCGCGTCCACGCCATGCGTTCCTTGATTTCCGGGTTTCCTCATTCCCTTTTTGGGCTTCTTCTATTTGAGTCCTCAGTAGGGGTTGGATTTTCAGTGAGTTCACTTCTCCGTGAGGAATCAGGTGCAGATTGAGTCGAGCCATTTCTTCTTGGAGCTCATTAGCCATACCTCCCAATTCCATGTGGTTGCATTGGGCTTTGCGGCTCAGCGCATCGGCCACTACATTTGTCTTGCCGGGATGGTAATGGATTCCTAGATCGTAATCCTTGATCAACTCCAACCACCGCCTCTGTCGTAGGTTGAGATCAGGCTGAGTAAAGAAATATTTTAAGCTCTTGTGATCGGTATACACATCACAGTGGTTCCCGATCAGATAGTGTCTCCAGATCTTCAATGCGTGAATAACCGCGGCTAATTCCAGGTCGTGTGTGGGATAATTCTCCTCGTGGGGTCGTAATTGTCGCGAGGCATATGCTACGACCTTCCCATCCTGCATTAACACTCCTCCTAATCCTTGCTGGGATGCATCGCAGTACATCACGAAATCCTTCCGGTTGTCTGGTAAGGTTAAGATTGGGGCGGTGGTCAACTTTTCTTTTAGTTGGTCGAAAGCCTTTTGACACTTCTCGTTCCATTCAAACTTCTTCTCCTTCTTGAAGTTGAGTCATAGGTCGGGCTACGGTGGAAAACCCTTCGGTAAACCGTCGGTAATAACCGGCCAAGCCCAAGAAACTCCGAACTTCCGTTTCGACTTGGGGGCCTTCCATTTCATGACGGCTTCGACCTTGGCGGGGTCTATTGCTACTCCTCCAGCTGAAACCACGTGGCCAAGAAAAGCGACTTCCTTGAGCCAGAATTCGCATTTGCTGAACTTTGCATACAGCTGGTGCTCTCGTAGTTTTTCTAGTACCAGTAGTAGATGCTCCGCGTGTTCCTCATCGTTCTTGGAGTAGATAAGTATATCGTCGATGAATACCACTACGAATTTGTCCAGTACTCCATGAATACCTTGTTCATCGGAGTTCATAAAATATGCAGGGCATTGGTCAATCCAAAGGACATCACTGTAAACTCGTATAAGCCGTAACGTGTAGAGAACGCCGTCTTAGGAATATCTCCGCTCTAATCTTCAAGCGATGATATCCCGACCGTAGATCAATCTTTGAGAACACCTGCGCACCCTTAAGTTGATCGAATAGGTCATCGATTTGAGGTAGCGGGTACTTGTTCTTGATAGTTACTTCATTCAGCGATCGGTAGTCCACACACATTCTCATACTCCCATCCTTCTTCTTGACGAAGAGTACTGGGGCTCCCCAGGGAGAAGAGCTGGGGCGTACAAATCCCTTCTCTTGTAGTTCTCGTATTTGCTTCTTGAGTTCCTCTAATTCGTTGGCCAGCATTCGATAAGGTCTCTTGGATATGGGGGCAGTACCAGGCATTAGGTCGATGATAAACTCTATGTCGCGATCCGGGGGCATTCCGGGAAATTCCTCGGGAAATACGTCCGGGTATTCTTGTACTACTGGCATTCCGCCTAGGGGTAGCATGGTGAATATTCCAGCAGCTTGTTCGCATAGCTTCGGATTTTGATCCATAGTTATGCTCATCGGTGATCCCCATGGGGTGGATACCGTGACTTCCCTTCGACTGCAGTCTATAATTCCATTATTCTTGGTCAACCAATCCATTTCGAGTATGACATCTATGGTTTGGGGTGATAGCACCATAAGGTTTGAGAGAAACACCACGTCCCTAATCCGTATGGGCACATTGATGCAAGCACGGGGTACGGTTATGTCTCCTCCAGGTGAGTGTACCAACATAGGCCTCTTAAGTGCTACTTGGTGTAGGTGGTGTTGTTTGCTTACTTGGGAAGATATGAATGAATGTGAAGCTTGAATCGAATAAAACTTTAACTCGGTGTAGAGTTGATAGAGAACATACCTATCAATACGCTCGGTCCTCCCGAGCTTCTTCACCCACACATGATTCACCGGCCACGTCGAAACCCGGTGGCGGCCTCGTTGGGTAGCGGGGTCCTGAATGGACTCGCCGCGCGGGTGGGGGTTCCTCGGACGGGCGTTGCATTGGCGCCGTGCGCAGGGGTGTTGCGTGGTTTTGGGCAGCTATTGGAGTAGTGTCCGAATTCTCCCAATTGAAGCAGCTCACATTCCTTCTTCCTAGAGCGGCTAGGGTTGGTGTGGGTGTACGAAGCTGAGGTGTAACTGGCCTGTTGACGTGGTCGGAAGCGGGGGAACGACCGGCTGCCGGAACGTTTGGCTTCCATCCGGCACGGGGTGGCTCCCTTGGGCGTTGTGGCGCTCCCGAAATGGGCGAGCCATAGCGAGCCTCCTTTGCGGTTATTTTCTACCATCTTTTGGTCGTGTTCAAGCCGAACGACCTTGTTGATGAGGCTTTGGAACTGGTGTGGTCTGCCCGATCATTGGTCCTCTTAGCTCGTCATTTAGTCCCTCGATGAATTTAACCATCTTCTCTTCTTCGTCGTCAGTCACCGGTGGCGTAACGGGCAAGCTGGGTAAACTTGTTTAGATACTCTTGTCGAGGTGTTTCCTTGACGCGATCTGCGGAACTCGTTTTTCTTCATCCTCATAGCCGCTTGGCACAAAATTCTCATGGAACGCAGCCGTGAATTCCTCCCATGTTGGTTCGCCGGCGTCTTCAGCTCGCGTTTCCTTGTAGGTGTCCCACCGCCACTTGCGGGGCCCTCCACTGGTTAGTAGCGAAGACAACTCTATCGCTTCTCGGACTCGACGAGAGTTAGCTTTTTCTCTATCACTCTCAGCCAGTCTTCAGCATCCATGGGTTCTTCGGCCGTGGAAAAGGTTGGTGGCTTAGCTCTCATGAACTCTCCTAGACTCGATCCTCCTCGACTTCCCTGGTTGTTTAGCAATCGCTTGGAGTAGCTGGGTCTGCAAAGCCATAACCTCCGCCAGTGGAGGGGTTGGGTTCGCGGGTTCTCGTTGGTTGCTGCGGCTCTGCGGCGATGTGCCATCCGAAGAAGATAGATGAATTAAGAGATCGGACCAGTTTAGGTCATGATTCCTAGGGGGACTTTTCTTCAAGTTCTTTTTAAATGATATTCAGTCAACAAGCAAGGTGAATTAATAATAAGCTCATGAATTAAGACACCGCAAAGCGATGCTCAGGTTCATCATATTACATAAGAGGGGTACACGATGTACATACACAGTCCTTCATGCCACGATAGCAACAACAACTACATCGTCTAACCGCATCATCCAATTAAGGGGAATAGAGTGTGGTTCGTGCTTTGAGCCGTCCGACGACATCAAGCCGGGAGGTCCTCCCGCCTAGTCGTCCAACCATCCGCAAGAGCCGGGCGCGGGAAGTGGGTGGTCCGCGCAAGCAAACCGGAGTCCCCATGGCTCGGAGGTGGTGGCCTCGGAGTCATGCCGAATCTTCCGACTCGGTGACCGCGTACTCTTGCGAGCGGTCCGGCGGGTGAGGGGGCCTCCGTGTGAGTCGGGCGACGAGTGGGAGCTTCCTCCTCCATTGGGTCGGTGTCATGGACTCCCATTTGACCTCCATAGGTTCCGCCTCGGACTCCGTGTCGGTGTGGATCCGGATGGGGTTCTCCTCTCCGATCCAGGCTCGGATGGTACGCTACGGAGCTCGAGGTGGGTCCCATGGACGTGGCGCAGCGGGGTCTACCAGTGCACGGTGCGAGGCTCGTGCTCAACATAAAAGCTTGCTCCATCATGGCTTGAAAGGTATCCAAGCACGCTGGAGTCATAAGGTAATAGTGGTCGGGCACAGGAGCAGGAGGTGTTGGTACAAGCTCGGTGGAAGTACCTGCAGCGTAGACAGGACGAGTGCGCAGCTGCTCCTCCAGCTGGTCGACTTGCTGCTTGCTCTTCCTGAGCTGCTCTTCCAGCTCTACCAGAGCTTCCCCACGGGCCATGTAGCGGTCCGAGAGTTGCTCATATTGGGCACCATTGGCCTGCAGCTGAGTCTGCAGCATGTTTATCTGGTCTCCACAGCCTTGGTGGCTGTTGACCAGATCATTGAGGCGTGACTGCTGATCGTTGATCTCGAGCAGGCCTCCTCGTACATGCCGTCGCTGCCTCTCCGCCCAACGTGATAGACGCGTGACCATCGGGTTGTAGCAGCAGGGGTGGCCTCCACACGGTGCGATCGGGTTGCCCTCTTCGCGATAAGGATGATGCACGAACTCGTCCGTGAGTTCGGCACGATGTATCGCATTAAGGCGAAGGAAGGCTTCGCGAGCCGCATCTGAATGGCGCTTCGCTAAGTCCCGGTGGTAGCGGGTGTGGAAGCGAAAGATGTTTCGCTTCCCATGCGGGCTTCTATGGATACGGCTGTCTCCCAGGCTGGATACACTTCGGAGCCATGCCTTTTGGTGTGATAGGTGGGTGGTTCCGGGTACCTCAAACACCATAGTAGGGACTGAAGTTGTGTCACAAACCCCTCGTCTCGTGGGATAATGACCTCCCAGGCTCCGTCGTGGTTCGACATCTGCTTTTGCAGGCAACTTAGGGTTAGAGGGAGAGAGCTATTATAATCTTTTGGTAAAAGGAAATACAGATGTAGAAAAGGTATATTTGCATTTTCGGAAATAATAGTTTAAAACTGATCCTATGTAGGGATATTTCCCTTTAGCCAACTAGCTAGGGGTAGGGCGCCATTTGGTCTTAGCCTACGGTCGCATGGCTCGATACCAGCTCGTGGACCCCCTTTTTGAGACGGGAATCTTTCGTGTTCATAGTACCATTTCCCTGGATCGAGTAGTTGGTACCCACGAATGCAGTACTGGATAATCAGGTGCACATGCACGAATAGTCTTACATCACCATTATTACATCATTAGGCCCGAAGGCGATGTTCAACCCACAGGACCTTATGGTCCGCATACAACACAAAAACAGAATTTAGATACGGCGCGGAATAGAGGCGCGGCTTGTCATTTGCCAGGCAACGACCGGAGCTAAGATCTAGTATGCGCCGTCGTTCCTTCGCCCTCCCGGTAATACGCGTATGGGTCTTCCGGCTCTTCATTTCCATCACCGGAGGTTTGTGCGTATAGCAAGGGTGAGTACCAACCGTACTCGGCAAGCCAACACAGAATTGATGCATATGATAGGGTTATTCAAAGAACATGGTGGGGTTCTTTTGCATAAAGCCGTTTTCACAATTCTTTTCACAAACCTATCGACTAGCTAATCAAGTTTTAACTCCACAGTTCATTAGTCCGGTGACGGTTCTATCTACCATCCATCGTGATTCCAAGGATGGCTTCCCGCCTCCGGTTCATCATGATTTTCTGGGGAATCTACCCCTTCTCGCATCTCGAGAAGTTGATCCACCAGCAAATGAAATCATCATGCACACCCATCCCAACAGTTTAAGTTTAAAATCTAGCCAAGCGAAAGTCTTGTCACGATGCTCAATATCCGCGAGCACGGCTATTCGAATAGATTGATTCACTCACACGCGGTGGATGTACACTTTACCCGTACTCCGCGACAGCCCAACAAATGAGCCTACGCCTCAACACATGAGACGGTCACGACAAAGCCTTTCGATAACCTTGCTTTGGCGTACCCGCTCCATGAACTTAAGCCCTCATGCACTCTAGCCGTCCTTTTCTAGCAGTGAGAGGAGTTCTGGCGCACCCGGGGTAAGGGAAACTTCCTCAATCTTTAGTTTATTTAATATCGGTTTAATTCCACCATTCACAACAAAGGCCGCAGCCTCATTCTCATCCCGTAACCACATCATAGAGAACCATCTATGCAAGGATACTGCCTCCGCTCGGCTATCTAGTCAGCTAGGTCTATACCCATTCGAGAAGTACGGTTGTACTGGCTCGTTTCCCGGCTATCTCATGGCTCGGTCCTTAATTGACCAGGGTCGGCACTTGCCTTTTCCGGAATCCGCCCAAATCATCCAGCCGCCCCAGTCTAAAATATTTGTATGGCATTTTCAATTTTTACCAAGCCTAGTTCAACATTCTCATGGCCATGTGGCGCTCATGTCTCCACGCCGTATTTCAACTACCTTCCCTAAGGTAGTTGCCCGAGCACAAAGCCATTTTGCAAAATCATGAGTATGCAGAGATCTAGTGTAAGGTGGCTAAGCATTTGTACCGAAGTTATCCTCCGGTCATATCACATCGAAGGTTACAAAGAATAAATACTATTGGTGATCAATATCAAAGCAGGGTATATCAAGCCTAGGTACTGTTTGTGTAAAGCATGCAATTTGTAATTTGAAATCAACATCATTTCACAAGGTAGGATCAATATGTTCAAAGAGTGTGATGACTTGCCTTGCTCGCACACTTGAGGGGTGGTATCTTCAGCGGGGTCGATGCCGGTTTCTTCAGGTGCTACCCGTACGTGCGAAAGATCAATTGAATTCAATTAGAATTCAATGAAATACCGAGAGATCGAAAAGAACCATAAAAGCCATGAAAACAACTCCAAAAGTTTTGCCGAAAATTCTACTCGAGTTAGAACAAGGGTCACTAGGAAAATCCGAGTTTCGGAATCGAGTTGATGACTAGGGTTTTCGCAAGGACGGCGATCGTAATAATTTGAGCGATTAAATTTGAAGATATCAGCGGAGAAAATTCGGGCTCGAGGTTTGAGGGTTTGAGCACAAAAGAGAAGCCTATTTAAATGGCGGGGAAAGAATTAAACGGAGTCCGGATTTAAAAACGATGCGAAATGAAATCCCGGAAAAACGTTCGATCCCGATTTTTCAAACTTTGCACTGAGAAAATATGCGAGAAAATAATTTATTTTTGCCCAAAATTTTACTAAAGTCATCCCAAAATATTTTCCAAATTTTCCAAAATTTTTCCTAATTTTTCCCTATTTTTCTTTTTCTTTTTTTCTTTCTTTTTCCCTGCACACTATTCATCGCTCGCAAGGCGCTCGACCGGGACCTGGCGGAAACAGAGGCGGCGGCCGGCGCTAGCGCATGTGGAAAAAGGGCGGCGGTGGGCTTACCGGCGACGGCGGCTCACGGCGGCTAGGGCGGCGGGAGCTCCGGCGTCGGCGGCGAGCGGCGGCTTGCGGTGGCGTTCGGGAGAGCAACGAGGGAGGGCGGCGGTGCGGGAAAGGGCGGGGTTGCCGGCCCTTTTATAGGCGCGGCTGGGGCGAGGGGATGGAGGAGGGGGACCGGCGCAGCTCGGGTGCCACGCGGCGGCGCTGCGGTTTGGGCCGGCTCGGTCGCGCGCGGCGTGGCGGAAGGGCACCGCGCAGCGCGAGGCCGCGTACGGCGTCGTCGTGCGCGCGCGCGCGCGGCGGGCCGGCGCGAGTCGGCGGCGCGCGGCGGCGATAGCGCGAGGCGCGGGCGGGGCCGGGGCAAGACGGCGACGCGGCTGGGCGGCGCGGCGCGGGCCGTACGACGGGCGGGCGCGTGGCGGCAACGGCGCTCGCGCGCAGGCGGGCCGAGGCGCGCGTGCGGGGTGACCGGGGGCCGGCGCGGCGCGCGTGCGGCCACGCGACGCGCGTGGCGCGTGCGCGGTGCGGCGCGCGCGGCGGCGAGCGCGGCGGCGCGGGGGCGGGCGGGACGGCGTCGAACGGGTTGTGACCGATGAACAGTGCACCTTTTTATTTTCCCGATTTTCCATTCCCTTTTAATTTCCAATTTTTCCTTCACTCCAAAATTTCAAAATAAATTCCACTATTCCCAGAAAAATTTTTTAATATTATAATTTCAACTTTTTCTCCACTTTTATTTTTTCACACATATATATTTTTTTATCTTTATTTAAATCTCTTTTTTTCTAATTTCATAAGTCACTATTTTTAAATTCCAAAAATTTTCTAGATTTCATGTAAATCCCCTAAAACATTTTATTGTCTATTTTATACCCTAATTAATCTTCCATAATCACCAATTAATATTTTATTCCCCAAATACGCATTTTCATAATCCGCACTTTCCTCGTTTTCCCCTTTTTTTTAAAACCCTGATGCGGCTTTCGCACCTCCCTTTCGACAACACCAAATTATCCAAAAACACCGAAAGGGAAATTAACCACGTCCAAATTTATGCAACTGAGCTGTCAAATAAGAAGCATCAAACCCGAGAAGAAGCAATAAGCCAAGGTTTTTGAAAGTTCCGATTTTTACGTTCCGATTTCGGTTCTCCGATTTTCAGGATGTTACAATATTTTTTGTCCTTGCGTGGATTGCAAGAATCAGAAGATGTGAAAAGATCCGAATGTAATTCTCGGACACATAATTCAGCATGAATTTATGGAGAAATACACAGTTTGGACTTATCATAGGGAAGTCGCCCCTCCGGAAGAGATTCCTGATATTTGGTTCGATGAGGCAGAGAATTTTATAATTGAGGACATGTCCCGTGAAAGGCGGGTGATTTTGGCGGCTCTGGTTTTGACGATGCAGGGGTTGATATTGATCTTGATCTTGAGGATATGTTGCGGCACGCTGAACCAGAGGTCCTAACAGAGAAAGCAAGAGATTTAAACAATTGGAAGGCATTGCAGAAATCAACGAAAGATCTTTTGTACGATCAATCAAAGGGATGTGACATAGATTATACAGTGTTGCGGTCGGTGCTAGAACTTCTTAGATTGAAGGCCAGGCACGGATGGTCTGTTACTAGTTTCAATGACTTGATAGGTCTCCTGAGAGCTATGTTTCCTAAGCCTAACTTGTTGCCAGCTAACAACTATCAAGCCAAGAAACTGATATGTCCATTATCTCTTGGTGTGGAAAAGATCTATGCATGCATTAATCACTGTGTACTTTATCGCAAGGAATACGCTGACTTGGACAAGTGTCCAACTTGTGGGGCGAGTAGGTACAAAAAGGATAACAGTGTCGCCGATAGTGATGTTGCCGAACCAAATGCATTGGTCGAGCTAGGAAAAAAGATTCTGGCCATGGTGATGTGATACTTGCCAGTGAAAGATCGCAAGAAGCAATTTTTCTCGAACCCCACCGACGCCGAGTTGATGAGATGGCATCAAGAGGGTCGAAAGACGAATGGTATGATTCGACATCCCGCCAATGCTCGACAATGGAGAAACTTTGATTCGAAGCACCCAGAATTTGCAAATGATCCGAGAAATGTCAGGTTTGCGTTGAGCACGGATGGAATGAATCTGTTTGGTGACCTAAGCAGCTCGCACAACACTTGGCCTGTTCTGCTCATGATGTATAACCTTCAGACATGGTTATGTCAGAAGCGAAAGTATATTTTGTTGACTATCCTTATACAAGGGCAAAAATAGCCTGGCATCGACCTAGATGTGTTTCTTGAACCTTTGATGGAGGATATGCAAGAAATGTGGGAAGAGGGTCTATGATTGTTTGATGCGTACCGCCAGGATGAATTTTGAATTGATGTCGTGAAGGATGGATGGATGAATTTTTTGTGATGTATGAATTTTAGATGATATATAGGATGGATGGTAAAGTTTGTGATGGATAAATTGTAGAGAGTTATTTTGGAATTTGTTTTGTTAATTTTTGGATGGATTTGTCGATGAATTTTTTTGTGTGAAATAGTTGTTGTGATTATTTTTATGTGAATTAGTTTATGTAAATTGGTTTTTGAATGAATAGATGGATGGATACAGTGGGGGTGGGGCTTCAATTGTTGTGAGATTGTGACATTAAAAATGATGTGTAGGACTTCAAAATTTTTAGCAAAAAAAATGGATGTATATACTATGTCAAAAATGCATGGATGGATGGACGATTTATAGTAAATGTGTAGGACGATTTTTGGATGAATTGTAGGATTTAGGTTATATTTTAGATTTTAGGATTTTCCTACCGAATGACCTACACATCTAATCTCCCTCTCTCCTCTCCCTCTCCTCGGTCTCTCATCTCTCATCTCTAATCTTCCTCTCTCCTCTTCCCTCTCCTCGGACATGTTGTAAAAATATGTATCTTTAATTACATATTTCTAAAAATTACTAGACTTGTTGTTCTGAGAGCAAAAAATAAAGAGAAGAAGAAGAAAATAAATATATTTTTTCCTTCTTCTTCTCTTTTGTTTTTTTCTCTGTCTTTTTGCGTAGCAAAATTTGCTGGGGATTGCGATGACAGTAGCTAAGGGAGTTTGAGCTTGAAGGGGCATAGACAATTGCATGTGCCCCTGCAACTTCAAGCTCCATTAGCTACTCTCGTTGCATTCACAATTTAGAGTAGTTTACTAAAAATTACGATCAACTTTCTTTTATGGTAGAAGGAGACTTTGTGCGCACATGTACACCTCTTATATACACCATATTACAACTATCTAGGCCCTTTGTTCATAAATTTCATAAGTTGTGTGTTATGAACAACCGTAGATCAAACGTCGAACGAGAAAGCTCCCTCGGAGGCACCCAACGAGATTCCAACGCAACAGACTTCGAGCAAAGGCACATGGCAGACACCAAGCGATCCTTTAATCGAAGTTACGCCAGCACCACCGGTTGAAGAAGACCCCGACTATATCCCTATCGAGCAAGCAGTAAGTCTCGTCGTATTGTTATGAACTGACCGGTGCACCTCGTGGGATCCCGTTTAACGTTTTCTGTTGTACGTACAGATGGAAACAAGGCGCACTCAAAAAGAAAGGCCGCCAAGTCTGCCGTCATAGCCTGTTGATGAGAAATTCGATCCCACGCACTGGCCTGGAAGATCTGCTTAGCTCCAGTGCAGATCCAAATTGGTCGCCTCTAGTGAATTGAGGGTGTGCCAGTTGGTTTGATCCTGTAACCAACAAGAAACAAGAAATAGACATTAAGTTGAAATTAGATCCTACCAGATCGGCTGAAGACATCAATAAACATATAATTGTTATTCCAAAGAACATTTATACTAAGTGATTGGGAAAGATCGGTAGCATACCGAGACGAGTATAAATCACTTAGGCTAAAGGCATATTAGGATAAATATTATCTGCATTGATAACCTAGCCGATACTGTAGATCTAATGTGAATCGGCTAATACTCCGATACATTTTATATAAAGATATTAATCTAATCTAAATGCGCTAAACCTAGATCAATCGGCTGTCAACGTAACTTGATAGATTGATACCGGTTTAGGGCATTTAAACAGATTGAGATCTTAATATAAAAGGCAGTTTTAATATATCTAATAACAATTAAAACTAAGAGATAACTAAAACAGATAGGGCTGGCTGAAACTCCAGCGCTGTCTCTAATGATAAACATCAAACTAAACAGATCTTAATAGTTCTAAGAGCGACTTAATAGGTCGATCAAATGCAGCATTAAGTACAAAAAGAAATATCAGATCTGTATGAGTCAATGTGAACCCCTCAAGGCGGTAGACACGACATATAATCTAATTCAACCCCTAGATCTAGCCTCATCGGCTATTGTCTTCAGAGAGAAATCAGCCGACTGTGGAATAGATCTAGGCATTGCTCTAGATTATAGGCCGCATATGATAAATTGCGTAGTTTATAACATCGAAACTAGAGTATCATGACGATGGAAGCACTAGTCCCTACGATACAAACCACTAATGACAAGGGATTACCTTGTTCGGAGATCGAAGCCGATGCAGCCCGAGCAAAAGCAAGAACTCGTCGAAAATAAAAAGGGTGACGATGCGTCGAAGTAGATTGATTGTGTGTTGGTTGTTCTTTTACATGAACCCCGGGCTTACATATTTATACCCATGGGCTAATGATATCCGTGTAGGACACGGTTTCTACCTTATTTACTATTTACAGTACGACAATATCTTGGAACGCAGTCCCATGCCGCATTACAAAAGGAATAGCTATACAACTTCCTAATTTATAGATACAATTGTTGTTACAGGACTCCATCCATAGATGACAATATCTTTAACGAATATTTGGGAACTAAATCCAATATTTATCTTTATGCTCCTTTTTCGGGATCGGTTCAATCTCCATCTCCTAATCGGAATCGGCTATCGGCCATCCTTATCCGATTCGGCTTCAGCCGACTGGTCTCCCAGCCGATTCGGTCTTAGCCGATATGGCCTCTGTTTCCCCGTAGACTGCGCTCTTGATCTGATTCCGCTTCAATCTTGACTCTGAACTCAGCGATTTGGTTACCAAATTTGGTCGTTAACACATGCCCCCCAAGTCCGTGATGTGATAGTATCGCGGATTTGATGCTGTTTCGAATTCCCGCGAAAGTTTCACCCCAGTCCGTTTTGGCTGCCACAAGGTTTCTTTAAATAATGCCCGCCTTGCGCCGAACCAAGCCACGCTGTCACTTTTGCATCTTCAAGCCCTAGCCAGAAAAAACCTTTCCGTCTCCTCGGCAACCCCGTCGGAACCGAAGCGTGACCTCACCGACGAAACCCCTCCGCAGCAGCGATCCCTTCCATTCATGGCATCTTCAAGCACTCGCTCCGACGCGGCTCAGGCAGAGTACCCTGAGGTAAGTTCCATCGGATGTAGCCCCTTATTCCTGGCGGTTTGGCTTTTTACCTTATGTAACATTATTCTTCTACCATTGAATTTGTAGCACCTCGCTCACCAAATCGCCATCCCAGATCTTCTTAGTCCAAATCAGTTCTTATTAGGGTCGATCAGCAACTTAGACCCCAGTGAATTCATTAATGCCGAAACAAACCGGATCCCCTTTAGGTTTTCCTCCCCTGATCTGGCCTATTGGTCTGGTGCCTTCAAGTCTTGGCCTTCAACGGACAAATCCTGGCCGGCCTGGTACCTAAGGATGTCGGCTAGGCAGCAAACTCATTGGACTGAGCAAGGTATAAGCCAGTGCCTAGCTTTGACCATAGCCGACATGCCCAAGGATGAGCCCCTCCTATCGGCTGCAACCTACTTCTGGTCGGATACGCTGAATGCGTTCTTGTTCAGACAAGGGCTGATGACACCAACTCTCTGGATGTAGTAATGATCACGGGGTTGGATATAACCTCCACAGTCGACCCAGCCAGCCTCAACATCAAATGCACTCGTAATTTCAAGACCAAGAGCATAGGAGGCTGGAGCGGCTTTATATCGATGAACATGAAAGACGACCTGATCTCTGAGAGAGAACATGCAGCTTTTCTCCTGATGTGGCTGGAAAATTTTGTATTCTGTTGATCAAGCTACAGACCGACTAGCAACTGGCAGCACGTAGCCGAAGCCCTAGTGAGCAAAAAGCAAGTCCTCTTAGGAAAATAACTGCTCAGCTATTTGTACCAGATGTTGAGCAATGCATCGGCTAGGCTGGCTTCCAAACAGGCTATCAATACGGGAGGGCCCTGGTGGCTACTGCAGTTGTGGTTAAATCTCCACACCTATCAAGTCGCAGAAAGGCCAGCTCCACTAGAAGCCAATTTCCCCCTGATCGAGCCATGGTTCGAAGACGACGAAGAGGTAACCACCCGCCGATGTCTGTCATTTGGGGAAGCAACGGCAACTTATCCTAGATCCAAGCTGACAGCCGATCATTTCAAAAATTGGTTCGGCAATCTGTACAGCGGCTTCCCAAGCAGTTCAAGGATTTGGTTTGCCTACGAAGACTTCGACAAATTCAAACTCCCGGACTATCTTCAGCTAGATGAGCTCAATTCTGAAGAATATGAAAAGCCGAGGGAAATCTATATATCAGCCATAACACCTTGCATCCTCCCCGTCGGCATCCACCAAGGGTGCAACATCCAGAAGTCATACGAGTTTTATCATCCGATGGTGGCTGCGAGACAACTTGGCATGGGCCACCTGCCGATCGGCCTTTATTATTCAGACAAGATCTAGGCGAGAGGCAAAATCGAAAGAGACATCATGATGCATCGGCTTCTCAACATCCATGGTCCCCCTCTGGGCAGCATTGACAATATTGACCTGGCGGTGACGGGGACAACTGTCTTCAGCCGATGGTGGAATGAGTGGAAGCTGCACTTGTTTCACCAATCGGCTTCAATGTATCTGACAATCGTCGACCCAGAGATGACCCCATTGGTAAGCATCTTTTCTTTTTAGTCCCTTTCGGCCATTACTCGTGTATTTGACTAACCATGCCTCATTCCTTTGCAGACAACCGATGCCTCCCCCCACACGCAAGCAACATGGGAGCAGCAATTCTCTATGCTCCTGGTGTGTTGTCCGGCGGCTGTGGGCTGGCCCCATCGATCATCGACTTCCAGGCGCCGAAGGTAAAAACACTTCTCATGGCCAAACTCGTGAGTTGTTGCATCGGCAGAAGAGGGCGAAGCCATGGGCTGCTGCTACCCCGGCTGCAGAGAAAAAGAAACGGGCTTCGAAGAAGCCAAAACCAACTCCAGCCGACGACGTGCCTCCAATTGATCCAGACGTGGATGCAACCCTTGAAGAAGAAGTCGGGGACGAGGAGATGGATCAAGCTATTGATGATGCCGCAACGAAAACAAGCTCTTCAAATAAATATGCCCGGACTCCGTCAGCTAAACAAACCGTCGAAAAGACTCCGAGCCCTCTGAAGCGTGCTCCGCGTTCCCAACCGCTAAGCATCTTTCATTACTTGATCTCATCACCTTTTCCAAGTTTATGCTTCATCGGCCTATTGTGTTTGTAGGCGAAGAAACTGGCTGCCAAGAAGAAGACGGCTCCTCCTTCCTCGGTAAATTCTACCATCCTTAATTTTTTCTTATCAACACAGCCGATTTCTGACTTATATCTTTTTTTAGCCTCCTCGTGCTCCAACACCTGCCCCCCACGCATCGAGTGAACACACGCCAGCGGCTGCAAGTGGTGGTGATGCCGAAGATGAGGCTACCTCGGCCACAGTTGTCCAAGTAAGTTCTGTCCAACTTCATGAATTGGCTTACTAGTTTTGTCGATCTTCTAATTGTCTCCTGTCTTGCAAACCGTAGCCGAACTTTTGGACTTCAACCTTTCAGAGTTTATGGACTCTGATGAGGATGCCAACAAGGCCATGGTGCTGTCAGATGACGACCTACGGGCTACTCTGTCGGACATAGCCAAGCGGCTAGAGTGCTCCCTCGACTTTTTGGTCACCGACTGCAGTTCCATCCGAAGTCGGTTTGAAGATGTCCAGGATCGGCTGCCAGATCAGCTGGCTGATATCATCGCACCGGCCACCTTCATGGAGGCGCATCGGCACAAGTTCGAACGAGCCAAGCAGAGAATAGCTGATCACCGAGAGAACCAAGCGCTGGAGGCCAACATCAGAGCCAACCGACAAGAAATCACCGCTGAGAAAGCCAAGTTTAATGCCTTGAAGACTGAGCCAATTGCTGAACTTGATCGGCTTCTCAAGCGTCGGGAAGAACTGGCAGCCGAACTTGCTAAGGTTGAAGCCGACATCCTGGCCAAAGAACAGCGTGTGGCCAGCTTGCCGAAAGAGATCGAGGACCAACGAGCAAAGATCAAGGCGGCCGTGTCACATTTATCCGATCGGCCGGGCGGTGAAGTCAATCCCGGGAATGATGCGGCCGACGCCAAGGCCATCGAAGAGATAGATGAAGTTCGTCGTAAGGCGATATCGGCCATCACCGACTTCCTCTCCCATTGATCCAAATGTAACAGCTAACTAGGCTTCTGTAATTTAAACTCGCAGCTCTTTTGTAACCGACTTGCTGATACTATTTATATGTGTACTTGCCGATCACGTCTCGAATGCTTCGAAAACTCCAGAATTTGCTAAGTCTGATTTCTGATTGGCTTGCCGATATTATTTCTTGCCAATTGTGTCTTGAATGCTTCGTCATCTTCAAAAATTTGCTATTCAAAAATTTGCTAAGTCCGATTTCTGATAGTATATATGTATGCCCCCTTAATTTTGTTGATGATGTCTTAAGCATTAGTATCATACCGATGTCGGCTAGGCAGAGCCGATGTATAAAAATTAAGGGAAAAACTTAGCATAAAAACGACCTAAAGGCGATACGTATTCAACGCATCAGCTAATATGAATCGGCAAGACCTTAGCCGAATCATGAGTTGATCCAAACACTGGGGTAATATTTCTTCAGATATTTGTCATTTAGGGCCCGTCCAAACACCTCTCTGTCCAAACCTTCCAGCATGTAGGCTCCTTTAGAGACGCATCTGTGGATCTTGAAAGGCTCTTCCCAATTAGGTGACCACTTGCTGAATTTGTTATCTTTTGATCCAATCGGTAATATTAACTTCCAAACGAGTTCGCTCTCCTCAAAAAACTTAGGCACAACTTTCTTGTTATAATGACGGGCTACTCGCTCCTTATCCCTAGTTACTTTTTCCAAGGCACGCATTCTTGACAAAACCAGGTCTTCTGATTCATCCACCATTAGGTTATAATAATCATCGGTTGTAAGCTAATCTTGTAACTGAATCCTCCTTGAGCCGATGATATTTTCCCATGGCAGAACTGCTTCATGTCCATAGACCAGTTTATATGGAGGCACCTGGATTGATCCGTGGCAAGCCATCTGATAGGCCCAAAGTGATTCGGCTAATCAGCTATGCCATTGCTTCGGATACGCATCGATTTCTCTTTATCAGTTTGATTAGACTTTTATTTGAGGCCTCTGCTTGCCCGTTAGCCTGGGCATAATACGGTGAAGAATTGAGTAACATGATCCCCATGCCGTCGGCAAACTAAACAAACTCATCTGAGATAAAGATAGATCCCTGATCCGTAGTTATAGTCTGAGGAAGGCCGAATCGGTATATAATGTGTTCCTTAACAAACTCGATGGCATCCCCAGAGTCAACTTTCTTCAAAGGAATTGCTTCCACCCACTTGGTAAAATAATCGGTTGCCACCAATATAAACTTGTGTCCTTTGCTTGAGGGTGGATTGATCTAGTCGATCATGTCAATTCCCCAACCTCTGAATGGCCAAGGCTTATGATAGGGTTCATAGCCGATGCTGGTGCTCTTTGGATAGCTCCAAACTTTTGACAGTCTTGGCATCCTTTGTAATTCCTGAAACAATCTTCCAGCATGGTCGGCCAAAAGTATCTTGCTCTTCGAAGTAGTCATTTCATCTTGTGAGCCGATTGATGCGTACCGCAAATCCCTTCGTGCACTTCTCCGATGGCTACCTTGGCTTGATCGGCACTTAGACATTTGAGCAACACACCATCAATCGTCCGATAATATAGGTCTTCGTCAAGCAAAATATATCTCAAGGCCTTGTAGCGTAATTTCCTTGAAGCCGACTGGGAAGGATTTTGCAGGTAGTTGTAGACTTCAAACCTCCAGTCGTCGGCTGTCATGGTAGCAATCTCCACTTCAACGTTTTTTGTCATCGGCCTGTAGCCTGATGCCCCCTGAGCTAAATCATTGGCTTCTGCATTTTGTTCCCTAGGGATGTGCTTCAGTGTTACTAGCCGAAAGTTGTCCATCAATTCTCGGCATCTTTGATAGTAGACCATCAGTGCGTCGTTCTTGCACTCATATTCCCTTGACAACTGGCTGATGACCAACAGTGAGTCTCCCATTATCTCAATGGCATCGACTTCAACCTCCTTGAGGAGTTGTAATCCCTTAAGCACGGCCTCATACTCGGCTTGGTTGTTTGTGGCGTAGGGGATGATTGAGAAGGCAAACTCGAAGCTTGCTCCCCTTGGGGAAATTATGACCAAGCCGATACCGCATCCGTTGGTGCAAAGCGAGCCATCAAATGTTAGAGTCCAAGGCATGATGTCAACGGAGCCGATCGAGTCATCTCTGTGTTCCACTATAAAATTGGCTATAGCCTGTCCTTTTACTGCCCTGGGTGCCTGGTATCTTAGATCAAACTCTGTCAAGGCAAAAATCCACTTCCCAACTCATCCTTTTAGCACTGGAGCCGATAGCATGTATTTTACTACATCGGCTTTGCACACCACGGTGCACTCATTGGATAATAAATAATGCCTCAACTTTGTGCATGAAAAATACAGGCAAAGACACAGCTTCTCCACTGGTGAGTACCTTGTTTCTACGTCCAGAAGCCGTCGGCTAAGATAAAATATAGCCTTCTCTTTCCCTTCTACTTCCTGAATCAAAACTGAGCCGATGGACTTATCGTTGGCTAACAGATATAGCTTGAATGGTATCCCTTTCTGTGTAGAAATCAAGACTGGAGGCGAGCTTAGATAATCCTTGATATTGTCCAACGCTTTTTGCTACTCTTCCCCCAGGTGAATTTTTGATCAGCTTTCAGCCGAAGCAATGGTGTGAACGGCTCCATCCTTTCTGAAAGATTTGCGATGAATCGTCTGATGAAATTAATTTTGCCGATCAAAGACTGCAATTGCTTCTTGTCCTTTGGAGGCTGGATATTTTTGATAGCATCGATGCTCCTTGGTGTAACCTCTATTCCTCTTTCATGAACAAGAAAACCTAAAAATTGCCCGGCCGATACGCCAAATGCACACTTCAGTGGGTTCATTTTCAGGCCGTATTTCCTTGTCCTCTCCAAAACCTGCCTTAGATCGGCTATATGATTTTCTATTTCCCTGGATTTGACAACGACGTCATCGATGTAGATCTCTACCAGGGAGCAATCATGTCATGGAAAATGTAGTTCATGGCCCTTTAATAGGTTGCTCCAGCGTTCTTCAAGCCAAACGTCATGACAACCCATTCATATAGGACGATTGCTCCTGGGCATCTGAAAGCGGTCTTGTGGATATCTTCCTCGGCCATGAAAATATGGTTGTAACCTGCGTTGCCGTCCATGAAGCTTATGATCTTGTGGCCAGAGGCAGCATCCACGAGCAAATCAGCTATAGGCATCGGGTATTCGTCCTTAGGGGTAGCCTTGTTTAAGTCTCTGAAGTCGATACACACCCTAAGTTTGTCGGTTTTCTTCATCACTGGAACTATATTTGAAACCCACTCCGCATGTCGGCAGGGCCAAATGAATCCAGCATCGTACAGCCGAGTGATTTCGACTTTGATCACATCATACATATCGGCTTTAAACCTCCTGGGAGGCTGTTTGTACGGCTGATATCCAGGCTTTATAGGCAGCCGATGCACAACAATAGATGGGCTAAGACCAGGCATCTCAAAATACTCCCAAGCAAAATAATCTTTATATTCTTTTAACAAATCAATAAGCTTGGATCTAAAACGAGAAGACAAATTTTTGCTAATATATGTCGGCCTAGGCCTATCTCTTGGACCTATATCAATTTTCTCTAACTCGTCGGCTGACATGAAACCTTGCCCAAGTTTGTCGTCGTTATCGTCCACGATATCCTCGTTGTAGACGCTCGAGCCCTCCACGACGCCTTCAAAGTAATAATCGAGGTTCCTCGTCTCCAATGGGCTATCGGCTGGTACGATCTCAATCTTGTCGCCTTGCCACTGGATTAGACTTTGATGCATTGTAGAAGGGACGCAGCAGTTGGCATGAATCCTGTCCCTTCATAGCAGCAGGCTGTATGACCCCTTCCCGTCGATGACGAAAAATGTCATGGGCACGGTCTTGCTGCCGACGGTGAGTTCAACATTTAAAACACCTTTGTCTTCCGATGGATTGCCGCCGAAGTCCTTGAGTACCATATTTGTCTTTATCAGATCTTCGGCTCCTTTGCCCAGTTTCCTAAAAGTGGCATAGGGCATTAAGTTGACTGCAGCCCCTCCATCGACTAGCATCTTCGACATTGGCTTGCCATTAACAAATCCCTTTATGTACAGTGGTTTTAGGTGCCGATTCTCAGTCCCCTCGGGTTTTTCAAAAATGGCATGTTCTGGGGACAAGACTATCCTTGCCAATGTTTCTTCGACGTTGACTGCATCGGCCTCGGTGGCCTCAAACTCGGCCGGCAGCACAAATACCATATTAACCAATGCAACAACTTTTCCTTTTCCTTTGGCCGCCCTTCTTGCTTGATCGGCTAGGTTTTCACCGGCTGGGATGGTCTTTTTCTTGGGGCACCACTGTTTCCTGCCCTATCGACGCTGTTGATGCTGAATCATCTGTTGGACCTCTTCTTCCTGCCCTTCGCTTTTCAGCCTCTGTATTCTTGTTTTTTGCGTCTTAGTGAACAGGTCAGAAGGGCACCATTGCGGGTTAACCGATTGTTCTTCATCGGCTTCCTCTTCTTCCTCGTTGTTATATTCGCAGAAATCTCGATGAATCGGCCCCAGCCAATCGTAGACAGGAAGCCTTCTCTGATTGAGTTGCACGACCCTAGGGACAAATCGGACATGACTTTGCATTGGGGGTCCCTGTACTCGTCCTCTCGAAATTCGCTACATGCTGGGCAGTCTTCGATTGTAGGTAGTCTCATGCCCGATTCCCAGCAGAATCGGAAAAATTCACAACGCCAATGCGGGTCGCAGTCGCTATGGTGTCGGATGTATCGCAATCCTACCCGCTCAGGTTCTCTCTAGTATGGCTTGCCGCGCCGATCTTCTTCTTCTTGTTGTACCCAGAGTTGAAACCGGCGTCGGCTATCCATTCGTATTGGCCGACGATCACCCGATCGACCAGTGGTATGCACTATATTGACTGGTGCGGCTTTGTCTCCAGTTAGCTTTGGCTCGGCCTTCACTCCTTTCAACGTTTTGGCTAAGCTGTACGCCATTCTGTGTTGTCGATCAGCTTGCCTATGGTCGGCTTGGACCATGTTCACCGGGAAGGGGTTGCCATCAACCTTCATCGGCTTAGCCGATTCTGCGAATTTTATTTTTCCGGCTTCGATGGCCGACTCGATCTGCTGCCTGAAAACCTTGCAATCGTTAGTGCTGTGGGAGGTGGTGTTGTCCCATTTGCAATACCTCTTTTTCTTGAGCTCCTCGGCCGATGGGATGACGTGGTTGGCCAGAAGCTGAATCTGCTTCTCCTTCAGCAATAGATCGAAGATCCTATCGGTCTTGGTTATGTCGAAGTCGTACTTCTCCTCCTTGGCCGTTTTCAAAAGCCATTGGCAGACTATGGCCTTCTTATTCTTCGTCCACTCGGCTGCTGCAACATCGTTGTCGCTTGATTCTGAGTTTGTTTTGCAGACAACGTTGGTGATCTTTTTGACGGCCTTCCTTGATTCTTGAAACCTTTGTTCGTGGGCCGTCACCTTCTGAGCCAAGTGGGCTAGACTGTCGAAGTCTTGAGCCAAGAATCTTTCACGGATCGGCGGCAAAAGCCCGTGAAAAGCCAAATCGGCTAGCTGAAAGTCCGACAACACCAGACTGTAGCATCGGTTTCTCATTTCTCGGAATTGTTGAATGTACTCTTGAACCGATTCCTCGTGTTTTTGCCTGATGCCAGTTAAGTCCGACAGTTTCATCTCATGGTTGCCGGAGTAGAAGTAGCTATGGAATTGTTTCTCTAGATCGACCCAGCTCTATATTGAGTTGTCTGGCCGCGATGAGAACCAGGTAAAAGGTGATCCAGATAATGAGAGCGGCAACAGGCAGACTCTGAGCGTGTCTGTAGCCGATGCCTACCCGCATTGAGCCACGAATCGGCTGACGTGTTTGTAGGTAGATACATTGTCCTACCCAAAGAATTTGGAGAAGTCTAGCACCTAGTACAAGTTTGGTAATGGTACCCTCTCGAAGTGTTCCGGATATGGATACTGGTACATGTGATCAGAGTCATTTGGTTTGAGGCCGAATTGATCACGCATTACATCGGCAATCAGATCGGCCCAAGTCATGTTGTCCTGAGCTTGTTGTATCGGCTCATATTACTCATACGGTATGGGTCCTTGCTGATGGTGGCATCTGCGGCCGATACTGGTGGTCGTGTTGGCCTCCCGGATATTGGTATTGGAGTTGGTTAACAGCGGGAGGCGACCGATTCGCCAGTGGTGGTGACTGCTTAGGAGGGAGCCGATGGCCGCCGGAGTTGTGGTGTGGCCCTGGAACGAGGTTTCCAACCGCCTCGGGTCGCCGATTGAGGTCAAACATGCTCGGCAATTGCTCCTGAGAAGGAGGCTGTTGTCGGTTCAGGAAGAAGGGATGCGGCCTTGAAGCCGATCCGTGCACGTTAGGCTGGATCGGGACCCCTCCTGGTAGATTTGGCTGCGCTGGTGGCGGCGGCGGCCGATTTTGGGTCGCCAACACCCTGTAGCCCGAGAATTGGCCGTCAGTGAAGTAGGTTGGTTCTCTTTGCAGCTGATCGGCTATCTTTGAATCAACCACGGTGGCTATCATATTATTGAGAGTGTTGACCAGTATGCCACTTTGGTTGATAAGGGCGTGATGCACAGTTGAATCGATTTGGTCTTGCAGGGTATGTAGTTTCGAACCGTCTTGTTCCTGCTTGATGTCCTCCACCTTGTGTTTTCCTTTCTCGTCCTCGGAGGAGGACACGTTGAAATCTTCCATCTTGAATTTAAACTTTTGGAGGATGGCCCCAGATCTGGTCTGGGTAAAAGATTGCAGATAGTTGACCTGCAACTGCTCCACCATTCGTTTGTAGTTGGCCAGATGTTCAGCCGACAGTTGCTCCATCTTCACGGGAATGACGTTCTCCTAGTTGATTTCGGGGTCTTGGACGTGAACCATCGCGTCGATCTTTGGGATCTGCTGATGTGTCTCACTGGGCGTGCCAAAAGCGTGTTGATGAGAAATTCGATTCCCACGCACTGGTCTGGGAGATCTGCTTAGCTCCAGTGCATGTCCAAATTGGTTGCCTCTGGTAAATTGAGGGCGTGTCAGTTGGTTTGATCCTGTAAGCAACAAATAATCTAAAAGACAGACCATTTCAGTGCAGGAAACTGTATGATCAATCATCTACTTTGTTTCTGAAATGGAATAAAATCCCTATTTTTTAAAAAAGAAAAGGAAAACTTCATCTAGCCATGTCTTGGCTTCGACCAACCTGATATCGTCCTCGGTTTCTTGTTCTTTCTATTCATGGCATGATAGCTCACTGCTTGCTTCTCTCTTATCTGTTTGTGCATTTTGGGTATTGCTTGATGAGGAGTACTCTCATAAAATCAAAATAAGTTGCTATAACGTTGTAATTGGGGTGGCCTTCTTGTCGTGAATCATCTCAGTGCGAACATGCCAAATATGCCAAAGCAATATATATTCTTAAGAGTTAAACTAACATTTTGTGAAAGCATAAAGTATTGGTATTTTTTATTCATTAAATGTGTATGTGTAGTTTAAGTCACTCCCTCCATGTTGATAGTACGTATTATTTTAGACAAGAACAATTTTGAAAAAAAAATATTATAATACGTATATAAAAATATAAACAAATATATAATTTTATTGAAATATATTTTAAAACTAATTTATACTATGTTTCTAAGATGAATATTATAAAAAATATTTATAATCAAAGATTTTAAACTTTAACAGCTTTGACTAAAACGATAAGTATTATCAAACCAAAATAGCAACTAATTTTTATCAAAATTTATGCAGTTTGACCTTTCGAAATCAAAATCTATATTATTATATTCCTAAAGATGGAATCATAACGATGGATATCAGCAGTAGTAGTATACATATACTTGTAGAAAAATGCGGGTTGACCGGGGACTCCACGAGAGGGAGAATATAAGCACGCGCGCCCACATGCTCGCCACGTCCGGATCTATTGAGCACGTCTCGTCGACTTCCACCTCGAGCTCTCGCCGCCGTTGACTTGCACATCTCAGTGGAGCTCGGCGACCTCCCACTACTTAGACACTTAGACGGCGACATGGTGATGCCCCCGGCGACGGCGAGGCCTCGTCGGTAGCTAGAGAGCAGCAAGGCATGAAGAGGCTCTCCATCCGGAGCCGCCACGCCGTTGCCGCCAAGGCCACCACGTCCGTCCCCGCTCTCATCGCGCTCCTCTTCTTCGCCGCCGCCACCTTCTCGGTCTTCTCCCTCGGCTTCTTCCGTTCGCAGGGTTCCGGTGATGGTGGCGGCGCGGCTGCCTGCGACGCCGCTCGGGGGCTGGGTGAGTGGGTGCGCGACGCCGGCGCGGCGCCGTACTACACCAACGCGACGTGCGGGTTCATCCAGGAGTATCACAACTGCAAGAAGCATGGGAGGCCCAGCATGGAGTTCTTGCGGTGGAGGTGGCGTCCCGGCTCCGGCGCCGGCGAGGGGTGCGAGCCGCTCGGCCGGTTCGACGCGGAGCGGTTCTTCCGGCTCGTGCGCGGGAAGTCGATGATGTTCATCGGGGACTCGCTGGCGAGCAGCCACGTCACGTCCCTCATGTGCGTGCTGTCGCAGGTGGAGGCGCCGGCGACGTCGCGCGACGCGGCGGCGGGGTTAGAGCACTGGTGCTTCCCAGCGCACGGCTTCGCCGTCGCATACTTCTGGACGCCGTTCCTGGTCCGGTGGCGCCTGACGCGCGGCCCGCCGGAGGCGGTCGGTCCCGACCGGCAAGGGGAGGTGTTCACCGGCCCAAGCGACCTCCACCTCGACGAGCCCGACGAGCGGTGGACGTCCGCCGCCAGGGGCCACGACTACGTGGTCGTCTCCGCGTCGCACTGGTTCGCGCGCCCGGCCGTGTACTACCAGGACGGCCGCGTCGTCGGCTGCCACGACTGCGCCGCTGCGGGCGACAACAACATCACGTCTAATATCAAGCCGGAGCACGCGCAGAGGGCGGCGTTCCGCACCGTGCTCCGGGCGCTGGCGCGGCTCGACGGGTTCAACGGCACGGCGATCCTTCGCACGGTGGCGCCGACGCACTACGAGAACGGCGGGTGGTTCGACGGCGGGGAATGCACTGCCACTCGGCCGGTCGACGAGACAAACGACGGGACGCCGGAGATGGCGGCGACGGAGGAGGAGTTCTACCGGGCGCAGGTCGAGGAGTTCACCGCGGCGGCGGCGGCGGCGAGGAGGGGGAACGGTGCGGCGCTGAGGCTGATGGACGTGACGCGGATGATGCTGCTCCGGCCGGACGGGCACCCGGACCGGTACGGGCACGGCGGCGGCGAGCACGACGGATTCGAGATCGACTGCCTGCACTGGTGCTTGCCCGGAGCGATCGACGTGTGGAACGACCTGCTGCTTCAGATAATCACATCCTGATCAACCTGACGCTTCCATTTCAGGGCTGTTCTGTTTTCTCTTCTTGCTTACGAGTAAGCAAGCACCGAGAAAAATGGAGCAATGTAGATGAAAATTTCCCTTGGATTTGCATGTTTTTCTCTTTTTGCTTCGTTGACTTGCCGTATCAGATCCTTAGATTGATCTGAGTAGATTTTTCAGTTTATTATTTTTTATTACTAGAAAAAAAACCCGTGTGTTGCGACCGAGAAATGCAATATGAGAGCGTTGAGTTTGCAATGGATAGACAATACGAGAGCTTTGAGTTTTTTTCTACAACTACTGATCAATAAATTAAAATGTCGAGATCGCTATAAATTTTTATGGTTTTTTTCTACCTATACAAACTTGTATATCATACTGTGCTATTGTAATCAAATCCCGTATTACGTAGAAAACTTGTATTGTAACGGGACGTACTACGTATCAGATAGGAGCATATCATGTGGAAAAATTATACTATCATAATTGTATTGTGTTTTATGCAGGAAGCACAAGACAGTTAGGAAAGTTGGAAGGGAACTATCAAAACACAAAATTGTTAGTATCTATGAGTAGCCGAAAATTGAAACATTGCACAGGAGCATTATACATGCATACTTTTGCAATTAGTTACTTAGCATAACAACCATAAAAAAACTCTAATTTTAATAACTAATAATAGGGATGATATTAGAACATTTTTAAAACTGGTGAGATTAGAAATCAGAATACGGAAAATAAACATATGATCACAAAATAAGGTTTTACCTCTCATGTCTCAACTTACCCTGTGAAAGCGATGGGATGCGATCTCCGGTGGCGGAAGGAGCGTCTCATCTGCGTCTCTGTCCCCTAATCCCTCGGGGCAAAATAGAACCGAAAACGATGGAAACGATCCAGGGACACGATTGTTTTGGTTGTCTACGGTAACATAGGATGCAACATGGGCTTCTGATTTTCTGATTTTGTTTCCATCGCATTGGCTGCAACACACGATCAAAACCATCTCATGGCCTTGCCCGGGCATCGTTACGACATAGGAAAGGTTGGAAAGGAATATATACCACTATACGACCAACGATCGGAGAGACGTACGGTTGAAGCTAGCGATCCAAAAGAAAGTCATGTGAGCGAACAGCAGTGGAGACGAAGGCCCTGACAGAAACAATTTAAAATTTTATAGTAATAGAGATCAGGAGCAGATCTACGTCCCGGGCTACTCGAACAAGACCAGTAATCTTTTAAATATGTTTTATAACCCAGGGCAAGACCAGTAATCTTTTAATATGTTTTATAAAAATGATGAGAAAAATGTTTGTGATCTAATAGCCTTCCAAGGAAATTATAGTCCACCAACTTAACTTCTTTTGTCATGTAAATCTCTTTTTATATTCTGTAGTCTCATTATTCTATATATAACGAATTATTTTAGTAATGTATTAGTTAGTTTAGGACGAATTATTTTAACTTTGTATTAGTTAGCTTGGAATGGAGTTTGTTTTTGATCCGTCACTGGTAGAGATTACAAGTCCGTCGCGTACTCATGCACGCACAACACGCTCACGCCAGTACGGGTGCGTCATGGCACACGTCTAAATAAGATTAAAGGCTCAACCTCATGATGCAATAGCACACTTTGATCACTAAATACGCCCACATGTTAAATCTAAAGATAAATACAAGTATCTTACGGGCTAGACCTTAAACCCAGGTATCCAAGTTTTATCACAATGCATATTTCATTTACAGGTGCTGTCGGTTCAGGGCTTTTCGGCTGAGCTTACTAAATGAAAGAAAGCACAGCGAACCGTAAATAGACGAAAGGGTGTTTTTTTCTTTTCCTTGAAAATGCTCTGTTTCTAACGTGGATGACAGGTTTCAAATAATGGATCAATTTTTAATAGCTTTTTTCTAAGTGCTTTTCGCTGCCGCCTTCTTTTATTTATATCACCAGGAAAAAGGAAAAAGAGAGAACCTTCACCATTGCCATCACAGAATCGTCTCCAATGGTGGGTGCCCCTTTAATTGTTATTTAGTAGTAGATAGGTTTGTTGAGGACATAATCTCTCGGCCTTATTCATGTATGATAAAGGTAGCTGTTAACATCAAAATTTTGTACTATTTTTTAGTGGATTCGGTTAGAAAAAAAATTGATTGGTAGATAAAAGTTTATCCATATCAAGCTAAATTCAAAGAGAAATCGTGAAGACCACGGTAATACGGTTTCATATTTTTAAGTATATCTCTTAAATAGGCAGCATTAGTTATTTTCTTTTCTTATTAGAAAATCTTATCTCGTGTCCGATCAGGACTTGAATTAGCCCGAAGGTATAAATATATACACCCAAGGTGTTTGTAAAATATCTCCACAGATCAATACAATTACTTTCGGTGCATCGCCATTTTTTACTTCGAGTTCTTAGTTTTGAGCGGGGCTGCACAGTTTCGATCCCCAGCAAGGAAATAAGTTTCGTCAACTTCGCTTGTATCGACGTGGCTAGAACTTTCTCGGTTGATCTGATATTATATTCAAATTGACGAAAGCGTTGTCTATTAGATATATTGATTCTATCTTTAACTGCATCACTGTTTAGAGTCATATCGGCTTAGTTACGACTTTCTTGGTTAGGTTCGATATTCTGACTAAATTGATATTTCTCTAATCGTATTGTTGTTTTAGATTGGTCGATATATCCATCACGGTTGTGTAGATCTATTGGCCCTTATTATCTTTAATTTTATACTGTCTTAGTTATGTCTGATCTATTAGATTAATGCTAATAAGTTCAATTATATTAAGCCGATAGGTTTTTATCCAATGTCTTATTGGAGTTCTAGCCGATGAGTTACCACTGTTATGGGCTTTAGCTAACAGATGTATCGATTAGTTAGCTGATATACATTTTAATTTACTTACATCGGGCCTTCAGCCGATATATGTTTTAACCATCGGACTTACATTTATCATGCTATATCAGTTTTGGTCAATCAGTTCACATTGCATTATCTCGTTGCAAGCTCTGAATTACATCGGCTCATACTCAAACTTATATATTCACTAGCTAAATCTTTTTTATCAACATCAATATTATATTATCTTGGTTCGGTCCGATCTATCAAAATTATCTTTATAAACAATGGTTTATTAATAATTACACATAGTTTAGTTCTAGCTGATGATAGCATAAATCTTATTGTTCATCTTAATATTTTACACGCACTGTTGATAGATCTGCCAAAAGCATGTTGGTGTGAATTTTTTACACGCACTAGCCTGGGAGATCTGCTTAACTCCAGTGCAGGTCCGAAATTGGTCACCTCTAGTGATCGAGCGGGCGTGCCAGTTGGTTTGATCCTGCAACCAATAAGAAACAAAGAGATAGGTGTTTGGTTAAGGTTAGATCTTACTCGATCGGCTATAGATATTAATAATTATACAATTGCTATCCCAAAGCACATTTAGATTAAGTGATTGGGATAGATCGGTAGCATACCGAGACAGTATAAATCACTTAGATCCAAAAGTATGTTAGGAACACAATTATATATATTGATAACCTAGCCGATGTCGCAGATCTAAAGTAAATTGGCTGTACTCCGATATATTTTATAGAAAGATATTAATCTAAATTAAATGCATTAAACCAAGATCAATCGGCTATTAGTGCAAACTAACAGATTGATTCCGGGCTTAATATATTTAAGTAGATTGAGATCTTAATATAAAAGGCAATTATAATACACCTAATAGTAATAACACATAAAGATGATCAGAATAGGTAAGACCGGCTGAAACCCCGGTTATATCTCTAGTAGCAAATATTGAACCAAATAAATCTATATAATTCTAAAGGTGACTTAATAGGTCGATTAGATGCAGCATTAAATACCAAAAGAATTATGAGATCTATGAAGGCTAATAAGAGCTCTTCAAGATGGTAGATACGCCATATAACCTAAATCAACCTCTGGATCTAGCTCTGTCGGTCGCTATCTTCAAAGAGAGATTAGTCGATCGCTAGATAGATCTAGACATTGATCTAGATTATATGCCGCATATGATAAATTAAGCAGTTTGCAACATCAGAATCAGAGTATCATACAGATGGAAGCACTGGCCCCGATACCATAAGTCGCTTGTAACAAGAAATTACCTTTCCTGGAGATCGAAATCGATGCAGCCTAAGAACAGAGCAAGAACTCATCGAGGAAAACGTAAAACAAAAAGGTTGGCGATGCGCCGAGATTGTATTGATGTGTGTTGATATATTTTACAAGATCTCGGGTCATATTTATACCCAAATATACAATAAGTCTGTGACGGACATGATTCCTTTACAGCAAAAGGAAACTATACAAGATATCCTAACTTAAAAGATACAATTATCATTGCAGGACCTTATCCATATATGGCAATATCTTTAACGCACTTTGGAAACCGAATCTAATACTTTATCACGCCCTCGAGCTCTCCGGCGACATCTTCAGCCTCCTCGAACTCGCGGCGACGATTCCTTTCTCCGGCGACCTCAAGCGCTCCAATGGCTACCTCCGCCGCTCCATCGGCTTCCTCCCCCGTCGAGTTTCCTGAGATACACTCCAATCGGCTAAAACTTCCTTCTTATTTGCTCTTAGCCGTAGATCCGAACGTTTAGGGTTTATGATTCTGAAATTTTCTTCCTTTCCGATTGTAGCATCTCACCCACCAAGTAGTGATCCCAAGTTTGCTCAACAATGAAAGATACTTCTTAGGGCCGATTGGCATTAAGGACCCAACTGACTTTATCATAGCCGAAACTGACAGAATGCCTTATAGAATAAGGAACCCAAGTCTGCATCACTGGGCTGGCACTTTCAAATCTTGGCCCTCCATGGATAAATCTTGGCCGGCATGGTATAAGAGGATGCAGCCGGCCAAGCAGAGCCATTGGGAAGAAATGGGAATAGCCCAATGTCTTGCACTGTCGGTGGCTGATATGCCTAAGGACGAACCTTTGATGTCAGCCGCCACATACTTTTGGAACAACACCCTGAACGCCTTCATTTTCCAACAAGGCCCCATGACTCTCACCTTAGCCGATGTGGTCATGATTACTGGACTTGATGTCTTATCATCGGCTAACCCGAACAGACTAGAGGGCAAAGGCCAGTTTTTGTTTAAAACCAAAGCAATAGGGGGTTGGAATGGTTATGTGGCAATGAATATGGGAGACGGGCCGATTAACCCCAGGGAGCATGTTGTATTGCTCATGATGTGGCTTGAGAAGTTCTTCTTTTGCGGATCAAGCTGTGGGCCGACAGCCAACTGGCAAATGATAGACGAGGCCTTAGTTGATAAGAAAAAACTTCCCCTAGGCAAATTCCTCATCGGCTATCTCTACCAAACCCTGAATCAGGCCGTGTTGAAGATCGCAGCCAATGCCAACATCAATACTGGAGGCCCCTGGTGGTTCCTTCAACTCTGGCTTGTATTGATGACCCAGAAAATATCCGGTCGGCCAAAGTTGCCTGAAGCGCGCTTCCCCCTCCTAGAGCCGATCGAAGATGATGACGGAAATGAGGAGACCACCAGGAGGTGTCAATCTTTTGGAGAAGCAGCAGCCACACACACCGAATCAAAACAGTCAGCCGAGCTATTGGACGAATGGTTCCTTTCCCTCTACGACGGATTTGCCAGAGACAATTGGTGTTGGTTTTTCTATGAGGACAGGGCATCCTTGAGTTGCCGATTAAGCTAAACTTTGATGAGATCAACTCGGCTGATCACCCCAGGTGCAGAGAAATATTCACCACAACGCTCTCCCCATGCATCCTGCCGACTGGGATTCACCAAGGCCGAAATGTTGTGAAGACATATGAATTCTACTACCCAGTGTCGGCTGGCAGACAGTTTGGACTTAGGCAATTGCCCATCGGCTATTATTACGCCGATAAGATCGAAACCCGAGGGGTGGTGGACTCCACATTAGTAATGAACAGGCTGATGGATATAGAGGGCCCACCCCTCGGTAGCATCGGAGTCATGGAGCTGGCCCACAAGAGGAGTCCGGCCTACGACAGGTGGTGGGTAGAAATAAAAAGGCATATCTTCCATCATCGATCTTCCATGTACATCACCACCCTACTGCCAGATGAAATCCCCTCGGTAAGCTCTTCACTCTTGAGTACTTTTCCTTTTGAACGATCGGCTGTCTAATACTTTGAAACCTTTTCCCCTTGCAGATAACAGAAACAGACCCGCCGACGGTGAGCAACTCTGGTGTTGCCATCCAATATCATCTGGGTGTCCTTCCAGGCGGCTGTGGATACGCTCCATCGGCCATCGGCTGGGATGCGCCGAAGCTGAAAACGCTGTTGTACGGGCAAACTCGTCAACCCGTAGCGAGTAAAAAGAGGGCTGCTCCGCCGGCTGTAAAACCATCGGCTGCTCCTGTGAAGAGACAAAAGAAAGTAAAGCCGACTGAACCAGTCGACAGCCTTCCGTCCATTGACCCAAGCGTTGACGAGCTCCTTAATAAAGAAGTCATGGACGAAGAGATATCTCAAGTCGTCGCGGAGGCGGCTAAATCAAGCAGTTCAAGCTGCAATTTGGTCAACCCGCCAGCCGATGATCCAGCCCCTTCAAGTCCTCCTGTTCAGAAACGGTCGGTAAGCATTTTGTCCTCTCGAATCCGGCTTTTAAACCTTGATCACTTAAGCTTTAACCAAATTTTCCTTGTAGTTCAAGAAATTAGTCGGTCGCACTCCCCGTCTAGTCTCACCGTAGCTTTCCTAAACACATTCCCTTCTTTGCTTATTCCTCTATACTTAGCCAACTATCACTAACACTTGTCTTATGTTCAGCCTCTTCGGTCTCCATCGACTGTCCCCCATACTTCAAGTGAACGAACTCAATCGGCTATGGGCAGTCATGACACCGAGGAAGTTGCTGCTCCAACCAGCCAACATACTGAAGAAGTGGCTGCTTTGGCTAGCCACGATGCTGAAGAAGTTGCTGCTCCAGTCAACCCAGGTGCCGAAGAAGTAGCTGCCCCAACTCCTGTCGTACCGGTAAGCCTCACTTTTATTTTTCTCAGAAGCTTAAGAATCAGCCGTCTTATTCCTTCCTTAATCGCTCTGATCGCTTTTGCAGACTCTAGCCGATTTACTGCCCTTCGACGTAACAGAGTTCATCGACGAGGAAGAAGCGAAAGTCACCAGTCCGAACAAGGCCGCCATAGCCGACGAAGTTAAAAACACTCTTAAGGATATCCATCGTCGGCTAGACATCGATGTAGACCGGCTGGTTGGGGAATGCGGATTGGCCCGGTCACATTTTTATGAAATCGAAGACAAGCTTCCTGATGACTTGGCCAAGAAGATCTTGAAGGCCGTCTACATTGACCAGCATCGGTGCAGGCTAGAGCGTGCCATGTACAGGATGCTTGAGCGGCAGGCTCAAACCGATCTGGCGGCCAGGATCGACGCCACGGTGAAGAATGTGGTGGCCGAGAAAGCCAAATTATACGAGCTCCTGGCCAGGCCATCGGCTACACAAGCCGAGATCAATCAACTCGAGCTAGAAGACTGCTGTTGCAGTTGGAGCAGTGCAGGGCCAAGATTGCCGCTAAGAAACAATTGTTGGCCGATCTCCCCAAGGCTGTAGACGACCAAAGGGGCAAGGTGACTGCCACTATAAAGCACTTGGAGGAGCTGAATAAATCGGCCAAAGCAGTCCCTGGCACTGAGAAGAAGATATGGCCGTAGTCGACAAAGTGAACGCCATCAAGGATGCAGCGATATCGGCCATAGACAACTTCTTGGGGGTGTAATAGGATGCAGCCTTCAGAACTTTAACGTTTGTAACTTTTGTGTTTTGCTCATGTGTATATAATTGTGTAATCGTGTAATCGGCTCGTTGCGTCTTTAATTCCAATCATGTGCCTTCTGCCGATTCACTTGTCTCATGTCCCGAATGCTTTTAAAAAAAATTTGTCCTGGGTCCCTAATTTCTGACTTTGTATAGTATATGCCCTCCTAATTTTTTCAATGTAGTCCTTGGCATTGATAAAATTATCAGACGAAGCTTTGTATCACCTGTCGGCTTTTCCAACCGATTAGAAAATCTTAGGAGGGAAAAACTTAGAGCAAAGACATCCTAAAGGCGATGTGCATCACACATCGGCTATCATGGATCAGCAAGGACTTAGCCGAATCATGAGTGAATCCAAACACTTGGGTAATATTTCTTCAAGTATTTGCCATTAAGAGCCCTCCAAATACCTCTCCGTCTAATCCTTCTAGCATGTAGGCTCCTTTAGAGACGCATCTGTGGATCTTGAAAGGCCTTTCCCAATTAGGTGACCACTTGTCGAATTTGCTATCTCTTGAGCCGGTCGGCAGTATTAGTTTCCAAACAAGCTCGCCTTCTTCAAAAGACTTGGGTACGAGTTTCTTGTTGTAATGACGAGCCACCCATTCCTTGTCCCTGCTCACTTTTTCTAATGCGCACATCCGAGACAGAACTAGGTCTTCGGACTCATCTACCATCAGATTACAATAATCATCGGCTGTCAACTCATCCTGCAACTGAATCCTTCTTGAGCCGATGATATTCTTCCACGGCAAAACTGCTTCATGTCTGTAGACCAACTTGTATGGAGGCACTTGGGTTGATCCGTGGCAGGCCATCCGATAAGCCCACAGTGATTCGGCTAATCGGTCGTGCCATTGCTTTGGGTACTCAACGATCTTCCTCTTTATTAACTTGATCAAACTTTTATTAGAAGCCTCGACTTGCCCGTTAGCCTGAGCATAATATAGTGAAGAATTCATCAATTTAATCCCCATGTTGTCGGCAAACTGAACAAACTCGTCAGAGACAAAGATAGATCCCTGATCTATAGTTATAGTTTGAGGGACTCGAATCTGTATATCATATGCTCCTTAACAAACTTGATCACATCCCCAGAGTCAACCTTTTTTAAGGGAATTACTTTCGCCCACTTGGTAAAATAATCAGTTGCCACTAATATAAACTTGTGTCCCTTGCTAGAGGGTGGATTGATTTGGCCGATCATGTCGATTTTCCAACCTCTGAACGGCCAAGGCTTGATGATAAGGTTCATAGCCGATGCTGGTGCCCTCTGTATAGCCCCAAATTTCTGGCAATCTTGGCAGCCCTTATAGTACTTGAAACAGTCTTCCAGCATAGTCGGCCAAAAATATCATGCTCTCCAAAGTAGCCACTTCATCTTATGAGCCGATTGGTGCGTGCCACAGATTCCTTCATGCACCTCTCATATAGCAACTTTGGCTTGATCGGCACCGAGACACTTGAGTAACATACCATCAATCATCCGATAATACAAGTCTTCATCGAGCAAAACATATCGTAGAGCCTTGTACCGCAATTTTCTTGAGGCCAACTGAGAAGGGTTTTGTAGATAATTATAGACATCAAACCTTCAATCGTCGGCTAAGATGGTTGCAATCTCCACTTCAGTTTCTTTTGACATCGGCTTGTAGCCCGATGCCCCTTGAGCCAAATCATTTGCTTCTAAGTTCTGCTCTCTGGGGATGTATTTCAAGGTTACCAGCCGAAAGTTGTCCATCAAATCCTGGCATTTTTGATAATAGACCATCAGCGTATCATTCTTGCATTCGTATTCCCCTAATAACTTGCTGATGACCAACAGTGAATCGCCCATTATTTCGATGGCGTCGGCTTCAACTTCCTTGAGCAGTTGTAACCCTTTAAGAATGGCTTCATATTTGGCTTGGTTGTTTGTGGCGTGTGGCGCGATGGAAAAAACAAACTCGAAGCTTGCCCCCCTGGGAGAGATTATCACCAAGCCGATGTCACATCCGTTGGTACAGACCGAGCCATCAAAAGTCAAAGTCCAAGGCATGATATCCACTGAGCCGATTAAATCATCTCTGTGCTCCACTATGAAATCGTCTATAGCTTGTCCTTTTACTGCCTTGGGTGCTTGATACCTTAAATCAAACTCTGTCAAGGCAAATATTCATTTCCCAACTCGCCCCTTCAAAACTGGAGCCAATAGCATATATTTCACTACATCGGCTTTGCAAACTATAGTGCATTCGTTGGATAACAAATAATGCCTTAACTTCATGCATGAAAAGTATAGACACAAACACAATTTCTCCACGGGAGAGTACCTTGTCTCTGCATCCAAAAGTATTTGGCTAAGATAAATAATTGTCTTCTTTTTCCCTTTGATCTCCTGAATCAGAACTGAGCCGATAGACTTCTCGTTGGCTAACAGGTATAATTTGAACGGCGCTCCCCTTTGTGGAGGAATCAATACTGGAGGGGAGCTCAGATAAGTCTTAATATTGTCCAAAGCCTTCTGCTGCTCTGCCCCCCAGGTAAATGATTGATCGGCTTTCAGTCGAAGCAGAGGTGTGAACCGCTCCATCTTCTTTGACAGATTGGCTATAAAGCGCCTGATGAAGTTGATTTTGCCGATCAAAGACTGTAATTCCTTCTTGTCCTTCGGAGGTTGAATAGCCTTGATAGCATTGATGCTCCTCTGGGTGACCTCGATTCCCCTCTCATGAACAAGAAATCCCAAAAAATGGCCAGCCGACACGCCGAACGCGCACTTCATAGGATTCATCTTCAGGCCATATTTCCTCGTCCTTTCCAAAACCTTTCTTGAATCGGCTATGTGGTTTTCCACTTCCTTGGATTTGACGATGATATCATCGATGCAGATTTCCACTAGGAAGCCGATGAAGTCGTGAAAGATGTAATTCATGGCCCGCTAATACGTAGCTTCAGCATTCTTCAGGCCAAAAGTCATGACGACCCACTCATATAAGCCGATTGCCCCTAGGCACCTGAAAGCTGTCTTGTGAATGTCCTCCTCGGCCATAAAGATCTGGTTATAATCAGCGTTGCAATCCATAAAACTTATGATTTTGTGACCAGAGGCGGCATTGACCAGCAAATTGGCTATGGGCATAGGGTACTCATCTTTAGGGGTGGCCTTGTTCAAATCTCTAAAGTCGATACATACCCTAAGTTTGCCCTTTTTTTCATTACTGGAACTACGTTTGAAACCCACTCTATATATCAGCAGGGCCGAATAAAACCAGCATCATATAGCCGAGTGATTTCGGCCTTAATCGCCTCGTACATATCGGCTTTAAACCTCCTAGGAGGCTGTTTGTACTGCCGATATCCAGGCTTAATAGGGAGCCGATGTTCAACAATAGATCAGCTAAGGCTAGGCATCTCAAAATACTCCCAAGCAAAGCAATCTTTATATTCTTTCAATAAATCAATAAGCTTGGTCCTAAAATGAGAAGATAAATTTTTGCTAATGTATGTGGGCCTAGGCCTATCTCCTGGACCTATATCTATTTCTTCCAAATCATCGGTCGACATAAAACCTTGCCCCAGTTTTTCGTCGGTGTCATCCACGGTGTCCTTGTCGTAGACGCTCGAGCCCTCCACGACGCCCTCAAAGTAATAGTTGAGGCTCATCGTCTCTAATTGGCTGCATGTCAGAATCGGACACCTTGAGAAAATCGGCATGCCAAACTTTGCCGGACAGGCAAACAATGCCGTCGACTTCTCATAAACTTAAGTCGGCGTTAGCGACGTTGACTGACCTGTCGGCTGGCACAATTTCTATTTTGTCGCCTTGCCATTGGATCAAGCTTTGATGCATTGTGGACGAGATGCAGCAGTTGGCGTGGATCCAATCCCTTCCGAGCAGCAGGTTGTACGACCCCTTCCCGTCGATGACGAAAAACGTTGTGGGCATGGTTTTGCTACCGACGGTCAGCTCAATGTTTAAAACTCCCTTGGCCTCTGATGGGTTGCCGCCGAAGTCCTTGAGTACCATATTGGTCTTGATCAAGCCATCGGCTCCCTTGCCTAGCTTTCTAAAGGTTGCATAGGGCATGAGATTGACAGCGGCGCCTCCATTGACTAGCATTTTTGACATCGGCTTGCCGTTAAAAAATCCTTTGACGTACAGGGGCTTCAAATGTCGATTCTCTGTCCCTTCGGGTTTCTCAAAGATAGCCTGTTCTAGGGACAGTACTAGTTTGGCCAATGTATCCTCAACTGTGTCTGCATCGGCCTCGATAGCCTCAAATTCGGTCAGCAATATGAACACCATATTGACCGATGCAGCGGCCACTCCTTTGCCTTTTGTCGCCCTTTTGGCCTTGTCGGTTGGGCTCTCGTCGGCTGGGGCTGCCTGTTTTTTTAGACGCCATTGCTTTGTGCCCTACCGACGTTGTTGCTGTTGAATCATCCGCTGGACTTCTTCTTCCTGTCCTTCGTTCTTAAGCCTCTAAATTTTCCTTTTCTACGGTTTGGTGAATAGGTCCGAAGGGCACCATTGGGGATTGGTCGATTGTTCTTCATCAGCCTCCTCTTCGTCCTCTTCTTGAAAGAAGTCCTGGTGGATTGGGCCGAGCCGATCGTGGACAAAAGGTTTCCGCTGGTTAAGTTGAACGGCTCGTGGGACGAATCAGCTAGAACTTTTCATTGGTGGATCCCTGTATTCGTCCTCCCTGTATTCGCTGCATGCTGGGCAATTTTTGAGAGTGGGCATCCTCATTCATTGCTCCCAGCAGAACCTGAAGAACTTGCAACGCCAATGCGGATCACAGCCGTCGTGGCGGCGGTAATATGCTACACCCAGCCGATCGGGTGTCCTCTGGTATGGTTTGTCGTGCCGGGCTTCTTCTTCTTCTTGAACCCTGCGCTGGAATCACAGCCGGCTATCCGCCTGTCTGGGCCGATGATCGGCCGATCGACCGTTGGTGTAGACCATGTTGATTGGCGCGGCTCTCATTGCAGTCGGTCCTTGTTGGTCTTCGGCTGAGCTGTACGCCATTCTGTTCTGTCGATCAGCTCGCGCAGGACCGGCTTGGACAGTGTTGACAGAAAAGGGATTGTCGTCAACCTTCATCGGCTTAGTCGATTCCTCGAACTTAATCTTCCCTGCCTCGATGGCCGACTGTATCTGTTGGCGGAAGACTTTGCAATCATTGGTGCTGTGGGAGGTGGTGTTGTGCCACTTACAGTATCTCTTCTTTTGAGCTCCTCGGCAGAAGGTACGACGTGGTTGGCTGGGAGCTGTATTTGTTTCTCCCTTAGCAATAGATCAAAGATCCTATCGGCTTTGGTTATGTCAAAATCGTACTTCTCTTCCTTAGCCGATTTCTTCAGCCATTGGCACGTGATAGCCTTCTTGTTCCTGGTCCACTCGGCTGTTGCCACCTCTGCGTCGCTGACACTTGAGTCCGAATCTGTTGCGTAGGCGACGTGGATGATCTTCTTGAAGGCTTTCTTTGCTTCTTGAAAGTGCTGCTCATGAGCCGTCACCTTCTGAGCCAGGTGGGCCAAGTTCTCAAAATCTTGTGCCGAAAACCTCTCACGGATGGGGGCCAGAAGGCCATGAAAGGCTAGGTCAGCAAGCTGATAGTCTGACAGTACCAGGCTGTAACAACGATTCCTCATGTCTCTGAATCGTTGGATGTAATCTTGGACTGGCTCCTCGTGCTTTTGCCTGATACTGGTCAGGTCCGACAACTTCATTTCATGCGTGTCGAAATAGAAGTAGCTGTGGAATTGCTTCTCGAGATCGGCCCAACTTTGGACCGAGTTATAAGGTAGAGAAGAAAACCATGTGAAGGCCGATCCCGAGAGTGATAGTGGGAAAAACGCACTCTGAACACGTCAGTAGCCGATGCTTCTCCTCATTGTGCCAAAAATCGGCTGACGTGTTCGTAGGTCGATACGTTGTCTTGCACAAAGAACTTTGAAAAGTCCGGCACCTTGTACCGGTTTGGCAGGGGCACCCTTTCAAAATATTCTGGATATGGGTATCGATACATTTTGCCAGAGTCTTTTGGCTTGAGGCCGAACTGATCACGCATCACATCTGCAATCAAATTGGCCCACGGCCTGTTTTCTTGCAATGGTGGTATCGGCTCGTATTGCTCGTGGTGGGCAGGCCCTTGCCGATACTGCATTGGTGGCGTCTGAGGCCGATAATGTCGTTCATAGCTGCCCCCTGGAAACTGATGCTGAAATTGGTTCATAGGAGGAGACTGACGAGAAACGAGTGGTGGCATCTGCTCAAGGAGAGGTCAATTGCCGCCGGAGTTGTGAGGTGGATCCAGCAGATAGTTACCAATCGGTACGTTATGTATGATGGGTTGTCGATTGGTGTTAAACATGTCTTCCGCCTGCTCCTGAGTCGTCACTGGGATGCCGAGGCCCTGGTGTTGAGGTTGTGGCCGAACCAGGACCTTAGGATGCGGGCGCGTAGCCGATGATTGCGCATTCGGCTGGATCGGGGCTCCCCTGGAGGAATCGGCTGACCAAGTGGCGGGACTGATAACCCATTAGTTGACAGCGTCCTGTACGGTGGGAACTGGCCGTCAGGGAAATATGTCGGCCCTCTCGGTAGTTGCTCGGCTATCTTTGAATCAACCACGGTGCTTATCATGTTGTTTAATGTGTTCACCAATATCCCTGACTGGTTGACAAGCGCGTGGTGGACAGCCGAGTCGATCCGATCTTGCAGCGTGTGGAGCTCTGAATCGTCCTGTTCCTGCTTGACTTCCTCCATCTTTTTCTTCCCTTTCTTGTCTTCGCCAGAGGAAGCATCAAGGTCTTCAATGTTGAACTTGAATTTTTGGAGGATTGCCCCAGATCTGGTCTGAACGAAAGATTGCAGATAATGTGCTTGCAGCCTCTCAACTATCTGCTGATATTCAGCCTTTTGTTGACTTGTCCATAGTCACTGGGATGATGTTCTCCTGGTTGAGATCAGTCGATGTGACGTTCACCATTGCGCTGGATCCAGAAGATGAGGTCCCACTGGGCGTGTCAAAAGCATGTTGGTGTGAATTTCTTACACGCACTGGCGTGAGAGATCTGCTTAACTCTAGTGCAGGTTCGAAATTGGTCGCCTCTGGTGATCGAGCGGGCGTGCCAGTTGGTTTGATCTTGCAACCAACAAGAAACAAAGAGATAGACGTTTGGTTAAGGTTAGACTTACTCGATCGGCTATAGATATTAATAATTATACAATTGCTATCCCAAAACACATTTAGATTAAGTGATTGGGATAGATCGGTAGCATACCGAGACAATATAAATCACTTAGATCCAAAAGTACGTTAGAAACACAATTATGTATATTGATAACCTAGCCGATGTCGCAGATCTAAAGTAAATCGGCTAGTACTCTGATATATTTTATAGAAAGATATTAATCTAAATTAAATGCATTAAACCAAGATTAATCGGCTATTAGTGTAAACTAACAGATTGATTCTGGGCTTAATATATTTAAGTAGATTGAGATCTTAATATTAAAGGAAATTCTAATACATCTAATAGTAATAACACATAAAGATGATCAGAATAGGTAAGACCGGCTGAAACCCCGGTTCTATCTCTAGTAGCAAATATTGAACCAAATAAATCTATATAATTCTAAAGGCGACTTAATAGGTCGATTAGATGCAGCATTAAGTACCAAAAGAATTATGAGATCTATGAAGGCTAATAAGAGCTCTTCGAGATGGTAGATACGTCATATAACCTAAATTAACCTCTGGATCTAGCTCTGTCGGCCGCTATCTTCAAAGAGAGATTAGCCGATCGCGAGATAGATCTAGACGTTGATCTAGATTGTATGATGCATATGATAAATTAAGCAGTTTGCAACATCAGAATCAGAGTATCATACTGATGGAAGCACTAGCCCCAATACCATAAGTCGCTTGTAACAAGAAATTACCTTTCCTAGAGATCAAAATCGATGCAGCCCAAGAACAGAGCAAGAACTCGTCGAGGAAAACATAAAATAAAAGGTTGGCGAAGCGCCGAGATTATATTGATGTGTGTTGATATATTTTACAAGGTCTCAGGTCATATTTATACCCGAATATACAATAAGTCTGTGACGGACACAATTCCTATTACAGTAAAAGGAAACTATACAAGATATTCTAACTTAAAAGATACAATTGTCATTGCAGGATCTTATCCATATATGGCAATATCTTTAACGCACTTTGGAAAACCGAATCCAATACTTTATCTTTAATCTTTCCTTCCGGATTGGCTTCACCTCTATCTTCAATCAAAATCGGCTATTGGTTGTCCTGGTCCAATTCGGACTTAGCCGACTGGCTTCGTAGCCGATTCGGACTCAGCCGACGCGGCCTCTATTTGATCACAGATCACGTGCTCCCTCAATTCCGCTTCAATCTCAGCATCGAACCCGGGGATTTGATTACCAAATTTGGTCGTTAACAACAACCCAGCAAAAGATGATGTCACCCGACAAAACTGCACAGAGGGTACCTGCGGAGGACGGATCCCAAGGCAGGATAGAGCACGAGATGCCCATGGCGCGCAGGACACGAAGGATCTCTATGTAATTTTCAGATGTTGTTTGTACTTTCTTTTTAGTCTTTGGTCTTAGCTTTCTTAGCCTCCAAGTCCTCTTGTAACTGTCCCCTTGAGCTATAAAAGGGAGGGCATAACGTACGGGCGAGGGGGATCGCCCATCTAAGCACTCTTCTCCAAAGTTGAGTCTTTGGGAGAGAGATTCAATCCCTTAGAGCCTCAAAAACTCTTTCCATTGTAATCCTTGTTCATATTCTATCCCAACAAAGAACACTGGACATAGGCATATTATCCTTTAGGAGGATTGAACCAGTATAAACTCTGTTTGTCTCTTGGCTCGTTTGGTACTTGAGTCGACCATCGGATCCATCGATAAGACACCCCGACCACTCTCTTTTATCTTTTTGGGTAACCCTCTTGGAGGACTACCGGTGATCCCACCGATAACTACCTTACGGGGATTATCAATGGCTTAATAAAAGGTAAGCTGTTGGCGTCTCAGTTGGTTGTTTTGACGCCAAAAGCATCGCATTTGAACAACAACATAAAATGTCGACATTCAAAGTGTGCACTCAAGAACCGCGAACCAAGAACAAGGAGTGAAAGCCCATGATTTAAGGCCAGCCGGTCAAATCATTCTTATGCTTTAAGCTCACCCAGACAACTGTAAAAATGTAATCCATTTCACTCACCAGAAGTAAACAAATTTGTCAAAAGTGACCACGTCCTTTTGAACTTCTTTCATCCAAAACAGCCAACAACACATCAAAATTCTGAATATGGTAATTTTCTCTCCCTCCATTCACAAATGATCAGCATATATGGCATATGCTTTTTTACAGCGATACCAATACCCTCCCACATATCATTTAAATTGGCATAAACAAAATCCTCTGATCACTTTGGATCATTGACATATAGACTCATCTTCCATAAGAATCATACGTTAGTGACTCAAAGTCACCTGACTTTAAATCAGAGGAACCACTTCCTGCATCGTGGGCAATTTGTGTCATATGATACAGCCACCGTAATCAGAGTTTGAGAATATAGGGAGTACTATTGCCTCAATCTCACACAAGTACAAGCATATGTACCTGTGCATGGTGATATCTCATCAATATTCTCCTAGGGCTTTATGGCGCATGAGCTACTAGCATTCAATCTTAGGGCTTTATGTCGCATGAGCTACTAGCATTCAACAAAGTATACAGTGAACCATCACAGCCGCCATAGATATTCAGTAATCAGGCTTCAGCATAGTTTGGATTGAGAAGGCAGATACGGTAGTGAAAAGAACTGCCGCTGAATGCAGTTGGTAACCAAAAATGGGGTTAGCACTCGAGACTCAACAACTCCATCGAAAAAGGCTTAGCCCGGTTCGATTCTACTTGCCTCAAAGGATTGCTTTATGAATTCATCTTATATTGTATCCAAGTCAGCATCCAATAACCAGTTGCCGAACCAAAAGTTACGTTCAATTTTCTTGCGCAATTAACTGTAAACCACTGAAAGATGGATGCCACATGATAAACCGCTGGAAAATACAACGCCAATTGTCGCGCAGTTACCCAAAAAATAAACCCCTCGCATCTTCCATTGGAAATATGCTGCAACAAATACAGCATCTTCCATGTGACCACACAAGCCAATACTCTACTGAAAGGTCACATCTTTATTACTCCTTTGATGTTATGACCAGTAGGCCCAGAGCGCCAATCAGAAGGTACTGCAGCAAGAGACATCGTATATCAGTCAGTCAGAAATGCTTCCAAGTTTTAAGAGACCTATCGAGCTGCAATGGTACTGCTTAATTTTTGTGCTCTCATTGATAGAGAGAATGAGCAAGGAGTTATATCAACACCTAACGGAACAAATTGTCACATATAACGGGCATTCATTGTTTAATCTCAAGGCCAATCAGTATACTGAGAAAGGATGAGCATACCTTAATAATTGGCTTCTCAGTCATGATAATTGTAACCCATCCAACATATGGCAGAAAACTGTTCTCGCATAACAAAACATAAGATCAGGCCAAATACTTTTCACCAAGTGTGAAGGCACACAAGTGTTGTCAAAGTCGAGGACACTCACCCAACAGCTCGCCCCATAATATGATGTTGCTGAAGCCAAAGCTGCCCATGTGCATACAGAAGTCGGTCATCCCCAAAATTGTTATCACCTGAAAGGCAGCTCACAGTTACAAACAAACATTGCAGCGGTATCCACTGTATGTTGTACATTGTTAGCAGGTGATTACTACTGCCAATGCTTTACCAGTCACCACTATAACCACTGGTAAGAAACTTATGGTGTTCAAACAGAACATGATGGGTACCTTTCGTGAGGATGTCAACTTCTGCACTCTCCTGGCGTTCATGAACCTATACAAAGAGAATGATAAGCTCTATTGTATAGGGGAAAGATCATAAAAGACATCTGAAACAAATGGGATAATATAATGACTTGAAATTTATTACCTTGATCACACGGTGAACAATTGGAATTTCACGGCCCTACATAGAAAGCAGACAACAGCCAAATACAATACAATAAAATATAGAAACCCAGTAAATTCATGATGTACAATGTTTCAGTAAGACTTACATCAACATTAAAAACAACTATTTCTCCGGTGCGGATAGGGTCTTTGCTCATGTGCAAAAACAGGATATCACCCTGAAAGCAGATAACAACTCATTCATGAACACCACTGCTAAATGCATACAGTGCATTAAAGGGTAAAAAGTGACTTTTTTGGTGAAAGTTGAAAACAGATGGGAATAACATTGATGTTTAAAGAAAATTTTGGGAAATGAATGAACCTGAAGTTTTAAGGAATGTAAAACAAGGCAACAAGGCATTTGTTCACCATTTGCAAACCAATATAAATTACAGGAGACCATATATCTTCCTATCTTATAAAAAAAGGAAATTCCCTTTTTCTATTTGTTGCACATGGAACTTCTGAAATTTAGATTGGTCGCTTATAACTGAGAAATTTCGTGTATGCACAAAAAAAATATTACTGTAAATCCACGCATGTAAAGACCAAAGATTGTGAATGCATAAACATAAGTATAATCTGGCTCTTATATTGTCTAAGGAAGCAACTAACCCTTTTAAATCCAGGTTCCATGCTACCAGAAAGAACCACCACCACTGGAGATTCACTACCTGTTACAACTATTAATCCCTTCCATATGATCAATGCAGAGGTAACAATCATACCTGCCAAGAGAAGCATTTGAAGCTATCATATATGCTGTCACATCAACAATAAATATATCTAATATAAGAGCAGCAGAAGTCTAACCTAACTGATAAAAACATACTAAGAAGCACAACCTCCATCCCAAAAAGAATTCATTTTTAGCCATCTCACACATACCAATATAAAACCAAAAAAACCAGAATACCCTTCACTTTCTCGAACACTAATGCATTCGTTCCGCACTTTCTCAAACTCCAATGCATTTGTCCCTCATTTTCTCAAACTCCAAATGCGATTGCTTCAAAGATGAAGTCTTTGTGGGACAAGTGAAGAAGGCAAAAAGTGAAGCTTTATGGGACAGAGTGAGTAAATTCTATGTGCTCCTTTTGCCTAATATGACATTTTGTAACTTAATCTTTTAGAAGTAAAGAATAATACCGGAAATAACCAGCTTCTAAGGTTAAAAACCACTAATATGTGAAAAAATTCCTCTATAGAAAATGTATAATTTACAATCAACATTAAACGAGAGCTGTTTTCCAAATCCACTTTTATTACCTGGATCCGTATAATTCCTTAGAAAAATCTACTCTCTCCATTCCATATTATAGGACGTTTTGGGTTTGTCCTAAGTCCAACTTCTTTAAGTTTTACCAACTTCATAGAAAAGTATAGCAGCATTTCCAACACAAATCAAATATACTATAAAAATATATTAGATAGTGGATTTAATTAAACTGATTTGGTGTTATAAATGTAGATACAGTTCTATAAAAGCTTGGTCAAACTTAAAGTAGTTTGACTTGGGACAAACCTAAAAGTCTTATAATATGGATTAGAGGGAGTAGTTAATAGAGCTCATAGAACTAGATCAAGAATCCCAAAAGACTCCCTGCCCCAGCGTCACCAGAAAATCAAACCCACCAGAACTAAGAATAGACCACTCCTAGAGAAACCCTCCTGGAATCACAAGGTAAATACCTAGGCCTAAATCAAGAGGTAGAGTGGACCAAACCCACTTATCTGTGAGCAAATAGTCATTGGGGCAAAAGAGGCAAGGTAGCAGGAAGTCACCTAAGCTGATGATTTGTGCCAGCACCTGGCGGACCTGCATCGAGCGGATCGACTCTATCGTGTCGCCGATGAACCCCATCTCTCTCCAACAGGACTCTGCAGTTGCTAAGTGTCAAGGGCAGGCTTCACCACACTGCAGAAAAACAAAAAGAATTAGAGAAAACTGGAAATAGAAGTCCATAATTAATATGTATTTATGTCATATGGAGTAATATCTCCATAATCCATTATATATTAATGTCTTCAACAAGTAACAAGCATATGGGTGTAAATTTGTCAATATAAAACACAATAAAATTGTAGCTTTCATCTAATATTGATATGATTGCTGACTACTGTTGCCCATGCTAGGAACAAAAGAAACTAGAGAGGAACTAGACAGCTAGCCAAACCAACACTATCACTTCCTTTTCCAACAACTGGGAGAGCAGAAGCATCGGAGCTTCATAATATGTATCGGCCAATCATAAGAAGATTCAGTAGAATTGCTAGCAGAATAATAAGATGTTGAGCACGTGATCTTCTTTTACCAAGTATGCAGCTTGATTTATCTGACGCACGAAAGCATGAGCAATCCAAACATCTATCAACTCATCTTGGTTGGATTGATTTTCTAGTTCTGCCCATTGGACCAACAAACGTGATTATTATTTGTTCTAGGAGCTAATTAAAAGATTTTTACACTCTTGGTGCAACGACGGATCACTTCTTTGCAATGTTTTTCCACTGCTGGTACGTTTTCACCTCGAATCTGAGCAAATACCAACCGACCAACTGGAATCAACCGCAGATATGGGCAAGCGTGGGTGCTATACTGCTATGATGCGAGTGGCACAAATCCTGAGTGGAGAGGCGACAGACGAAGTCAGGCAAGGCCGGCGTCGATCTAGGGTTTTGGCAGTGGCGCTCGTCGGCGGCGGCGGCTGGGATCGAGCCGAGGTGGCGTCGGCCTGCGGAGGAGGGGAGTTGCGGTCGGGGGTAGGCGCACCTGGGGGGCCGGCCGATCTGCAGCTAGAGGCGCGCCGGAGAGGAGGAAGCTGACGCAGCAGGCAGCAGGAAGCCCCACGGCGAGTAAGCAGCCGGCGGAGAGAGAGAGCCGCGAGTCTACTCCGGGTTGCGCGCCACCCGCGACCGGCGACGACTCGCGAATCGCGACGGCGACGGCGACGGCGACGAGGAGGAGAGCGACTCCCGGGCGGGGAGAAGACGGAGGAAATGCTTCGCTTGTATCCGAAAAAAGAAAAGAATTTCTCTTTAAGAGATTAATACAATACGGGTTACTACTTGTTCGTACAACTCATATACGCACCGGAGACATACAAACCATATGTAACCACAGATCGATGAAAGAAACTGATGTTCAACGCACCGCTGCAGTTGATCAAACTCGGTCGTAGGTGCTTCGGGCAATTTCCAGATCAACAATTCACTATTTCATATTATAAAACATTCTATTTTTTTAACTTCGCCAATAATATTTTCAATATCAAATAAATATATTATTAAAATATATTTAATATTATATTTAATAAAACTAATTTGACGCTAAATAAGTTGCTATAAAAAATTAAAGTGACCTATAATATAATAAAATAGATGAAGTAATTACTAAGGTGTGTTGTTCTACATCATATTTTTCTAACTTTTACTCTCTAAATTAGTAAAAGGGTGTATTTTTAAAAATATATAAAAAATTACTTTTAAAAATTATTTTAATAATTTTTTAAATTTTTAATATTTAATTAATCATGCGAGTCAGAATCAAATCCGCTTCACTTGTGTATATATATGTTGTATTTTTTTCAATTATATAAATCTAAAAATATATAATAGTTTGAAATTATATGAGAACAACTACACTTGTATTTATATTTGATGACCAGCAGAATTATTGGTAAATATATAGCAAAATCGTTATAAACAATAATAAATCATTTTTTTACTCCCTATTTGCAAGGCGGTACAGGAGATGGTGACCTTCTCGGCCCATGTGACGCAGGCCCACGTTCAAAACGCCCCAACCCCATGCGCAGTTCCGGTTCCATCTCGCGAGGAGCGGATCTGCGCCTGCGCTCTCTCCCCACCGGCGGCAAGGCTATGGCGGCTCCCGGCTCCGGGTCCGGCTCTGGCTCCGGCGGCATCCCCATCAAGGTACAGCGCACGCTCCACCTCCCCTCCCCGCTGCCGTCGCCGCGCCCGAGGACTCACTTCGCTTCCTCACTGGAAGAAGATCTTCGCCCATAGTTCTAGGAAATGGGGATGGGGCACCTGCCGGCCAGTCGGTTCTTGCTTGAATTACGACCTGCCCGCCGCTGCGGGTTGCGGGATTTCTCTGCGTCGTGTGAGCTGCTCAGGCTGGGGCACTTTCTTTTTTTTTTCCGCCGGGCCGGCAAAGACGGCTGAAGTTTATTAAGAAGGGGAAAAAACATCCTCTACAACGCTTCCAGACCTTACAGCTTACACCAGGCAAGTTGCGGATAGCACAGCGAACTCACCAGAAGCCCCGCACACGATTGGAACAAAGGCTGGCCTTCCCATCGAAAACGCGCGCATGACGCTCCTTCCAAATTAGCCAAGTTAGGCCCTGTTTGGGGGAGCTTAAAGATTCTGAGAATCTAGAAAAGCTGGGTTTTTCAGCTTCTGGCTTCTAATTCATTTTCTGGATTCTATAACTACAGATTCTTATAATGTGGGTGATAATCCAGATTGTTTGGGGGAGTTGGAGATTCTGTGAGAAGTTGCAGCTACTAGAAGCTTCCCCAAACAGGCCCTGAAATCACACCCGCATCGAAGTATTTCCGGTATTGTTTGACGATCTTCTTCGGAGTCACAGTCCACTAATCGGGTATATTAGGGGAAGGCGGCAGGAAGGGAAAGCCAAGACAAGTTCGCACCCGCTCCCACACCTGCGCCGCATACTCGCAATCATGGAAGATATGGGCACAGGTTTCCACTGGGGCAGTTTCTGCTTTTGGCGAATGCGGCATGAGGTTTTTTTTTTTTGGAAATGAAACCGGCAGAAGAACTGCCAATTATATTTCAATAAGCAGGAGTAAAAACCCAATAGGATACAACAAAAGGAAAAATCAACCCGACAAGACGAGTCTCACCAAGCACGCGGCCGACTAAACAAGCGCAACACACTCAGCACGCAGGAATAATAGGTGGCTTTGATAGGTGGGGTTCCTCCCTCTGGCGATCTTGGCTAGCGAAGATTTGGTGTACGCAAGCAAATTGCATCTGTACATAGGGTGCAGCTATAAGCTGTAGAGGACTAGAGATCAATCACCTCTTTGTTTGTGTTTGTAGGATGCCTATGATTGTGAATTGTGATGCGTAAGGTGGTATACTTGGGCTGATGATTGTGGCTAGGTTTCCCGAGTTTGCTCATTTCCTCCCCTTCCCTCTTCTAATGCAGGCTGATCAGGACTCGGATGGCTCGGCGCAAAGCACTGCTGATATGACCGCTTTCGTGAGCATTAAGATCTTGCCCTGAGTTCACATTTTTTTTTGAGCTATATAAATTTAGTTGTTTTTTTGTTGTTGTTGCTAGTGCATTACTAGTGCATTTGTTGACATTTTTTTTTGTTTTCCCACTATTTGTTTTTGCAGGTGCAAAATCTTCTAATGCAGATGGTGAGTAACTTTGTTCACGGGGCGATGCAAATTTCATGCAATCACTTTATTTTACTGAATTGTAACTTTCTTGCAGCAAACCAGGTTCCAATCTATGTCAGAGAACATCATTTTAAAGAATATCCTTCTAAACCAGTTCTCTTGTACACTTTACTTCTTTAAATACATTCATTTAAGAGGACGAATACATTCATTTAAAAGGAAGAATATTAACATAATAAACCTTAAGTTCTGAGTGTGTAAGAATATTCTTGGGTATATATTTACTCATACTGCTCTAGATTATTGATGTGTGACATCTGTCCATTAGTCACTACACAAAAGAGGCACAAATCCAAGTTCCTGATTTTGGTAGCAACTTAAAATCCTAATGTATGATATTTGTGCCTTCGATCAGTACACTGGAACAGTTCTGATTAAGTATCTGAAACAGTTTAAATACATATCTACCTGCTTTTGTTTATGGTCCTTAACTAGAACCAACTAGATGAAATGGGCGCGAGAATTGATGAGTTGGAGCAGAGCATCAATGACCTCAAGGTTGAGATGGGCACTGAAGGTATTACCCCAACTAAGCCAAAGGACGAAGAATCGAAGCCGGCAGATAGCGCTGCTGAATGAAAGAAACAAAGCAGTTAAAACGTTAGCATGTCATTCCAGCTTTGATTTCCGTATCGACATCTCCAACCATTCATCACTGACAAATTACATGCTGTAAGATTTTAGCAGGGCACTTTTATGCATTTGAGATTTGAGATAGCAGTTGAGAATCTCTCTTAATAGATGTTGTTGCATGTTTTACCGTCAACTCTGTGGATGTTGTACTGTATTGCGCAGAGCAATGATCATAATAGATTTGTTTAGATCCATGCGCTTGCTTACCAGATGAATGGCGTGTTTTCCAGGATGAAACCATGGACTAATGTAGGTGTTTGTTACCTATCATTTATGGTTCCTAATTTCCTAATGTTACGAGCATTAGTATATAGCATGTGTCCTTGTGAGTTGTGATGCGCTTATTTCTTAAGATTCGTGGCAATCTTAATATCGATTAAGTTTGGGTGATCTTCACTATCCTGAGCACCCATCCGTGATGAACTCGGGATCTTACCTTGCATGGTCAGTTATCGATGAGTAAATTATACTTTGCACTAGGTAAAGCACATCTAGTTTCATTTTTTAGTTTACACCAGATTATCTTCAAATAAGTTTTACTTAACACCAGAATGTACATCATCAAACCTATAAAAATTTCATCAAATTTTATAAAGTATGGAAAATTCAAAAAAATTCATAAGTTTCACACATGATTTATAAGATTTTCCTTTAGATATATGACGCGATCTAGTGCACACTGAAAATTATCTTAATATACCCTAAGTGAAAAGTGAAAATATATACTACACCCAGTGCAAAGCAAAGTAAAACAAGATACATTCTACCCAGTGTATAGTGCAATTTACTCTTTATCGATTAAGCTCTCATGCAAGACAAATGACCAGCACTCATGTCGACTGGTCTTGGGAGCATCTCATCAAAACCAAAAACATAAGGTTTATAAATTTCATGAACAGAACTCCAATTGACCTGAAAGCACTGAACGGGTGGACCACAGTGAAAACATTTCCTGGCCTTCTTTCACGAACCAAACATATGGATACAATACAAACAATGCACCATCCAACACGTCAAATGAACACACGAATGGCAAATTTGTGCATGTACTTGCTAAGTTGGTCCACTTTCGGATCTAAACAAATTTGGATAAATAAACCTACACTAACAAAACCACACACCACCAACTCCTGCCTTCTCCAGCCTATTAGGACCGGGCTCACATTGTACACAGAACTCCTAATCAATAAACCTACACTAAGCATCGAAGCTCACCAATGGCTAATGTGGAATATAAGGAACAGATATAGATATCTCAATCATGTATGCGCTTCATTTCCTCAAAACTTTGTCCACGGCAGTCCTCTGTGAATCTGTTAGGGCCTGCAAACGATAATACAGTACAACATGAATGTAGAATTCATATACGGGAGTTATAGCATAGCAAAAGTAGAAAATAACACATCCATGAAAAATTATGTACTCGCTGATAATGGAGAGAGCAGCAACGAATCATTAGTTTTTCAAAGATAATGGAAAGAAAACAGCAAAGGAATGTTACCTGGCAAAGATATTCAAAAAGCGGTCGATCACTCTCCCACAGTTTGACAAAGATGTTTGTCAGAAAGTCCGACAGCTTCACCTGTAAGGGGGAAAAAAGAATTCCTTTACTTGATAGTATGTGTATTATCTTTATTTATATTACATGGACTTTGCTGCGAAGGCAAACCTCATTAAGAGAGTCAGCTTTTGCCAGGTCATCATCATAACTTCCATCATCATCCTATTGTATATAATTTAGGGGTAAACATAAAGGAATAAATACAACAAAACATTGCAAAGTAGCATGACAAGCCACTGACTTACCTCATCAAAAACTTTCGCCATTGCATTTAGATGCTCAACTGATGGCTTAGTATTTGAAGGAACTGATGCTGAGTATATCATATCATGTGGAATACCAGTATCACCATTCTGAATCTCTTCCCAGTCACTATCCTGTATTGACAATCAATGCTAAGAACAAAAACACAGTGCACTTTAAAATTTTCAGTGTCAAGGGAAGTATAGCAAACCTCTTCACAATCATCGTCTTCATCACCAACAACTTGTTCCTGAATTTCAGCTAAAGTATCTGCTAACAGTGAGAAGATCTGCATAGTCCATGGTATGCACAGGTAAATATTTTCATTCTTGCTCGATGAAAAGAAATACAACCCCATCCTTATACAGACAGCAATGACTTGATCCTTGAGTAGTTTATCCCTAAAATAAAGGAACAACTCAATCTTATCTTATCTCTAAACTAACTAATGGACTCTAGCTGATGCTACAGTACCACACAAAAAGAAAATTGAGGTCTGACCCAACAGTAGATATTATGTACAAACAAAATATATTAAAGTGATCTTTGTGCAGATTCATCTCTTTCTGGAATTGAAAATTGCTTGGAAAGCTCTTTAAAATTAATGAAGTTTGGGCTTTGGATAATTGTTTACCTTAGCTGGGAGTGGAATCTTGGTCCAGTGATCAGGAGCCACCCGAGCTTTCGACCGTGTGGTTATACCTGCGCTAGTCTGAATTTTTCTAGGTAAGACACCCATGGAACTGCTATTAGGCAAGGCAGGAACTGTTGCAAACAAAGATTTTATGGTAGTACCTTAATAATATGCCCTTGGACTTCAATCCTAGATAGCTCGGGATGACGAGTAGATATGAGAAGAGCTAATGCAGTGGTTGTAACCTTTATCTGATAGGCTCCCTGAATTTCACCTACACAGGATGTTGAAAAGCTCTTACTATACGAACAAAATAAAAACATCACACTTGTTTGATTCAACGATATTCTGTTTTATGGGCACTTACTTTGTAATTGTGACCATTCAGACATGATATAAGCAAGCGAATTGTTATAACCCTGAGCAGGAATTGCAAGTAAGAGGTTGATAAACTGATCAACACTTGGTGCACTCAGATGTACCTGTAGCAGGTGATAAATGTTAGAATTTCCTGAAGCACACACCTCCATCCCCTTCACTCAAAATACAAGAGTAAATTTCACTGGCAATCCTTAAAAACTTGTCCCACGGCGTCATTATGTCCATGAACTCCAAAGATGCATTCTAATGCCCACAAATTTGGTAAATAATTCACCAGAATCCAAATAATAATAGCTTCAAATGCTGATGTGGCATACCCAATACATGTTTGCCTGAGTCTTTCACTATAACATCTCTGACCACCCTCTCCCCTATCTCCCAAACCCCACTGCCACCGCTTCCTCCATGCGCCATCTCCACCATCTCTGTGCAACTAAAAAGTGACCATCGTTGACCTCTCTAGGATGTTTTGCACACATCAGTTTTGCCCAAGCACATTGAGCTCTAGGAGTTCAGCATAGCACCGTCCTAAGCTCAAGGACCCACCACTGGCACAGCACCAACGAGGCGATGACTGCAGGTCCTAGAGCCACAATATTAGACTTAGCAGTTCACTCATACCCAGTACACATTCAGATTTGTGCCAGGTCAGTTTCCAAACAGGTAGAACACGGGACCGGGCCTGGAGATGTTAGATGGCCACACAAGCACAGCCAAAGCCACATGGGTGAGGGGATATTGACTGGGAGGTTTAGACTGTGAAACACATAACAAGTTCAGGTGGTCTGGAACTGAATTTTCAGACTTTAAGGGCCAAAGTGTCACATGGGACAAATTAAGGGACTGGTAGTGCACTTAAGTAGAAAACATAGGATGATAGTTATTAGGTAATGATGATAGGAATGTAATCCTACTGTACTCGGGTAGAAAAGAGATCCAGGACTAAAACAAATAATAATTAAATTAATAACCATGTACGATACTAAGATAACCAAAATTCTAATTCAAACTTAGTCTAAAGTGAATACATAGAATTATAATCCACCATGGGTAGTAAGAGATTCAAATAACTTAACCAGGAGAGAGAGAGAGAGAGAGAGATGCAACTCACGAGTCTCGCTATTATAACAACAAGAGAACTCTTCAATCCGGTAATGCTGCTGGATTGCATTCGTCTCACGATAGCAGCAATAAGCTCAGGAAAGTGAGGAGATAGGTGTGAAGGCAGATGTATAATAAGTTGTAAAATATAACTCCCGACAAATAGTGATACTGAACTTTCCAACACTGGATCTAAAAGCCTGCAAAGACATTGAAGAACCATCCAATCAGTATCTTACCAAACAAACATGGAAGAACCACAAATATTGCGAGGTGCTTGTATGTTATGCCCTCCAAGTACCAAAACAAATTTTAAAGCATAGATCAGGTGTACTCCCAACTATTTACCCTCTTCTTTTTCTGAGTGTGTGTGATAGAGAGATGGTGTTGCACCTCCTATTATAGGGATAGCATGGAAATATTCAACGTAAGGTGTTGATTGGTTCATCAAAAGGAAGCAATGTATCCAAACAAGGCACATGAAAATCCTGATTGCTGCTCCTTTTAGTACATCTATGTCAAGTCCACAATGCAGGTATGTTTACTGGAGAAATACATTTTAGTGTAGGAAGCGCTTAATTGTTTGCATTGGCCCAATGGCACGTTTTGATTCAGCTCGAAATTATGCTTGGCTGTTAACACGCAGATCAAATTTCAGAGAGAAGCATATATGAGCTCCTAGCTCTGGACAAAGATTGATCCCACATTGTTCGTTTTTTATGCATTCCTTTTGACAGATGGTGAAGTTTGTCAGACTGAACAGATTGAAGCCATTTGATTCTTATGTACTCTATAATGCTAAATTTGATGACAGAAATGAATCAAATATCTATAATCTTGACACCTTGAAGCTGCATCGAGTAGCATCTTCAGTGTACGTCCTTGTCCACCACCCCAGAGAAGCAACTCTTGCCGCCCACCCAATATAAATGTTGCCAAACATTCTGTCGCATTCTAAAATGACAAAAAAATTGCCATATTAAAGGTATATCTCCATACAAGTAAGTCAATTATGACTTCAATGATTGAACTATATGTAAGCATTTACCTGCATCTCTCCATGGTCATCACTTTCAAGAACAATTTGAATAATAGATGTAAAACATGTATCAAAGATCGCCTTAACCACAGCAGTTGGAGCATTCTGAAATATGAATTGCAAGATGCCGATTAGAAGCTTCAGACACTGCTTATAAGAAATGTTTGGTGTTGAACTTCATGAAACTTAATAATGTGTCAACATACTTTGAGTATCATCGTCAACAGGTCCAGTGAGCCTGCAACAAGACCGTTCTGCTGGATCTTGGACTAGGATATGAGCCATAAATTAGATTTGCATAACACCGGTAAATCCAGAAAGGACGGTAATAATAATGTGAAACTGGAATTAAGTATCTTACCTTTTCTAAAATGGACCCAATTGTTGGCAGAATCCGTGATACAAGTGGTTCTAAGCATCCAGGAGCATTCTTGATGGCCTAAAAACTAGAATCCTGTTTAGTGGGTTGTAACTTTTAAGGTATCAAGAACATTAACAAAAAAAATTCCAAATCCAAACTCCGGCTGTCAAAAGGTAAAAGGTGCAGATGAAGCTTTCATGGAATGACCTAAATACAGTAATATATTGCACAAGAACAAGGGCATGATAGAAAAACATGCAAAGAGACGAAGGCCAAGTCAGATTTGAATTTTAGAAGTTAATTTTAGAGTCGATTTTTGGGGTTATTTTTCATTGTTTTCTATTTTTCATTCTTGGATTTCGGACTGCTAAGAATAGAAGTATAAAAGACTTAGGCCTAACTTAGTTCCTTTCAGATTATTCACCGGATTATCAAAATGGATATTTGCTCCACGCTTTGACAAATGCATTTTCTCAAAACAGAATTCTTCTACTGCATTGCTTAGATCACTTGTTTTAAGCTATTTGTTAAGTTTATTTATTAAAATATTTAATTTATCCCTAAAATCAAGTAAATAATCTGCAGAACAATCCGCTCAATAATCTGTTCAAACTCAGACTTACCCTAACATTATTTTGGTTGCTTCTTTTTTTTCTTGGCTTATAAGCCGTATAAAAGTCTTACATGCTCGTCAGTCATCATATTAGCTGGTATTTAAAGACATGTTGAAAGAAATATTCATTCATCCAATAAAATATTATATTCAGGAGCATATCCTGTGCACACAAGCTTCACGTGTACACTCTGTGCACACCAACTAACAAATGTCACCGAAAAATCTAGAAAAAATTGTGCATATACTTTTTCCAATAGTATTACACCTACGTGTAAAATCTTAACCTCAAATTCATTATATTTTAGCCATAACAAAAAAAAATCTGACAGTTTTAAGACTATTAGTCTATCAGAATTGTCTTTTTTGTTGCTCTTTATGTAGAATGAATTTGAAGGTAGGACTTTACACGTAGATGTAATATTATTTAAAGTACATTGTAAAATTTTTTCTAGAATTTTTAGTGATATTTGTTAGTTGGTGTGCACAGTGTGTACACGTGAAGGCTTGTGTGCATAGGATATGTTCCCATTATATTCATCATCTTTTGCTATCTTGAATACCTCTAAGAAAAAAAATATATGCCAGACCTATATTAATACACAAAAATGAAAATCAAAATGTTTTGTGTTGTACATCAGTTATCATGTGTTCAGAAAATGAAGTAAAATCGGTGTAAAATTTCAGCATGAACTAAAAACATCAATTCATGCATTCAAGAAAAGTCATGCGTTGTACTGCCCAAGTCTGACGATAACTTACCTCTAGCACTTCTACAGCATCGATACTGATGAATGGATCAGCAATATGTTGGGCCCAAACATCTAGGATTATAGGGGAGATGACTGGCTCAATTAATGTTGACTGTTCACCACCTACAAACCAAGCGGATAATTATCAACCAAGAAAAAGGCAAAATGTGCTACACAAAGCATAGTTTGCCAGATACACTGGAACACATGCTGACATACAAGATTTGATGGCTGATTGGAGGGTTTCTAGAACAAGATGCAGCGTTTCATCAGATGCCTGCCACAAAATAGCATGTCTTCATTTCAAAAAACTCAGGGCAGGATGTTTTCAATTTTAAATTAAAATTTACCTTCCCCAGAAGATCAACAAGAGATGAGAGTATGCCCATAATGTTGGGCACATTCAAGCTCTGGTTAGATTCTGGCAAAAGTTGCGCCAGTGCCCTACAAGCACCAACTTTAACTGGGGGAGGTCTGCGAAACAAATATGTCAAGACAAATATCATTCGCCCTTGAGTCAAGAAATATAAGAAAATAAATTCATGGCCTTACACATCTGAGGCAATTGCATGAGCAGCACTGCATAGATACTGTTCGCAGATTTCCTTACTTATCTGATATGTTTTCCCAAATCAGCTTGCTGGACATATAGGAAAATAAATACATAAAAAAAAAGGAAACTTACCACTGAAGAGAACTTAGACAGAATGGAGAATGCACGTGCATGAAGAAACGGGTACTGGTGCACCTCTAAAAGCCATAATATTAGTAATAGCACATGAAGAAATAATTCTTCATTTCAGACTGAAGAAAGATACCTGTTCCCACAGTGTCAGTTACCATCTGCTCAAGTAAATCTCGCACGTTGTAACCAGAATCCTAAACAATCAGAATGCACATGGTGAATAATATAATGCCATAAATCCTATCAATGTGTTTTCTCAATATGCAAGAATGTTGCAAGGGGGCTCTTATTTAAGTTAGGAAAATCATGGCTGCTTGTTAAATACATCAGCTTGGACTGCCATATGAGGTAGTAAAACATACATTGACTTCTGTTAATAAAATGGTCAACATAAAGCATTCCATGATCCAAAGTCCCAGCCCCCATTAGCCACTTCCAGTAATGTTTGTTATGAAGGTAGTTCATGACAAGGGGGACAAGGGGTAGGGCCAAGAGCCCAAGCTGCAGGGTGGAAATGGGGGCATCTCAGGAGAAATACCATGGATCCTTATATAGATGGGATAACTTGACCCTCAAAACAAGTAAATAAATTACAATCCATTCTTCCCTTATCTCTAAGATAAGAAACCTAAGTTGCAGCTTATAGTAATGTGCTGGTACTGTCTGCAGGGGTGGAAAGTGCACGAATAGTAATCCTGCAAGACAACAGATTGGGAGGTTGAACATTTGGAGGGCTTATATTAATTCATTATTGTTGCTTAATTCTCGAGTCAGTGCATCAACCCTAATGATTCCATCAAATAGATAATCATATAGAAAACAACCCACTCGCGTGAACTAAAAGAGCATGGACATATGGACATATGTTGCATAGTTTCTCTGCTGCAAGCATGCTTCGTCCTCCAACCCTATCAACTATCTGCCATGAGCACAAGTTGATTTGTTTCAATACGCAGATCTGAGGTTGTCTGCTGGGTATTAACTTTGGCTTGATGTTAGTTAGCATGACAATGCGATAGGATATTTAAAGTTGGCAGTATAACTGAATCAACTGATTTGTTTGTCTTTCCCTCGGATTCATGATGTCAGTCCCCTCTCCCTTTTTTCAGCTCTAGTGCAAACAATACCATCATACCACATTGAAACACTCCAAAATCCAAATCATACCTACACTAGTCAAACTGATGGAATGGCTGAATTATGATATGCTAAACTCTTAGGTAACAAATAAGAATGTATGCTAAACTCTTAGGTAGCAAATAGGAATGGGATGCCTCGTCCAAATGGCACAATGGTTTATATATGCAAAGTAGAGAAAATTATAAGGCACTTTTGCCAACAGAAAAGGACCAAGTCAATGAAATTGCTCATTATTTATAAAATTGAAAGCCAACCTGTGCTTCACAGAGCTGTTCGGAAAGTGAACCTAGAGCAAAAAATGATGATTCATGCAGCTGGAACAAAAAGAAATGCTACATCAGATAAGTCAATTAGAACGCTATGAACATACTTGGGATTTAATATTTGTTAGGAAATAAATTCAAATATGGCCAATTACCAAACAAGAAATAATTAAAGAAGAATCATTGAAGGTGTTCCTTCTGTTCAAACAAGAATTTTCAAAAGTATAATAGTCTAAAATCAAGGCACATCACCCAGAAGGTAAAAGTACCAAGGAACATGATAAGCAGAGTAAAACTGTTTATAAGCAGCAAGTCCAAAGTTTTTATTTCTTAGTAATTTAAAAAATCTAAAACTTACTCTCCACCAGTCAGTAGAACCTGCTTTCTTTAGTTCACGCGATTCATGAAAACGCATCTGTGAAGCCTCCAAAACTGACTCTATTCCGTATTCCTCGTAAGCAGTAACTATCTCTTCCAGCAAAAGAGATCCTGAAAACCAAGATGAGGAAAACATGTTACATTTAGAAGAAAAATTATATATGTTGAAGAGTAAACTATAAAGAAGAATGCAAGTCTTGCAAATACATCAAGAGAATATTTCCCAAGTACCTGATCAGAGGCTCAGAGCATACAGCTTAATATATGCAGTACTACAGTAACGGTATTCAATTTTGTTATTAGCTTAGTTTAACCTGTTCTGTTTATGAATTTTATGTTCCTTTAGACTTTACACAGCAACATACTGGTTGGCACATCGCACTGTTAAATCCATCCAACCAAGTTAAGAAAAATGAAACAATGTTATAGTTCATACCAGACACGCGGCAGCTATAAGTCACATCATCCTCATCAGCAACATATTGGTTAGCATCACGTGACCAGTTTTGCAACTAGAAACAAAAAGAATAGAAAACACATAAGCGTTTGCAAGTAAAAACAACCAAAAACACAATTTGCCAAAAATAAGATGATATATATATATATATATATATATATATATATTAATGATGATTCAACAAGCTCATACCTGTTCTTCGGTTATCTGTTGATAAGCTATAGTATAATATGTATGTATGTATATATATATATATATATATATATATATATATATTAATGATGATTCAACCAGCTCATACCTGTTCTTCGGTTATCTGTTGATAAGCTATAGTATAATATGCTAGCTCTTTAATGTTCCCGGCGATGACCTAGTAGAACAGCACAAAAAAATAGTTAGCATTTGTTTTTAAAAAAAAAAAAAAGATGAACAGAATATCCATTGAAATAGCATACCTTTGCTAACCGTGAATTCCCCACAATTGATGTCCATAGCTCAAATAACTGAAAAGGACGAGAACATATTGAGATATGAAAGCAAATGAAACAATGGAGTACAATAAAAGGAATGATGTCATTGTTTCCGCGGCGCGTAGTCTGTAATTCTGTAATAGCTATTGGTCGGGTCGATCCCAGTAAGTTCTACCGTCGTATCTGGCTTTTTTTTTATATCTTAATACAAAGGTGCGCAAGTCTTTTGCGTATTCCCTGAAATAAAAGGAATGATGGCAATGAAAGAAATCTACTCTGAAATTCGGTGATAAGTAATAACAAGATTTTTGTCTTGTCATCTTTCATTAGTATGCACATTTGTTTTTGATTCAGTTATGAACGTTGTAATAAGTGGTTGTAGCTTCTTTTAAAAGTAAAGGCTGGATTATCCATTATCTAAAAAAAGTAATAACAAGAAAAGGATGTATCAACAAAATGGAAATGCAAGGTATTACCTGAATCCCAAAAGACTCCAGACTTCTTTCACTACCATCAGAATCATACCCAACAGAATCCACATCTTCTGAGCCTTGAATCATTGACAATTGATATACCTTGCAGGATGAGACAAAGGTCTGCCATAATGGGGCAAGAACAGCTGCAAAAAATTGCCCCATTCGTCATAAAAAAGGGAGAGGGAGTAATAAATCATAACAAGTCATTTGCACTTGCCAGAAATTTTGGTTTCAGGCAGCAAAGGGAAGTTCTGGACAAGCTGAAGTAAACATTTAAGCACCTGGTCACAAGACAAGCAAAAAGCTTCAGCAACTATTAACAATGCATGCTTACAACCTCACAACACAGATTATATGACGTATACCTCCATCTGCATGTTCCAGTCATCAGGATTATGGGACTGCACCGGTGAATTCAAAATTGCAGAGAATTGCTCCATGAGTGGATCAAGCATCGAACTTATCAAACTGACTGTTTCTCTCTGCACCAACAAATCACCTTAGTTTGTTTCCTACTAATATGTAGAAACAGCATAAAGAATAGTAAACAAGACAATCCACCTTATAAACACCGGTCATTGATCCAAGCATTGAAATACATGAATGGACTATTGCAAGGGCCTTTGCACGAAGAGAATTTTCGTACAGCTGCTTTCAAAATTGGATGAACAAATAAATGCCTCCATAGCAGTTCGATAAAAGAAATTTAACAGACATTAAACAGTACGGGACTTACATGAGGAGATGATATTATACTGTACAATGAAGGGAAAAGTTCTGGCACCAATTTTGGAATGCATGTATCATCCAAATCATCCGATAAAAGAGCTAGACATCTTAATGCTCCGCGAACTAGAGACAGTAAGTTGAAAGTTGTAATAGGTAATTACTAAATTCATGTAACTGATTTCAGAAAGAGAGAAAAAGAAACTACAAATTCCGAAATTATAGTATTTTCATCATCTTTGTAGTCAGTGTTAGGGCCGTGTGAGCATCCTAAGATGTTCTTTTCTTATTTAGACTATGTAGCACTAAAACTAGAATACTAGCAGTCTAAACTAGGTACTAGTGTCAGACACTGACACAAAAGTGCCACAGCCACTATGGCGAAGCATAAAACAGGAAAACTTAAAGGAGATGCCATAAGTCGATCTTTTTGTTCGATTTGTAACCATTGTTTTCAAGGAAGAAAACACTAGAACAACAACAAAACAAGTAGACGAGTGCCATTTTCATTTTATTAAACACCTGTACTTTTTGGTGGAGGGAGTGTTGAATTGAACACCATTTATATAAGTCAATCCAGAAGAAAATATTTTTTTATCCATAAGAATTCTCATACTATTGTCAATACTACATATATGTAGTAGCCTGTTGCATACTATACCAATGTTTGTACCATGCAACATAGAATAGCATGCATGCCATGAGGGCTTTTGGGTTTTGCATAAGTACAAGCTTTAAGGGATGCCTTTTGAACTTCTTTAGACAAATAAGTTTGTGCATGTTTCCCATGGCTTAAAATTCAGCTGAAATACATAACAAGACAAAGCCCTCACAAAATGGTGTGGTTTCTTAAGGAATCTTTACACCTCTCCACCAGTTTCTCTTAGAAGTTAGCTATTTAAAGAAATTAAACCTGCTGAAATCTCAGCAAGGCCTACAGCTTGTCCAGAAAATTTTGACAAAAACAGCCTATTTGGAAGAGCTTATGCTGGAAGGAATCTGGCAGCTCTAAGTTTGAGCTCAAAGGCTCTAAAAAGACCTCTAGAATAGCTGCATACCCTGGTTTCAAAAATATTGGGAAGCAAAAGAATTCTCTATACCTCCACAACCATTGCTTTGATCAGAAATTAACTTTAAGAGATAGGGAAGTAACTCGGGCCAGTCTTCAGGCCAATCTTGCTGCCCAATAGCTGCTACAGCCATGCCAATAGCAGTACGAATCTTCCCGTGAGAATCATCCAACGATGTAAGGAGGACTTGCCGTATAACCACCTAATCATAAATAATGAGAAGCAAAATAATGCAATAAAGAATATATCATATTAGAAAATAATAATTTACACAGTTAGCCCATGTGTCAGTATCATATGCTAGAATTACATTGCACTGAACTACTAGGGTAGGGAGATAGCCAGATTAATGTGCCTTTGGTTAATTCTTGTTTGTCATATAATGATCTGTCAGCAATCTGAAATAGAGATGGAATGGCCCTACCAAACAACATTATGCTTAATTAATCAAATAATTAATCGTATCTAGAAGTGGCTTAAGGCCTAAGCAACAAACTAAATAAATATCAAGTAGGAACTCCCCGTCCACAAGCTGCTGGGCCTGACATGCAGGCTGGCTATACCACGAACATGCGGCAACCTATTGCCATGACACCATGGTCCTTGCAATTTATACCATTTATTTTTACTTTTCATTGATTAGAGCAGTAAGGGATGAGGTATCACTATGCGTCACACAATATATGAGCGATTCGAGCTATGCATGTTGAACATTTGTTGTAATAATGTGGACCTCATGTCCCATTAGTCATTACTCACAATCTTCTGACATGAAAAGTTTTCAATCATGAAAATAGCGCTTGGTGTGAGAAGATAACACATGCCCATCAATTACATTTTGTATTGACAATCCAAGGGAGAAAAGAAAAGAAAAGAATGGCACCAGGGGCCTGTTATGGATTGAGTATAATTAGTGTTATCCAGAGGATTAAAAGTGCATGATGGTACCTTTTCCGAGGCAGAAACAACTGGAGGCACAAAATTCTCTTCGTCTTCCTGCCAATGCTGTTTGATGAACTGTTTTAGCAAGACAGCAGCAAGGTATCGAGGAGTAAAGGACCAACAAACAACATTTGGAAGTTGAATGTGTGAATGCCAAGTCTGACAGAGAAAGGGTGTGCGCTACAAATTTTGGGCATAAAAATAACTTCACTAAACTTTTAAGGATATCTGACGTAACCCAAATGGGATCTCCTTGTTGGTTGTGACTTTTGTGAGGGCAGCTCCATATCCTGAGTAAAAGTTACAATAAAAGCAGGCTCTTGTTAACTGACTATAAGATTACTCTGTGGGAAGTCACTTTATCCATTAAAAAAATGGAAGAATAGCAAACAATTTAAAGCATTTGCTCCAACAGCTGGGTGGTCAAAAGTTTGCTTGATTTAAACTGATAGGCCAATTACCAAGAGCAAAACCCATAAGACGCTACCAGAGCACGTGGACTGGATGTTATAGAGCCAGACTAAATGGTTCTGTTTTTGTCATACATGTAGTAAAATGGTCTGATCAATTACTTCTGATGTGGCTAAAACTAAAACAGCATGCGTTCATGACAAGTGAAAAAGAAATGGCACTGGGTACTAAATAGCTAAAGCTACCATGAGATTGATGTTTCGTGCAATTAAGTTGCATGAATCTTTTAACATGTATAGAAAGTAACAATTTTACGATGTTTATGTTAAAAGAAGTGTGTTCTGTTTATCCAGCAAGGAAAACAGAAGTTCTTTCGCTATAGAGAGTTGCCTAAACAAGGCAACAGAGCAACAGAGCAACAAGAACACCACTGATCATTTCAGGTTTAAAAATAAAAGCACATGTATCCCTTCACGTTGCCACAAACAAACAATTTGACGTCCTCTAAAGCAATTACGGCCCGCAAACATCATGGCGCAGACAGCTTCAACGGTTGCAATTAAAATTGAGCTCTCTCTTTAACAACTGCAGCTATAAGTTTTTTTTAGGCCAATAGAATTTTTGGAGCAATAGTAACACTCCACAGCCAAATCAGGACTAAATAATCGTCTCTCAAGCATCCATTCGCGCTGCTAGGATCCCATCAAGTGCTCTCTGTCTCCTAACAGTTCGAGAGAAGGAAATGGCCGAAACAACTCGAACAAAATTCATCTTCAGCCCGATAATCAAACGCGCACACACGGAGAGGGGGAGGGTATGTGGCGAACCGGGGAGCAGGGAGGCCTGGCGGAGCGACTCCTCGGCGAAGGCCCGGACGTCGCGGGCGGTGTCGAGCGTCGCCGTCAGGCAATCCACCAGCCACCTCTGGTCGCCGTCCGCCGCGCCCGCCGCCATAGCAACCGATCCGCCGCCGCCGCCGCCGCTCCCGCTTCCCCCCTCGGCTCGGCTCCCGCGCGCGCGCGCGCTCCCCCTTTCGCTTCCCGCGCCTTCGCGGGGATCGATTTGGTTTCGAATGGGATCACGCGGCGATGGGGACGGCGGGATCCGCGCGGGTTTTGGCTAGGGTTTTTATAGGAGATGGGGAAACAAGGTGGTGGCGGCCGGGAAGAAGAGGGAAGAATGTGTGTGTGTGTGTGTGTGTGTGTGTGTTGGGGGGGGTGGTGGGGGGAGAGCGAGCAGTGTCGGAAGGAAAGGTTTTGTGTGGGCCCACCGCTCCCGGGTTTCCATGGCCGGTGGGGCCCATAACAGGCTGGCAGGTCTGGCACAGCTTAATGGGCTGCTTTTACTATGGGCCTAGGCACCATACGGGTAGGACTGCTAAGAAAAAAGTCCAATATTGGTACCTCGAAATGCGTATCTCCCAATCACAAAACTAGGTATATCTACTCCTCAAAGTATTGAGACCGTGCAAAATGACTCTCTGACTGTTTTGATGGTGTTTTTACTAACGTGTCACATTGACTTAATCCACCTATACGAACATGACGCGCATATGAGTGATAAAGAAAAAAATAAAAATAGCAGGGGCTCACATATCAGCGCCCACCTCCACCATTCTCTTTCTTTCCCCAACCTGCCAAGTGCCAACCACAACAAGCTCATGCTCATATTTGCTTGACAAATCGAGGTGGTCGGTGAGCTCCTCCAAGCTCAAGCTTGCCTGCCTCCCTCCTCCTTCCCCTTCTCTCTCCACCACTCAACCATGGATCGAGAAGCTCTAGCGACAACAAACAGTATAAGGAGGGAGCTGAAGAGATGAAAAGCACAAGTGCTCCATGATGGAGACAGTAGTTGGAGTGGATGGGCTTAAGGCATCACGAAAACAGAGGCTCGATTCAACCATCTCCGCCTCGCCCAAGGCCTCACCGAGGAAGAAGGAGCTCGATCCAACACAACGAGCAGTAGCTCCGCCTCCATGATTTGGTGCCTTGATCTGTCCCATCACCAAGAAGCTAGCCGCCTGATCTTGTCACCCAATCATCGAGGGGTTAGAGGCAGAGAATAAGCTAGAAGGCCGGTGGTGGTGAGGGGAGAAACTCGAACAGTTAGCAAAACAACGACCCATGGATGGCGGCCACCGACCCCCTAGAGGCTAGCCTACTCCTGGCTTACCTCGCCCTCCATCCCGTGGGCCTCATCCGCGCTCGCTACAAGCTGTGGGTCCCCCTTTGCGGACAGTGACAATAGGTAGAAAAGCTCTACCACTACCCCTTCGTTGTCGATGCGTGTGCCGCCTATAGCCGACCAACATCGCCCTTCTATCGTTCCGCTGTCACCTTGTTGCCTCTCCTCAACCTCTCGCTTTCCGTTGTCGCCTTGTTGCCATCGAGAGGAAATATGGGGGGAGAGAGGAAAGGGTAGGGAAAGAAGAACAAAGAGTACAGGTGGGTCCTAACTTTTTCACTTTTAACCCCTTTTTGGAAAGATTATCACAAATAGACCCATGGCAGTTTCAATTCGGAAAATGGACCCCAAGCTCGACGTTGTCGCTATTGGCACCGAGCTTACACATCTTGACATCGTCGCTATTGGCGCCGAGCTCGGTGCCGTAGATCTTGGCACCGAGGTTGGCGTCGTACCTCAACTCCACCACGTTGAGTGTTCATGTATTTCTCTAGATATACGTTGACATAGTCACCTGTTAGCTCAATTGGCTATAGCGTTGTGCTATTGACCTAAAGGTCATAGGTTTGAATCCTGCACGTGGCAGGTTTTGCAAATTTTTCTACATTAAGTTTTCTTATTCCTTTTTAGAATATATTTGCAAAAAAATAAAAATGATATACAGAAATTTCCTAATTTTTTAACATCCTAATTTTTTTTCCTTTTTTGAATTTATTTCTTTTACATCCCTAATGTTTTGCAATTTTTTGATTTTTTTCAATTTTTAGGTAGTTTTGCCTTTTTCCAATTTTTTTATTTATTTCTATACATCCTAATGTTTTGCAAATTTGGATGTACAACATGCGGCTATATTGTATGATATGGTTTTATAGTTCACAAACTAGTACAGAACTGTTAGCAAAAGTTTTAATTAGGATGTACAAAAATAAATAAAAAGAATTGGAAAAAGGCAAAACATTATGATGTACCAAAATAAATAAAGAAATTCAAAAATGCAAAACATTAGGATGTAAAAGAAATAAATTCAAAAATACAAAAAATTAGGATGTAAAAATAAGATGTAAAAAATCAGGAAATTTTTGTATATCTTTTTTTTTTTTGCAAATATATTTAAAATAGAATAAAAAACTTAATGTACAATTTTTTTTTGCAAAACCTACCTTGTGCAGGATTTAAACCTGACCTTTAGATCAATAGCACAGCGCTATAGCCAACTGAGCTAATAGGTGATTATGTCAAATTATATCTAGAGGAATACATGAATACTTAACGTGGTGGAGTTAAGGTGCAGCGTCGACCTCGGTGCAAATAATGACAGCGTCGAGCTTGGGGTCCATTTTCCGAATTAAAACTGGATTTATGATAATCTTTTAAAAATGTAAAAAGTAAAAAAGTTTGGCAAGTGGGTCCCACTATGTTTTTAAAATTTATATGCTAACTGAACTGCCACATCAGCTAATACTACCATTTAATACAGTTATGTGAGTCATTTTATATGATTTTAATAGTTAGACTAGTCATTATACCTGGTTTTGTGTTTGGTAGATACAAATTAGATCGGACATACAATTGAGGGAGTCATAGTGGACTTTATACGACTGCTTATCTCCCAGAAATGAGACCCATCTAAAGAAAGCCCAAACCCAGAGGTAAACACACCAATCAGTGGCCCCACAAGTCGGTGAGAGCGGGGCCTTGCTCTATAAACCCCGACCTCAAACCCCCCGCTTGCCCGAGCAGCAAAAACCCTAGCCGCCGTTCCAGCTTGCGGAGAAGCGCGCGAGCCGGCATCTCGGGCGGCGGCGGCGAGGAGGAGGAAGTAGCCGGAGAGGAGGAAGATGGGGAGCGATACGGAGGCGGAGAAGAAGAAGACACCGGTGGCGCTGGCGCCCATCGCGAAGCCGCTTGCCGGCAAGAAGCTCTGCAAGCGAACCCTCAAGCTCGTCCGCCGAGGTCCCGAATCCTTTCTTTCTCGGATCCGTTTGCTGCTGTTGGTTTCGAACGATTCTGCGGATTTTGTTACAGTTTCTTTACTTTTTCTTTCTCCCGCTTTGCAGCGTCCGAGGCCAAATGCTTGAAGCGAGGAGTCAAGGAGGTCGTCAAGAGCATCCGCCGCGGGCAAAAAGGGTGAGTGGTCTCTGATTGCTATTCCTCTCGTTTTTACTCATCGATTTGTAGCTTAATGGTACAATAGAGCAAGTAGTTTGGCTAAATTAGCATTGATGTGGTAATCCATGTCATGTGGCTAAATAAGTGCATGTAATGTGTGAAAATGCAGTTGCAGAGGAACCTTGCTGGTTGTCGACTATATTTTTTTCACAAGTTCACTGACTCGATATGAATGGAGTATATTATTTGTTTTTTTCCACAAGCTCACTGACCACATTGTTCGTGGCTTTGGTCTGTGCAGATTGTGCATCATTGCTGGCAACATTTCTCCCATTGATGTGATAACACATGTTCCCATACTCTGCGAAGAAGCCAATATTCCTTATGTATATGTTCCGTCGAAAGAGGTATTTATACTGCCCTGTACCTCCAGACTTCTTGACATCGATTTCTTGTAATCTATTGGCAGGGGAAAACACACATGGCCCTAGCAACAACATATTTCCAATTTATTATTTTACATAGACTAAGTGAAACAAGTCATCTTCAATTATATTAAGATGATTATGCTGTTCCGTCAATCATTCACATGTTGATTATTGAATGAGCAATCGGGATTACATTTGCTGGTGCTTTACAGAATGAAACAGTAACGAATAAAATAAGAGTCATTTCCATGAACACCTAGGAATGAGTGAAGACTAACCTTGTCGCCATTCACACATATCATGTACTAAAATTCTTCCTTTGAAAATAAAAAAAAACTATATTTGTAATATCTACATGTAGCACAATACACAATACATGATAGCATGTACTGAAATTCTTCCTTTCTTTTAAAAATAAAACATTATAATCACAATCTCTTCATGTAGCACAATACATGGATTGATAGTGGAGTTGTGAAGTGTTCTTGGATACATGATATCTCCAAAAACAAAAGTAACCACCATGAAAGGTTGTTAAGAGATATTTCTAGTGTCATCATCTAAGATATCGTGAAATCTAGACTATTACTTTTCAAACAAGAATGCATTTGTTTCCTCCCTGCACTGACACCAATATCCCCCCAGCCTGTGAAGGCCTCTCTGTTTTCTTGTTTGGAACAAAATTATCTGGAGATTTTTATTTAAGCTCTGCTGGCATAGCAATTACTTTAACTTCCCTTTGGAATATGAGTTATGCCATTATAAACCCCAGATTAAAAGCACGTATTGCTTCTAGTGCCCCCTTGAGAACTACAATGTTGATTGATTTTATCAATGCAGCTCCTGGCGAGACTTGCATTATCCAATGACATCTTGTATTACAAATCACCAAAGAAGGGAAATGAATTTAATATTGTAGATATATGTAATTTTATTGTTATGCCAGCAACGGTGCTGACCATGCCAAAGAGTAACTTGAGATACTGACTTTTTTTTCTCTCCTCGTTGTGGTAGGATCTTGCAACAGCTGGGACTACAAAGAGGCCTACCTGTTGTGTATTGGTTCTGACCAAGCCAGCCAAGGGCGAGCTTGAGGAAGACGTCAAGGAGAAACTTAAAACCGATTACGACCAAGTTATGTCTGAAGTTGCTGAGGTCACATCTTCAATGTTCTGAAGTTCCTACTTGTACTTGTAGCTACAAAATCAGAATCAACATCCACTTCCAGCACACAGCCCTATCTTGTACTATGTCAGCATGGCGTCAACCTGTGGCGGATGTTTTTCGAGGGACTGTAGGAGAAAATAGCTCCTCTTTTAGATTATCTATATCTATTGGATGTTGTCCTTTTGAACTAATTGATTCCCTGCCTGGATCATAATATAATTAGCTCCTCTCTATAAACCGTTTTGTGTGAAATTACCAGATCTTGGCATGTTGCATTTGTTTCTCACGAAAATATTCTGTATTCCTATATTTGGTGGGCGCGTGTACAGATAATGGATCGATGGGTCGGTCCTGCGCAGCAGCTGAGAGGTGCAGATCAAAACACTGAATGTGAAATTGGCAGCTTGTTTGATTGGGACTTGTCTAGGCCTGCACTGCGACTGAATTTATCCTCTTCTGGTGAGGCTGCTTTGCTTGCTTACGAGTTCTTTGTTCTTGTTTGCGTAGTACCTTGGCTTCAGGTGCTTGTCCTTGCAGGAATATGTCCGAATTCGTACATGCAGGCAGGAAATGGTTCAGATTTCGGCATCTGGTTGTGCAAGCTGTCTTTGGATGTTGATATCGGCAAGCTGTCTTTGGATGCATACCTCAGCAATTGCTTCTAAATTCTGATCGTATATCGATACTCTGATCTGATGGTATATCGATACTGGGAAGGTATATCGATGCATGTGCTTGGAGGTTTGCAGTGAGTAGTACGTGCGAATTGCCAAGTTATTCTGAAGATCTGAATTTGGAGGTTTGAAGTCCCCCTTTGATTTATTCTGAATTTGATTTACTACGCTACTAGTAAGATCTTCAGTTTGTTTAGTTCGGAAGCGAGTTAGTTGGTGTGTTATTTGGTACAAATATGGAAGGTCACTTGCAGTTATCTTCTAAAGAAAAAAACGGATGGTAAATGTTTCAGTTAACAAACGAGTGAAACTGATGAAAAAAAATCAGCAATTAAAACATTTAAATATTTTATGAAACACAGTGAAAACATATATTGAAACATGTCACTGTCACATATGAAACAACGAGTTGAAATATATGTTTTTTATCAGAATATAATCATGTGATATCTTATGATGAAGATTTAATTATAATAAATATAACAATATGAGTCAGATAAATAGTTTAGAAAAAAATATTTTGAAGAGAAATTAGTATGTTAGCATAGAGAGAAAGGGCAAAAGAGAGAAAGTAGTATGTTAGGTAGTATGTTAGGATAGAGAGGAAGGGCAGGTAGTTGCATAATTTTTTTGAAACACGGTGAAAACACCCTTTAAAATATGTCATTGTAGCCTCATGAAACATTGAGTTTTAACAAATTGAAACGTATGTTTTTCTTTTTATCATAATATAATCATATGATATTTTATTATAGAGATTAATTTACCATGAATATAATAATAGATGTGTAATCGGATTATGGATCAGATAAGTAGTTTAGAAGGAAAAAATATTTTAAAGATTAATACACCATATGTATATATGAATGGGGTGAAAAGAATGATAACATAGATAGTTGTTAGAGCGACCGATGGATCGGTAGATGAGAGTATTCTTGGCTTGGAAAGTGCCAGAGTAATTAGGCCCGTTTGATAGGGATTCTCCTCTCTAATTCTCAACGAATGAGTAGAATCCTTGCCAACGAAATCAGTAGAATTTCTGTCAAACGGGTTATTTTATAATTGATTCTGAGAAGAATCACTTCAAGTGATTTAACAATCTTACATAGAGAGAGAATCACCTGAAAACCAGGTTCTCTCCATAATTACCTGAAAATCACCTAAAATATTATTTTAATTATTACTTTATTGTATCGATTTTGATTCTCTCCAGAATCTAATTCAGAAGAATCAGAATCTAGAATAAAAAAATCACAGAATCAGAAACCCTATCGAACTTGCCCTTAGTATTAAAAAAGGGCTGAAGATGTTAAAATCAAATTTAAATCAATCATTCTCATTCTCTTCGATTAAAAATTGTTACTCGCACTAGATTTAACAAATTTACATTTGTTAGAGCTCCATTGTTTATTCTTTAGCTTATTAGAACGCAGCTAAATTTAAAATTTTAAACTTAATTAATTTTACAATTGATTTTGATGTTTTTAATCATAGTTTGTTTTTAACATTAGCTTTTGAGCCGCTAAACACAGACACGCGCGCTTATATATATATATATATATATATATATATATATATATATATATATATATATATATATATATATATATATATATATATATATATATATATATATATATATATACTAGCAATTGTGCCCGTGCGTTGCAACGGGTAAAGTCGAGGCGCGACACGGATGGGGACGACACGAGAGGGCGCGGAGCTTCGGGCGATGGGAGGAGGAGCGCGATCGCGATCTTGGGCGGGCGCGAGATGGGGACGAGAGGAGGGCGCAGGGAGGGAGGAGAAGGGGTCTTTTTCATCCAAACCCTCCTTTTTCTTTTCAAGCATTGGGATTGCGGGTAGGACCGACGAAATACTCGTGGCTCGCTAGCTCGTTCGGCTCGTGGATGGCTCGGCTCGGCTCGTTGAGAAATGCTAACGAGCCGCGCCAAGGGTTTAGCTCGTTAGTTATAATAAGCCGCTCGAGTCGCTCGCAAGTCGCTCGTGAGCTCAACGAGCCGATGTAATGTACAAAGTAGGGCCTAATGTTTTGCTTGTTTTGCTATTCTTTTGCTTGTTTTGTTGTTGATGTGACAATAAATCAATAATTTTTATAATTTTGTGATGGTCAATATGGATCTAATGCTTTAGATTATAATAGTAATAATGTCTAATCTAGTTGCATCATTACATTTGCATGGATAATTGTCGATGGACAAGTGTTATTACGTTAATTATGGACTTAATGTATCACCTTTTATTTTTTTCAATTGTATATTTGCATGTTAATAGACTAAAAAAATAAAATATAATTTGTACATAAATTTTGCCTTGTATTAAAGTGGCGCGCGAGCTAAACGAGCCGGCTCACGAGCCGAGCCGAGCCTAGCCGAGCCTCCTGGCTCGGCTCTCTACCGAGCCGAGCCGAGCTGAGCCGAGCTGGCCGAGCCGAGCTGGTATCCACCCCTAACTGCGAATTAATTTTGGAAAAATCAAGGGGTTTTTTTTGCAAAATAGCTAGGCAGAATAAAATTTTTGGATAGAAACACTACATGCTTTATAGATAGCTAGCAAAATGTCCGTGCGTTACAACGGGACGAGGACGAAGGTCCTGGCGACGGCGCGGGAGCTCTGAGCGGCGACGGGAGGGAGGGCGCAAGCGCAGCGCGGATGGGAGCAGAAGAGAGGGACGTAGGAGGTCTTTTTTCATCCAAGCCCTCTCTTTCTTTTCAACATTGGGACTGCAGGTTAATTTTATAAACAGTCAATGGGTTTTCTGTAAAATAACACTTTTTTCTTCTTTAATTGGGTTTTTTAAAATAGCCAGACGGACTGTAGGTTAATTTTGGAAAAACTCAAGGGGTTTTCTGCAAAATAGCCAGGCAAAACAAAATTTGGGTGGAAACACTACTTGCTTTATATATAGGTATAGATAAATAAAGTTTTGCTCATAAATTAACTTTTTTTTTCACTGATAAACGTTAGCTTATGATTTAAAATGAGTGAAACCATTTGTCGAATGAGGGCAAGTAACTCCGAAAGCAAAGGTTTAGGTTCTGATTCTAGAAGAGTAATACATGAAGTTCCATATTGCGTGACCCTAATCATATTCGGTCAACCGTTGCAGCAATTGGCCTATAAGAAAACTAAAAGAGTTATTTGAGGCCTTCGGTGGAAAAATAATAGGACTTTGGAAGGAACAAAGGAAAAGTAGTGTTTCTGGAGGATTTGAATCATATGGATAAAATTCCTTTAGAACTCTTTGAAACAAAGAATAAGTCAAGGGTCTCATGTTTTTCTCTTCTAGTGTGTAGATTTATGTGTTTTTCATGTGTGTCATCTCTTAAAATAGCTATTTGGCACATTCATGTGTTTTCTATGTCTCGTAGGAATACACAACACTACTAAAAAACTATTTTTCTGGATGAGGCCTTCGATTTTCAGACGGACCGTAAGTGGTCGCGCCTAGAAAAATCGATCCCTAAGAGCGGTTGCATTATTCTGTACGGTCCACTTAAGCGACCGCACGAGAAAATAGATTCCTATGCGGTCGCTTAAGTGGACCGCATGGAATATTATCGCGTGCGGTCGTTTAAGTGGACTACACGTGATAATGCACATTATCACGTGCGGTTCACTTAAGCGATCACACGAGATAATCCATTTTTCCGTACGGTCGCTTAAGTGAGTCCAACAGGATAATGCCCATATTTTTTAAACCAATTTAGAGATGTAAGGTTTTAATTATCTATAGACTTATTGAATTCTCCATCTAATTCTTAAATATGGGATAGAATCAAATAGAAAAAAAATAATTTTTCACAACATAAGCGAAAATATAACTTCATATGTTGTAATATTGAGTTAATATAAGGTTACGTACAAAATTGAGATGCATACAATTTTATAACTTCTTATAAGGTATATAAATTTAAAACTTAGAGTTCATTTAGATGAAACTATAACAGAGTGGCTCCACTGCATATATAATATAGTTTGTGCGCGTTTAACAAGTTTTTGCACACATTGTTCCCGTTTCGTTCTCTAACTCGGAGTCGGTTTTTAAAAACGGCCATAACTTTCACATACGGACTCCGATCAAGACGTTCCATATATGAAAATCGATCGGAAAAAATTTCGAATGCGTTGGTCCATTGCTTTGCCACGTTTGGCGATTTTATTTTCCCCAAAAATGGCCCAGAAGATTGCCTTTTCGAGTCTAGAAGCTTTTTTTATTCTAAGCGTGTCTTCTAAATTTTTCACCGGTCATGTCTTTCATTTGTTTAGGCTCAAATTTTCTATGGTTACCTCTTGTGTGCTCCTAAGTCAAGAAAAAATATTAAAAAATAAAAATAAAAAGTCGAATTTTTTCCGTCTTGGTCAACAGGAGATGAAAAGGAAAATAGAGGGAAAAATACAGGGGCAAAAGAGGAACGACAATATAACTTCATATGTTGTGATATTGAGTTAATGTTAAGGTTACATATAAAATTGAGATGCATACAAGTTCATAACTTCTTATAAGGTATATAAATTTGAAACTTAGGGCTCATTTAGATGAAACAATAACAGAGGTGTAACCATTTATAAACAACGTATAGTCTCACTTGATCAAAACTGATTGAATTTTTATGACAAGTGTTATGGACCAAAATTAAGTTGTCATATCGATTTATAGAATTTTCGACCAAATTTAGATATTATTACAATTTTTATAGTTTAATTTAGAGATGTAAGGTTTTAATTATCTATAGCAACCCATTGAATTCTCCATCTAACTCTCGCATATGGGATAGAATCAAATGTAGAAGCACATATATATTTTTTTTGTTTCATTTTAACCTTATTTAGGGTACTCGTAGTTCATTTCGGAATTAATTTCGAAAAGCGCCATAATTCATTTAATTACTAAAAAATAGTATATTACTTAAAAAAATTTGAAATTCCTCCGACATATACGCAGTCTAATCTATGTAAAAAAATTATAAGAGTATGTAATAAAATATTTCTATAGGTTCATTTGCAAGGGTCCTTAATGCAATTAATTAGTTTTATGGATTTTCGTGTGTGGCCGTCTTAAGGGACCGCACGGAAAGATTATTTTTCGTACGGGCCGCTTAAGTCGCCCACACGGAAAGATTATCTTTTCGTGCGGGCCACTTAAGCGGCCCGCATGGTAAGTTAATCTTTCCGTACAGTCCCTTAAGACGCCTGCACGAGATGATCACCACCGCCTATATAGAGGTGCGCGCGGGCTCCAAAAATTTTTAACTTCCGATGATCCCGTTGCGGCTTTCTCACCGACCCGTCGAGGGCCTCCACCATCGCCTCCTCCGTCGTCGGCCTCCACCGCTGCCGCCTCCACCGACCGTGGTGCCTCGTCCACCGCTCCACTGCCACCGTTGGCCTCCACCGCTACCTTCATCGATCGTCGCCGCCTCGTCCACCGCTCCACCACCGCCTTCACCGTCGTCGGCCTCCACCAACCGCGGCCACCTCATCCACCGCTCCACTGTTGCCTTCACCGACCGCGGCCGCCTCCTCCACCGCCACCTTCATCGACCGCGGCCGCCTCCACCGCCGCCAGCAACACCGACCGCCATCTCTACCGACGACATCGCCATCGACATTGTAAAATCTGTTATAATTTTTTTATAAAATTTGTTGTAAAATTATACATGTGAAATTTGTGGTAAAATTATGGTAAAATTATGATGATGTGAAATTCCTTTTTTAATTTGTGATGTGATATTAGTTGTTGATATAATTCAATAATTCAATAATTATATATGTAATTTAGGAGGGATGTATCTTCTCGTGCGGGCCACTTAACGCGTTCGTACGAGAAGATCTATTATCCCGTGTGGTCGGCTTAAGTGGGCCGCATGGAATAATAGATCTTTCCATGCGGCCTCTTAAGCCGTCCGCACGGATAATCGATCTTCTCATATGGTTATGCCGCCCACACTCAAAAATATGATTTTCCCAGACCATCTCGCACGTGCGGACAGACCTTTCACACCGAAAGGTGCCTTTCGCTCCGCATGTAGAAACCGATTTTTCAGTAGTGCAAGGTGCACCATTATACTATGTTTTTTTTTCATTTTTATGTTTTTGAAATCTTGGGTTTCAAAAGAGTCTTAGGTTGTGTTTAGGTTTTAGATTGTGTTTGGGAGGAGTTGAAAACTTCACTTTTCGGTAAACAATTTTTATATAGATTTTTTTTAAAAAAATGCTCCATTTACTAGTTTTTGAAGCGTACTCTGAGAAAAAAAAAGGGAATAAGGGAGCAGAAGATGGAAAAACTATCAAATACATCCTTAAGATGGTTGCCTCTAAACTTTTCTAAGGGTGCGTTCGTAGCATGACAATGAGAAAAATCTCTCATTAAGTTTAAAATAATTAATTTTAAATTAATCATATGCTAACGACTCACCTTGTTTGCGTGCCTTCTCAATATTCTCCTTTCCCTTGTCACCTCATCTCAAATACATCCTAAGGCTGTGTTCTGCGGTAACACAAAGAGAGAAAAACTGCCTTGTTTTTCACGTTTATATTTTCCGAACTGCTAAACGGTATATTCGATATATTTTTTAAAAAAATTATAGAAAAATTGATTTAAAAATTATATTAAGGTCCTCTTGATTTAGGCTTATAAGCTAGCTGCCTTTTTAAAGTCATAAGCCACTTTTACACCATTAAACCAAAAGTTAAGTTAGGTTGAATAAGATTTTTTATTTACGTGAGGTAGAGATATAACTTCATCATTAAACTTATGATTTTAAATACCTTAGCTTATAAATCATATAAGCAAAAAAATGAGTCAATGAATGTAAGTGTTTAGAGGCCTTAATCTATTTTTAAATTTTAAAATAATTAATACCCAAATCAATCCTTATCTCTCCTCTCAAAATTTTCAAGTTGAAGGACACTTTGAAAAACAGAAGTTTGGTATCCTACTTCTACGAGAATTGAGCTATTTCCTTTAAGGTTCTTCCAAATTATTCTGTGATGCTGAGACAGCTCACAATAGCTACATGGTCTTTGTTTTTTAGAGAGCTCTACAGCCACTTTGATTAAAAAATTCCAGTCCTTTTTTAAAAAGATGAACATGACATTGACCTTGCAGAATCAAATTCGGCGAGGTCGCATAGAGAGAATAATTAAAAAAACAAAGGAAAAGCAAAACCACCAACTCGCGTGTGGAGCTATCTGGACAAATTAATCATTATATGCTTCACAAGAACTGAACATATTTTGCAGGTACTAGTGCTAGCAGTAGGACTGCATGCGTCTGTGCAAGAGGGGTCAGAAGCTGGATTATGGAGCTAAGTTGCAAAACAAAGAAAATGTACACATACTAATGCTACAGTTACGGTCACAAACTCTATTTCTTCTGAACGGTTGAGATTCTCACTCCAAATCTTGAGACTCGGTAGCTACTGAATTTAGAAATAAACCAATAGTCAGAAGCTCTAGCTTAATATTCTCACCGACTATACTTAGGGTGTGTTTTTTTAAGAAGGGTTGGAATCCTTTCTCTCGACATGTAAAACAAACGATAAATTAATACAATCAATTAAACATTAGCTAAAAATATTAAAAATAAATTAATATAATTTTTTAAACAACTTTCTATATAAATAATTTTAAAAATACGTCATTAGTTTTGCGCACGAGCGCATGGAAAAAAAGTAAAAGTTGATAGGAGGAACAGAGAAAGTAAAGAACATACTTTTATTAGAATTTTCAGCTCTCCAAAGAGGACCTAAGCCGCTATTCTAGCCATCCTTTCTGGGGTCATCACCTAATAGATGAATGGGATCAAAGATCAACAGCTACAATTATTTATAAAAAAACTAAAATACATGTTTAGAAGCATAGATATTTTTCGCGAACTCTGAAGCATAGATACAGAAGTATAGCAAATACTATCCTATTTCAAACAATCTCACGTAACACAGATATCAATCAGATGCTTAAAAGGACTCTAAGTAATTTTAAATTTTAAATTTAACTAATAAGATGATCGAAAAGAAATATTTTTCCCTTAAACTTAACATTTGCCAAACAACCTAAAAATACTATTTAAGAACAGTGGCGAATAAACGGTCTCCGCCTCGGGCTAACTAATACAAGACTAAAATAATTTATTTCGAGCTAATTAATACATGACTAAAATAATTTTTTATAATAATGAAACTACAAAATAAAAAAAGACTTACATGGCAAAATAAAATAGATCACCAACCGTCTCTGATCACCAACATGACTTCAAGTCTTCATGATTTTTTATCACACTACCACTTATGATGACATTCTCGATACTAAATTAAAATGTTAAAATATCAATTTTTTCAAAAATAAAATAATAATCAATGAAATTGACTAATGCAACTCTATAACACGCACCGGCTGTCGCGTGACAAATACATCTTTCGGTTTCTTAAGCCTTAAAAGCGCTTTAGAATTTTTTCATCTTCGATCGATGCAAACAAATCCCGCTCAATATAGCATAACATGCTATTGCTCATCCAATCATCATTCATTTTATTTTTTCTTTCAGTCTTGATAATACTCATAACAGGGAACACTCCTAGCCTCATCTCTAATGTCACGATGAAACTCATCAATTGATTTCCTATTCCCTGGATTTTTAACAATATCTCTCAAAACAAGTTCAATCCGCGGTCTTTTTTCTCAACCCGACTCTCTTTAATTCCGATAGTATTACTATTTGATACATCATTCTTGACAAAAAATCTCTCCATTCTAGATGAGTGAAAATATAGCACAATTTCGCACAATTTACTAAAATGATCGCAAATATAAAATTATAGACATAAATGTATAAAATGTATGTATTCTTTTAGTTGATATAGAGACGAGAAGTTATACTTTTTCAAAAAAAGCAACAAACTGCAGTTTTTGCCTTTTATCAACCAACTTTCTGAATTTCAAGAAGTCAATTTAACAATCCATCCTTTTACTTATGAAAATGGTGAGAGAGTTAGAGTTTTACTTACTGTGTATGTGCTTGCCTGCTTGTGAATGAGGAGTTGATGGCCGGCCGACATGCGTGGGGGCTGAGTCGAGCGGCGGGCGGCGTAGGGGTTGAGCAGCGAGGGACAGTGCGGCAGGCAGCGCGCCGCCGTGGGCGCCACGCTGAGTGGAGCTCCTCTCGACGGTGTGCGGCGTGGGGGACGCGGGGGCTTGGAGGCGCCGCCGCGTGCTATGGGGGAGCAGGCAGGGACGCTAGGGCATGACGTGAGCTCGACGCGCGGCTCCTCTCGGTAGTGCGCGGCGCGGGGGAGCGGGGGGCGCGGAGGCAGCCACCGCGCGCGACGGGGGAGCAGAGCGACAACGGCGCAGCCTTGGCTTGCGGGTACGGTGGCACTAGGAAAGACAGAGGAGGCGCACAGATAAGATGACCGGGTGAGGTAGGGTTTCGCTTTCATGTTGGTCTAATGGGCTGTATTTTTTATGAGGTTTTGTATTTGTGTTTCACATTATTTTAGTAAAGGAATTGGGCCTCACCCCGAGCTACAACCCAGGTAGCACGGGGCCTAGATCTACCCCTATTTAAGAACAGAGCAGAGTACAACACTATCCAATAAACTTAGTGGCTTTATTTGAGAGGTTTGCTATTTCGACGCTATTTTGTTGTCAATTTGATTATGTGGATATTCGGGACCAGTGAGTCCACGTCAGGCAGACCAGGATGTCAAATAATCAAAGCCAAATTCGTAAAGTATCAAGATAATCAAAATTTTATTTCTCCCCCAAGAAGGAAGAGCTCACCTTGATTACCTTGACCCTCCTCCCCTAATCTCGGACGGTAAGCTGCTAGCATCTTCTTCTTCCTTTTCCTCCTCCTAATCTCCTCCTCCCCTTCCAACGCCCTCCTCTCCGCCTACGGCGTCAACACCGAAGGCCAGTGGCGATTGTCTCTACTTCAATTCTTGCATTTGGTATGAGCGTGCCTGTGCTGATTACTGGTGGCGAATTGGTGATTGCAGTGCAAGCTCGAGGACACCCATGGCGTGCTCAAGAGCTGGGACCTGAACTCCGTCGATCCCTGCAGCTGGGCTATGATCACCTGCTCGCCGGACGCCCTCGTCACTACCCTGTAATTAAGCACCTAGAACTATTAATCAAGCAATGCATAGTCACCATTGTTCGTTCTCTCCTCTGCTAGTTGTCTGAATATTCTGAATACTTTTCAGGGAAGCTCCAAGTCAGCATCTCTCTGGCCTGCTCGCGCCAAGCATCGGCGACCTGACCAATCTTGAGGCTGTGTGAGTACTGAGTAGTGTTCTTCTTCATATCAGTCCATGGATGTGTACTGTACTATAGCCTTGCCATGGCCAGTTTTTGTTGAGTTAAAGTGATTTTTTTTTCTTTTTCATCTCTTGACGGTGCAGTCTCCTGCAGAACAACAACATAAGTGGGCCAATTCCGGCAGAGACTGGCAGGCTGGCAAACCTGAAGACACTTGATCTCTCCAGCAACCAATTCCATGGTGAAATCCCCAGCTCTGTGGGCCACCTTGAGAGCCTCCAGTACTTGTGAGTGCAGCTCCACTGTGCAAACTGCAAAGCCTTTGAATGCTGCCTACTCTCCTTTTTAGACAAATTACAAGCACTGCTGCTCTGTTCATAATGATTTGGATTTATGTACCAAGATGGTTTTTTCCCCTCGAGTGGATGTCTTTCTGTTTTCTTTCTCACATTCAAAAGTTTATATTCTTTTAAAAAAATGGAAAAATAAATCAACTCTAAAACATATAAGTTCAAATGACCCATATAAGTCGAAAAAAATCAAACTCTTAACTATTATATAATTTTAAATTTTTTCTATATTTAATTCTTATCTATATTTATTTTTTTTAAAAAAATCATAACTATTTGAATGGCATACGTTAAAACGAGAGGACATCACCTTAACAGGCAAAATGACTTTATCGTATATGTACATATACATAGTAATAGTTATTTCTTTGTTGCCATGCTGAAGTTGGGAGCCTGTCTGTCTGTTGCTCTGTTGTGAAATTTGATCGGGAGGCTCAACAACACCACCCTGTCTGGTCCAGTCCCTACTGCATCAGCTAACCTGTCACACCTTGTTTTCCTGTGAGTAAATTCGTCACAGTTTCCCCTGCTCTTGCTTTGGTTTGTTCTCATTAATCAGCTCGCTTTGTCTCGCTCTGCACTTGTGTCATCCAGACTTTCAGAGATCTTGCTCGTTAGTTATTTTAAGTAGTATTCAGTTTGCTTTGTCTCACCCTGCATGTAATCGTGTTCTTCAGATATTTGTCATACAACAACCTGAGTGGTCCGATACCAGCATCATTGGCAAGAAGATACAAGTAAGTTTGCAGTTTCAAGTTCATTCTTTGGAACAAAAAAGAACTTTTTTTTTGCTTCAGTGTTGTTCAACAATTGCATGGTTCTCTTTTCTCTTGCAGCGTAGTGGGGAATCCCCTCATCTGCCAGCAAGATTGCTACGGGATGGCGCCGATGACGATGTTCCATTAGATCAACTGGATTTACTGCTTCGTCTGTCTTTCACATACTGCTTACTGAAAAAGCAATGGGGAACGACGTCTCTAAATAATTACTGCCTCCGTGCTTTCATCTCGAAAATAGGTTTAAAGGAAGATCATATTAAAAGTAAGGTGATTTCCTTCTTTAAAATTAATATTCATTGTTTCTGTTTTTCCGAAATCTCACAATAAAGCCTTCACCTCTCCATATGTGTGAAAGAAAAATATGACTTCTATGAAAAAAACATACAATATATATAAAAAAGAAGAAGAAAATCATTAGGATGCAAAATAAGCTTTAGCTATAGCTATTGAACTGATTTAATATTAGCTTGCAAGTCAAGGGCTCCATCAAATAGTTATATAAGTAAATATATTGCAAAAGCTATGTAAACAAGCGCGGCCCATGAGCCTGAGGCAGCCCCAGGCTTCACCATGGGATGCATACTTGAGCCGCTTGTGGAAAGTAAGTCTAGAGCAACAAACGTAACTGTTTAAATAATTAAAAATTAAATAACATGGTGTTTGGCAGGACTCTAGATCCTATATCATGGTGGAGTGGAGCTGGAGCCATACCAAACGCTTTAGCTTCAAACAGATCTAGATGAAACATTTTAATAAAATGAATTAGCAAGATGAATCTACCTTTCACCAACTCCAGACTCCAGTTCCAGCTAGAGCAGCTTAGAGTTAGAGCCATATCAAACACCTTCTAAGTAATTTATAATTATAATTGTATTGTTGATCCTAATGTAACATAATGGTAATGGTATATGGATGAATCTATGTGCCTGTATCATTGTCGTTGATATTTGACAGCCCTTCATAGTTTTTTATGTAGCAAAACTGGTTTGATATTTTACAGCTTATTGTGTCCCTTTGCTAGAGAGCACTTGCTCCTTTTTTTTTAAAAAAGCAGTCCATATATGCTAAATTAAAAAACTTATAGAGTCTAATTTGATTTCGTAGTGTGGGAGATGATCTCTCTGCAACATTGCGAGGCTCCACAACAAAGATAATCTTTTTGGACTAACTGAAAGGTAGCCCGTGCATTTGCACGGACATGCGTATTAGTTTATCTCGAAAATAGGTTTAAAGGAAGCTCATATTAAAAGTAAGGTGATTTCCTTTTTTAAAATTAATATTCATTGTTTTCGTTTTTCCTTAAGAAATCTCATAATAAAGCGTTCATCTCTCCATATGTGTAAAAGAAAAATATAACTTCTACGAAGAGAAATATACAATATGAAAAAGAAGAAAAAAATATTAGGATGTAAAATGAGCTTTTGCTATAGCTATTGAACCGATTTAATGTTAGCTCGCAAGTTAAGGGCTCCATCAAAATAGTTATATAAGTAAATATATTGCAAAAGCTATGTTAACAAGCTCGGCCCATGAGCCTGAGGCAACCCCAAGCTTCACCATGGGATGCATACTTGAGCCGCTTGTGGAAAGTAAGTGTAGAGCAACAAACATAACTGTTTAAACAATTAAAAATTGAATAAGTGGTTTATAATTATGATTGTTTGATCCCAATGTAAAATATATGGTATGTATGAATCTATCTGGCTGTATCATTGTCGTTGATATTTGATAGCCCTTCATAGTGTTTTTAATGTAGCAAAACTGGCTTGATATTTTACAACTTATTGCGTCCCTTTGCTAGAGAGCACTTGCTCCTTTTTTAAAAAAGAAGTAGTCCATATATGCTAAATGAAAAGACTTATGAAGTCTAAATTGATTTTCGTAGTGTGGGAGATGATCTGATTTCATAGCTTAACATATATAACTGCAAAAGCATCATTATTTTTTAGAAATATGGATATTTTTTATATTTGCCATCATGATTTAAATATTTGCTCTAAAATATACAACTAAACATTAGCAATTTATATACTCCGAACAAATCAATGTAATTTTTTAGCTAGCTTTCATTGGGTATGAAGTACAGATATATTACATAATCTTTAGTGCAAGACCTATGATGCTCTCATTGGTACTGTTGCTATAGTTATGTTATATTTCATGTAATTTGATATTTTAAACACTAAAGAATGATTAACTTTCATGTGTCCAAAATGGAAATCCTTTGATGGTTGTGATTCTCTTGCGACTCCAGGAAATTATGTCCCCACGGCAACAAAAGTAAACCCATCTAAGACATTACACCTTCTATGCATATTTGATGCCTATCAAGACTAGTCCACTCGTTCCCTTCTCCCTCGCATTTGCGGGCACATGTGCTCAAAAAAGTAAGTATGTATCCTCTGACAAGAATTTTGCCGGAGTTGCTATATGATTCAACCTAGCGGTGTTTATGTTCTCGAAGTAGTTAAACCTAAAATTTATTCATATTTTTATATAAAAATCTAGATATATGGATTTTAAATATATGATGATGCAAGTTTTTAAGTTATTTCACATTTTTATGGCAATTGGATGACAGGTAAAATGTAGGGGTGTGGTCCTTAAATAAATTATTATTTTATATAAAAATTTATTCTTACTATTGAATTTATAATTATTTTAGTTTTCATACATCGAATTTATTTGTATATACATGTTTATGGAATAATTTAAGTTGGCATAAATTATTCGTAAATTTACTTACAGTTAAATTTATAAATAAATATGGTTAATATGGATCTTAAATTATATACTTAATTATAAACAAACCAGCAATCAAATAAATAAATCACATATCTTGATTATGTACATATCGAGAGAGAGTAGTTAGCTAGAAAATTGGGGAGAAGGTTGAAGTCGTAGGGGGAGGTAGTACTTACTACGCATACATATGTGTCGGAGCAGGATTTGTTCAACCGTGAAAGAAAATGAATGGTGTTGCTTTTAAATCTTAACAACCATACAAAAAAAATCTATGGTGCATATGTACATACGAGCCTTGAGCCACCGGCCGTGGAGCGTGATTGAGCCGATGGAAAGAAGATTTAGAGGTTTTGTTGTAGAGATTATGGCAATTAGATATTTATCTGGCAAGCTTATCCGACTGGAGATAGGGAGAGATAGGTTACGCCTACCAAATATGTAAACCAACTATGACTTGGGTGTTACGTTGCCGATTAGATAAGACAACGGCTCATAGTCACGGTTTGGTAAGATTGAGGAAACCGACTTAGAGTAAGATAGGTTTTCGACTTGTAAGCCCGCCTCCCAAAACTATATAAGGGGGTAAGGGGCGTCTCTTGAGGGATATCAGAGGTTAGATCAGATTTCATAAGCAACACAAGAGTCATAGATCTTGAGATCAATATACACTCGGCGGATTGAATCCCCGAAACAGGAGTAGGGTATTACCTCACGCAATGTTCAAGAAGTCGCTAGTCGCTAGTCGATCGGCTAGGTGCCGACTAGCGACTAGGCCGACTAGTCAGGGATTAGTTGGGATTAGTCGGCCGACTTGTCTAGATATATTTTTCCTCACAGATATTGATACCAAACTAACAACAACAATTGCCAGAGTGGAAGATACATGAGTGAGACAAGTAGCCAAATTTTAACTAGTGTCGTTGTGTGGCAGCAATACAGTACATTAATTTCACCGACCATGGACAAAAAGAGAGGGAAGCTAGCATATGATCAGGAGAAGAAACATTGGAAGATGATTAATGCTGTACATCCAAACCCCATGTAAAATTATATACGAACGGATCTCCAATTTATGCCACACGGGGGTGACTCATGAACCAGGGGGCACTGAGGAGAAGGGGAGAGGTGACTACGAGAGACGAGAATACCTCCAAGCGAGATGGGAGAGGCGCTGTGCAGAGCCCCGGCGATGACGAGCGGCAGAGGGCGGTGGCGCGCATGTCGGCTTGGTGGCAGCGTGCCAGGCCGCGGCAAAGGGTGGCGCCGCGTGCGGTAGAGGGCGGCGGCGCGCACGCCGCGGGGGGGTGGCTGTGGCAGGCCGAGCGACGGGCAGGGAGAAGATAGATTTCGCCACGGCAGCCGCCAGATCGAGAGGGAGAGGATCCTGTGTGCGCGATAATGCGAGGGCCGGTTCAGTACGAAGCCAAAAAAAACCCTAAACCGAGCCTAATCGCTGACTTAGTCGGAATAAAACGGCTGATTAACGGCCCGTGTTGACCGACTTGGACCGTCTAGTCGGCTGGGCCGACTAGTCCCGACTAGGATGACGATTTGGGCAAAATCCCCTCGGTGCCACGCCGCGGCCGACTAGTTCCGACTAGTCGGCCGATTTTTCCCGACTTTTAGAACACTGACCTCACGAGAGGGCCTGAACCTGTCTAAACCTTGTTTTCTACTTAACCCATTGTGCTTGGCGATCTTGACTGCACCCCAATTTCTATTGCCGAAACCGAGTTTTCGGAGTTGGCGCGCTGTAGGGGACCGCGCGTCATGACTTCTTCGATAATCTCGCCGGCAAGCGCGATGGGATCTTCTTCAGGCATCGGCGACTTCGCCACCAACGGCTTTAACAAGCTTTCCTCCTCCGACTCGGATTCGGACCAGTCGGGAGGGGAAACCCACTCGGCGCCGTTCGGACTTCCGAACAGCGCCAAGATCTGCGATCGAATCCTGAGTTCCCAGATGCAATCAATCCACTATGAAGGAGGAATCCACTCGGCGCCGTTCGGGCTACCGAACGCCGCTGAGATCTACAGCGGTCTTCTCACCTCCCCCTCGAAACCAATCTATTCGGGAGAAAACCTCTCGGCGCCGCTTGGATTACCAAAGCCGCTGAGATCTACTGCAAGCTCCTCTCTCCCGAACCAAGATCTACCCACTCGAAGGGATCCACGCCATCAAGCTACGACTCGGACGGGAACGATCCAGATTCGAGCAACCCAAGCTCAAGGAAAATCACCGTCATCCTCCAACCGTTCGGGTCATGCTCATCCTCGGAGCTCGATGAATACCTCAGCTCTTCAGGCTTCGACGACCTCTACGACATCCCCTCGGACGAAGCCAACGACTCTGACTGCGACAAGGACTACGAGCCGAAATGCTTCGACGTCCTCATGGCTGAGGTGGCCGAGACCGACTCAGCCATGGCCTGCAGGGTCGCAGAAGAAGAACAAGCCAGACTTAAGCGAGAGCGCAAAATGGCGGAAGAGGAGAAGAAGCGCAAGGAGGAAGCCGACAGAAGAAAGCAAGATCTGAGGGCAACCGGACGATCCGCTCGGGAGGCCATACTCCAAACGCGAATTCACAACACCAACATCTTCCAGACGCCTCAGTAGAACGATGTCGCTGTCCTTACGCTCCTAGATACCGTGATCGATACGGCGCCCCCCGACGTGACGCCAATCTTAGACAAGATCAAGACCATCGTCGCGGCTACAGCCAATGGTTCTCCCTCCACCTCAGCACGGAGGCCAACTGAGTCTGTGGCAGAAACGCCCGACAGAAGCCGACTCCCGCCGCTGAGATCCAAGGATTACAGGAGGCCTGAGCAAGACCGGGCGGCCACTAGGTCAAGAGACCTTCGCCACGAGACCACGCGCAAGCATCAGGAGCAATCGGCCGACTCCCGCGAGAAGCGGCACGGACGACGACCCGTCCACCACCGGGTCCACCACAGCAACGACTCCAACTACCGAAGCACCCTACCAAGGACCCCGTCGAGCGATCTGCGGGAAATCCTTGACCGGCGTTATCAAGAACGAGATCAACGCTCCCGGGAAGATCAAAGGGGATCACCCGACAGCAATGATGATGGAGTACCCGCTTTCACTCGGGACCTTCGCCGAGTGCATTGGCTGAATGGTTTCAAGCCGACTGGAATCGAGAAGTACGACGGGAAGACCGACCCAGAGTCATAGCTAACCATGTACACCCTCACCATCTGTGCGGCAGGAGGCGATAATAAGGCCATGGCCAATTACCTGCCTGTCGCCCTTGCTAACTCAGCCAGGAACTGGCTCACGAGCCTGCCAAGCGGCTCGATCGGCTCGTGGAGTGAGTTAAGGGATCACTTCATCGCCAACTTCCAGGGCACCTTCGAGAGACCTGGGACCCACTTCGACCTTTACAACGTCGTCCAGAAATCGGATGAGCCTTTGAAGGACTACATCCGGCGCTTCTCCGAAAAGTGCAACAAGATCCCCAACATCACCGACGACACCATCATCGCCGCCTTCCAGAAGAGAGTCCGCGATGAGCTATTGATCGGGAAATTTGGGCGCAAGCCACCAAAGACGGTGAAGCAGATGTTCGAGACGACAAACTCGTACGCCAAGTCCAGCGACGCGATCAAAGCAGCACGCCAAGACCGGCCTGACAGGAGGGACGACAAGCAGTCGGGAGGAAGCCGGCATCCTAAGAAGGATAATGGCAATGACAACCAGGCCCAGAAGGACCGCAAGCGCCGACCTGAAGACCTAGTTGCCGCGACGTCCAACTCCCAGCGTCGTCCCCGAGTCGCTGCCGTCTATCATGAACGCTCAGTGCACGCATCATTCCAACCACAAGTATGCGGCTAAGGACTGCTTTATTTATAAACAGTTCGTCGAGCAATATGCGGCAAAGCTCAACAAGAAGCCGACTGATGAAGCCGGTCCATCGGGCACCAAGAAGAACAACCCGGCTGGAAACGCGGAGCCTTTTCAAGACTCCGTTGGCGAGCTGAATCACATCTTCGGGGGGCCGCAAGCCTATGAATCCAAGAGGAAACAGAAGCTAACTGACCGTGAGGTCAACGCGACGCAACCCGAGGTCCCACAGTACCTACGATGGTCGGAGGTGGCCATCATGTTTGACCGCTCGGATCACCCTGACCGAGTGGTTCACTCGGGGCGCTATCCACTGGTGTTAGACCCGGTGGTCCGCAAAATCAAGCTCAAGCGCATCCTCATTGATGGGGGCAACACCCTCAATATTTTGTTCGCCAAGACCTTGGACGAGATGCAGATCCCGAGAGCTGAACTGAAGGCAAGCTCAGCCCCCTTCCATGGAGTGATCCCGGGGCTGTCATCCACGCCACTCGGGCACATCGCCCTTCCAGTCACCTTCAGAGTTCGCGAGAACTTCCGAACGAAGAATATCACCTTCAAGGTGGTCGACTTTGAGACGGCCTACCACGCGATCATTGGAAGGCCTGCACTCGGCAAGTTCATGGCGATACCGCACTATACCTACCTCTGCATGAAGATGCCGGGTCCGAACGGCGTCATCACCTTGCGCAGCGATGTAAAGCAAGCCTTCACCTGCGACAAGGAGAGCTGCGACATGGCCCAATCTCGCGAGTGATCACGTGGCCAGGAGAAAATCCGATTGGCCGCATCAACTTCGGCAGAGGGTGAAATCCCCGCAAAGAAGATAGCCAAATCGGGACAAGGCGACGCCAAAACGAAGAAGATCTCCCTTGATCCATCGGATCCTTCAAAAACTGCTGTAATCGGCGCCGAACTAGATCCTAAATAGAAAAGCGTGCTCGTCACCTTCCTCCAAAATAATAAAGATGTTTTTGCTTGGAAACCATCCGATATGCCTAGAATTCCTAGGGAGGTGATCGAGCACTCTTTACACGTCAAAGATGACGCAAAACCGATCAAACAACGATTGCGCAGGTTCGCTCAGGATCGAAAAGATGCCATCAAGGAAGAGCTCACAAAGCTCTTAGCCGCCGGTTTTATCAAGGAAGTCCTACATCCCGACTGGTTGGCTAACCCGGTTCTGGTCCGGAAGAAGAGGGGGCAATGGCGCATGTGCGTTGACTACACCGACCTCAACAAAGCCTGCCCTAAAGATCCGTTCGGACCGCCTCGCATCGACCAAGTCATGGACTCAACAAGGCTACCAACACTTAAGCTTTTTGGACTGTTACTCGGGCTACCACCAAATCAGCTTGAAGGATTCCGACTGCCTGAAAACATCGTTCATCACGCCGTTTGAGGCCTACTGCTACATCACGATGCCTTTCGGCCTAAAGAACGCCGGAGCCACATACCAACGCATGATCCAAAGATGTTTTCAGACGCAGATTGGGAAGAACGTAGAAGCTTACGTCGACGATGTCGTCATCAAGACCAAGTAGAAAGAAGACTTGATTGCCGACTTAGAAGAAACCTTTGCGAACATTCGGGCCTTCAGAATGAAGTTGAACCCGGAGAAGTGCACGTTCGGCGTGCCATCAGGCAAACTGCTCGGCTTCATGGTGTCACATCGCGGCATTGAAGCCAATCCAGAAAAAATCAACGCTATCCTGAGCATGAAGCCCCCGAGTAACCAGAAGGATGTCCAGAAGCTCACCGGCTGCATGGCGGCGCTAAGCCGATTCATCTCTCGACTTGGCGAAAGAGGCATGTCTTTCTTCAGGTTGTTAAAGAAAACGAACGACTTCCAGTGGACTACGGAAGCCCATAAGGCCTTTGAAGATTTTAAAGAATTCCTCACGACGCCGCCCGTCCTAGCCTCACCTCAGCCACAGGAGCCCCTGCTACTGTACGCCTCAGCCACTCACCAAGTGGTCAGTACGGTTCTTGTGGTCGAGTGTGAAGAAGAAGGACGAGTCCAGAAAATCCAAAGGCCAATCTACTTCGTTAGCGAAGTGCTGGCAGGAGCCAAAATCCGCTACCCTCAGGTACAAAAACTGCTATATGGTTCTCTGATAACCGTGAGGAAATTGACACACTACTTTCAGGGTCACTCGGTCACCGTCATCACTTCCTTTCCACTCGGCGATGTCATCCACAACCGGGAGGCGACTGGGCGCATCGCGAAGTGGGCCCTGGAACTGATGCCGCTGGACTTAACTTTCAAGGCGAGGACGTCTGTGAAGTCACAAGCCCTGGCGGATTTTTTGGCCGAGTGGACCAAACAGCAAGAAGACGTACCTCGAGAAGACCTTCAATACTGGACCATGCACTTCGATGGATCCAAGAGGATCACCGGCTTGGGAGCAAGAGTCGTGCTGATCTCCCCGACTGGGGAAAGGCTAAGATATGTTCTCCACCTTCACTTCTCCACTTCACACAACGTTGCTGAGTATGAAGCCCTGCTACATGGACTGCGGCTTGCAGTTTCACTCAGGATACGTCGGCTCGTCATGAAAGGGGATTCCCAGCTGGTTGTGAACCAAGTGATGAAGGACTGGTCTTGTCTAAACGACACCATGGAGGCCTACCGGCAAGAAGTTCGCAAACTTGAAGACAGGTTTGACGGACTGGAATTATCCCATGTCCTAAGACATAATAACGAAGCAGCTGACGAGTTGGCGCAGTTCGGGTCCAAGCGAGAAGCCGCTCCAACAGACGTTTTTGTAGAGCATCTCTACGAACCAACTGTTGCAGCCAAACCAACTCCTAACGAGCAAGCTGCAAACGTAGTCGCCATGATCGACGCCGACTGGAGGACACAACTCATCAAATTTTTAACTCAGCAAGAGCTGCCGGAAGACCGGGATGAGGCAGAACATGTCCGACGTCGTTGTCAGGCTTATGTCATCGTTGATTCCGATTTATAGAAAAGAAGTCCCTTCGGAGTCCTGATGAGATGCATCACACTCGAGGAAGGACGACAACTACTCCAAGACATCCACTCGGGCATATGCAGAAGCCACGCGGCGGCACGCACCTTGGTGGGCAAAGCCTACAGACAAGGTTTCTTCTGGCTCACGGCGGTCTCCGACGCCGACAAAGTGGTACGAACCTGTGAAGGTTGCCAGTTCTTCGCTCGGCAGAGCCATGTCCCACCCCAAGAGCTACAAACAATTCCATTATCCTGGCCGTTTGCGGTATGGGGCTTAGACATGGTCGGCCCTTTCAAGAAGGCTCCAGGAGGATTCACACACTTATTCGTCGCAATTGATAAATTCTCCAAGTGGATCGAAGCTAAGCTGGTTGCCGCGATCACAGCGGACAAGGCACGAGACTTCATCCTCAACATCGTGCACCGTTTCAGCGTCCCAAACAGAATAATAACCGACAATGGGACTCAATTCACTGGGGGCATCTTTAAGAAATTTTGCGAAGACTTCGGAATCAAAATTTGCTACGCATCGGTCACACACCCCAAAAGCAATGGACAAGTTGAACGTGCCAACGGCATGGTTCTTCAAGGCATCAAGGCTCGAGTGTTTGACCGACTAAATCCTTATGCCGGCAAGTAGGTTCAAGAGCTCCCCTCGGTTCTATGGTCCCTGCGGACTACGCCCAGTCGGGCTACCGGCCAAACTCCTTTCTTTTTGGTCTATAGCGCAGAAGTCATGTTGCCAAACGAGATGGAGTACGAATCTCTCCGAGTCCACAGCTTCAACAATGAACGCTACGACCAAGACCGAGTGGATGACCTTACCCGACTGGAAGAGGCCCGTGAGGCAGCCCTCATCCAGTCGACAAAAATATCTTCAAGGGCTCAGACGATACCACAGTCGCAACGTTCGAGCACGAGCTTTTATCGTTGGCGATCTGGTTCTATGCAAGATTCAGACCACCAAAGACCGTCACAAGTTATCTCCCTTATGGGAAGGACCATATATAATTGCTGAGGTGACTCGGCCAGGTGCATACCGACTAAAACGTGAAGACGGATCCATGGTGGAAAACTCCTGGAACATCGAACATCTTCGACGATACTACGCTTAAATTGCCTTAAGTTTCACGCTCTTCTTGACTGCCAACCTCAAGCAAGATGACTTCTTGAGTTAGCAGTCGGGGGCTGTACATATGTCAATAAAGCATAGTTTTCTTCAGCAACTTATGCATATTCGATTTATCATTATTTAATGTTCCTTGATTCGAGTTTAATGTATAAGGACTGAGAATTTTTTGATGACCTAATCAAGCCTAGGCTTAGTGACAGTCGGACAAAAATTACTTAAGAAATTTTACATAAAAACTCAGATCAAGGAGTTAACATAAATAAGCTGAATATTTACAAGTCATGTCTAAAAGCTACAGCATACAAATGTTCGCAATACAATCAAGGTCGGAAGTTGTTCACTGCATCAGCGGCCACCTTTTTGGCCGATTCCTGTGCTTCACTAATCAAGTCCAGGGCCTGCTTGTCTGAAGTACCATCGGCAAACCCTTCCCCGATTGAATCAATATCCACCCGGGGGTAGAGCGATTTGGTCTGTGCAAGAGTGAACCCCGCTCCCATAATGGCTGCTTCAGAAATATTGGCCAAGTACTGATCAGGGGCCCTCCGGAGCTTGTCAAAGAGCTCAACCGGGTCCAACGAGCTGGTCCCGAGTCCGTTATGGAACAACGACAACAAGATCGGCGTCGCGGCGTTAGCAACATCCTCCCTAATGCTCTCAGCCTTTTTGACCCTCTCAATCAAGACGTCGTACTGAGCTCGGGTCTTGATCTTATAAGCTGCCAAAGATATACGATCACACAAAGCATTCAAGGACGAAACAACACAAGGAACGTTGTTTTGAAAGAACTCACTTTCAAACTCGGTTTCCAGCTCAACTTTGCTAGTGTTGGCTTCTTCCAGCTGGGCTTGGAGCAAGTGGACCTCCGACGAGTTCTCTGCAACAAGAAAGGACGTCAACAACCAGGATCAACACAAACTACAACTAAAGGCAAGAAAGATTAAGGAGATCGTGCTTACTCCCAACTGAACCCCGGAGGTCGAGGTTCTCCTCTCGGAGTGCGGCTATCTCTCTCCTCAGAGCCGCTTCCCTCGATGAAGCATCTTCTCGACTGGTCTTTAGCTCCTGCTGGATGTTCTCCAGGGAGTTCAAGTGTGGGACCAGCTTCTCGAGCGCATCGGATTTAGCCATTGATCAGCAGTATACCCTCTGCATACAAGTTCTGAAGTTGATCGACTGAAAAACAATGATAAAGATACAACAGAAAAAGGGAGAAGGACTTACGTTTAACAGTCGAGTCGCTTCATTCAGGCTGTCTACAAGCGCATCTCTTTCTTCATTCTATTTGCTTATTCAGGATGATGCCTTGTCTCTGGCCTTCAGAATCACGCCACTCAATCTTGATCGGAGGGACCCATGTTTCAGAAGACTGCAATCTAGGGATCTCCTCTACTTTGGCTGATCGGATCAGAAGGAGCAGATGAAGATGCAGAAAAATTGACTAAAGATCAAAAAGCTAAAGGTCGATTCAAGACTTACCGGTTTTGGTGGCTGGATCTTTAACCGGCACTTTCTGGTTGCTTTTCCCTTCTTGGCTCTTGCCCGACCGGTCTTCGATCGGGGCCTTTAGGGCGATCGGGGCTCTTCTGCGGCCGATTGGTTTCCGGTCGAGTACCAGTGGCGGTCGAGGGCTTTGTCCTTGGGGTGTCCTCACTGGGAGGTGAAGGCCTTTCACCCGGGACGCTCTCGCTTGGGAGAGGGCTTTGGGGCTTTGGCTCCGCAGGCTTCGATGCCTCGGTTGTTACAGCTGGTGTTGGGCCCTCACTTTGCCCAGTAGGATCAATGTTTTGAGGCCCCCTGCAAAAGAAAGACAAGAGCAATCAGGATGAAGATGAAGAAATTCTTAACAAAGAGCTTGATTTCAGTCGTAAGGCTTACCTGGTCGATCTGCGGATCTTGGGCGCCGTCTTCAGTGACGGCCTTGGAGGGGTCGCATTGGCTTGAGGGGCTGGGACATCATCGTCCGAATCATCAACAATCAACCTCCTCTTGTTCGCCCGCTTACTGATGTCTTCACTCGGGGCCGCCCTCTTCCCGGCCGGATCGCTCTGGATCCTCACGCTGCCGGCTGGCTTCTTAGCAGGCCGAGCTGGCACGTCGTCATGATGGATTTTATACAGTTTTGAGATGATGGAGGCATTTTTCTGCAAGAAAGATTCTTTCAATATTGAGAAGTGCGATATCAAGATTGAAAGGCAACAAAGGAGCTAAGTCAGCTTACCGGAGGAGGAGGACGATAAAGGCTGTATGGGAGGACCGGCAGCACGAGGCTGCGCTCAACTGCGATTCCAGTCAAAAAAATCTTATACATACGGATCTTCAGAACCTCGAAGCTGAGGGAGTTGCGGTCTTCCCGATTGGGGTCCCTCTCACCCTCATATTCAAAGGCAGGCTTGGACCGCTCCCTGATCGGAGCCAGTCGGCTCCTGATGAAGTGCCGAGTGATTTGCTCGCCCCGAAGACCTTTCTGCTTCATCTCCAAGATCTTCGCTAGCAGCTTGTTGGCTTCATCCCAATCTTGGGCCACTGGCACGGTGCTCCAGTTGGGCCTAGGCACAGGGGGAAGGTCAACGAAGTTTGGTAGGCTGGGTTCAAGGTTGGCGATATAGAACCAGCTCGCGTGCCAGCCCTTGTTAGAAGATTTCAAGGGAAGAGAAAAGTATTCTTTGCGGAGGGATCCGCATAGTTGGAAGCCAGCCCCACCAACAACGCAGGGCTGATCCTTGTTTGGGTGCGGCTTAAGATAGAACATGCGCCGGAAGAGTTGAAAGTGGGGGAGGATCCCAAGGAAAGCTTCACAGACATGAATGAAAAGGGCTATGTGGAGCATGGAGTTTGGGTTCAAATGATAAAGTTGGAGGTCATAGTAATCGAGAAGACCCCTAAAGAACTTAGAGGCAGGGAGGCTGAAACCGCAATAGAAGAAAGAAGTGAAGATGACGAGCTCACCGGTGTTTGGAGTAGGGAACTCCTCACCGGCCGCCGGGCGCCAGCTCACGATCTCCTTGGGAGGGAGAACTCCGTGCTTCACCATCTCCTTGAGGGTGGACTCCCTGACATCCGAGGTAGCCCATTGCTCGAAAGGGATCTTCTTCTCTCCTGCCATGAGTGTGGTTTGTGGGGGAGTGGATCTGGCTTGAAGGATAGGGATTTGGGCTGGGGATTTGTGAAGATGGATGCGGAGGCCAGCTGACGACGAAGCACAAGCTTCTGGATTGGTGGATTGGGCACGCGTGAGAGCTTAGGGTTCTCCGCTGCAAGCTGATGAACAGTGTTACGATTGGGGAATTTTTTCTAGGAAGATGAAGTGGCGGGGATGACCTCGAGGCTTTGTAAGAGATTTGAGTGTTGTGCTAGGTTTTCTCGCGATTGGGCCGAGCCCATGAGAGACTTACGGCCCGGCTAAGGTGTGGCTTGACACGTGTCCTTAGGGACTTAAGTGGATGGACTTAAGCAGATTTGCCTTGGCAATATGCGCGTGTCACATAGCCCAATACCTTTAAAATCCTTTCATACCGCGGTTTGCGCAACTTCATGAGAGGTTGGCACGATGCAATTTGAAAGGTGACAAGCAGTTAAGTTTTTCATAGTTGTCCTGATGACAGGGACTGTTTGGTTTTTGAGCATTTGATTAAATGATTATATCAATGCTATTTTTTCACCTTGGTGAAGATCTTTTTAGATTAAGACCAATGTTATGACAGGAGCTATTTAATATTTTGGTCATATTTTTCAGATGACTGAAAAATTTGTTTACCCGTGAGGGGTGATTAAATTATTTATTCCAGGATGACTCGGGTAGATTAGCTTGGATAAGCATGAGCTTACCGAGTGAATTGATTTCTTACCCATGAGGGCTAATTAGATTGTTTTGTTTCGAGACGGCTCGGGCTAATTTACTCGGATAAGCATGAGCTTGCCGAGTGATGTGACTTCTTATGATTGCTTTAGCTTGAGCTAAGTATTTATATGAGTATGGTTTTTTATAGTTCTTGACTATATGTTTAGTCTGTTTTTGACTAACCACATAGTTAGAGGCTACACCTAATTAGGTGCATCAGGAGACGCACCGATATTTATTTTTGAGAATTTTTTGGATATTTTCCAGCCCTTCACAGTCTTTGGAGCCACTCAGGAGATTCAGGCAGAGGTGATGGAATCACTCGGCGCCAGAAGCACTCGGCCAAAGAGTTATTTGGCTGTGTACTATCTTGGTTCGAGGCTGAGTTCTCTTGTCGACTGCAAAGGACTCGGGGGCTACTGTGAAGATTATGGCAATCGGATATCCACCTGGCAAGCTTATCCGACTGGAGATAGAGATAGGTTGCGCCTATCAAATATGTAAACCAACTATGACTTGGGTGTTACGTTGCTGATTAGATAAGACAACGGCTCATAGTCATGGTTTGGTAAGATTGAGGAAACCAACTTAGAGTAAGATAGGGTTTTCGACTTGTAAGCCCACCTCCCAAGACTATATAAGGGGGTAAGGGGTGTCCCTTGAGGAATATCAGAGGTTAGATCAGATTTCATAAGCAACACAAGAGCCATAGATCTTGAGATCAATATACACTCGACGGATTGAATCCCCGAAACAGGAGTAGGGTATTATCTCACGAGAGGATCTGAACCTGTCTAAACCTTTTTTTCTACTTAACCCATTGTGATTGGCGATCTTGACTGCACCCCCAAATTTCTATTGCCGAAACCGAATTTCGACACTTTGTTATCCAAAATAGTTTATAATAATTGGTTTATCGGTTTAAGTGAAAATTGAGAGATAAATGTTTTTTCTCAAAATTTTTAGGATTTTTATTTAATTTTATAGTGTCATATGACAATTTAAAAACACTTGTAGAATGTTTAATGAATTTTCAGTATATAATAGACAGGTAGATTCGATTGCATGTACCTTGGATTATATAATTAGCACCTCTCTACAATAACCCGTTTTGTGCTTGTGCGAACCTACCAGATCTTGGAACGTTGCATTTGTTTTCTGGGGAAAATATGCTGAATTACTGTATCTGGTGTTGCCCCAGCAACTAGCTGAGAAAGATGCACAGATGAAAAACACTGAATGCGAGATCGGCAGCGTGTATGATTGGGACTTGTCCAGGACTGCACTGTGGCTGAATTTATCCTCTTCTGGCGAGTCTGCTTCGCTTTGCTTACGAGTTCTTTTGTTCTTGTTTGCCTAGTAGGAGTACCTTGTCCTCAGGTGCTTGTCTCTGCAGGAATATGTCCCGAATTTGTACCTGGTGCAGGCAGGAAATGGTTCGGATTTCATAGCTGGTTGTTTATCCAAGGCTCCAAGCTGTCTTTGGATATCGGGATATCGGCTGTCGTCTGTCTGATGCATATAGATATATATAACTCAGCAATGGCTTCTGAATTCTGATGGTCTGGGCAAATCCCTGCATCGATACTGCCAATGTATATCGATGCCTGTGCTTGGAAGTTTGCAGCGAGTATATATATACGTGAAAATTGCAAATATATTTTCTGAAGAACTCCCATCATTTCATCAGCAACTAATTATAAACCGTAACGTTTAATAAAAAAATAATTTATAAATAAATCTTTTTATATGTGTTTTTAACGACTGCAAACCAACGCTGAAAAAATATGATAAAAAATATGAAAGTAATTTTAAAATTTAAATTTCAGTTATGCCTAATAAGCTGAACAATACACTACTGGAGAAATAATTTTTGCGTGCGGGCATCTTCCCGTACGGAAGGCTGGCCCGCACGCACGAGAAGGTCTGGGAAAATCAAATTTTCACGTGCAGGCATCCCAACCTCATGGGAAGATCTATTATCCTGTGCGGATAGCTTAAAAGGCCCACACGGGAAGATCTATTATCCCGTGTGGGTTACTTAAGAAGTTCGCACGGGATAATAGATCTTTCCATAAGGACGTATTAAGTGGCTCGCACGGGAAGATAAATCCATCCTATATGAATTATTAAATTATTTAATGATTTAATGATATTAAATAGACAACTAATATCACATCACAAATAACACAAAATTAATTTCACATCATCACAATTTCACATATATACTTTCCAACTAATTTTTGTACAATTAAATTTACAAATAATTTCATATATATATAATTAAATTGACAACTAAATTCACATCACAAATTAAAAAAATAATTTCACGTCCGGCGTCGGCGCGTGTGGCGTCGTCGACGTCGTGGTGGCGATGGCGGCGGTGGAGGCGGTGGTTGGTGGAGGCGGCGGCGGTGGAGGTGGAGGCGGCGACGATGGAGACGGCGACGGTGGAGGCGGCAGGCGGTGGAGGCGGCCGTCGATGGAGGCGGCGATGCGCCGACACACCCGAGAAGCCTCCGCAGTCGTTGTCGTGGGCGGCGGCAGCGGTGGAGGCGGCGGTGGAGGCCGGAGGCGAAGAAGGCCGGCGGCGAGGAGGTGGCGGTGGAGGCCGGAGGCGGAGGAGGCCGTGAAGGGTTACGCGGAGGCTACGCTAGCCGAAAACAAAAACTTTTCTACCACGCAAATCAGGAAAAACTTGCAAGTAAGGGGCGATAGATCATTACCGATTGGAGTATGCAGCGGAAATAGTCAATCAGGAGCTATCCGATCCGGAATAGTGCAGCTGATTCCCGCAAGCCGACAGCCGATTCACCAATCAGCCGATTCGCCGATGCCGCAGCCGATCCGAGTCGTCCGATCGCGTTCTCGCGCCTCGCTCTGATGCGCTCGACCGCAGCCGATCCCACCACAGCCGATTCGTAGCCGACGAATAGCACCGCAACGTAGCAGCGCCTCTACCGATATCCACACGTCCGGGGACAACGCCGAACACCCGTGTGCTAGCACGCGATGCAAGGCTAGGGTTTGGCTCGAAGGTGGGGAGGGTTTCCGTGGAGATTGATCTCGCCGACTTCTGTTGCGCCAAATCAGATTGATTCGGTTCAATTGCATGCAGCAGCTCTCCACCCCTCACCCCTTTATATAGAGTTGCCGGTTGGGCCTAGAGGCCCATCGGGACTCTATTTTGAATCGGATCCCATTCGAATCTCATAGAGTTGGCCGGCTGGACTTCGTAAGCCCATAGGACTCTATCCGATCGGATCCCTATCCGATCGAGCCGTATCCGAGTCCAACTCGACTGCCTGTTCTTATCCCCTTAAGCGTGCGACCCTGTAGGTTCAGGTATACTTGGTTTCGGCTATAGTCTAACTTAGCTGACCGTCGGCTCGAGTCCAACTCAGCCGATCTGTCAACAACGAAACCTAGCAGCACATATTGACACCATAGTATACAAGAATATAATATCGGCTCTGAACCTGTAATGTGTACACAAATCCCTTTGCCTCACGATACCAATTAAGCTATAGGCAAGATGTGTGCCATTCCTTCAATAGCTTAACCATTCACTCGAACCGTATTGGATTATTTGTCTGTTGATTGACTCCTCAATCAACTTAGCATGGCCATGCATTTCCATAATCCATTACCTCAAGGGGCCCAGAGATATCTCTCCAAAGGAGGGGCAAATTCCATCTTGATCACTCACATCCCACTCCATGTTTCATAGCAAACCCGAAAACTACTTTTATAACTACCCAGTTACGGAATAGTGTTTGGTAGTCCCAAAGCAGGCTACTACACATGTTGGAATCCGTGATGATCTCAGGTCTAAGGACTTTGCACCAACACTACTTGAGACCAACTAATGGCACATTAATTCCTATAGTGTCTCATGGTGGGTCTATCCAACAATGTGTTCTCTAACACATGTGTCCATGTTTATTGATTTGGTATCTTCATACCCATGATCTATGAGACATGGTCATCAATCAATAAATATGCCGATCTTAGAGTCATATTTGTTTCAATAATATGACATGTGATCAGGGATCATTTAGAAATAGATTCATGCATAAAGAGTCTCATAAATAAGTCACGTACTTATCGATCAATACAAGATGTCTATTTCATAGAACTGAATAACACTTTATTCATTTATACATAAACATTGACCATGATATCCAACATCTCCATGTTGTCTCTAGGGCATATCACTAACAGGCCGCCGGCGGGGAGGCGGAGGCGTAGGCCGCCGGCGGAGGAGAGAGCCCTCGACGGTGGAGGCGGGATCTGGATTTTTGTCTCGTAGGGTGTTAGAAAATTTCGGAGCCCACGCGCACCTATATAGGCGGTGGTGATCATAGCACGGAAAGATTATCTTTTTGTGCGGGCGGCTTAATGGCCGCACGGAAAGATGCCGCCCGCACGGAAAGATAATCTTTCCGTGTGGGTGGCTTAAACGGCCCACACTGAAAAACTATCTTTCCATACGGGCTCTTAAGCCGCCGGCACACGATAATCTATAAACCTTACATCTCTAAATTAGACTATAAAAATTATAATAATATCTTATTTTGGTCAGAAAATTCTATAAATCGATGTGACAACTTATTTTTGTTCTATAACACTATCATAAAAAATTCAACCAGTTTTGATCAAGTGAGACTATATGTTGTTCATAAATAGTTACACCTCTGTTTCATCTAAACATTACTAGTTTCAAAGTGTATATACCTTATAAGAAGCTATGATTAACATAACAACTTATATATAATTGACTCATATATAATTACATTGCAATCCTAGACTATGTGCTCCTCTAGATATATTGTTCCTCTTTTGCCCCTCTCTATTTTTCCTTTTGATCTGCTCTTGACCAAGACATGAAAATTTTGACTTTTTCTTTTTCTTTTTTATATTTTTTCTTGACTTAGGAGCACACGAGAGGTAACCACAGAAAATTTGAGCCTAAACAAGTGAAAGACATGGCCTTTGAAAAATTTAGAAGACATGCTCAGAATCGAGAAAAAGCTTCCGGGCTCGAGAAAGCAACCTTCTGAGACGTTTTTGGGGAAAATAAAACGCCGAACGTGGCAAAGCTACGGACGAACGCATTGTATGTGCAGTGGGAGACACTCTGTTATAGTTTCATCTAAATGAACTCTAAGTTTCAAGTTTATATACCTTATATGAAGCTATGAACTTGTATGCATCTCAAATTTGTATATACCATTAACTCATTATCACAACATATGAAGTTATATTGTCACTTGTGTTGTGAGAAAAATATTTTTTCTATTTGATTTTATCCCATATCCAAAAATTAGATGGAGAATTTAATAGGTTTATAGATAATTAAAACCTTATATTTCCGCGCGCGCCATGGCGGGGCCGCGCCCGTGTCGATCCGCAGCTGTCCGATCTGCCTCTCGGCAGATCGAGGCCGTCCGCTCTCGGCCGCCCTCGTGGCAGCCACGTGGCCGCCACGTCGGCATTGCGTCGGCCCACGTGTGCCACGTGGTGCACCGCTCTCCCCCGGTCTTGTGGACTCGGTCCACCGTGGATCACCGGCGGCCCCCGTCCGATGACGTTAGCCCTCGACCGCTGACGTCATTCACTGGGATGTATTGCACAATAATTCATCAAGGACTTTTTTTATTAGTAAAAACATATATAATCTTCTAAAAATCATAACTAATTCATCCGAGCTCCGTTTAAGTCCATTCAAATTTCATTAAATTCATAAAAATACTAAGAATTCATTAAAAATAGTTTTGTTTTCTATTTTAGTAGACTTATAGCCTGTTTTGCTTGTGTGTGTTGTTTGTCGAGTAGATTTCGGCAGTTCCGACGATCCTGTCTACTTCAAAGTTATTGTAGAGGTCGCTCAAGCACTAGAGTAAGGCAAGTCATGCTCTTCATTGAACATATTGTGCCTATTTTCATAAATGTCTTATTTTTCCTTAAATGCTGCATTGTTTTATAATGTCATTTTATGGGATTATTTACCTATTGTACTCAGCCATTGGAATTGTTTACCATGTACCTTTGATAGCTTGGGTTCTAATTTTACTAGTTGTTAGTCTAGGATATGCTTAGCCATGCTACATCAACTAGCTCATTAAAGAGGGTCATTATCACTTAATTATTTTTAGTGTAGACTCAATACTGATAACTTTAAATATGAGCCACTATGGTAATTTTATTCAATTAAAATATGACAAGTCACAATGGTGGGCTGTAGGAGTAATGGTTTTGATAGACGTGCCCATGGCAGTTAAGGACCGGTTCATGGGGAACCCTGAAAAATTACCGTGCGTACCACAAGCCAGCGTGGGCAACGACTGGGCTTGTAGTGTAGCTTTCCTTTAGTCGACGTACCTAGGTTAAGATGGGTGTGATGGAGTTTGGTCGGTCGGGGTGACCGATTGATCGGCTGTCAGATTCATCGAGGTACGAGGGGGGCTACAAATTGCCTGTGGAGGAGTGGGGGCGAAACCCGAGGTGTGATACGATTGGTTAGAGGGGGTTATGTGAAGGATCTGTCATAGTCCCTTTCCGGGGTACCATGGTGGTATACCGGCACGCGAAAACGTGTCGTGGTACTGTGTTTTGTGGGTACAGATATACACCTCTGATTAGGGTAGAACTATTCGAATAGCCATGCCCGCAGTTATGGGCGTTCAACCAGATTCATCGTGACTAGTCTCACCACTTTAATAACTTGACTTAATGGAACTGGTGTAGATTAGGTGGATTGTCTGGGCCTGTCGCAACGTGGTGTAGCGTTGTACGGAGATTATTTAATATTGATTAATTACTACAACTGTTTTACTGCTTTCAACTCCTGTTGTGAAATGCTTACTTTATGCAAATAAACCCCTAGCCTTCCTTTGAACTATTCTTGCATCATACCCTCTATTCCGATATGACTTGCTGACTAGAGTGGGTAGTGTGGGGGTGTTACCCTAGGGTAGCTCATATAAGGGAATGACGATCAGCTAAAGTAGGCCCAAAGGCCTTGACCTTCGGGTTAACCACTCAACCCGCGCCAGGGTCGGCCACGACCATCTTGGTCGGGAGCGGCTACCTCGACCCCTTCGGTGGTCAGCCCTCCCGACCCCAGCTCGGAGGGCCACTTCAGCGCCTGAATCCAGACCTCCGAGTCGACACCGACCCTGGAAGACCGAGTCCACCACCTCGAGGAGAAGACTTCTTCCCCAAGGGATAACCGAGGAAGACTGGGACGGGACAACTCGACAAAGGATGACATCACCCGACAAGACTGCGCACAAGACGCCTGCGATGATCAGGACCTATAGGACTAGCGTGCGTGTGCTTTTGAGATATTTTCTTGTACTCTCTTTTTGCTTTAGGGCATAACTTTCTTGATTCCCAAGTCCTCTTTTAACTGCCTCCCTTGGGCTATAAAAGGAAGGGCAGATGGAGGGTTTAGGGATCGATTCTTAGGAGTTGGAGGCGAAGCCCTGGTAGTTTGCTTCTAGGCTCTAGAGTTCGAAACCACTGTACTCATTCATAGTTCATACACCACCCCAACAAAGCACACTGAACGTAGGCCTATTATCCTTCGGGAGGGGTAGACCAGTATAAATCCCCTTGTCTCTTGGCTCACTTTATGTTCGAGTCGACCATCGGATTCTATCAGTAGATGCCCCGACCACTCTTTCACCTCCCTGGTCCACCCCTAGGAGGACATGCCGACCACCCGTCGATAGGTAGTACTCAGCCTTGCTCTATCTTCCCCCACCAGAGTTGGTCTACGAGTCAAATGGAGGCTATTCGGAGGAGTAGGTTTTGTCCGCCGTCAAGGATGCCTGTGAAGTGAAGTTGCCATGCTGCAAGCGTCAAGATGGAGTTTAGCTCATTTTCTTTCTTTTCCGCTGCATTTATGTAAGACTTTTGTTATGTTTTTAAGAAGTGGATTATGTATATATAATTTGTCGTCTGTGTACCCTTGCTGGTCTTGGACGGGGATTTTAATACACATTCAGCTTCAGAAATTTCGAGTAGGAATTTCTGGGTGTGACATAGCCTATGGCAATTGACCGTTAAGTTCGGGCCCTAAAAGACTGTTATGCCTCTTAGATGTTCCAAAATAAAAAAGACACTTCAAATTTTAGCAAATACCATAAAACATCAAGAAAAATAAATTATGGTCACTTAAAATGTATTAATTTTTTTTAAAAAAGAACTAAAACGGATAATTATATTATTACCTCCTTAAAAAATGCATCATGGGATTGATATGGTTCTTGAATGTTTCATGAAATAATTGTACTTGTGATGTGCATGGCTATTTCATTTTTTGTCCCAAATATTGTGAGGTATGCCATGCTTACATGTGGATATGCAAAAATAATTTATATTTAAATATTTTTAGCTATAATTATAAACCTTTTGAACTAACTGAAAATGTTCAATCATAAATTGTTTACTCAACCTTTTAAAACTAAATATATAATTACATTTTCCTTGATTTTTGGAATTTCTTATAATTTAAGTTACATGAGGGCATAATAGTGTTTTGGGGGCAACTCTAATGGTCAACTAACTTTTGACCAATGGTAATGGCAAAAGAGAGAATTGAATAGTGGCAAAAGAGAGGAGCAAAATTTTTATAGCGGAAGTGAGAGGGTGCTTTCAATGAGTAAAAAAACCCAACCAAAAAAACAAAAAGGCTGAAAATATTAAAATCAACTCTGAATCAATCTTTGTGAATGAAGTTATTTATAGTAAAAGATTCGACAATATTGCATTTTTCGCATGTTTTAAAATAATTAATGAAATAAGGACAACTTTAAGTGCATATGTTTAGGTTCTGGTTCTAGAAGAGGAATACATGAAGTTCCAGATTATGTCACCCTAATCCTATTTGGTCAACTGTTGCAGCAAGTGGCCTAAGAAAAATATAAGCGTAAAATTTGATATTGATTTATTTGGGGCCTTTGGTGGGTAAAAGAATAGGCTTTCCTTGACTTTGGAACAAAGGAAAATTGTAGGGTTTCTGGAGGACTTGAATCATATAGATAAAAATTCCTTTAGAGAACTTTAAAACAAAGAATTTGCTCTAAAAGTTCCTTTGAAAATATTACATAATTGACATTCAATAGGAATTATGGAGAGAAACAAACATGTGGTCATGTCTCACGTCTCTTTTCTCTTCTCAGTCTAGATTTATGTATTTTTTGTGTGTGCCATCAAAATAGCTATTTGGAGCATTCATGTGTTTTCTATTTCTTATAGGGATTCACGCGGTGTGACATTCTACTATGTTTTTTCTTTTTAGGAGCCTTTTTAAAACCTCATCACCATGATTATTGCCTCTAAACTTTACTAAGAACCATTTTGAAATGCATAAGTTTGGTAATATTACGTCTACGAGAATTGAGCTATCTCCTTTATGATTATTCCTATTTCGTGATTCGGAGACAACTCACAATGGCTACGGGCACTTTGGTTAAAAAAATCCAGTTCTTTTTTACAAAAGATGAACAAGACTTGACCTCGCAGAATCAAATTCGGCGAGCTCGCATGGAGAATAAAAAAAAAAAGCAAAACCACCAACGCAAGTGCGTAGCATGTGGACAAATCATTATATGTTCCACAAAAACTTTTTAACATATTTTTGCAGGTACTAGTGCCTGCAGTAGGGCTGCAGGTGTCTGTCTGTGAAAGAGGGTGTGAGAAGCAGGATCATGGGAGGATAAGGAGCCAAGTTGCAAGCAAATTAAAGGCTGTGTTTTTCTTCACTTTTTTAACTTCTACTTTCTCATTTTTCATATACATTCTTCTTAATTGTTAAACAGTATGTTATTTTAAAATTTTTTATAAAAAATTACTTTAAAAATTACATTAATTTATTTTTAAAAGTTTTTTAGACTAATATTAGACTAATCACATGCTAATAGACAACATCGTCCGTTTCCATGCTAAGAGAATTCCACCCCTCCAACGCATTCTTAAGAGTTTGTACAAACTGAGTGCACGATTCTCAGCCTTCAATCCAGCAGTCATTTTCAGCTCATCACCAAAAAACAGAGAATGAAATCTAATTGCAACAAAATACTAGTAGTAGAAAGTAGATATAGAAAATACGATGCATATTCAAAAATAGGGATATTTGTCTCATCGGTTGAGCTACGGCTTATGTGCCGAGAAAAATAAACTAACAACAAAACATGATTTTAGGGTATTTATACTATTAACGATCCATAAAATAATGCTAGAAAATGGAAAGCAAAAAAAAAACTTGTAAATTAATTCTAAAATTCAAATTTAGCTGCGGCCTTATAAGCTAAAGGCATGCCGATGAGATATACAGCAAATACAATCCTAGTATTTCGAATAGCACCATGCAACAATTACGCGGCGACATTGTTTTTTTCTTTCAGAGCGTTTTTTTTTCTGGGAGCTAGGCGTTTTTCTCCATTAGAGATGATTACAAGGCCTTTTTCACACAGATTCTCCCTCCGCTAAAAATACGTCACTTTATTTGTTTTAAAATATAAATATTTTTAAGTAGACACGGATATTAAAAAATAAAAAAATAATTAAAAGAATGTTGTGATTGGTGAAAAAAGTAGATGAAAAGAATGGTTACGAGAAGAGGATATATGAAAAAATTGCTTGATTTTAGATCAAATTACTATGTTAAAAACAGCTACATTTTAAGTTAGATGTCAATATTACAGTGGTAAAGGCTTCAAGATCTCACGTTCAATTTTCTAAACACTTATAATTTTTTTTTAAAATGTTTAGAGTGATATCTCCCGTTTTTTTAAGTCAAATACCCAGACCGAAATTCTCCCCCTCGTGTCTGCATTTGGGCTTCTTGAGCTCTCCGGGTGAGGGCCTGAGGGGGGCCCAGCGGCAGTCATCATCCATGCCGGCTGGCCCTCTAATTTCTAAAAGACGCTTTTGTTGCTGCTTCGCTTCACCCTTCGATGGATGATGGCTTTCTTTCTGGCCACCTCCATTCCGTACAAGTGTGATCGAGTTTGTGACACGCTTTTCCTCGAGGCAAGTGTCTCAACAGCGCCTCACCTTTGGCGATCCTTTTGTTGCAAAGAGAACCCTCAATTATAGGGCTTCAAACTGTACATGGGAATGGCTACATGCACAATCCAATAGAGTTATAGCTGCTTCTTTTTTTCTTTTGGCAAATTTTGGTACGTCACTGTTAATTGTTAAAGTAAAGTTTGTGCAATTTGTTGTATATATCATAACAACGTGTAAGAGTTGGAGGGCATACTTGAAAAAACTGGTAATTTGTTAGAGAATATTTTTAGCTCAAGTAAAGAGATTTTAAAAAAGGACGACAATGCCCTATGGCTAAAAGCTTCTGACATAGGGTAAAGCTGAGATGGAAAATGATATATTCCAGCGATATACTTGGTGTGACGATAGATTTCGTGCTGTATAGTTTTCAAATTTTCACCGTAACACTACGTTAGAAGCCTATGGCTTTAAAGATTTTCTCGCATATTTGAAAAAATATATCTCAAACTAGGGTGTCATCTAGCAATTACTAAATTTTGAGATGTTATGCTATCTATCAACAAATTATATAAACTTTTAACATCCTATAGCAAAATTTGTCTTTTTATGAGGCAAATGGAGTTTGGATTTAAATATAGGGGGCGACCTTTTATGTGTGCGGCTCATGTTACTTTTGGCCAAATTAACTAGAAATATTGGTGCGCCAACTCTTGATCACGGTCGTGGCTAACAATTCAGTTATGTGGTAAATCAGTTTGATCTTGCACGACAAATTTGGTAGTCCAATCGCATAGACAAGGTGAGTCACTAAGATGCTCCATATAAATGATTCACAAATCCCTTAATGAAAATCTACAATGAGAACAGAGTTAAATGAGTCTCCTGTCATTTGAACCACCATCACAAACACTTGGTCACTTGGGATCTAACCACTTCGACGCACAATTTGTGCAACTACCTTTCTTAACGAGAGAGGAGATCACATACACAATTTCTTGGTAGTCATATTTGTTAAAAGTGAATTTTTTTGTTTGTTGCATACTTTCGATAGGAGGAAAGGGGAGGGGTAGCAACGCGACATTAGCACCATATATATGGATGAGGGCGACAGGTGGAACCGAAGGCAAGGATATAGAGGACTATGTGGTCAGGTGGCATCTAGTGCATCCGACATATATCACCACCGGAGATGAACCATAGAGACATCACTGTGACGGTAAATGAAAAGAATGAAACGTCACTGTAGAGGTAAATGAAAAGAATGAAGGGGATGAGGATGGAGAGTAGTAGTGGTAGGGTTCAGACGGCCAATGGTGGCAAGAGGCAGAATACAAGGTGGGACAAGTGGCGATACCAGCTAGGAGGAAATCTTGGAGCAGTATATGGAGTCTTAAAAATGATCGACAATAGTAAAAAAGACTAAACAACCTCAACATATAAAAAGGGGTTGTCAATCGATCAATCACCTTATTTTTTGCTAACAATCCATCACCTATGGACAGCTTGTATTATGTCATGATTCATGCTAGCACATAACCCTAACGCACATTTTGTTTCACCCCCAAACAAATCCTTTACGCTGTGTCATTGGTTTGCGACTACGAAAGGATCGCATGTACTCCGTGCACTGTCTCTGCTTTGTCAACACCAACGATGCTTGTTGGCCTTGCCCTCCCTCTATCTTTCTCCTCCTTTGCATTGCTGCCATCACCCGTCTTCATCAACTCCCATGTGTGTTCCACCCGCTCCACCTCTCCTCCGTCATCTTCGATGACTCGTGCCATGCCTCCTACCTTCTAACCACATGTACTCTCTCGTCCCTACCATTGATCCAACCCAGTGCCATCCATCCCCACAGCTTCGACGGTGTCACCTCGTCGCCCCCCCGTCTCTACTTCCCCACTGCTACCCTTGCCTTCTCTCTAAACCCGCCTCACCATCCTCTACCCCCTCCTACCTCTACCTAACACCAAAAACCTAATCTGGCGGTCCTTGACGAAGTTATGACGTGTCGTCATTACAGTGAATTGCATGGGCGGATCTATCGTGGATGCTGGGGGACTCAAGTCCCTTCTACCCATGCTGGATCACCATTAATAAAAGGAGAGAGGGAAAAAAGAAGAAGATGGGGAGGAGGAAGAAGAAGAAGAGTCTCCCCTTTAATTTTATTATGGATCCGTCCCAGTGAAAGACGTTGGTGCCAAGGGCTTGCCGAGGAAGTTGCTGCCAACGTTGTCACTGGTGAGTCCCTTCCCCGCTATGGCATTCTCTCCCTCTTTGCCTTCACCTAGCTGGAGTTAGAAAACAACAACCCAGCCATTGGATCAAAATCTAACGGTTTTGATTAGTCGACTGAGAATTTTTTTAAAAGGATGAAAAAACATTGCTAAAAAATCTAACATAAATTGACTTCATCACACAAACTGCCAAGCTCCGGGATCAAAAGGAGGATAGAGAGAGAGAAAAGAAGAGTACTTGTTTTGTCTCAAAATAAATTAATAAATTAACCTAGTATAGATATGATATGTGATATATGTTAGTATTATGAATTGAAACAACATGTTTATATTATTTAAGACGAAATGAGTAAAAAAACACTCATTGTTTACTGATCCCGTTTACTGCTGCTGCCGCTGCTACCAGCAGTAGGCTACAGCAGTCAGGTCTCGCTCAGCTCGGGTGTCATGGCAGGCATGTCTGTTCCCTTCCCTCCATTTCGCGCGCGAGCATCAGCATCTCTCCCTCCCTGGTGCTGCCTTTGTGTCATTTGCCCCCTCTGACAGACTGACACTGCCCCATCCCTTGTGCTGCCTCCTCCCCCTTGCCATTTTCTTTTGGCTTTGCCCCCGCGTGTGAGTGACTGTGTGCGCGGCCAAGACACACACACACCCAGAGAGAGAGAGAGAGAGAGAGAGAGAGAGAGAGAGAGAGAGAGAGAGAGAGAGAGAGGAAGAAATAGACTAGACTCTAGAGAGAGAAAGTGAGAGGCAACCTGCCAATGCCAAGCTGCTTTTCTTGGCCTCACACGCTTGTTCCATGTTCGAGCACGCACACATTGCACGCAGACGCAGCCAGTGTGCTTCACTCACTGCTTCTTCCTCCTCTCCTCTTCTCCCAAGAAAGAGCTCACCTGAGTTGCTAGCTACCTCGTCGTCTCCTACCTGAGCTCAGCAATGGAGCCGCCCTTCTTCTTCCTCCTCCTGCTCCTGCTCCTGCTGCTCGTGGTCTCCTCCTCATCTCCTTCCGCCGCCCTCCTCTCTGCCAAGGGCGTCAACACCGAAGGTTCAGTTGATCCCTTCCTCTGTTTCAATTCTTGCATTTGGTGTGTCTAAATTGTGTTTGATTGATTGGCAGTGCAAGCTCTGATGGTGATCAAGAACCTGCTCAAGGACCCCCATGGCGTGCTCAAGAGTTGGGACCAGAACTCCGTCGACCCCTGCAGCTGGGCCATGATCACCTGCTCCCCGGATTTCCTCGTCACTGGCCTGTGTGTAAACTCTCACCTTCCATTGATTCACAATATCACTCTCACTCACACCTCTCCCCATTGTTCTCTTCTCTGCTGCTTGTCTGAATATTTTTCAGGGAAGCCCCAAGCCAGCATCTCTCTGGCCTGCTCGCACCAAGCATCGGCAACCTGACCAATCTTGAGACTGTGTCAGTAGTGTTCTTCTTCTTCACATGAATCCATGTGTATATAAGTTCTTGTGCTTAAAGAGTGTTCCTTTCTTTCATGTGCTGGTGCAGTCTCCTGCAGAACAACAACATAACAGGGACAATCCCGGCAGAGATTGGTAGGCTGGAGAACCTCAAGACGCTTGATCTCTCCAGCAACAGCTTCTATGGCGAAATCCCCAGCTCTGTGGGCCATCTCGAGAGCCTCCAGTACTTGTGAGTGGAGTTCCACTGTTCAAAGCCTCTGAATACTGTTTCATTTCTTTTTAGCAAGATAATTCTAAGCACACTGTTCCTGATTATGATTTCTGGATACCATGTAGTATCACATCTACACATAGTTAGTGTTGTTGTTTTTTTGTTGCCATGTTAATTAAGTTTGGAGCCTGTCAGTCAGTTAACTCTGTTGCCGTGAAATTTGTTCAGGAGGCTGAACAACAACACCCTGTCTGGTCCATTCCCTTCTGCATCAGCTAACCTGTCACACCTCGTTTTCCTGTGAGTAAATACATCTCAGTTTCCCCCCTGCTCTTGCTTTGGGTTGTTGCAATTAATCAGTTTGATTTTGTCTCAACCTGCACTTGTATCATTTATTCAGAGATGCTTTGTCTTGCTCTGCTCTTTCTTGAGTTATTTAAACTTATTTAAGTATTATTCAGTTTGGTTTGTCTCATAACTCTGCATGCACTCGTGTTCTTCTTCAGAGATTTGTCATATAACAACCTGAGTGGCCCGATTCCGGGATCATTGGCAAGAACTTACAAGTAAGGCTGCAGTTTCAAGTTCATCAATTCTTCCAACAAGAACTTTTTTTTTGGCTCATCAACAATTGCATGGTTTTTCTTGCAGCATAGTGGGGAATCCCCTCATCTGCGACGCCAACAGGGAGCAGGATTGCTACGGGACAGCGCCGATGCCGATGACCTACAGCCTGAACGGCTCGCGGGGCGGCGCTCTGCCGCCGGCGGCGAGAGCCAAGGGCCACAAGTTCGCCGTCGCGTTCGGCTCCACGGCCGGCTGCATGGGCTTCCTCCTCCTCGCCGCAGGGTTCCTGTTCTGGTGGCGGCACCGCCGCAACCGGCAGATCCTCTTCGACGTCGACGGTAACCTGAATCTTTCTTCACAGCTACCCTACCTGCATTTCGTCCATAATTCTGAGAAAAACTATTTTCAGCCTTTTGTCCAGAGTTTTGTTGTGGATTATTTGCTCAACGCTTCTAAAAATACTTCCTCTGTTTCCTAATGTATGACGTTGATGAGAGGTTTGATTATTTGTTTTATTAAAAAAATATATAATCATTTTTATTTGTTTAATCGTTAAAGAGCTATTTTGTGATTTATCAAAATGGAGGTATTATGATTTTCGAAAAAAAATTCTAATGTCTTATTTAGACTACTTATTCTAAGCTATTTGGTAGTCTCAAAATTTCTTTTCTAATGCCTTATTTAGACTACTTGTACTTCGTCCTATCAAAATATCTATCAAAATATAAGAGCCTATTCAGATTTATAGGATGTGTCTTATCTAATCAAAATTTTATATTCGGTTTATAATTACTTCGATTGATTTGATTTTCCTCTTGAAATGAAAATTGTTTAATTTTAAATGAAAGTTGTTTTCACACTGGTTCTCCTCGGCTTGACTCATTAACTCATTAACAAAAGAAAGGCTCAATCGATAGAGGAAAATATAACAAATTATAGAAAAATAAATTTGAAGACAGCTCGATAAAAAGCTGAGTAAGCTTTTTTTTTTCATCTCTATTCTCAAGGAAGGTAAAATCAGTCGTATTCTGAATTCTGACGAGGTTCTCTTATTACGTCGCTAATGTAAGGAATAAACTGTTGTTGGTTGGATGATTGCAGACCAGCACATTGAGAACGTGAACCTTGGGAACGTGAAGAGGTTCCATTTCAGGGAGCTGCAGGCGGCGACGGACGGGTTCAGCAGCAAGAACATCCTTGGCAAAGGAGGGTTCGGCAACGTGTACAGGGGGCAGCTCCCCGACGGGACGCTGGTCGCCGTGAAGCGGCTCAAGGACGGCAACGCCGCCGGCGGCGAGGCCCAGTTCCAGACGGAGGTGGAGATGATCAGCCTCGCCCTCCACCGCAACCTCCTCCGCCTCTACGGCTTCTGCATGACCGCCACCGAGCGCCTCCTCGTCTACCCCTTCATGTCCAACGGCAGCGTTGCCTCCCGCCTCAAAGGTAACAAAATAATAAAAGAAAATTTACGTTTCTTGAAAAATTATCCCCGAGATATCTAGTATGTGAAAATGTTAAGTTTTACGTAAAAAGTATGGTACCTCTTGAAGGATGATAAAATTATCGAAACAAAAAAATCTATTTTTTTCTTGTCAAGATCCTGAATTATCGAAGAATTCTCGAAGAAGGATTACAAGATTCAGACAGTGACCGCAGACAGAGTCCAATGGAGTTCGTCCAACCTGCAGCAGCTCGAATTTTCTTTTGTCGATATGACAGCAGAAATCTAAGTGGAGCAGCAGCAGCATATGTTCTTTGCTGGATTTTTCATATCATATCATACCGCCCCTAAAAGAGAGGTGCAGAATCGAAAGACCGAAGCTTTCAGTTCAGGCCGGCAAAGCAACAAGTGGGGGAATGATAAAGAGCTCGGAATTGGATTCCATTGCCCGAAAAATAAAAAAGAGAGACTAAATTTATCTATCACGGAGAGAAGAGAAGAGAAATGAAGGAGAATGTGATTCCCAATCAGACACAAAAATCTTCAGCTTGACTCCTCCCTTTCCGACTGCACTCACCCACTTTGAATCTCTGACCAAAGGATGATGATGAATTGATGTGGTTTCGTTTCAAACGAACTTGCAAAAATAAAAAGCTGCGACGACGACGGCGAAGCCGCCATTGGTGTGGTTTCAATCCTGAAGGAGAATGTGATTCCAATTAGACACAAACAAAAAGGATCTTTGCTTTATACCTTCCTATCCGAATCACTCAATCTGAAGACAAATCTTATAGTTCTTAAGAGATATGAACCAAAATTTTCAGTAGCACTAGAGGTATCGATAGATAGGTAACAAATTTTATGGCATCTTTTTTTACCTTCTCAAGAAGCATAAAATCGTTCCAATCTGAAACTCTGACGAAATGATTTGATGGTGATTAATTGGGGGGTGCATGATGAACAGCGAAGCCGGCATTGGAGTGGGGGACGAGGAGGAGGATCGCGGTGGGGGCGGCGAGGGGTTTGGTGTACCTGCACGAGCAGTGCGACCCGAAGATCATCCACCGCGACGTGAAGGCCGCCAACGTGCTGCTGGACGAAGGTTGCGAGGCCGTCGTCGGCGACTTCGGGCTGGCGAAGCTGCTGGACCACCGGGAGTCCCACGTCACGACGGCGGTGAGGGGCACCGTCGGCCACATCGCGCCGGAGTACCTGTCGACGGGGCAGTCGTCGGACAGGACCGACGTGTTCGGCTTCGGCATCCTGCTGCTGGAGCTCGTCACGGGCCAGACGGCGCTCGAGTTCGGGAAATCTTCCAACCACAAGGGCGCCATGCTGGACTGGGTAACTGAATTCATTAGCTTCTGCGCTCTAACTCTAATTGGTAGAAAAATCTTCAAAATATCTAAGTCTAAGAGGTAGAAGACGACACTAATGCTAGAGATGATCACTAGTAGTAATTAAGGGGAAGCTTTTACTCCAACTAAAACCCTTTGGAAAAGAAAACCCAACATGCAACACATGCACATTTTTCTTAATTAGTGCCTAAAATAAATTAAAAAATCTAAAAAATAATTACAGCGTAAATAGACTGGTTTACCTTATGTCACTCTACAAAACTGCAGAATTAAATTCGATGGAGAAAATAAAACGGATGAGGAAAAACGTGGAACTATATTTGCAACTTGATTGGATCTTCTTTTTCTGTGTAGACTGAATTTAGTCTTGCATTTTTAATACATTTTTAGAGTGAAGTTTAGCACCCACAATATATGTAAAAAAATTTAGGATTGTTTTGCTCGTTTTTATAGAGAAATTTTGTAAAAAATATTTATTGAAATTTTTCATAACTATATGGATAATCTCCATGTAAAATGATAAAAGTAGCTAGAAAATTCGAAGAATATTTTTGATGATGCCAAAGAAAAACAGATCGATGACATAATTAAATACTCTCTCTTATTCAATAATACAACATTTTTTACATACCATTTGACGATTCATATTATTAAAAAAGATTCACATTATTTGAAAAAAATATATAAATATTGTTTATTTTGGTGTGAAACTTTTTACACTTTTACATATTTATATTAAAATTTTAAATAAAATGAAATACCAAACATTAACGAAAAGTTAAACGATGTTGTAGATTTTAAAATGAAAGTAGTAAGATTTGTGTTGTTTGGATGGCGGGGCAGGTGAAGAAGATGCACGAGGAGAAGAAGGTGGAGGTGCTGGTGGACAAGGGGTTAGGGGTGGGAGGGTACGACAGGGTGGAGGTGGAGGAGATGGTGAAGGTGGCGCTCCTCTGCACCCAGTACCTCCCCGCACACCGCCCTCGCATGTCCGACGTCGTCCGCATGCTCGAGGGCGACGGCCTCGCCGACCGCTGGGAGGCCTCCCACTCCCACTCTCACCACCACTCCGCCGCCGCCGACGACTTTGCCGCCACCTTCGGCCGCTGCTTCTCCGACCTCACCGACGACTCCTCCCTCCTCGTCCAGGCCGTCGAGCTTTCCGGCCCCAGATAACACCACAGCATGCAGCTGTGGGCTGTGGCTTCTTGTACAGCATGGAGCTCTGTCAGTCTGAATGTAGCTAGGTTGGGAAATAATGATTTTACTTACTGAGGTAATTATACTAATTAGCGATGCGTATCATGTCTTGGATGAACTGTACAAACAATACAAGAGGACCAGGCCTTGTTCTCCGTATATATATATATACTTGATGTTAATAGTAGTAGAGTGTTATTATAGGTTTAATTATTAGTTGAAACAATATATGACTGAGATTGTGGTAAGTAAGATGTAACAAGCTTCCACCTCTTGAAGCTTTTGAGGTTTTTCTCCTGCAGGTTTGAAACTTTGTATTATAGAATTTGTTCTTCAATCCTTTTCTTTATATAGAAAAACTTCCCATCGGAAGCATATGATTGATAAATTAAGAGGTGAACACTATTCACGTGACTCGGATCCGTTTCTCTCCCATCGATTCTTTTGGTCTTCACCATCGAGCCAGCCAGTCGCTCCATCCGCCTCCTCCCTCCGCCCTAGTCACTGGAGGACCAATCGACGTCTTCCTTCCTCTCTCGACTCCTCGACCATCTTCCGAATGCCGATGGCATCCCCTATCCTCTTTCTCCTTTCCTACTCCAGATCTAAGGGCATCAGAGAGAGTGGAGGTTGGTGAGGATACCAGGGGTCATCGAAATCAGTAAGGTCGGCAGTAAGGTCGGCAAGGAGGGAGCCAACTGTGATGGTGAGGTTGACGTTGTTGTGTATGAGGAGGAAGGAAAGGAAGGTGGCGAGGCCGAGGGGGACAAGGTCCAGGGTACCAACGACAAGGTGGAGGAGGTCGATCTCGGTGTGAAGGATTATCTCGAAATTGACGAAGTAGGCAAGAGAGTCGTTGGGTTCTTCATGCAGGCCTTGAGGTTATCACGCAAGGTGGCGCTCAAAGATGTCGTGCTCCTTGCCAACCAGTCGATTTGCTCACCAGTGTTGTATGCAGGTATGTTACAACTGATACCTAGGTATCAGGTTTGGGGCCTGGTACCTGAGTACCAGTTGGTACCCATAAGTATTAGATATAAGGTACCAGGTCTGATACTTATGAGTATCAAATGCCTGACATCATGTACTAGGTCTGGTACCTATGGGTAATCACGTAGAAGGTCAATGCATGGGGAGAAGAAGTTCTGGTACTTGTGAGTATGAGATGTTTGATATCAAGTACTAAGTCTCATACCTACAGGTATCAAGGCACAGGGGAGGGGACCACGCTATCGTTGTCTAGCCGACCAACGAGCAATCTACCGTCGGTGCCTCCTCTCATCTTCTATCTTTCTCTTCTTGATGCCTTCCTCTTTCCTTCTTGTTGTTGTGGCCGACGAGCGTAGGGAGCTAGGGGATTGCCACTACTTCCACGAGCATACCTTGAATGTGCGAAGATGGGAGGTGGGGGATTAAATTCATTTAAGACCTTGTTCGTTTAATCTCTCTCATAGGAGGATTGAGGAGGATTTGAAGGGAATTTATTCCACACCTATTATAGTGTGAAATTATTCCTCTTCAATTCCTTACTCTTGAGGATTAAACAAACAAGCCCTAAGTGTCCTGTCCGGAAGGTATTCCATACTCTAATAGTCCTTTTCCCCCCTAAAACAGGACAAGGTTATATTAAACAATAAAAGAGATGACAACCTTAACCATTTAGGAGTAATATAGTACTTGTGGAGATTATGGCAATCGGGTATCTACATGGCAAGCTTATCCGACTGGAGGAAGGGATAAGTTACGCCTGTCATATCTGTAAATCAAACATGACTTGGGTGTTACGTTGCCGAAAGAGATAAGGCAACGACCCATAGTCACGGTTTGGTAAAGTTGAGGAAACCGACTTAGAGTAAGATAGGGTTTCCGATCTGTAAGCCCGTCTTCCAAGACTATATAAGGGGGAGTAAGGGGCGTCCCTTGAGGGATATGAGAAGTTAGATCAGCTTTTAGCTTTGAGCCTTAGATCACGAGATCAATAAAGACACTCGACGGATCGAATCCACCGAAACAGGAGTAGGGTATTACCTCACGAGAGGGCCTGAACCTGTCTAAATCTTCTTTTCCTTCTAACCCATCGTGCTTGGCGATCTTGACTGCGACCCCAGAAATTACATTGCCGAAACCAAGTTTCGACAGTTGGCGCGCCAGGTAGGGGATCCACGCGTCAAGACTTCTTCGACAATCTCGCCAACAAGCGTGATAGGATCTTCTTCAAGGTTCGGCGACTTCGCCGCCAACTACTCCGACGACTCCTCCTTCGACTTGGATTTGAACCAGTCGGAAGGAGAGACCCACTCGGCGCCGTTCGGGCTCCCGAATAGCGCCAAGATCTTCAACGACATCTTCAAGTCCAAGATGCAATCCACTCGCTCCAACGAAGGACTTCACTCGGCCCCGTTCGGATTACCGAACACCGTTGAAATCTGCACCAATCTTCTCGTCTCCCCAACGGAGACGATCTACTCGGAAGAAGACCTCTCGGTGCTGTTTGGATTACCAAATGCCGCCGAGATCTACGGCAAACTCCTCTCCCCCGAGTCGAGGTCGACCCACTCGAGGAGCCCGCATCGCAAGCTCGACTCGGTGCAGGCGATCCGGACCCGAGCTACCCAGATCGAGAGATCGCTGTCATCCTCCGGCCGTTCGGCTCATGCTCATCTTCGGAGCTCAACGAATACCTCAACTCCGCCGGCTTCGACGACCTCTATGGCATCCCCTCAGACGAAGCCGACGACTCCGACTGCCACAAGGACTACGGGCCGAAGTGCTTCGATGTCCTCATGGCTGAGCCGGACGAGTCTGACTCAGCCATGGCCCGCAGGCTTGCTGAGGAAGAGCGAGCCAAGATCGAGCAGGAGCGCAAGCTGGCTGAAGAGGAGAAGAAACGCAGGGAAGAGGCTGACAAGAGAAAGCAAGATCTACGCGCAGCCGGTGTTAGTGATATACCCTAGAGGCAACATGGAGATGTTGGATATCACGTCAATGTTTATGTATTTATGAATAAAGTGTTATTCAGTTTCATGAAATAGACATCTTGTATTGATCAATAAGTACGTGACTTATTTATGAGACTCGATATGTATGAATCTATTTCTAAATGATCCCTGATCATATATCATATTATTGGAACTAATATGATTCTAAGATCGGCATGTCTATTGATTGATGATCATGTCTCATAGATCATGGGTATGGAGATACCAAATCAATAAACATGGACATATGTGTTAGAGAACACATTGTTGGATAGACCCACCATGAGACACTACAGGAATTAATGTGCCATTAGTTGGTCTCAGGTAGTGTTGGTACAAAGTCCTTAGACCTGAGATCACCATGGATTTTAACATGTGTAGTAGCCTACTTTGGGACTACCAAACGCTATTCCGTAACTGGGTAGTTATAAAGGTAGTTTTCGGGTTTGCTATGAAACATGGAGTGAGATGTGAGTGATCAAGATGGAATTTGCCCCTCCTTTGGAGAGATATCTCTGGGCCCCTCGAGGTAATGGATTATGGAAATGCATGGCCATGCTAAGTTGATTGAGGAGTCAATCAATAGACGAGATAATCCAATACGGTTCGAGTGAATGGTTAAGCTATTGAAGGGATGGCACACATCTTGCCTATAGCTTAACTGGTATCGTGAGGCAAAGGGATTTGTGTACACATTATAGGTTCAGAGCCGATATTATATTCTTGTATACTATGGTGTCAATATGTGCTTCTAGGCGCCGCTGTTGACAGGTCGGCTGAGTTGGACTCGAGCCGACGATCGGCTAAGTTAGACTATAGCCGAAACCGAGTATACCTGAACCTACAGGGTCGCACGCTTAAGGGGATAAGAACAGGCATTCGAGTTGGACTCGAATACGGCTCGATCGGATAGGGATCCGATCAGATAGAGTCCTATGGGCTTACGACGTATGGGCGGCCAACTCCGTGAGATTTGGATGAGATCCGATTCAAAATAGAGTCCTGATCGGCCACTAGTCCCAGTCGGCCAACTCTATATAAAGGAGGGAGGGGTGGAGAGCTACTACACGTCAATTGCATTGCATTGAACCGAATCCACAACAAAAGTCGCCGAGATTAATCTCCACGGAAACCCTCCCCACTTTTGAGCCAAACCCTAGCCTTGCATCGCGTGCTAGCACACGGGTGTTCGGCGTTCTGTCCCCGGACATGTGGATACCGGTAGAGGCGCTGCTACGTTGTGCGCTGTTCATCGGCTGTGGAGGAATCGGCTGCGGTCAAGCGCATCAGAGCGAGGCGCGAGAACACAGTCGGACGACTCGGATCGGCTACGGCATCTGCGAATCGGCTGATTAGCGAATCGGCTGTCCCCGGGAATCGGCTGTCGGCTTGCGGGAATCGGCTACACTGTTCCGGATCGGATAGCCCTGATTGGCTGTTTCCGCTGCACACTCCAATCGGTAACGATCTATCGGTCCTTATTTGCAAGTGTTCCTGGTTTGCGTGGTTAAAAGTTTTTGTTTTCGGCTAGCGTAGCCTCCGCGTAACCCTTCAGCCGGACGATCCGCTCAGGAGGCCATCCTTCAAACGTGGGTCCGCAACGCCAACATCTTCCAGACGCCACAGCAGAACGCTGTTGCCGCACTCACACTCCTGGACACCGTCATCGAGACGGCACCCGCCGACGTGACTCCGATACTTGACAAAATCAAGACCATTGTCGCAGCCACAGCCAACGGCCATCCCACCACCTCGGCACGAAGGCCGACCGAGTCCGTGGCTGAAACGCCCGACAAAAGCCGACTCCCGCCTCTAAGGTCAGGAGACTACAAGAGGCCCGAGCCAGACCGGTCCACGACTAGGCCAAGAGGCCCACGTCACGAGTCCACGCAGAAGTACCAGGAGCAAACGGCCGACTCCCACGACAAACGACATGGACGTCCACCCGTCCACCACCGCGTCCGCCGCAACAACAGCTCCAGCTACCCAACCACCAGAAGACCCCGCCGAGTGATCTGCGGGAAGTCCTCGATCGCCGCTACCAGGAGCAAGACCGACGCACTCGAGAAGATCGGAGGGGATCGCCCGATAGCGGTGACGACGGAGTGCCAGCTTTCATTCGGGAGCTTCGCCGAGTGCACTGGCCGAATGGTTTTAAGCCAACAGGGATAGAGAAATATGACGGCAAGACCGACCCCGAGTCATGGCTTACCGTCTACACTCTCGCCATCCGCGCAGCAGGCGGAGACAACAAGGCTATGGCCAACTACTTGCCCGTGGCCCTCGCCAACTCAGCCAGGAACTGGCTTACGAGCCTGCCAAGAGGTTCAATCGGCTCGTGGAGCGAACTGAGGGACCACTTCATCGCCAACTTCCAGGGCACCTTTGAGAGGCCCGGCACACACTTCGACTTATACAACGTCATCCAGAAGCCGGACGAGCCTCTGAAGGATTACATCCGACGCTTCTCCGAGAAGCGCAACAAGATCCCCAACATCACCGACGACATCATCATCACCGCCTTCCAGAAGGGAGTCCTTGATGAACTGTTAATCGGAAAGTTCGGGCGCAAGCCACCGAAGACGGTGAAACAAATGTTCGAGACGGCGAACTCCTACGCCAAATCCAATGACGCCATCAAGGCAGCCCGTCAAGACCGGCCTGACAGGAGGGAAGACAAGCAGGCGGGAGGAAGCCGGAATCCTAAGAAGGATAACGGCAACAACAACAACCAGAGCCAAAAAGACCGCAAGCGCCGATCCGAAGATCTAGTGTCTGCAACCTCCAACTCTCAACGCCGCCCCCGAGTCGCCGCCTACCACGCCATCATCGGAAGACCTGCGCTCGCCAAATTCATGGCGATCCCACATTATACCTACCTCTGCATGAAGATGCCGGGTCCCAACGGCGTTATCACTCTTCGCAGCGATGTGAAGCAAGCCTTCACGTCGTGACAAGGAGAGTTGCGACATGGCCCGGTCTCGCGAGAGATTGCGTGGCCAGCAAGAAGTCCGATTGGCTGCATCGACTTCGGCAGAGGGCGAAGTCCCCGCGAAGAAGATAGTCAAATCGGGATCCGACGACGCCAAGACCAAGAAGATCTCCCTTGATCCATCGGATCCCTCGAAAACTGCTGTAATCGGCGCTGAACTAGATCCCAAATAGGAAAGCGCGCTCGTCACCTTTCTCCAAAATAATAAAGATATTTTTGCTTGGAAACCATCTGATATGCCTGGAATTCCTAGGGAGGTGATCGAGCACTCTTTGCACGTCAAAGATGATGCCAAACCAATAAAACAATGATTACGCAGATTCGCACAGGATCGAAAAGATGCCATCAAGGAAGAGCTCACAAAGCTCTTGGCTGCCGGTTTTATCAAAGAAGTCCTACATCCCGACTGGTTAGCCAATCCAGTCCTGGTCCGCAAGAAGACAGGGCAATGGCGCATGCGCGTTGACTACACCGACCTCAACAAAGCCTGCCCCAAAGATCCATTCGGGCTGCCTCGCATCGACCAAATCGTAGATTCAACAGCTGGCTGCCAACTCCTGAGCTTTTTGGACTGCTACTCGGGCTATCATCAGATCAGTTTGAAAGAATCCGACTGCCTAAAGACATCGTTCATCACGCCGTTTGGGGCCTACTGCTACATCACCATGCCTTTCGGCCTGAAGAACGCCGGCGCCACATATCAATGCATGATCCAAAGATGTTTCCAGACGCAGATCGGCAAGAACGTAGAAGCTTATGTCGACGATGTCATCATCAAGACCAAGCAGAAAGAAGACATGATCGCTGACTTAGAAGAAACCTTTGCAAACATCTGGGCCTTCAGAATGAAGTTGAACCCGGAGAAGTGCACTTTCGGCGTCCCATCAGGCAAACTGCTCGGCTTCATGGTGTCACATCGCGGCATTGAAGCCAATCCAGAGAAGATCAACGCTATCCTGAGCATGAAGCCCCCGAGTAACCAGAAGGACGTCCAAAAGCTCACTGGCTGCATGGCGGCGCTAAGCCGCTTCATCTCTTGACTCGGCGAACGAGGCATGCCCTTTTTCAGATTGCTAAAGAAAATGGATGACTTCCAGTGGACCGCGGAAGCCCACAAGGCCTTTGACGACTTCAAGGAATTCCTTACAACGCCGCCTGTCCTGGCCTCGCCTCGGCCCCAGGAGCCCCTGCTGCTGTACGTTTCAGCCACTTACCAAGTGGTTAGTACGGTACTCGTGGTCGAGCGCGAAGAAGAAGGATGGGCCCAGAAGGTCCAGAGGCCGATCTACTTTGTCAGTGAAGTGTTGGCAGGAGCCAAAATTCGCTACCCTCAGGTACAAAAATTGCTTTATGGTGTCCTGATAACCGCGAGGAAATTGGCATACTATTTTCAGGGTCACTCGGTCACCGTCGTCACCTCCTTTCCACTCGGCGATGTCATCCACAACCGGGAGGCAACTGGGCGCATTGCTAAGTGGGCTTTGGAGCTGATGCCACTGGACTTGACTTTTAAGGCGAGGACGTCCATAAAGTCACAAGCCCTGGCGGATTTCCTGGCCGAGTGGACTGAGCAACAAGAGAACGTACCTCGGGAAGACCTCCAACACTGGACCATGCACTTGACGGATCCAAGAGGATCACCGGCTTGGGAGCGGGAGTTGTGCTGATCTCCCCCGGCGGGGAAAGGCTAAGATACGTCCTTCACCTCCACTTCTCCGCCTCACACAACGTTGCCGAGTACGAAGCCCTGCTACATGGACTGCGGCTCGCAGTCTCACTCGGGATACGTTGGCTCATCGTGAAAGGCGACTCCCAGCTGGTCGTCAACCAAGTAATGAAGGACTGGTCCTGCCTAAACGACACCATGGAGGCCTACCGACAAGAAGTCCGCAAACTTGAAGACAAGTTTGACGGACTCGAACTATCACACGTCTTGAGACACAACAACGAAGCAGCTGACGAGTTGGCGCAGTTCGGGTCCAAGCGAGAAGCCGCCCCAACAGACGTCTTTGTCGAGCACCTTCATGGGCCAACCATCACGGCGAAGACAACTCCCAACGAACAAGCTGCAAACGAAGTCGCCATGACCGACGTCGACTGGAGGACGCCACTCATCAAATTCCTAACTCAGCAAGAGCTGCCAGAAGACCGGGATGAGGCAGAGCGCATCCGACGTCGTTGCCAAGCATATGTCATGGTTGATTCCGACTTATACAAGAGAAGCCCCTCCGAAATCCTAATGAGATGCATTACACCCGAGGAAGGGAGACAGCTACTCCAAGACATCCACTCGGGCATATGCGGAAGCCACGCGGCAGCACGCACTCTGGTAGGTAAAGCCTACAGACAAGGTTTCTTCTAGCTTACCACGGTCTCTGACGCGGACAAAGTCGTACGAACCTGTGAAGGCTGCCAATTTTTCACCCGATAGAGCCATGTCCCAGCCCAGGAGCTACAGACGATCCCACTATCCTGGCCGTTTATGGTATGGGGCTTGGACATGGTCGGCCCTTTCAAGAAAGCTCCAGGAGGATTTACACATCTCTTCGTCGCAATCGACAAGTTCTCCAAGTGGATTGAAGCCAAGCCGGTTGCCACAATCACTGCTGACAAGGCACGGGATTTCTTCCTCAACATCGTGCACCGCTTCGGCGTCCCAAACAGGATCATAACCGACAATGGAACTCAATTCACGGGAGGCATCTTCAAGGAATTCTGTGAAGACTTCGGAATCAAGATTTGCTACGCATCAGTTGCACATCCCAAAAGCAACGGACAAGTTGAGCGGGCCAATGGCATGGTCCTTCAGGGCATCAAGACCCACGTATTCGATCGCCTAAGTCCTTACGCAGGCAAGTGGGTTCAAGAGCTTCCCTCGGTTCTATGGTCTCTGCGGACCACATCCAGTCGGGCTACCGGCCAAACTCCTTTCTTTTTGGTCTACGGCGCAGAAGCCATGTTGCCAAATGAGATGGAGTATGAATCCCTCCGGGTCCGCAGCTTCAACGATGAACGCTATGACCTCGACCGAGTGGACGACCTCACCCGACTGGAAGAGGCCCGAGAGGCTGCCCTCATCCAGTCGGCAAAATATCTTCAAGGGCTCAGACGATACCACAGTCGCAACGTTCGAGCACGAGCTTTCATCGTTGGCGACCTGGTTCTGCGCAAGATTCAAACCACCAAAGACCGTCACAAGTTATCCCCCTTATGGGAAGGACCATACATAATCGCTGAGGTGACTCGGCCCGGTGCATACCGATTAAAGCGCGAAGACGGATCTATGGTGGAGAACTCCTAGAACATCGAGCATCTTCGATGATTTTATGCTTAAATTGACTAAAGTTTCATGTTTTTCTTGACTGCCAACCTCAAGCAAGATGATTTCTTGAGTTAGCAGTCGGGGGCTGTACATATGTCAATAAAGCACAGTTTTCCTCATCAACCTTTGTGCATGATTTGGTTTATCATTGTTTAATGTCCCTCAATTCGAGTTCAGTGTTTAGAGACTGAGAGTTTTCTGATGGCCTAATCGAGCCTAGGCTCGGTGACAGTCGGACGAAAATCACTTAAGAAATTTCACACAAAAACTCGGATCAGGGCATTAACATAAATAAACTAAATATTCACAAGTCTATGTCAGAGCATCACAATCATACAATGTTCACAAGACAACGTTCATGAGACACACTAAAGCCGGAAGTTGTTCACTACATCAACGGCAATCTTCTTCGTCGACTCCTGCGCTTCACTAAACATGTCCAGCGCTTGCTCGTCTGAAGTGCCGTCCGCGAAGCCCTCTCCGACTGAGTTGATATCCACTCGGGGGTAGAGAGACCTGGTCTGCGCAAGAGCCAGACCAGCCCCCATGGTGGCGGCCTTGGTAATGTTCGCCAAATATTGGTCGGGGGCCCTTCGCAGCTTGTCAAAGATTTCCAGCGGCTCCAGCGAGCTAGCCCCGACCCCCTGATGAAACAAGGATTGCACGATTGGCGTCGCCGCGTTAGTAACCTCTTCCCGAACCTCTCCGGCTCGTTTGACCCTCTCAAGAAGCACGTTGTATTGAGCTCGGGTCTTGACTTTGTAAGCTGCCAAAAGAATCTGATCACGCAAAGTACTCGGAAATAAAGCAGCACAAAGAAGGTTACTTTGAAGAAGCCCACCTTCGAACTCGGCCTCCAACTCGGTCTTGCCGAGGCTTACTGCCTCCAACTGGACCTGGAGCGAGTGGACTTCAGACGAATTTTTTACAAACAAAGAAGGTCATCAGTAACCGGGATCAACATGAGAATCATAAAAAAATTCGGAGGGATGAGCTTACTCCCGACTGATCCCCGGAGGTCGAGGTTCTCCTCCCGGAGTTCCGCTATCTCCCTCCTCAGGGCTGCCTCCCTCGACGCGGCCTCCTCCCGAGTGGTCTTCAGCTTCAGCTGGATATCCTCCAGAGAGTTTAAGTGCGGGACCAGCTTCTCCAGCGCCTCCGACTTGGCCATGGAGCGGCAATACTCCTTCTACATGCAAGATCCAAGGTTGACCAACTGAAGAAAAGCAATAATACAACAACAGAAGAAAGATCAAGGCTTACGTTGAGTAGCCGAGTCGCCTCATTTAAGCTGTTGACAAGGGCATCCCTTTCTTCGCTTTCGGCTTGCTTGTCCAAGATGATGCTCTATCTCTGGCCTTCCGAGTCTCGCCACTCGATCTTGATCGGGGGAACCCAGGTTTCAGAAGACTGTAACCTGAGGATTTCCTCCACTGTGGCTGGCAGATTAGGAAGAACAGATGAAGACACAAGAGATGTGAGCTGAAGATTAAAGACAAGATTTGGGCTCGGGACTTACCGGCTTCAGTGGCTGCACTCTTGGGTGGAGCGGCCCGGCTGGTGTCTTTCTTCTGGCTTTTCACCGACTGGTCCTCAGTCGGGGTTCCCTGAGCCGTCGCGTGGGGCTTATTTGGAGCCGATTGGTTTCCAGTCGGGACGTCCCGGCTGGCGGTCGGGGGCTATTTCCTCGGGACGTCCTTCTTGGGAGGCGAGGGTTTTCTGCCCGGAGCACTCTCGCTCGGGAGCAGGCTCCGGGGTCTTGGCTCCGCAGGCTTGGATGCCTCAGGAGCAGCAGCTAGAGTAGGCCCCTCACCCTTCTCGGCAGGATCTATGTCCTGGGGCCTTCTGCAACAACGAATACAGCTGGAATGAAGACAAAGAAAGTTTTCAACGAAAAAAGTTTGGACTTCGGTCATGAAACGTACCTGGACGACTGGCGAATCTTCGGCGCCGCCTTCAGCGATGGCCTTGGCGGGGGCGTCTTGACTGGAGGTGCCGGGATGTCATCATCCGAGTCATCTATAACGAGCCTCCTCTTGCTCGCCCGCTTGTTGGTGTCCTCGCTCGGAGCCGCCCGTTTCCCAACTGGGTCACTTTGGATCTTCACCCCGCCAGTCGGCTTCTTGGCAGGGCGAACCGGCACGTCATCGTGAGGCATCTTGTACGGTTTTGAGATAACAGAAGCATTTTCCTGCAAGAGAAATTCTTACAGTACTAAGAGGTATGACATCAAGGTTGCAAGACAATACGAAGAAGTCGGTCGACTTACGGAGGAGGAGGCCGATGGATCTTGAAGGAAGAAGCGGCGTATGAGGCGCGCTCGGCGCAATTTCGGTTGAGAAGATCTTGTACATCCGGATCTTCAGGATCTCGTAACTGAGTGGATCTTGATCTTCCCGATTGGGGTCCTTCCCGCCTTCGTATTCGAAGGCCGGCTTCGACCGCTCTTTGATTGGAGCCGTCGGCACACGATGAAGTGCCGAGTGATTTGCTCGCCGCGAAGACCTTTACGCTTCATCGCGGGATCTTCGCAAGCGTTTTTGGCCTCATCCCAATCTTGAGCCGCTGGAACAGTGCTCCAAGTTTGCCTGGGTACAGGGGGAAGGCCGACAAAGGCTGACAGGCTGGGTTCGAGATTGCTGAAGTAGAACCAGCCCGCGTGCCATCCCTTGTTGGAAGATTTTAAGGGAAGAGAGAAGTACTCCTTGTGGAGAGATCCGCGGAGTTGAAAACCCGCCCCACCAACAACGCATGGGTGGTCCTTATTCGGATGTGGTTTAAGGTAAAACATGCGACGAAAGAGTTGGAAGTGGGGAAGGATGCCAAGGAAGGCTTCACATACATGAATAAAGAGAGCGATGTGAAGCATGGAGTTGGGGTTCAGATGGTAGAGTTGAAGCCCGTAATAATCCAAAAGCCCCCGGAAGAACTCGGAGGTAGGGAGGCTGAACCCGCAATAAAAGAAAGAGGTAAAGACAACGAGCTCACCAGTGTTCGGGGTTGGGAAATCTTCACCCGTCGCCGGGCGCCAACCCATGATCTCCTTGGGGAGAAGCACGCCGTGCTTCACCATCTCCTTGAGGGTGGATTCCCTCACATCTGATGTGGCCCATTGGTCAAAGGTGATTCTCTTTTCCTCTGCCATGAGTGTGGTTTGGGTGGGAAGTGGATCTGGTCGGAAAGGATGGGGATTTGAGCAAGAAATCTTGGGAGATTGGCTCCGGTAGTTGGTTTGTGGCAAGAAGCGAGCTCCTGGGTGGATGGATTTGGGTGCGCGCGAGTTTAGTGTTTTTCGCAGGGAGCTGATGAACAGTGCTGCGAAAAGAGGAAATTTTTCGGGAAGACGAAGTGGCGGGGATGACATCGAGGCTTTATAGAAAGATTTGAGGGTTGCGCTAGGTTTTCTCGTGATTGGGCCGAGCCCATGAGAGAATCTGCGGCCCAGCTAAGGTGTGGCCCAACGCGTGTCCTTAGGGACTTAAGCGGATGAGCTTAAGCAGATTTGCCTTGGCAATATGCGTGTGTTCGAATGCCCTATACCTTTGGAAATCCTTTCATACCGCGGTTTGCTTGACTTCATGAGAAGCTGGCACGATGCAATTTGAGAGGTGACCAACAGCTAAGCTTTTTATAGCTGCCTTGATGACAAGGTCTGTTTGGTTTTTTAGCATTTGATTAAGTGATTATGTCAATGTTATTTTTCCACCTTGATGAAAATCTTTATAGATTGAGACCAGTATTATGGCAAGAGTTATCTAATGACTTGGTCATGTTTTTCATACGATTGAAAAACTTGTTTGCCCATAAGGGACGATTAAAATATTTGTTCCGAAATGATTCGGGCAGATCCATTCGGATAGGCATGAGCTTACCGAGTGCTTTTCACCCACGAGGGTTGATTGAGTTATTTATTCTGAGATGACTCGGGCAAATTCACTCGGACGAGTATGAACTTGCCGGGTAATGAGATTTTTATGATTGCTTTAGCATGAGCTAAGTATTTATATGAGAATGATTTTTTATAGTCTTTGACTATATGATTAGTATGATTTTGACTAACCATATAGTCGAAGGCTACACCTAATTAGGTGCATCAGGAGATGCACCTAGATATTTATTTTTGAGAATTTTTTAGATATTTTTCAGCCCTTCACAGGCTTTGGAGCCACTCGGAAAGATTCAGGCAGAGATGATGGAATCACTCGGCGCCAGAAGCACTCGGCCAAAGAGATTTTTGGCTGCGTACTGTTTTGGTTTGAAGTTGAGTTGTCTCGTCGACTGAAAATGACTCGGGGGCTACTATGAAGATTATGGCAATCGGGTATCTACATGGCAAGCTTATCCGACTGGAGGAAGAGATAGGTTGCGTCTGCCATATCTGTAAATCAAACATGACTTGGGTGTTACGTTGCCGAAAGAGATAAGGCTATGGCCCATAGTCACGGTTTGGTAAAGTTGAGGAAACCGACTTAGAGTAAGATACGGTTTTCGATCTGTAAGCCCGTCTCCCAAGACTATATAAGGGGGGTAAGGGGCGTCCCTTGAGGGATATGAGAAGTTAGATCAGCTTTTAGCTTTGAGCCTTAGATCACGAGATCAATAAAGACACTCGGCGGATCGAATCCACCGAAACAGGAGTAGGGTATTACCTCACGAGAGGGCATGAACCTGTCTAAATCTTTTTTTCCTTCTAACCCGTCGTACTTGGCGATCTTGACTGCGACCCCAGAAATTACATTGCCGAAACCAAGTTTCGACAGTACTAGCCAGCTTGCTTGAAGATTAATGGTTTTTTCCCTGTAAAATAGTTGGTGCACCAAAGTTGTTGCTAAAAACTCATCACAATTCACAATCCATTCCTCATGTATAAATAAAAAGTTTGTGCAAAACCCAGGAGTACATCATGTGGTATCTCCATGTAACATACTTGTGGAGTGATGACAAATGACAATGCATATTATATATACCAGTACAAGGTCCTCATCAAAGCATTTCTTATTTTAGGACAGCCATCGAAAAAAATCTGCAGTCCTTCAGCATATTATGTGTTGACAAATCTGCAGTTCTTCCTGACCTCACCACCTGCAGGGTTGGTGATGTTGCCCATCTTGACCATGGAGTCGGAGAACTGCTTGAAGAACGCCGCGGCGTCGGCCCAGTACTTGTTCACGGTGTCGGCCGTCGAGTAGCCGAGGACACTGGACCACATCTCCTGGTCGGAGTTGAGGAGGCCCTCGCCGTTGACGAGGGTCTCGAAGTAGGCGTTGTCGAAGGTGGAGGCGGTGTGGCTGTCCATGGCGCTGATGTTGTCGTCGCCGCCATCCAGGGGGCAGATGTCCTTCAGCTTGCTGAGGTAGGGCTGAGACACAGGGCTGTACTTGGTTGTCATCTCGTAGTCCCCGTATATCCTGTCCCGGAAGTTGGCACATCGGGCGAATCCGATTGTGTGGGATCCTTCAAATTCACAAATTGAGGATCACTCAGAAAGGTCAAAGGTTCAGTTCACAAATTGAGGATTTGATCATATACCCAAAAGATCAAAAAAAAAAATGTAGGATCTACCCTCCTACACCATTGACAGACAGGGGAGGATAGGGTATATGATCAAATTTCACCCTTAACAGTGTGCCAATTTTTGCAAGTTTTTCGTATAGAAGCTCATTGTCAGACACTAATCTGAATTGAACTAGTTAACTTGTGGCACAGCTGCAACATTCAAAGAGAGAAAGGACATACCGACAAGGGCTACCATGTCAGTGGCATCAAGGCCCTTCTCCCAGAACTTGGAAATGAGGGTGACAAGGCCCTGTTGAGCAGTAGGAATGTCCCTGTTTGCTAGGTCCAGGCTTGCCTTCTTGGAGTCCAATCTTCCAACTGGGACATCCCAGTAAGGCCCACCAACCTGCAACACAAATTCCCGTTCTGTAACATTGATGTGGAATTATGCACCTTTCTTTGTTTGCATACAAATTATAAATGCTGGCACGATTGCGATTAGAACAATATGCAAGTCGATACGGTGATTTTATGAGGTAATAGATAGTTATTTTGAAACGGATGCTTGAATTTTCTCAATGGTGCATTGAGTTGTTTTGAAATGGATGTATGTTGGGTTCATGTTTCCTTGAATAGAAGGCCAACTATGAACCAGCTGATAATAGCAAAAATGAGTTAAATTGATGTAAGTTACTGCTCAAGAGCCAGAACTTCGAACATGCTGGATTTACCAGGACAACCGCGTCCCTCGCTGCAATGGCTAGCAAGTCTGCACAGGAAACTGTTCCAGGGCACTCGGCTTCCAGCTTCTGCTTGATTTTGTCGACCAGCTCGAATCCCTTTAACGAGTTGACATTCTGTTCTGCCTGCTTCTCTCCAATCAAGGTCGCAGTGTCGTCAAGCAGCACTGACCCATCGCAACCCTGCAACAAATAATCACATTTTTCAGAGAAAACTCTATGCAACTCCCAGTATATGCACATTGAAGTTCAGATGAACAAGATAGTACCTATGCAAAGTGAAAAAAAAAGGATTGGATTGGATGCTAACCTGAACGAAACAGTCATGGAAATGGAGACGAAGCATCAGGGCAGCGTTGCGGGAATCGGCACGCACTGCGCATTCCATCTCAGTCCGGACGACATGCTCATAATTCGGGCAAGTCTTTGAGTAGTGCTCCAAGCTCAGGTTGGAAGGGTCCTGAGCCACCACCAGCAATGGCACGGCCAGGAGCACACAAGCCAGGCAGAGAGCAAACGCCCTGGAGCACAGAACACCTATAGCCATTTCTGACCAAAAGTTCCAGCTGTTCCTTTCTTTGGACAAAACAGATGTTCTTGTGGAAAGATTCTCACACTCTGCATGGGCTTTATAGCAAAGTGAGGCAAAGGATCCATGGTGATCAGTGATGGAAACTTGGTCAAGAGGGAGATGAACTAACTCTGATGTGGTTGGTAGAGTAAGCAAGCAGAAAAGTAAAGAGTATTATGATATGGACACTAATGTGTGTGTGTGCATTAGTAGCAGTGTTTGGTGGCTTCAGGTTCACCAATCTTGGAAAATATTCAGAGCAGATCAGGTGCATCAAATTATTCTTCTTGCATGTATTTTATTTTTAATCATTTTGGATGGTTTCTGGTGCTGTCTTTGGCAGAGAAATTCAGACCTTCAACACTGGGTCACTGACCCAGAAATTGCAGCTTAAGAACTTACATTTGGCTCGTACTGCTGCAAAGCCTCATGTTTCTTTGTTAGATCAGCTTCCCACGAAGACATTTGTGTGCGTTTTAACTCCACGTACCCATCGAACTGTTTGAAGAAACAAGGACATTTCTTCCTTTAGAATATATAAAAGACAATAATTCTGGAAGATGTCTATGCCATGTGTGTAACCCAAATATGGCATCTCAGGACACAGTCCTTACCTGACGAGTCAACGATTCCTGTGTCGTGGGACCCATTCTTCAGTCACATAGGCTTGGCAGCTCACCAGTCGCTACCTCTACGGAACTGCTGTATATGTACGCATTCATGAAATGGAATAAAGAGGGACTGCAGGAGAAAAATATATTTCTTGTTTTCACTAGCTAGTACACAAAGAACCACAAGTGGGAAAAGAAGATCAATTTTGAGCAAATACAGTAAAAAAACAAATGATGTCAATATACCAACTTACCAAGGCAGTTTGTGTTTAGCATAGTACAAGTTTACGGATAAAATTTGTGTAGCATGGCATAGTGTAAAGGAGAAATGCTCCAGAAGCACCATTCGGTGTTTTTTTTTTGAGTTAGTCTAATCTTTTTCATAACACATAATTCAACCACATCATAAACAAAGTCAATTCAACAACACCATAGATATCTGGTTGTAGTGACTTGGCAATACATATATAAAATCATGTAGATTCTACCAAAATACTAGGTAACATGAAAAGTGAAGAACAGAGGTGGACTGTTTTCCTTGAAAATATATTGTAAAAAAGGGTAGTTTCTCTATGGAGGCATAATTTGACGTTGTAACAGGGCTATAATAAGAAACAAAGTGCTGAAAAATAAATGATAAGCAACAAATAACCCAGAAAGAAACCCAGGTTATTAGTTATATATAGATAGGCCCTGCAAAAAATTGGCATATATGGAAGCAGTAATAGTTCCTAAGCCAAGTTAAGAAGGGAAAGAAAAAAAACACATGGATAATATGACCTCTCCACTAGAATACAATACACATCACCTTAGATATTTTTAGATGAGGAGGCCGGCAAAGAAACTATCTAGTGACATGGCAGGGCGCTTTGGAACTTTTTCCCATGTATCTGCACTGGCTACCTCACACTGGAGGTTCCAAAAGGCGGAACGGCTAAGGCGGAGTGCCAATGACTGGCACAAAACCGCATGCTTTGGAATCCCAAAGAACCCCACCCTCCCTTTCTCTTTTGCAAAAGATTTTGCACAAAGTGTGCGGCAGCATCTTCCCCTGCCCCCTTTCTTCACTTTATTTACACATCACAGTTGGCCTTAACAAGACATGTCCATCGAATTGATCAGGGACAATCCTTGCAATGCATGGAATACATACTGGAAACTTGAAACGATGCAGCAAAAAATTATGACAAAGAAAAGGTATTGACACCAGTCCAGTTAGATACTTAGATTTAGGTCCTGTAATTCTCCAGGCCCTGCCAAAGTGCATCAGATCTTTATCTGAAAACGACTCCTCCAAATGAGGATTGGCATCGAAGCAGCAACATCCAAAGACAACCACAAGACAGGCATACAGCAATGCTTGCACCCCCGGGATCGCCCCAAGTGTCACTCGCTGGATTCGACTGACACACCCAACTATGAACTATTAGTAGTACTCTGCACTCCAACTTCCAGCACCGGTGACTTTCCCAACACTCGCACAAGTCACAAACACACGCAAGAGCGCCATGCGAGGTAGAGGAACAGGAGAAGACGCGTACTACACACACGACATATAGAGAGAGAAGCACAATTTAGCTACTGCATATATACAGTTAGGTTGTCCATGTGGTGCGAGCTACAAACAAGGCTACTTCGTTCATGAATTATAGCTTTGGTGGCAACGTGTTCGAGTTCGACCAGGAGGTTGCAGAAGGAGGAGAAGCCGGGAGCTGCCCATGGGCGAGGCCGTGCGACGGGTGCCGCGCGGCGCCCAGCGTGGTGTACTGCCGCGCCGACGCGGCGTACCTCTGCGCGTCCTGTGACGCCCGGGTGCACGCCGCCAACCGCGTGGCCTCGCGCCATGAGCGCGTGCGCGTCTGCGAGGCCTGCGAGCGCGCCCCCGCGGCGCTGGCGTGCCGCGCCGACGCCGCCGCGCTGTGCGTGGCCTGCGACGTGCAGGTGCACTCCGCGAACCCGCTCGCCAGGCGGCACCAGCGTGTGCCCGTGGTGCCGCTCCCGGCCGTCGCCATTCCGGCCGCTTCTGTGCTTGCTAAGGCAGTAGCCACCACCACCGTCCTCGGTGAGAAGGATGAGGAGGTGGACTCTTGGCTGCTGCTCAGCAAAGATTCCGACAACAACAAGAACAACAACAGAAGCAGCAGCAGCAGCAACAACACCGTTATGTATTTTGGTGAAGTCGATCAATACTTTGATCTTGTTGGGTACAATTCGTACTACGACAACCGCATCGAAGACAACCAAGAGCAGTATAGGATGCATGAACAACAAGAGCAGCAGCAGCAGCAGGAGGAGGAGATGCAAAAAGAGTTTGTAGAGAAGGAAGGGAGCGAGCGTGTGGTACCTTCACAAGTCACAATGCTGAGTGAGCAGCAGCAGCATAGTGGTTATGGAATTGTAGGAGCAGACCAGGCCGCCTCCATGACCGCCGGCGTCAGTGCTTACACAGATTCCATCAGCAACAGCGTGAGTTCATCTATTACTACAAGCATTTTTCTAGAGGACATCTTATTACTGTTGGTTGTTAGTTGTTACTACATGCCAAGTTGTCAAAGTTTTACAGTTCATACTACTATTGAGTGGAAGAAACATCCTCCAAACAAAAGCTATTATCTAACAAAATGAAGGGATAAATAAATAAAACAAAGATATTTTCTTCTTCAAAGCTGGGATCTTTGGGCTCATTAAATGGAACTGATGAAAAAAGATACTTCAAAGAGAAGTACACAATTGATCTTTAGGCAGACCAGTTGACTAGTTCTTGTATTTCTAAGCATATACCATCCATGCTAGCTCACTGATTAAAAAGAAGTGAGTGTGTTAACCTCTTATGTACACAGCAATCGCCACACGAAAGACTTCATCAGAAATAGGATAAGTGTAAGTGTAGCGCATATTTTATCCCAATGCACAATTTTAAAATATCTTACTTTTGCGACAGCAAAAAAAAGCTTGGACATTTTTATGTATGTAGAATTGAATTAAGCCCCATGTATATATCATTGCAGGGTCTCTGACACCTGCAATCTCCTTATGATTCGCATATTTCAGTGACCATTTGCCGATTCCATCTCAGATATCTTTCTCATCAATGGAGGTGGGTATAGTACCAGACAGCACGGTGATAGATATGCCGAATTCCAGCATCCTGACACCTGCTGGAGCAATCAATCTCTTCTCAGGTCCTTCGCTTCAAATGCCCCTTCACTTCAACTCCATGGACAGAGAGGCCAGGGTGCTCAGGTACAGGGAGAAGAAGAAGGCCAGGAAGTTTGAGAAGACCATACGTTATGCAACAAGGAAGGCATATGCAGAAGCACGTCCCAGGATCAAGGGCCGTTTCGCCAAAATATCAGATGTGGAAATCGAAGTGGACCAGATGTTCTCAACTGCAGCACTATCTGACGGTAGCTATGGTACTGTTCCATGGTTCTGATGGGACTCATGAGACGCTATCTTATAGGCATATGGACGTACTGACTAGTAATAAGGATCCAGTGGAAGTAGTTCTAGACAATCTGTGTTATGAATAATAGCATGTTGTTTGCGACTTAATCGATCAAGTACCTTAGCTTTTAAGTTTTGCTTTGTAATTTCGGATAGAAGATATATATTGTTGGTACTTGCTCAGTAGCTTTAAGTTTTTTGAAGTAAGCAAAAGAGCAGTGATGAGATGAAATGAGTTTCTGTATGTAGATAATTCTAGGGTACCTTGGTCAACAATAACAGTAGCAACAATTCTTAGGGGTTAAGTTGAATTTTTTTTGGGACGGCGGAAGAGACCGTCCAAAACTTATGATTGATGAAAAAAAAAGTTTTACAAATTACGACATGAAGATGTCGCACCTGCCAAGCTTGACTTAGGGCCGGAAGAACAAGAAAAACAAATCAAAGATGCAAGGGGAAAGCGCTTTGTTCCTCAACTTGAAACGAAACAGGCACCCCTGTTTCCCTCCCGAAACGAAACGAAACAGCTTTGTTAAGTTGATGAATTGGGGGTTTAGTTGTTTACTCTAAAGTAGCATCAAAACGGTGGAACATATACCTCTATTTTCGTTCCATCATGTCAGATAACTGCTGTCTAACCAGCCTATGTTGACTGAAAACAAAGCTCGTTTCATTACAAAATAAAAGATAGAACCCTGATTAAGTGTGTCCACTGACCAGATAGTAGTAATGAACTGAACTTGAATCAGTTGCTGGGTTCAAGTCTTTTATTGCACTTGGATCTTGGTGTCATCTTCTTTTTTTTAATAAGATATATCATTTTAGATAGTTGCTTAATAATGGGCAGCCCTGCAGATCATTCTGGATGAAAAAAAAGCAGTGACAAAGAATTTACTGTTGATTTAGCCATGAGAATCATATCTTTCCAGCATGGCCTATCTCCTCACTAAACCATGAGCTATCGGTAATCAGAAACTCGAATAATAGTTGTAGGGAATATAGGGACACTGTCTGATACTTTTTTTTGACATAAGACACTGTCTGATACTGATAGGTACACCATTGTGGTTGAGTGATCTAAGTACAATAAACTCACAGAAAAGCCTCCCTAATTTTGTGAATCAAGAGAGCATAAACCAGGAAGCTCTTTCTCATTCTCAGTGCATTCCTCTTCCCTTTCACCAGCAACTAGTGGCATGGATCTTAGTGCCTTTTGTTTTGAGATGGAGCATTCACCAAATATCTAAGGCATCTCAGAGCACCAACCGCATATACAGGAATACAGGATACAGCTAATCATTTTTGGCTATGCTTGACGGCACCAGTCACTGACAGTTTTGCTAAGAAACCAATCAGATACGCACAGGGCCATTTTTCGTCGGTTAGATATTGCACAAAAAACAGAGTTAGGAATTAAGCCCTAAGGGATGGTAATTGGAAACTGGAAAGTAAACTTTTCATTTTAAGTACGAACAAAGATTTCAAAAAGTAAGCTTGTGAGGTTTTTGTTTGTGATTCCTGTTTGGAAATAAAGCACAGGGGAGATACAGGTCCATATTTTGACCGAAACTGACCACATACACCACTCTAGTATGGATAGAGACACAAATCAAAGTTCTGCACAAGATGAAACTAGACATAGTTGACTAGTAACAAAAGAGATTCCTGAACTTTCTCACAGAAACTATCAAGCAAATAGATAAAACTAGCTCATGGTGATATTTCATCCACATCAGCACTGAGGATAACAGAACAGCATGCAGTTTGATTGTGGTGGACGGAGATCCTAGCACATCATCATATTATATATATATATATATATATATATATATATATATATATATATATATATAACACACATTTTAGCCCTACATTGAACAAGAGTCACACGCGTGCAACATATCCTTCGGACGCTCAAACCATATCCTCACGGACATGTTTAAACCAAACAAAAAGCATCAGATCACACTAAAAGAGCGGATCTCATTAAAACTTTAAAGTTAAGTGTGTTTGGGCAATAGTAGTATTAGGATGATGACCTCATGAGAAATTCAGTTGCAACTTTATTTACACATAAATTGTAACTGTTATTTTGTTACACTAGTTACGACACATCAATATCACCAACCTCATTTATTTTGTTACACCAATTACGATACACCAATACCACCACTAATATCATCGACCGCCCAGTTGCAACTTCATCTAAACACCAATTGCAACTCCAGCCACAACTGGTTTTTAGTTGCAACTTTATTTACATATAAATTGCAGTTGTTATTTTGTTACACCAGTTGCGACACACTAATATCACCAATCTCATCTAAACATCAGTTGCGACACTAATATCATCGACCGTCCAGTTGCAACTTCATCTAAACACCAGCTGCAATTCCAGCTACAGCTAGTTGCAACTTCATCTAGTTACAACTTTGTGTTTAGAGGTTGCAACTGACGTGCAGCTCTGGTGGCTGGTTGTAACTTCATCTAGTTGCAACTGACGTGCAGCTTTGATGGTTGACCAGTTATAACACACTTGATATACTGGTTACAACCTACTCTAAACACCAGCTGTAACTCAGTTGCAACACACTATGCTGGTTGCAACCTAATCTAAACACTACCTGTGACTCCCCAGTTGCAACACACTTGATAGGCTAGTTGCAACCTAATCTAAACACCAGTTACAACCCCGCCAAATGCAGCATAACACGAGGACTTTTCAGAAGGTCACTCATCCTAGTACTACTCTCGTCCAAGCATGCTTAACTTCAAAGTTCTAATGGGATCCAATGCTTTAGTGTCGGTCATGACGAATCAGCCGGTGGGTTCGCATACGGAGTGATACGCCTGATTGATTGAGTCGATTGGCCTGGGTGTATTCTGTACATGAAATGCATCCAGATGCAGTAAGTATAAGTGTGTGTGTGTGTGTGTGTATATATATATATATATATATATATATATATATATATAATCATGGAAGTATGATGATCTGGCAACAGTTCTTGTTTGATGTATCAGAATACCTGATTTACGTGGAACTAATCAAGCATAAGAATCCACTTTTGTACTTAGTGAATGTAACAAAACAATATAGCTACATCCGTTTAGTCAGGCCAAAGAAATGATTAAAAAATAATAGTTTTTTCGTGAGGAATCGAAGAATTAAAAAATTTAGGCTTATATTATCAATAAAAAATCATATAAAGGCTTAAGGAGTAAACACTGATACAAAAAGTCTAATAGATATCGATTCGAAACTCCCAATAGATGTCGGTTTCAGACCCGACACCTATTGGTCGGCACCAATGACCAAAGTCATTGGTGCCGGGTCTTCAACCGACATCTATTCGGACGAAGGTGCCGGTTTTCAATAAGAATCGACACCTATAATGTCTAATAGGTGTCGATTCCTATATTTTTGCCGGCACCTGTTAGACATTATAGGTATCGGTTCATATATAGAATCGACACCTATTCCCCTAAAAACACAAAAAAATATTTAGCATTAAATTCGTATTTCTGACTTGTACTTTACATAAAACATTTACAATCAAAACTTTGGACTTCATGCACCATATACCAAACATTTACATTTAGAGTCAAAACATTTACATGCACTATGAATCTATGTATACACATTTAAAGGCTGTAAATATCTTTTCTGGTCAGGAAGAACAATCTGTAACAGGAGTGTACACAAATACCAAACTTGAATCGATATCATCTAGGGTTAGCTGATATTCCATCCTCTCAGCTCCATCTATTACTACAGCATTGCCGTTCCATCTTCTCAACCAACTAGACTCAAAAAAAGGTTTAACAAAATCAATGGTATTCACTAAATACAAAAATTAGCATAAAAGAAATTAATGCATCTGATAGAATTTCTATCAATATTCATTTGCAAAAAGAAACATGATGAAAGTTATAAGGATAAACAAACCTTGCAACACCTTTTCCTGGCGTCCCACCACACCAGGCAATCTCAGGAATACCCCTGAGTACATTTTCTTCCACCAAATCACCATGGACTGTCAGATTGATGACCTTTGGACAACCAGTACCTGGTAAACAAAAACTGATCAAGGACTAAAGGATTTGACCATATCATTCTAGTGCATAATTTACTATGGGTAAATGGATGAAATATCCATATATACTATAAAAAATATATGCCGCACTGTATGTATCACCTCCCCAATCCCCAACATAAAAGTAGGGCTAGGAAACGTATGGAAAGGCAAATAAAGTTTCACTGAAAAAAGGTGCCATAATTTTAGAATATATCTTTTATCCCTACCTACTGCTTGGAATGTAGGCATACATCAAAAAACTAACTAGACAAAGATAAATCTGGCTTACAAAGTAAAAGTAATGCAGGGACTTAAAAACTTGCAAGTAATGCAAACCACAAGTTTAAGTAGTTCTAAGAAATAGATAGATAACTAACCAGACAAAAGCTCTGTAAGTACAGTACAATGAAAGTAAGTTAAAAGGAGTGTTCAAGAAAGTCAAAGGAGGTTCTATCTCACTTAATTCTTCAGGAAGAGGCACAAAATCAGTTGGTGTCTTGCCACCTATAAACCATTGGTATTTGAGGACTAGTTCATCCTCATCACACTGATTTGTGAAGCTAAAATGGCAATTGCAGGGATCTTCTTCAAATGGATGGTCAACATGAGCTTTCTTCACTATCAAATCTTGCGGCAACTTATTCTTCCATTGCTCAGGTAGGAAGGAAAACGTTGAATCTGTCCAAGCAAGTAGGACCATAAGTGCACTTAGAACTCAAATCGATACTCAAGTACCAGGTAACAAACAAATTATTCACCTTCACTTTAGTTCATGCAATCACTTTATGTTTGTACGCGCTATGCTAAAATGCTTATATTTTAGTATATGAGAAGAGAACTAAAAGAATCAGCAGGAAATGTGTCAACAACAATAAAAGAAGTCAACACACGATAGTAGTTTTTTTCTCTCCATTAAAACCATACCAGCAGCAAGTTCAGGAGAGCAAAATTCCCAACCATCACGAATGCAAATAGCTGTATGAGCAGGATATTGCTCCGCAACTTCAGCCTCACCGGGGTTCAGATCTGCAACAGGTCCCCACTTAAGAAATATCCAAAACCATAAAGTAATAAGATACTCCATTCTGGTTGCATCAAACAATTCAGTGTATATTTATCTGACCGAACCTATTAATCAACTCACATGATTGATTAATTTATCGAAAAAAAATATCTAGGCATTATGATGGTGTAGATACTGTAAAGCTCCAGAATATGCGCTCCTGGTTCATGTTCTCAATTCTATGTGCAGGTGAGCCATTTAAAGTGAACTCACTCATTTCTCAGCATTTGGAAAATCATTCTAGTCCTATCAGAACCTTAATAGGCAAGTCGAAAAAAAGACCAGAATGCAGCTTATCTATATTAAATACGGCGTGGCAGCGGTGGATGCCCTGTCGCTGCCTCCCCTCCCGCCGGATCTGGCGGAGGGGAGGGCTCCTCCACCTGCCGCCGCCACCTCCCCTCGGCAAGCCCGTCGCCTGCCGCCGCCCCGACGAGACCGCCGCCGCCAGATCCACGAGCCCCGCGAGCCCCGCCGCCAGATCCGCCAATGCCGATGCCTGTCCTTGTCCTTGTCCCTGCCGATGCCGGCGATGTCGCGACCCCGTCCCCTTCGCCCCTCCGTCCCCATCCCGGCGAGCTAATGGCTGAGAAATCTGAGGGAGAGAGAGAGGGATTATCTCCTCGTCGGCTCGGCTCTTAAATGCCGGCTCGATTTTTAGGTGTTGGTTTTTTAAAAAACCGATATTAATAATATAGGTGTCAGTTTTTAACAAATCGATATCTTTAGAACCGATATCTATTATTTTAATAGATGATGGTTTTAAATAAATCGGTTTTTTATAGTGAAATGTTGAGTAATGCTGAATAAAGGAGGGAAATGGTAAAACAGTAAACACCATTGTCCTAGAGGTGAATCGGATAATTTCCTCTTCTGTAGGGCGTCTGTAGTTAATCTTTGCTCAGCTGTTCACGCTATCCATGTCACAACATGCCCAACTCGATAGGATCAACTGGAGGACTCAGTTTCTCGGTAGATATTTGGATAAGAAAATGAAGATTTCTTTTCTTTTGTGCGAATGAAAAACGAGGATTCGACCGGTGGTGAGACACTTTTGGTGATCAAGGAGGATTGGATTCAGCAAGGAACGGAGTAGTAACTAAAGCCTCGTTTGGATGGTTGAAACGTTTCAGATTCTAGTACGAAACCAGAGAAACTGTGTCAAACAAGAGTGAAACCAGTAGTAGTTCCGAAACAGAAATGTTTCTAGTTTTATATGGGTTAAGATGAAACTGGGTTGGGATAGTTTCTATTAATTCACTTGCACTTTTCCCACTTCACCCCGTAACCACCAAACCAAAGACAATACGAGAGACATATTAGTCTATTCTAACTTTTTACCTACTTTTTAAAATCAGAATTTAGCAAATTTGTCAAAGGGTTTTTAAAATCAGAATTTAGCAAATTTGTCACAGGGTTTCACAAGTGATTCTAGTTCTTCAGAGAAATGTTTCTCAGTAGAATTTGAATCCAAAACGTTTTCTATATAATCTGAAACCCTACTAAACGGGCCCTAAATCCTAATCCAATCCTCTCCCAACACACACATTCAAATAGAACACACTAATTTCGGGTGTTCTCCTTACACTTGTTTGAAATGCATGAATTTTACAGCAAAAGAAATGCTACTCGCTCTCCCATGCGGGTTTCCTACCAAATTTTCCACGGTGTTCTAAATTGGAGGTTTCCTACCAAAAATTTTCCACAGTGTTTCTAAATTAGGGCGCCATTTTAGCCTTGAATTTAACCTAACCCTTGCGCAACAAGATGCAGCATATGCATCAGGCTTGCGGAAACCTAAACCTAGGGGAGCGAAAATATGGCGCTGTTCGTGCTTTTCCTCGGAACCAACGGTGTAAAGGCGTCCGCGGCGCAGGGGCGATGCGGCATACCTCTTCGGCATGGACGAAGAAGCGATCGAGGAGCGGCGCCGACGGTGAGCTGTCCGTCCGCTGGACGCACGGGCCTCCCGAGTTCTGGACCGGGACACAGTTCGATCGCATCGCCGCGTGCCCGTGCCGACACCACCACGCCGGATCGGGCGGGAAATGCGGCTTCGTCGAAAGGGGAAATATCAGTGAAACCATGAACTATATTTAATTTAAAAGTTTAATAAATTTATAAAAAATTGATAAATATAAACATAAAATACATTCATACTAAATCTTAAATCTAAACTTAATTTTATTTGAAAATTTTTTAATGAATAGTGTTTTGTTATTATTCATTCTTTTTTTACTTCGTAATAAAGTTGAGTATGAATTTGAAATTGGTGGTAATGTATTTTATGTCTACATTTATCTTTAATATTTTTTTATAAATTTACAATTCGGTTTTCATCGGTTTTCACTTATTTAATAATTTTCATCCTTCTCGTCGAAATGCAAAGTAATCGTTCATTTTTTTACATAGCAAGTATTGTCTTAAATTATAGAACCTGTCACGTATATAATTCAATTTTGTTATATTTGGAGACAAATTTAATATAAAAATTTATGTACGCTCTCTCAACTAGAAACCACTCCAAGAACCAGTGAACTCTTATTATAAGATTTATCAAACACTTTCGAGATCGTATATAATATAGTAGAGTTATCATCGTACATAATATAGTAGAGTTATCGTTTTGTTCATATAAAGCAACATTTTCGCTGCTGCTCAGCTCCTCCATGCCTCCATCCCTTAGGGTAGCTAGTAGCGATTTTGATTGAACAATTATTGTAGTTTGATCAAGGATATCTTTTAACTACAACAAAACAAAAGAGATTTTATATGTTTACCGTCTAACATTCGTGAGTAGTAGTTATATTTTTTATCTATATATTTGTAAGTTTAATTGTAATATAGCAGTGGTCAAATTAAAAACAGAGCAAAGTCAGAATGGAGTATTATGAACCTGCCTTTTTGTTGCGAAGGACAGAAAAGGAAAAGGTTCATAACTTTACCAGAGTGAGACAGTGAGTCCGGGTTTCACCCTGCGCTAATCAAATCATGTATTGACTGACTGATGAACTGAACTTTCTCGTTTCGTTTGGTCCAAATAATAGTCGTTTTTTTATAAAAAAATGATAATCGGTTTTGTTGAGCGCTTCTGCCGTTGTGATACGGTCACGCTAACTCGTTGACTAGTTGGTCTTTCTTTTCAAATTATTTCTTGATTATTTATTGAATTATTGAAATTAAGTATTTTCTTCACGCTTTAAAAACATTTTTTTAAAAATGTACATATTGTTTCAACAACTTGTTTTAAGTTATTTGTCAAATAGATAATTTGCAGGAATTTTTTTTCAAAATAAGCGTTATTAATTTAACATGTAAGCATACTGCTATATGTGTGAAGGATATGGTATCAGGTATTCAGACAACCTACATATCTGAAATAGAAATAGAAGATGAGTTAGATTTATGTATTATGTAATAGAAGGTGTTCTATGATACGGTTTAGAGTGTCGATTGAATACTACATATTATAATTTTATTTTGGGTATTTTTTATTACTGAAATATTTTTACTTTAGACCGGTTATTTTTACTTTTATGGTATTTTGGACCACTCTTAACTAATTTATACATCTTCATCCAAATTGCCATATACTCTCCCTATCCCAAAACAAAACAACTTTTAGCCTTTAGTTTATCTCAAAACATAACAACTTCTTCATCAACATTCTCTTCCCAATCAATTACAACCCTCAACCGTTCAATTTTTCATCAACCTCTATTCCTCATCCAATCACAACCTTCTCCCATTTAATTTTATCTACTTTCTTAATAACAATGTCTAACCCTAAAAATTTTTATATTTTGATATAGATTAGTAAAAAAATAGTCTTACGAGAGTTTATTAGTGAATATAAGCCAACAGACTCGAGATAAAGAGAGTCTCGGTGATTCAAAGTAAAACAAAGACAAGTTTTTATCTAGACAAAAGTGAAGTTATTGGTTAAAGGGTGGTCTAATATAAAATATCGATAAAAACATAACCCAAAATAAAATTTACTCTTTTTTAATTATACCAGTGGTTTAGATTGAAAGGAGTCCACACCAATTATAACTTGCTAATTGTTAAAAAAATATTTTGAAAATTATAAATGAATAAAATACTAATTTCATACTTGGAGTTGTTATTAGTTCTTGGAAAAAAACTATAAAGACAACTCCATAATATTTTGTTTGATATATTTTATTGTTAACTCGAATTCTTGATATATCGTACTGCCATGATAATATGATTTACTAGATTAATATGGGGCTAGTACAGGTATACACTCTCCATCGCAAAATAAATTCATTTTTCACCATCACATACATAGTAATAAAAGAACTACAGTACTCCCACTTTACCAAATTCCAATGTAATTGTTTCCTACTTTATTTACTTTAAATACGTTCTGCTCTAATTTTACAAACTATGATTTAAAAAAATAAACTTGTTTTTAGAACGGAGGACTACATAATATGTATCTCGTGGTAACTTTCAAACAACCAGAAAAACTAGCAAAAAAATTTAATTACGTGGAGCCCTCGAGATAAAAGTATGGTATATACGTATTTTACAAAAAAATACCTATAAACACTCATGTCATATTATCAAAGTTTGTTGCATTTTAAATAAATAAAAAAAATGCCTATTGAGTTCCAGGTTCCGCCGGAGTATTTAATCTGGACTTGGGGATATTATATTACAATCTTAAGATGAGGCATTGCAACAACCTTACAAAAATCAGAGTGGCGCAGCGGAAGCGTGGTGGGCCCATAACCCACAGGTCCCAGGATCGAAACCTGGCTCTGATATGATAATTTGTTTTTTTTTTTGGGGTTTTGGATGCAGATGGCCGTTTTTTTGGTTGGAATAAGTTCCCTTGATGACCCTTAACTTTCCATGGAGTTTAATTTCGGTCCTTAGATTTTCGATGCAGATTGGTTTTGGATGCAGATGGGTCAGGTTAGATCGACCCTATTTTGGTTGGTATAAGTTTACTTCAGATCCCTTAACTTTACATCACCTTTTTTGTTGGAATAAGTTCACTTGATGACCCTTAACTTTACATCAAGTCTGATTTTCATCCTTGATTTTGGATGAAGACTGGTTTTGGATGCATATGGGCGTCAACGCTATTTTGGTTAGAATAAGTTTACTTGAGGTCCCTTAACTTTACACCGAGATCGTTTTTTTCCATGAACCGGAAAAACAGATATAACGGGTCCCTCAACTTATAAAATCTGTGCAAACAAGGTCTTTTTTGGTTTTGGCAGACATGGCGTTGACGTGGTACTAGGACCAAAACTGAAAACTAAAAATTAAAAACAAAATATATGAGACCTATATGTCAATTAAACAAAAAGATAAAAAATAGTGCGACCCTAGGGTCCTAATTCCTCCACCTCACCCTCTCTACCTCCCTCTCCACGCGTGCTAAGGAGATAGAGCAGTGGGGCCACCCGGCTGGGAGGCGCGGAGGCTGGCAAGCGCACACGAAGAGGGAGGAGATAGGGAGGCCGACGAATGAGATGGGGAGGCTGGTAAGTGCGCATGAAGAGAGAGCAGTTGGGTCACTCTGCTGGGGAGCAAGGAGATTGGATAGCTCACGCAGAGAGGGAGGAGGCAGGGAGGCCAGCGAGGCGGGAGCGGAGGTCCATAGACCTCCCCACGGCGGTCGAGCTCGGTGACGTTGCAGCCATGCCTAGCTCCTTGTAACACCCTAAAAATTGGAGAATTTAAAACCGGGAATTAAAAATCGGAACTTACAAAAACTTTTGGCTATTTGCTTCTCATCGTGTTTATTGCCTCTTATTCGCGCCTTTGTTGCATAAATTCATACGGAGAGTGATTCATCTTAATGTTTGAGAAAATCCAAACGATTTGAATTTCCATTGGGAAGAAAAATTTTCGAAGTTCGAATTGGAAATTTAAATATAAATGGGAAGGGTTGTGGACTTATAAAATATATATTGGGATCAAAACATTATTTAGGTGATTAAGTAATATTAATTAGTGAGCAAAATGAGTGATAAAATATTTTAGAGTACATATATGAAGTCTAGAAATTAATTTGAATCAAAATCACATTTTTTGGAATTGAGGAAAAAAATTAAATTAAATATGTAAAATATATTTTTAAAATAACAAAAGTGGGTGAAAATGCTGAAAATATATTTCACAACTTATTTTGGGTTTGCTATATTTTATTTTAAATTTTAGTGGTGAGAGGAAAAAGAAATGGAAAATAGAAAAATTAAAATCGGAAAATTCGGAAATGTCACTCTTCATATTGCGCCACGTGTTCGACCACTGTGTCCCGCCCTCCCGCCGCGCGCCGCGTGTCATGCTCGCGCCGCGCCGTGCCCCGCCCCGCCCGCGCGCTGCGTGCTAGAGCCGCCCCACTCGCGCGCGCCGCGTGCCGCGCTCACGCCCCGCCCCACACCGCGCCACGCCGTGCACGACCGCCCGCTCCGCGCGCCACGCCGGCCCGCCTCGCACGTGCCACGCGCCGCGCGCCGCGCCCGCCAGCCTCGCGCACGCCACACGCCGCTCGCCGTGCCCGCCCCGCCGTCCTCGCGTCCCGCGCTTGTCCTCGCCGGCGCCCCCGTGCCCGCGCCCATGCCGCCGCACGTCGCCCACGCCGTGCCGTGTCCCGTGCCCACGACCGCGCGCGTGCCGTCGCCGTCCCGTCGCCTCTCTTTTTCTCTCTCTCTCCGCGCAACTATAAAAGCGGAGCCGAGCCCCATCTTCCCCATCCTCACCGTTCTCGCGTCCCCTCTCTTTTTCCCTCTCCCCGCCGTCGTTTCGCCGTAATTCCGCCGCCACCGCCACGCCGGGATTCGCAAGCCACCACCGCCACGCCAAGTCTCGCCGCCGCATCGCCGCCCTATCCGCCGAGCCGGTGAGCCGCGTCCCTCCTCGTTTCCATCCTTATTTTCCATAGCGCGCCGCCGCCGCGTCCCCTGCCCGCCGTGCGCCGCCCGGCTCGGCCGTGCGAGAGAGGTAGGCCGGGGGGTAGACGGAGGGCGGGGTAGAGAGAGAGAGAAGGAAGCGAGGGCTGGTAGAGAAAAAAAGGGGTAGAAAAGAAAAGAAAGGAGAAAAGAAAAGAAGGAGAAAAAATAGAAAAATATGGAAAAATTCTAGAAAAAAATTGGGAAATATTTTTGGGAAATATTTGGGGAATATTTGCGCAGAAATATATAGTTTTCTCATACGTTTTCCTCGGGGAAAAAACTCACATTTCGAAATGAGATTTCCGGCAACTTCACTTTTCGCGTAAAATTTTCTTGAGGATTTATTTATTCTTTCTTGCGTTTTTAAAATATGATTTGGCTTTCTAACTCACCATACTTAAAATAGAAAATCTTTCAAACAGCGTTTATTGGTTTATTCCCTAATCTTTTAATCGGTATTTTGCGAAAACCCTAAAACGACCCTTAGTCATTTTCTTTGCTCATATTTCATTCAAAATTCTTCCCTAGCTCGATTATCGCAGCGTAGATATTTTAGAGTTCTTTTATGGTTTTCTTGATCTTTTACTCATTCTTATTGAATTCTAAACGAGTTCAATCTTTCTTTTCGCACGTACGGTTAGCACCCGAAGAAGCAGGCACCGACTCCATTGAAGACCTCGTTCAACAAGCGGGCGAGCAAGGCAAGTCATCACACTCTTTGAACATATTGATCCCAATTGCGAAATGATGTTGTTTTAAACTTTAAACATGCATGCTATACACAAAGAATTACCTATACTTGTTATGCCATGCCTTGTTATTGATTATCTTTAGAATTATTCCTTGTAACCCTCGATATGATCTATACAACCGGAGAATATCTTCGGTAAAATGCTTAGCCATGCTATTATTAGATTCATGCATACTCATGCTTTTGCAAATAGCTATATGCTTGGGCAACTACCTTTGGGAGAGGTAGTTGAGGTACGACATGTGGAGACATGAGCGCCACATTGCCATGAGAATGACCAAATGAGTTTTGATGAAAACCGAAAATACCAAACAAATATTTTAGACTGGGGCGGCTGGATGATTTGGGTGGATTCCGGAAAAGGCAAGTGCCAACCCCGGTCAATTAAGGACCGAGCCATGAGATAGCCGGGAAACGAGCCAGTACAACCGTACTTCTCAAATGGGTATAGACCTAGCGGAGTAAATAGCTGAGCGGAGGCGGTACCCCTGCATAGTGGTTCCTATGAATGAGATGAGATTGGAAATGGATGATTGAAAATCAGAATTTATTATAACTTGATGAATGAAGTCTTCCCTTACCCCGGGAGCGCCAGAACTCCTCTCACTGCTAGGAAATGACGGCTAGAGTGCATGAGGGCTTAAGTCATGGAGCGGGTACTGCCAAAGTGAGGTTATCGAAAGGCTTTTCCGTGACCGTCTCATGTGTTGGGACGTAGGCTCATTTGTTGAGCAGTCGCGGAGTACGGGTAAAGTGTATATCCACTGTAGTGTGAATTAACCAATCTATTCGAATAGCCGTGCTCGCAGATATAGAGCATCGTGACAAGACTTTCGCTTAGCTAGACTCTAAATTTTAAAATGATGGGATGGGTTTGCATGATGATATTTTTATTCACTGGTGGATCAACTTCTCGAAAGGCGAGAAGGGGTAGACTCCCCAGAAAACCATGACGAACCGAAGGCGGGAAGCCATCCTTGGAATCACGATGGATGGTAGACAGAACCGTCGCCGACTTAATGAACTATGGAACTAAAACTTGACTTGGCTAGATGCTAGGTTTGTGAAAATATTTATAAAGTTAGCTTTGTGCAAATAAACCACGGCTTTTCCTTGAGAATCCCCTATCATGTGCACCTTTCCGTGTTGGCTTGCTGAGTACGGTTGGTACTCACCCTTGCTATACGCACAAACCTTCAGATGGTGGAAATGAAGACTTGGAGGATCCATACGCCTACTACCAGGAGGGCGGAGAAGACGATGGTGCTTGCTAGGTCTTAGTCCCCGGTCGTTGCCTGTGGCAATCGACAGGCCGCTGCCTTCATTCCACTGTCTTATCTAAATTTCTGCTTCTGGATGTATCTGGACCATGAGGTCCTACGTGCTAGATATTGCCTTCGGGCCTATATTGTAATCCTTTTGCTGTAAGACTATTCGTGCATTTGCACCTGATTATTCAATACTGTATTTCATGGGTACCAAACTACTCGATCCAGGGAAATGGTACTATGAACACGAAAGATTCCCGTTCCAAAAACGGGGGTGCACAGAGCTGGTATCAAGCAATGCGACTGTAGGATAAGACCAACTGGCGCCCCACCCCCTTGATAGCTGGCAAAAGGGAGAAATCCCCATCTAGGATTATTTTGAAAATAAAAACATTATGTTATAAGACAAAATATGTTTTTCCTTGTACTCTTGTCCCTTTCCTCTTTATAAAAATTTGTTTCACTACCGCCGTCACCTAACTCTGGTTTTCTTAGGAATAGATGGCAGGACGAGGTCAGAACGGAGTCTGGGAAGTTGAGCTTCCACGAGAGGATGGATACGTTGTGCAGCTACGACAACTGATGTGGTGCTTGAGATACTCTGAGTTATCCATCTTCAGGAGGAGGAGGTTTGGTACTGAGGACCGTCCGAGTGGGAGGCTATCGTAACGATCAAGTCACGCATGGCTAGTGAGCCGGAGTTCTGCTTCAGGACACGCTATCGGCGTGACTCAGCAGAGGCTGCAGTTCAGGATGCCGTCCGAGAGGCATTCCTTCGCCTTAACGCCGTCCACAGAGATGAGCTAGCGAGGACCGAGTATGCACATCACCCGTATCAGGAGGATGGCAACTCCGCTGTACCGTATAGGATACCCCGTGCTGCTACAACCCTATGGTAACCCGTCTGTCCCAGTGGGCTGAGACCGCAGACGACGGCTATGAGGAGGCACTACCGGAGATTGAAGAGCAGCAGAGACGCTTGGGCGAGCTCGAGGAGGAGCACCACGCCCGTGGCAACAAGATCAACTCGCCAAGACCCAACTCCAGTTTAATGACACGCGAGACGATCGCTCTCTGACCGGACATCGCACGTGGTGAGGCTATGGTTACCCTTGAGGAACAGTGAGGAAGAGCCGAGGCGAGTCGGCCACTGGAGGAGGCTCCGTATGGTCTCGTTACTACGCGTGCCTCTACCTCCACCGCGCACCGCCGCGCCCCGCACGCCCGCGACCACTACTACTTCCTCACTCCGCCATGCTTGGCGACTTTCCACGCAATACCGGAGGAGGTGGATATGCCGAACACCGAGCCCGCACCCTACCTGGTGGATCCTACTGCAACTCAGCTTGCTGTTGCAGAGACGGAGCCCACCCCGATTGCCACAGCTGCTTCATCCGAGCCTGGTTCCGGAGTAGAGATCCCGATCCAGATCGATTCCGACCCAGGGACTGAGTCAGATCCAGAGGAGGTCGAGAGGGAGCCCAGCATCACAGATCCGTCAGAGGACGAGGCTCCTGCTTACCGCATCACCTATGCAGGAGGACCCATCACTCGTAGGACTGCCCGCAAGAGCACCCGACCTAGGGGCAAGAAGCCCAAGACTGACCCTGAGGCGACCAGTTCAGAGCCGTGGGGACTACGGTTTGCATCCGCCAGGGACCACCCACTTCCTGCACCCGGTTCCTGCGGTTGGCTGGACGACTAGACGAGAGGTCTGCACCGGCCTTGACCTTGCTTTGGATGGTTTTTGACAGCAAGGATCACACCCTCCCCCTTAGTAGCTGATGGCAGTAGTGCGATGTTAGCTTTTGCATTGTGTTGTGTGGGACTGCGTATGTGCAGTCTGTTGTATCCCCCATTGATGTATTAGCTATGGACCTATGTAATGTTTTATGGTATGTTATGAATGAGTTTATTCCACCATGCTTGCTCTGTTCAAAGATCACTTAAAAACAACATGAAGAGAAAATCACTTAGAAACCATGACCTTAGTGGGTCCAATCTCTTACCTCATCTACCTTCTTCAGATGGCACACCGTCGCAGAGCTTCAACATCCAACGAGAACCCACCAGAGCCTAATCCCTCCACCCTAGCAGAGGTCATGGCTTTGCAAACCCAGTTGCTTCAAGCCATCGCCAACAACCAAGGGAATCACGGAGGATCGAGCTTGGGAGAGTTTATGCGAGCCAAGCCGCCTACATTTTCCACGGCCGACGAGCCAATGGATGCTGAAGATTGGCTGAGAGTAATAGAAAAAAAGTTGACCCTCGTTCGGGTACGAGAAGCTGACAGAGTCGTCTTTGCCACCAATCAGCTGGAAGGTCCCGCAAGTGACTGGTGGGACACCTACAAAGAGACACGGGCAGGAGACGCCGGAGAACCAACCTGGGAGGAGTTCACGGCCGCCTTCTGTGAAAATTTTGTACCCGCCGCAGTCATGAGAATGAAGAAGAACAAATTCCGAAGGTTGCGCCAAGGCAACACCACGGTACAAGAATACCTGAACAAGTTCACACAGCTTGCCCGATATGCCACCAGTGACCTGGCAGACGAAGAAGAGAAAATAGATAAATTTATCGAAGGATTGAATGACGAGCCGAGAGGGCCAATGATCGGTCAAGACCATGTCGCTTCCAAAGCCTTATCAACAAGGTGGTGTGATTGGAGCATGACCAGAAGATGGTGGAGAACAATCGCAAGAGGAGGCTTGCTATGACCCGCCCACTTCAGGGAGCATCTCAGCGTCCCAAGGGAGCCACCCCATCCGGATGGAAACCAACCGTCGTGGCAACCGCCGTCCCCACCGCACCCAACAATGTCGCAGCCGACCGCGCCCCGCCCGTACTCGACACCGACTCTAGCCGCTCCTGGAAGAAGAAATGTGAACTGCTTCAACTGTGGAGAGTTTGGGCACTACTCCAACAGCTGCCCCAAGCCACGCAGCACCCCTATGTGTACCGGCGCCAATACAATGGCTGTACGAGGGACTACTGTGCCTGCTGCTGGATGCGGTATGTTTAGGATGCCGCAACCCAATGGGACTGCTATTGGATTCCGTCACGGACAAGTGAACCATGTGCGTGCCGAAGAGGCACAGGAAGATCAGGGCGTGCTGATGGGTATGTTCTCTATCAACTCTACCCCAGTTAAAGTCTTATTTGATTCCGGAGCATCGCATTCGTTCATATCATCACGAATAAGCAAACAACACCACCTACACCAGGTAGAACTTAAGAGACCCATGATAGTATACTCACCTGGGGGAAACATAACTGTACCCCATGCTTGCATCAATGTGCCCATCCAAATTAGAGACGTGGTATTCCTTTCAAACCTTATGGTACTACCACCACAAACTCTTGATATCATACTTGGAATGGATTGGTTGACTAAGAACAATGGAGTCATAGACTGTGGCCGAAGGGAAGTCACAGTATCCACCCCATGGGGATCACCAATGAACATAACCATGGACCAAAACCCGATGCTATGTGAGCAAGCTGCGGGAGTATTTACCATGCTACCTTTGAGCGGGACGCCAGTAGTGCAAGATTACCCGGACGTATTCCCTGAGGAATTGCCCGGAATGCCCCCTGATCGTGACATAGAATTTATCATCGACCTAATGCCTGGTACTGCCCCCATATCCAAGAGACCCTACTGAATGTCGGCTAACGAACTAGAAGAACTCAAGAAGCAAATCAGAGAACTACAGGAAAAAGGATTTGTACGCCCTAGTTCTTCTCCCTAGGGAGCCCCGGTGCTCTTCGTCAAGAAGAAGGATGAAAGTATGAGGATGTGTGTAGATTACCGATCGTTGAATGAAGTGACCATTAAAAACAAGTACCCATTACCTCGAATCGATGACTTATTTGATCAACTCAAGGGTGCCCAAGTGTCCTCGAAGATAGATCTTCGGTCAGGATACCATCAGTTGAACATTAGAGCCGGAGATATTCCCAAGACAACGTTCTCTACGCGTTATGGCTTGTATGAGTTCACAATAATGTCTTTTGGATTGACCAATGCCCCATCCTATTTCATGAATTTTATGAACAAAGTATTCATGGAATATCTGGATAAATTCGTGGTGATGTTTATCGACGATATTCTTATCTATTCCAAAGACGATGAGGAACATGCAGAACACCTACGACTAGTATTGGAGAAGCTACGAGAGCATCAGTTGTTGCGAAGTTTAGTAAATGTGAGTTCTGGCTTAAGGAAGTCGCTTTTCTTGGCCATGTAGTCTCAGCCGGAGGAGTAGCGGTAGACCCTGCCAAGGTCAAAGCTGTTACAGAATGGAAGGCACCCAAGTCAGTAACAGAGGTTCGAAGTTTCTTGGGATTGGCCGGATATTATCGGCGATTTATCGAAGGGTTTTCCACGATAGCCCGACCCATGACTCAACTCCTAAAGAAAGAGAAGAAATTCGCCTGGAACGAGAAGTGTGAGAAAGCCTTTGACCAACTAAAAGAAAAGTTAACCACCGCCCCAATCTTAATCCTACCTGATAACCGTAAGGACTTTGTGATATACTGTGATGCGTCTCGACAAGGACTGGGATGCATATTGATGTAGGATGGAAAGGTCATGGCGTATGCCTCGAGACAGCTGCGACCCCACGAGGAAAACTCCCCACACATGACTTGGAATTAGCAGAGTTGTTCATGCATTAAAAATCTGGAGACAGATGCATAAGAGTTCTTTTGGAATTACTTTGACGTGAAGTTGGACAAAAACCCTAAGCTTTGAAATCCCAGCTGGGAGAAATAATTCAAAATATATATTTGGAAAAGGGTATATATATAATTTTGGGGATTTATAAAGGCTTCTTTGAAAAGAATATATTTTGGTTTAAACCCTAATTGGTGGAGGAAAAATAATAAATATCTGGATTTGGAGGATAAAAATATCTTTTGAGAAGGAAATATGAATTTAAAAAGCTTATTTTAATCAAAGACCTTAATTTATTGAATTTAAAGGAAGAAATGAAATAGATATGGAAAATATATTTTGAATAATAAAAAGTGGGGAAAAGTTTGAAAATATAATTTCAAAATTTATTTGGGAATATTAGAATTTATTTTGAATTTTTAGGGTGAAATAAAATATAAATGGGAAATTAGGAATTTAATTCGGGAAAAATGAAAAATTACACTGTTCATTAGTTAGCGGGTGTTTGACCGAGTCCGGGCCCCGGACCGCGCCGCGCCCGCCTCGCCTCCCGCGCGCCACGTGTTGCCCGCACGTACCCACGCCGCCCGGCCCGCGCCCACGTCGCCCACGCGTACCCACGCCCGCCGCCCCGTGCCCGCGCGCCGCCCGCGCGCCGCCGCAGCCGCGCTACTCGCCGCCGCGCGACACGCCGACGCCGCAGCCCGCCTTCGCCCCGCGCACGCTGCCCGGCTCGTGCCACGCCGCCGTGTTCCCACGCGCGCGGACCCCGCCGAGGCCGCCTGCCGCGTGGCGCACGCCGCCGCCCGCCACGCCGACCTCGCCCGACCGCCGCCGCGTGGCGCACGCCGCCACCGCCCGCCGGACCCCACTCTCCCTCTCCGATCTCTCTCCCGTGTGCACCTATAAATAAGGGCAAAGCCCCCATTTCTCTCGAAACTTCACCGTCGCCCTTGCTTCCTCTTTCTCTCTCGTTGTTGCCGTGTTGCCGAGCCATCGCCGGCGTGTGCCGCGCTGCTCACCGCCACCCGCCGTCCGCCGTTGCTCGCCACCGTCCCCGCCGCTAGGTGAGTCCTTCGCCGCCCCATTTTCCGCCTCGCCCGCGCCTCGCCGTCGCCGCCGTGCGCTACCACCGCGCCATCACCGCCGGTTCGGCCGAGGGGGCGCAGGGGGGTACACGAAGGGGGGTAGAGGAGAGAGAAAGAAACGAGGGGGTAGAAAAAAAGGGAGAAAAGAAAAGGAAAAGAAGAAAAAGAAAAGAAAAGAAGGAGAGAAAAATTAGAAAAAAATTGGGAAAATTCTAGAAAAATTAGGAAATATTTTTGGGAGATTTTGGGAAATATTTGTGCAAAAATATATGGCTTTCTCATATGTTTTCCTCGGATAAAAATTTGGATTTCGAAATAAGATTTCGGTACTTCGCTTTTCGAGAAAATCTTCTTGAGGATTTATTTATTATTTCTTGCCTTTTTAAAATATGATTGGCTTTCTAACTCACCACATCTGAATGGAAAATCTTTTCAAACAACATTTATTGGCTTATCGCCTTATCTTTAATCGGTATTTTGGCGAAAACCCTAAAATGACCCTTACTCGTTTTCTTTACTCATATTTCATTCAAAATTCTTCCCTAACTCGATTAAAATCGCAGGGTAGATATTTTAGAGTTCTTTTATGGTTTTCTTGATCTTTTATTCGTTCTTATTGGATTCTAAACGAGTTCAATCTTTGTTTTCGCACGTACGGTTAGCACCCGAAGAAGCGGGCACCGACTCACCCCATTCAACAAGCGTGCGAGCAAGGCAAGTCATCACACTCTTTGAACATATTGTTTCCAATTGCGAAATGATGTTGTTTTAAACTTTAAACATGCATGCTATACACAAAGATTACCTATACTTGTTATGCCATGTGTTGTTATTGATTACCTTTAGAATTATTCCTTGTAACCCTCGATGTGATACATACAACCGGAGAATATCTTCGGTAAAATGCTTAGCCATGCTATTATTAGATTCATGCATACTCATGCTTCTGTAAATAGCTATATGCTTGGGCAACTACCTTTGGGAAAGGTAGTTGAGATGCGGCATGTGGAGACATGAGCGCCACATTGCCATGAGAATGATAAGATGAGTTTTGATGAAAACTGAAAATACCAAACAAATGTTTTAGATTGGGACGGTTGGATGATTTGGGTGGATTCCGGAAAAGGCAAGTGCCGACCCTGGTCAATTAAGGACCGAGCCATGAGATAGCCGGGAAACGAGCCAGTACAACCGAACTTCTCAAATGGGTATAGACCTAGTGGAGTAGATAGCCGAGCGGAGGCGGTACCCCTGCATAGTGGTTCCTATGTATGAGATGAGATTTGAAATGGATGATTGAAAATCGGAATTTATTATAACTTGATGAATGAAGTCTTCCCTTACCCCGGGAGCGCCAGAACTCCTCTCACTGCTAGGAAATGATGGCTAGAGTGCATGAGGGCTTAAGTTCATGGAGCGGGTAGTACCAAAGTGAGGTTATCGAAATGGAGCGGGTAGAGCAATCTCCTAGACGGTTAGGTGTCTCCCGCGAGCTTCCGGAGAATTGTGGATTGGCCCAAGAAAGTTTGTGAAGGATCACTTCTCCTCCACAAGGAAACGAGGTATGGATAGTGACAAACCAAGCCGATCTTTTGGAGGTTGTCTACTAGAGCAATTCACGTTTGTGGTTCATGCTAGAGGATCAATTTTGGATCTTTGTGGTCAATTTGATCTCTAGGTAAGAACCTCTAGGTAAGAACCTAGAAACGTTGGAATTGAAGGCCGTAGACTTCTTCCTAGGGATTTGCTTGGTGAGGCAAGGGGTTAATTGAGAGCCAACTCTACGGAATTCCTCAACGGAGAGTAGGATCCTTTGAATCCAAACTTCGGGTAAAAATCCTTGTGTCTTGTGTGTTATCCCTTTACCTCCTCCTGCTTGTCTATTTTTGCCAGTGTGTTTCTTCCTGTTGCTAGCAATAATCTGTGTAGAAAGTACTTAAATTTGAGTTTAGATCATTTTAAGTTACAAAACACCGGAAGTTCCGGACTGTAACATCGGAAGTTCCAGACAACTTGTGCTGACCGAAAGTTCCGAAGTACAAGTACCAGAAGTTCCGGTGCCTGTGTGTTTTAACCGCTGCATTTTCAAGAAAATTTCAGGATCACCTATTCATCCCCCTCTAGACGACATCAACGGGCCTTCAATTGGTATCAGAGCCTAAGCTCTTAATAGGCTTCACCGCTTAGAGTCGATCTAATATGTCGGGAGTGGATAATCAACATGAAGACGATGCGAGTGGAGAAAAATCTCCAATCAAGGAGACATGGGGAGCTTCTATAACTTTTGATTATAGCAAGCTTAATAATCCCTCTAACAACTTCATCTTCGTGCTTTCTGGGCGTGCACCTCACTTTGATGGTACACACTATGTTGCTTGGCAGCACAAGATGAAGTTGCATATAATCTCTTTGCATCCTAGCATTTGGAGGATTGTTTGCACAGGTATCGATGTGCCTACGGAGGATATGAACCTCACTCCGGAGCAAGAGCTAAGCATCCACCGCAACGCTCAAGCCACCAATGCTATTCTCTCCACCTTGAGCCCGGAGGAATTCAACAAGGTTGATGGGCTTAAGGAGGCCAAGAAGATTTGGGACACATTAAAGTGGCTCATGAAGGCACCCCCGGAGTGAGAGAATCAAAGATTGAGCTTTTGGAAGGAAAACTCAGAAGATTCGTGATGGAAGACAATGAGACTCCTCAAGAGATGTATGACCGCATGATGCTCTTGGTCAACAAGATCCAAGGGCTTGGAAGTGAAGACTTGACGGATCACGTCGTGGTCAAGAGACTTCTTCGAGCCTTTGGACCAAGAAATCCTACCTTGGTCACTCTCATCCATGAGAGGAAGGATTTCAAGAGGCTTACACCGAGTGACATTCTTGGAAGAATTGTTGCTCACGAAATGCTAGAAGAAGAAGCAAAGGAAGTCAAGCAAATGGCCAAGAATGTGGCAATGATCAAGAACAAAGAAGTTGCCTTGAAAGCCTCAAGTGATCAAGCTTCATGTGAAGATGAGAGTGATGATGAAGAGATGACTCTTATGGTGAGGAAGTTCAAGCAATACCTTCGCCGAGGAGGATTTGGCAAGAGCAAGAGAAGTGAAGACAAGGGATGAGCTCGCCAATCCAAGAAAGCTTGCTTTCAATGTGGTGAGTATGGTCACTTCATCGCCGAGTGTCCAAATAATAATGAAGCTAAGCCAAAGATGATCAAGAAGAAGGGTGGGCGAGCTCACATTGGAGAGGTGTGGTAGTCCGGTGATGAGGCGGATCCCGAGGAGAAGGATGAAGGTGATGGAGGTGTTGCCACCATCGCCATCAAGTCTTCATCACCCACTAAGGAGCGCCTTTTCTCCAACTTGAGTGATGATGACGAAGCCTACACCAACCCCTCTTGTTTCATGGCCCATGGGCGCAAGGTAATACCCTCATCAAGCCCTTTATTGATGATGATCTTGAGAGTGATGAGGGAAGTAAGGATGATTTGAATGATGTGATTACAAGCTTTAGCAAACTGGCAATGCAACATGTGGCTAAGCTAATGAAGACATTGGACTACAAGGAGAAATCCCTCGAAATGCAAGAGGACTTGCTCATTCTTGAAAAGAAGAGAAACCTTGCTCTAGAGGAGGATTTGGCTAAGGAGAGAGTGAGAGGATTGATAAATTGACCGAAGAGATTTCTTTGGTCAATGGATCAATGACTAGCCAAAAGAATATCAATGACACACTCCAAGAAAAGCTTGTGACATTGGACCAAAGTCACAAAACGCTTGAAGTGCAATTGGATACCCTTTGGAATAACACCTTTATCTCCAATGAAGCCGCTAAGTTGTCCAATGCCTCCACTAGCAACGGTTGTGCTAGATGCTATAGCTAAGATTTGGATTCCTATGATATTAACCTTGAAGCTATAGCGGCACTCAAGAAATAAAATGAGAGGTTGGACACTTTGGTGAAATATGGGTGTTTGAAGAATTATCACTTAAAAGACGCCCTCTACAAGACCATAGCCATCCATGTCAACAAAGATGGGCATGGTATTGGTTTCTCTGAAGATAGCAAGTCATCGAGAAGGATAATAGTGAACGGGAAGCCTTGCCTAAAGTTTGTCAAGGAAGGAGACAACCCACAAGCAAGCAAGGTGGGCTGTCCCTTGGCTGGTCAGAGCTCCGAAAGTTCCGGACCAGTTGACTAAATTTCGGAGAAAGAGGTATCTCGGACAGAGAGAAAATACCAGAAGTTCCGATCAATTTGGCCGGAAGTTCCGGTCCTCTACCAGGTCAAGGGAACTGGCAGGAAGTTCCGGGCACAGGGCCAGGAAGTTTCGGGTAGAAGGTATATACTATGATTCATTTATGATCAGCAAGAACCACAATGGTAAGGTGGTTGCTCACTTCAATGGAGGTCACAATGATGAGTATTGTGCTTGTGTGTGGGTGCCCAAGGCGCTTGTAACTAACATTGGAGGACCCAAACTTCGACAAGTTTGGGTATCTAAAACCCTAGTGTGACTTACTTTTGTAGGCATACTCCTCCAGTGGATCAAGTTGGGTGGTAGACAGCGGATGCACCAACCATATGTTGGGGGAGAGGAGTATGTTTACAAGTCTTGATGAGGAGGGAGGAAATCACAAAAATATCATCTTTGGAGATGACGGCAAAGGAAAGGTAATTGGGTTAGGTAAAATTGCTATCTCAAATGATCAATCCATCTCCAATGTTCTCCTTGTCAATTCATTGAGCTATAATCTACTTTTCGTTTCACAGTTATGCAAAATTGGTTACAATTGCTTATTCACCAACGTGGATGTGATCGTTTTTAGGAGAGATGACTCATCCGTTGCCTTTAAAGGAAAGTTAAAGGGTGATCTCTATCTTGTTGACTTTGACATAGATAGAGTAAACCCCAAAACTTGTTTAATGGCAAAATCCTCTATGGGCTGGCTATGGCATCGAAGGCTAGCCCATGTAGGAATGATGAATTTGTCAACTCTCTTAAAAGGGGAACACATTCTCGGTCTTACTAATGTAACCTTTGAGAAAGATCGTGTGTGTAGTGCTTGTCAAGCCAGAAAGCAAGTTGGAAATCCACATCCTATCAAGAACATCATGACTACCTCAAGACCACTCGAGCTTCTTCACATGGACTTATTTGGCCCCATGGCTTATCTAAGCATAGGAGGTAACAAGTATGGTTTTGTGATTGTTGATGATTATTCCCGTTTCACTTGGGTATTCTTTCTCCATGACAAAAGTGAAGCTTAGGAAGTCTTCAAGCACTTGCTAGGCAAGCCCAAAATCAATATGATCTCTCCATCAAACGAGTGCGAAGTGACAATGAAGGAGAATTCAAGAATACATAAGTGGAGGAATTTATTGATGAGGAAGGCATCAAACACGAGTTCTCCGCCCCATATGATCCACCTCAAAATGACATAGTCGAGAGGAAAAACCGCACACTCATTGAAGCGGCAAGGACGATGCTTGATGAATACAAGATCTTCGATGTCTTTTGGGCAGAAGCCGTGAGCACCGCATGCCATGCCATCAACCGTCTCTACCTCCGCAAGCTTTTGAAGAAGACATCCTATGAACTCTTGAGTGGTAAAAAGCCTAACGTTTCTTATTTTCGTGTCTTTGGGAGCAAGTGCTTTATTTTGAGTAAGAGACCTCGTTCGTCTAAGTTTGCACCTAAGGTGGATGAGGTCTTCTTACTCGGTTATGAATCAAATGCCCATGCCTATCGTGTTTTCAACAAAACCTCCAGTATTGTTGAAATCACTAGGGATGTGACATTTGATGAATCTAACGGCTCCCAAGGAGAGCAAATTGTGGTGCATGTTGTAGATGATGTGGATCCAAACAAGGCAATTGCTACGAAGGCCATTGGCCACATACGACCAGTCGAGACACAGGATGATCAAGTGAATGGTGATCAACCTATGTTGTCAACAACCAATAGCTCTTCATCAAGTCAAGAAGACGAGGTACCGGAAGTTCCGGTGCACAAAACCTGGAACCTCCGGCCAGATGCTCCGAGCTCTAGGGATCGGAACATCCGGGCATCAAGTCGACTGGATGTTCTGGGCCCAACAGGCCGGAACCTCTGGGGTGCTGGACATGAAGGCGTGCCTCCGGCACAAGTGGATGGGCTCGACGCCAAGGGCACTCAAGAGCTACCTGATCAGGCTGTAGTCCCCTCGGTGCACCATCCAAGGATACACCATACTGTTCAACGAGATCACCTCGTCGACAACATTCTTGGAGACATTCAAAAGGGGATAACCACTTGATCTCGTGTTGCAAGTTGTTTTTGTGAGAATTACTCATTTATCTCTTCTTTGAAACCAGTTAAGGTGGAGGATGCGCTTGGTGATCCGGATTGGGTGATGACCATGCAAGAAGAGTTGAACAACTTCACTCGCAATCAAGTGTGATCATTGGTGGAGAGACTTAAATCAAAATGTGATCAGCACCAAGTGGATCTTCCGAAACAAACAAGATAAGAATGGAGTAGTCACTCGCAACAAAGCCCGGTTAGTGGTACAAGGGTTTACTCAAGTCGAGGGCCTCGACTTTGGTGAAACCTTTTCACCGGTGGCTCGTGTTGAGTCCATTCACATTATTTTAGGCTATGCCGCTGTTGACGAGAAATTTCTCTCACGCGCTGGCCTGGGAGATCTGCTTAACTCTAGTGCAGGTCCTTCTCGGCTACCTATGATGTACAAGGCGTGCCAGTTGGTTTGATCTATTAACCAACAAGAAAAATAGAGACATATGTGTTAAGTATTAAGTCATATCCTACTGGATCGGCTGCAGGAGTCAATTTACATATATATGCTATTCCGAAGTGCATTTAAACCAAGTGACTAATAGATCGGCTACACCGAGACAATATTAGTCACTTAATCCAAATATACAACAAAATAATAAATATATGCTTTAACAATCTTAGCCGATGTCATAAGTCCAACTGTGAATCGGCTAATACTCTGATTTATCTTATGAAAAGATATTGATCTGAGCTAAATGCGCTAAACCTAGATCAGTCGGCTGTCAGCTGTGTCTAACAAACTGACTCTGGCTTAAGGCATTTAACTAGAGCAAGATCTTAATATAAGAGGCAATTTTAATAAACTTGATAGCAAATATCAAAAGAATATTAAAACAGATAAGGCCAGCTGAAACCCCGGCACTGTCTCTAAACATATACATCTAGCCGAGTGGATCATGAAAGCTCTAAAAACGACTTAATAGTTCAACACTGATGCAACATTAAGTATAAAAAGAACAGTCTGATCTACTGCAGCTGATGTAAATACCTCGAGACGGTGGATATCGCATATAATTTAGGCCAACCTTTAGATCGAGCTCTGTCGGCTGCCAATTCTTAACAAAAACAAGCCAATGACGAGGCAGATCTAAACATTGTTCTGGATTATATGTAATATATGATAACTAGCGCAGTATAAATCATCGATTTTAGTGTCATATCGATGGAAGCATTAAATTATGAGATACACCACTAATGACAAACATTTACCTGAACCTGGGGATCGAAACGATGCAACCCGAAGCCGGATCAGTTGTTCGTCTGAAGAAAAAGGAGGCGATGCGCCGAAGGTTGTATTAATTGTGATGTGTTGTTTACAGGGGTCTCGAGTCCTATTTATACCCAAGTACAGCAAAGATCGCGCTACACACGGTTACAACTAACTACTATATCTATACGACAAAAGCGCGGGAAGAAATCCTTTCCCGCCTTTACAATAGGGTTATCCCTAAACAAATCTCTAATTTACATACACTCGCCATTATGGGACTTTATCCCTAGATGGCAATATCTCTTAATGCGCAATTTAGAAACCAAATCTTCTATTTTATCTCCAAATATCTGCATCAAAAACGACTTCAACTTCTCTGAACCTGGAATCGGCTATCGGCTGTTCTTGTCCGATTCAACCTTAGCCGTCTGGCTTCGCAGCCGATCGCATCTCAGCCGACCCGGCCTCTGTTTTTCTGCCAAACCAGCCGATCCGATTCTGCTTCAACTTCAGCTAGGACTTAGGGATTTGGTTACCAAATTTAGCTGTCAACAGCCGCTAACCATGATTTTAGATTGTATCAAATGGACATCAAGAGTGCAGATTGTATCAAATGGACGTCAAGAGTGCTTTCTTAAATGGACCAATCTCCTAATTGGTGTTTGTTGAGCAACCACCCAGCTTTGAAGATCCCAAATATCCAAATCATGTGTTCAAGCTTCACAAGACACTCTACGGGCTCAAGCAAGCTCCTAGAATATGGTATGAATGCCTTCGGGATTTTCTCCTCAAAAATGGCTTTGAGATAGGCAAAGCCGACACTACTCTCTTCACTTAGAAATTCAAAAATGATTTGTTTGTATGACAAATTTATGTCGATGACATTATATTTGGCTCAACTAATGTTTCATTTAGTGAAGAGTTTAGTAGGATAATGACCAAGAGATTCGAGATGTCGATGATGGGTGAGCTCACATTCTTCCTCGGGCTTCAAGTCAAGCAACTCAAGGAAGGGACCTTCATTTCTCAAACAAAGTATTTAAAAGACGTACTCAAGAAGTTTGGGATGGAGGATGCCAAGCCCATGACGCCAATGCCTACCAATGGTCATTTGGATCTTGACGAAAACGACAAAAGCGTGGACGAAAAGGTATATCGCTCCATGATTGGATCCTTGCTTTATCTTTGTGCATCTAGGCCCGATATCATGCTTAGGTGTGCATGTGTGCTCATTTTCAAGCGACACCCAAAGAATGTCATTTGATTGCCGTTAAGAGAATCCTTCGGTATTTGGTGCACACTCCTAACCTTGGCTTGTGGTATCCTAAGGGTTGTGCCTTTGAGCTTGTTGGCTATTTCGATTCGGATTATGCCGGGGGTAAGGTTGATCGCAAGAGCACTACCGGCACGTTCCAATTCCTTGGACGATCACTTGTTTCTTGGTCCTCCAAGAAGCAAAACTCCATTGCCCTATCCACCGCCGAAGCCGAATATATAGCCGTCGGATCTTGTTGTGCTCAACTCCTTTGGATGAAACAAACCCTACAAGACTTTGGCTACAATTTTTCCAATATTTCTCTCCCATGTGACAACGAGAGCGCCATAAAACTAGCCAACAATCACGTCCAACACTCAAGAACCAAGCACATAGACATTCTCCACCATTTCTTGAGAGACCATGAGGCAAAGGGTGACATTGTCCTATCCCATGTGAGAATCGAGAATCAACTATCCGACATTTTCACCAAGCCTTTGGATGAGAAGAGGTTTTATGAGCTTAGGAGTGAGCTCAATATCTTGGATTCTCGCAACATTTGTTGAGGATTGGTTGGCTAATCAATAGTCAAGCATGAATCAAATTGACTGTAAATTAAAATTGAACCTTTGTATGTTGAGATTGCTTCTTGGGTAGAAGCTTGTTTTGACATGAAAATAAGGTTCAAACATTTCCATCTTGCCCAAAAACCATTTCCAAAATGCTTGCAAAAATTGTTGTGTGCTTGTGTTGATTGCGAAAACTTGGTTTTTGTTCCTTTTGTGATGCATTGTGACCATTGTTATGTATTGATTGCTTGTGTGCTGCTCACGTGCATCGCATTTGTTTACATGTCCATCCATCTCTAGACTCCTTCTTTCAGCTTCTTGTCGAAAGTTCCGGACCCCAGCCCGGAACTTTTGATAATTCTCTCTCGTCTATTTTTGGGCCAACCAAAAGTTCTGGTCAGGTCCGACCGAAAGTTCTCGTAGTTGGGGTTTTCAAATCCCAGGGGTGGCTGGTGGAGAACCCTAACTCGCCATCTCTATCCACCGTCGCCTTTCCTCTCCTCTCTCACCCCTCTCCCGGCCATCTGTTGATTCCACCGTGAAATCTCTTCACTCTTGATCGTTTTTCGGTTGCTTTTGGTCGAGGATCGACGCCCCGCACTTGTTTTTGACTTCCGTTCGCCCGAGGTACTTCGTTCGATCCCTCTCCCTAGTTTCACCTTCTTTTGCCCCGATATGTCAATTCTTGGACCTAGGGAGAATTCCTTTCGGTTGAAAATCAAATTAGTACCTTGTAGGTGGCCAATTTGTGCATTTTGAGGCAATGCGCTTGATTTTCGATCGGAGGTCGCGCGGCTGCCAGGCACACCGAAAGTTCCGGTGTTCTTGGACTAGAAGTTCCGGTCCCTGTGCAGTCTGCCACAACCTTTGTCTCCTTCACTCCGTTTTGTCACTGCATCTCCCTTATCTTTGCTTGTTCCATATTGCAGTTATTCCATGGCTCGTGAAAAGCATCAGGACGTCTTGGGGGATGACGATGATAGTAGTCCTCCCGTTCGAGGACCTCGAGGTCGTCTCGGCAAAGAAAAGGTGGTCTTTGAGGACAGGCGTAAGGATCGGTCTCCTCCCAGGCCGTCCACTGCTACTCCAAACCGGCCCTTAACCATTCGAGATGCCGGAACCAAAGTAGCAGGAGGTTCTCAAGCTGCTGATCCTCCACCTCGTCCTGCTCGACGTTCCGCTGCCACCCGTCCTCAGCCAGACGAGCCGGGTTCTTTGGGAAATCCCATCCCTCTGTACCCGTCTCAGGGTTATGACGGCTACCCCGATCACCACACTGGGCGCCAGAGGATTAACTATCTCAAACAGATAGCCCGGTGTGGTCGCGATCGCCTGGTGGATCTTGACACCGTTCTTCAGGAGTCACTGGATCCCTTGTTCAGGACTTTCTTCCAGCTCGACTGGTACAATTCCGTCTTTCTCTCCCGCACCAATCAGGCTGTGGAGATGAAGTGGCTGGACTGGGGCTATCTTCAGAAGAACAACGCATACTTCAATGACTTGATGCAAGTATGCGAAGCCAAGAACCTCAAGGATGTCCTCTGCCTCGACTACTCCTGGAACACTGAGGTTATAGGGCAGTTCTATGCCACTGTGTTCTTCGGCTCCACCAAGAACGGGGTTCCCTTCTTGAAGTGGAGAACAGAGGGTCACCCTTACAAAGTGTCTTTGCCTCAGTTCGTGGAGATTTTGGGGTTTGATCCAGTTGATCTGAACCGCCCCAACATCCACAATGAGGATTCCATCATCATGGTGCGCACCAGGTTCCTCTATGCACCAGATGCTTCTCGTGACTGTCTCGGGACCACAAAGGGGCTTCTACCTCCGTACAAGCTTCTTTACTCCATCTTTAGGTCTGGATTTTCCTAGTTTCCATCCTTCTCTTGTTTCTGGTTCCCTGTGTCAAGATTCTGTGTTTGACTCCTGAAGGGTTACGCGGAAGCTACGCTAGCCGAAAACAAAAATTTTCTACCGCGCAAACCAGGAACACTTGCAAGTAAGGGTCGATAGATCGTTACCGATTGGAGTAGAGTGCGCGGAATAGCCAATCGGGGCAATCCGATCCGGAACAGTGTAGCCGATTCCCAGAGACGCCAATTCGCCAATCAGCCGATTCGAGTCGTCCGCGCGTTCCCACGCCTCGCTCCGATGCGCCCGACCGCAGCCGATTCCACCACGCCGATCGCTCCGATTGCGCCGATCCGAAGCCGATCAACGCGTGCAACGTAGCGGCGCCTCTACCGGTATCCACACGTCCGGGGACAAAACGCCGTACACCCGTGTGCTAGCACGCGATGCAAGGCTAGGGTTTGGCTCGAAAGTGGGAAGGGTTTCCGTGGAGATTGATCTCGGCGACTTCGTTGCACGCGATGCAATTGACGTGCCGCAGCTCTCCACCCTCTCCTCCTTTATATAGAGTTGGCCGACGGGACTAGTGGCCGATCGGGACTCTATTTTGAATCGGATCCTATCCGAATCTCACGAGTTGGCTGCCCATACGTCGTAAGCCCATAGGACTCTATCCGATCGGATCCCTATCCGATCGAGCCGTATCCGAGTCCAACTCGAATGCTGTTCTTATCCCCTTAAGCGTGCGACCCGTAGGTTCGGTATACTCGGTTTCGGCTATAGTCTAACTTAGCCGACCGTCGGCTCGAGTCCAACTCCCGACACATCAACGGCGCCTAGCAGCACATATTGACACCATAGTATACAAGAATATAATATCGGCTCGAACCTGTAATGTGTACACAAATCCCTTTGCCTCACGATACCGTTAAGCTATAGGCAAGATGTGTGCCATCCCTTCAATAGCTTAACCATTCACTCGAACCGTATTGGATTATCGTCGTTGATTGACTCCTCAATCAACTTAGCATGGCTATGCATTTCCATAATCCATTACCTCGAGGGGCCCAGAGATATCTCTCCAAAGGAGGGGCAAATTCCATCTTGATCACTCACATCCCACTCCATGTTTCATAGCAAACCCGAAAACTACCTTTATAACTACCCGGTTATGAAATAGCGTTTGGTAGTCCCAAAGTAGGCTACTACACATGTTGGAATCCATGGTGATCTCGAGTCTAAGGACTTTGTACCAACACTACCCGAGACCAACTAATGGCACATTAATTCTGTAGTGTCTCATGGTGGGTCTATCCAACAATGTGTTCTCCAACACATATGTCCATGTTTATTGATTTGGTATCTTCATACCCATGATCTATGAGACATGATCATCAATCAATAAACATGCCGATCTTAGAATCATACTTGTTCCAACAATATGACATATGATCGAGGATCATTTAGAAATAGATTCATACATAAAGAGTCTCATAAATAAGTCATGTACTTATTGATCAATACAAGATGTCTATTTCATGGAACTGAATAACACTTTATTCATAAATACATAAACATTGACGTGATATCCAATATCTCCATGTTGCCTCTAGGGCATATCACTAACAATCTCCCACTTGCACTAGAGTCAATCATGTAAGTATCTAATACCCATTACTCTTGTGTGCGCCTCATGCTTTGGCGAGGGAGAGGTTTTGTCGGCGGATCGGCTATGTTGAGATCCGTGTGCACTTTGCATATCTTGACATCACCTCGTCCACAATCTCGCGGATGAGATGATATCGCCGAAGTATGTGTTTGGACTTCGATGTGACCTCGGCTCCTTGGCTTGCGCAATGGCTCCACTATTGTCACAATAGAGAGACATTGGACCGATCGTACTAGTCATCACACCAAGCTCGAAATGAATTTCTTGATTCAAATGGCCTCCTTGCGGCTTCGAAGCGCAATGTACTCGGCCTCCGTTGTAGAATCAGCAACGGTATCTGCTTGGAACTCTTCTAGCCGATGCGCCTCCGTTCGAGCAGAACACGAACCCGATTGCGATCTATAATCATCCTTGTCTGTTTGGAAGCTAGCATCGGTGTAACCACTTACAACGAGCTCTTCTTCACCTCCATAGACTAGGAACATATCCTTAGTTCTTCTCAAGTACTTAAGGATATTCTTTACTGCAGATCTAGTGACCTTCACTGGATCTCGATCGTATCCGCTCGTAGCACTCAAAGCGTACGAGACATCGGGCGTGTACAAAGCATGACATACATGATGGATCCAATTGCCGAAGCATATGGAACCATACCCATCTTATTCCGCTCATCATGTGTCCGAGGACACCGATTCTTGCTAAGATTAATGCCATGTGACATGGGCAAGAAACCTTTCTTGGAATCATGCATGTTGAACCTTTTCAACACCTTGTCAATGTATGTACTTTGGCTTAATCCAATTAGCCTCTTGGATCTATCTCTATAGATCCGAATGCTAATATGTATCTTGCTCCCTAAGTCTTTCATGGAAAAACTATTTTTCAATAAAGACTTGACGGATTCTAGCATAGGGATATCATTTCCAATCAACAATATGTCATCCACATATAAGATTAGAAATACAATTGCGCTCCCACTCGACCTTTTGTAAACACAGGCCTCTTCTTCGTTTTTGATGAAACCAAACCCTTTGATTACTTCATCAAAACGAATATTCCAACTCCGAAATGCTTGCTTCAATCCATAAATAGATTTCGTAGCTTGCATATCTTTCCGGCGATTGAGGATCGACAAAACCCCGAGGTTGTATCATGTATACATCCTCGCTTAGGTTTCCATTTAGGAAAGCCGTTTTGACATCCATCGCCATATCTCATAATCGAAATATGCAGCAATCGCTAGGATAATCTGAATAGATTTAAGCATTGCGACGGGCGAGAAGGTTTCATCATAATCAACTCCTTGAATCTGTTTAAAACCTTTCGCCACCAATCGCGCCTTATAGATGTGAACATTTCCATCCATATCGGCCTTTTCTTAAAAACCCATTTACACTCAATGGTTTTGACACCATCAGTGGATCAACCAAGTTCCAAACTTGATTGTCGTACATGGATTCTATTTCGGATTTCATGGCTCCAAGCCACTTGTTGGAATCGGGTCCCACCATCGCTTCCTCATAGGTCTTAGGCTCATCGTTGTCTAACAACAATATATCACGTTGTTCCGCTTGTGTACTGGGGTGCACGACGTGATCTTTCGACCTCCGTGGGTGGTGTATCTACAACCGGTGGCGCAACACTTTGTTCCTCCTGTTGTGGTTCCGTGGTCGCCGAAACGTTTTCCGGTGTTTCTTGAACTTCTTCAAGATGCACCCCGCTCCCACTAACCCTTCTTGAAAGAAACTCTTTCTCCAAGAGGACACCATGTCGGGCGACAAACACTTTGCCTTGTTCCCGATTATAAAAGTAATATCTCTTAGTTTCCTTAGGATATCCCACAAAGAAGCACTTGTCGATTTGGGTCCGAGCTTGTCGATTGTAAACGTTTTACATAAGCCTCACATCCCTAAATTTTGAGAAAAGACAAACTAGGGGTTGCCCCTGTCTATATCTCATATGGTGTCTTTTCAACCGACTTAGATGGAACTCTATTTAGTGTGAGCGCACTGTTTCAAGAGCATATCCCCGAAGGATAACGGAAGATCACTTTGGCTCATCATCGACCGCACCATGTCCAACAAGGTGCGATTTCTCCGTTCGGACACCCCATTCCATTGTGGAGTTCTGGCGGAGTCAAGCGTGGAACAATTCCACAATCTTTCGGATGATTACCAAACTCTTGGCTCAAGTATTCCCCTCCACGATCCGATCGTAGAAACTTGATTGTTTTCCTTAAATGATTCGTACTTCATTATGGAATTCTTTGAACTTTTCAAAGGATTCGGACTTATGCCTCATTAAGTAGATATAGCCATATCTACTAAAGTCATCGTAAAGGTAATGAAGTACGATAACCACCTCTAGCCGTTGAGCTCATTGGTCCACATACATCGGTATGTACGAGTGCCAATAAGTTACTTGCTCTCTCACCGTGTCCCGTGAAAGGTGCCTTTGTCATCTTACCAAGTAAACAAGACTCACATGTCTCAAATGATTCAAAATCAAAAGAGTGAAGCAATCCATCCTTATGGAGCTTCTCCATGCGTTTCTTATTTATATGGCCTAAGCGACAATGCCGGATAAACGTGGGGTTTGTATCATTTGAGAGTTGCCTTTCGTATTAATGTTATAGATGGGAGACGCTTCAAGATTCAAAACGTATAATCCATTCACCAATGGAGCATGAAAATAGAACATATCTCGAGATATATTGAACAACCATTGTTCATTGATCTAAAATCATATCCTTCCGCTTGCAAACATGAAGCGGAAATAACGTTTTGACATAGTGTTGGAACACAATAACAATTATTCAATTCCAAAACTAATCCCGAAGGTAGATGAAGTGGTACTCGTGCCGACAAGAACGTAGCAACGCTTGCTCCATTGCCGACGCGCAGTTCACCTCGCCCCCGCTCAATCCTCTACTTCTTCTCATTCCTGCAACGACTTGCAAATATGAGCTACCGATCCGGTATCAAATACCCAAGAGTCAGTAGGTGAAGTAGCAAGATTAATGTCTATAACATTAATACCCGCAGAAGTCGTACTTTGCTTCTTTTTGAGATCCTCCATGTACTTCTTGCAGTTCCTCTTCCAATGGCATGTCTCCTTGCAATAGAAGCAAACGGCATCGATGCCGCCGACCCCTTCTTGCCCTTCTTTGCATTGGAGGCACTCGCGATCTCATCGGGAGTTAACTTCCTCTTGGTACAAAGTTTCTTGACAGTGGTTTGCGCTTAGCCTTCGCATCATCATCACATGATGACCATTCTTCTCGGATACTCTCCTCACTGTCTTAAGCATCCCATGCAATTCAGCCAAGGTTCTATCCATATTGTTCATTTGATAATTCAATATGAATGGCTCGAAGCTCGAAGGGAGCGACTGGAGAATCACATCAGTAGCCAACTCTTGGCTAAGGGAAAACCTAGTTTTTCCGGACTCTCGATATAGCCAATCATCTTTATCACATGCGGATCGACGGGATTCCCCTCAACAAGCCCGCACGCAAACAAGGACTTTGAGGTGTTGAACCTCTCGGCCCGAGCTTGGTTCTCAAACATGCCACGCAGTCCCCGAATAATAGTGTGAGCATCGCTGCTCTCATATTGCTTCTGAAGCTCAGGGGACATTGTAGCAAGCATGAGACAGCTTATATCTAGGGCATCATTAGTGTGCTTCTCATAAGCCCTCCGTGCAGTTGCAGTGGCATTATTTGGCAAATCCTCAGGATAGGGTACTTCAAGAACGTACTCCTTACGCTCTTGCTTGAGAACAATTCTCAAGTTGCGATACCAATCCATAAAGTTTGTTCCATTTAATTTTTCCTTTTCGAGAATAGATCGCAAATTAAAAGAACTGGGTGTAGTATTAGCCGCCATTTATTCTACAACAGAAAAAGCAAAGTTTAGCACAATGTTTATGCTATTGTTAAACAATTTAACATTAGACTCCCATTACGTATTTTTCACCTTTCCTCTAGGTTACGTATTGGGTCAAGATCCACATGTTAATTAATTTTCTAGTGAGCTTTGGCATCACTGCTAGAAAATTAGTAACATCGGTAAGCAACACCTTGCTAATCACATCTCTATGTGACTCTTGTTGTTGGTGTGGCATCTCCATGCCCCGGCGCCAACCTATGCCCCAAGGCCCAAAACTGTTTTGATAGCCTTGTTAAGTAAACCAAATGCTCTGCCGTATATGTCCGACATATACCCCTCGTGTTATGATAGAGAATGGCACTCGCTTTGGCGGACCCACCATTGACGAGCATAACGGTGACGGGTGCAACATTTGGAAGGGCATCATTACTACTTAATTTTGCGAGGGATGCTATCCTATCAAACAAACATATCACATATGAAAGGAAGAAGAATAGCATATAGTGAAATAGTATGGCCCCCTTCACATGGTGATCTCGATCTCCATGTCGGCGCTGAGGATCTCCATCTTTGGCACCATCTTTCAATGTGCATGATGCTTGATTTCTTCAAACTAAGCTACTACTATAGAAGCTCTAATTGAAGATTACATCGACTCGCAGGTCGTGAAAGAATATTACAAGCATTGCACGTATGAAAGAACATTACAGGGATTGCACATATGAAAGAATATTACATACAATAGGGCCATACCATCTCAAAGCATTCTCTGAAAAAACAAGTTAGGCGTAGAAACGTTTTCTACCTATCGCAGAGAAACGGCATCGAGACGACCTATAAGGGGTACGCACACGGCGGTCCCGAACACCACACGAAATTCATAGATCCAATCTATGAAATCGCTTACGAAACCATATCGGCATAATCATATTATGCCATCCCGATACACTATCAAGGGAGATGGTTTGCGTAGGCGCGAGGCGCTAACAAGATCGGACTACGAGATAGCTTCGGCATAATCACATTATACGTTCCGATACACTATCAAGGAACGCTATCTTGAACCCAACTCAAACCGAGTTATATGGAAATTGCTTCGACGTAACCACATTACGCCGTTCCGATACACTATCAAGGAACGCAATTACCATTAACTCTCCTCAACAGATCCCGTAAAACCGATTGATCTAATCAACCCGTGCGCAAAACTTGTTCCGATCCAATCTAAAACCCGAACTAAGCAAGATTAGCTCATACCACTGAAGGGTTACGCGGAAGCTACGCTAGCCGAAAACAAAAATTTTCTACCGCGCAAACCAGGAACACTTGCAAGTAAGGGCCGATAGATCATTACCGATTGGAGTAGAGTGCAGCGGAATAGCAAATCAGGGTAATCCGATCTGGAACAGTGTAGCCGATTCCCGGAGACAGCCGATTCACCAATCAGCCGATTCGAGTTGTCTGGCCGCATTCTCACGCCTCGCTCCGATGCGCCCGACCGCAGCCGATTCCACCACACCCCGATCGCTCCGATTGCGCCCGATCCGGGCCAATCAAGCGCGCGCAACGTAGCAGCGCCTCTACCGTATCCACACGTCCGGGGACAAAACGCCGTACACCCGTGTGCTAGCACGCGATGCAAGGCTAGGGTTTGGCTCGAAAGTGGGGAGGGTTTCCGTGGAGATTGATCTCGGCGACTTCGTTGCACGCGATGCAATTGACGTGCCGCAGCTCTCCACCCCTCCCTCCTTTATATAGAGTTGGCCGACGGGACTAGTGGCCGATCGGACTCTATTTTGAATCGGATCCTATCCGAATCTCACGAGTTGGTGCCCATACGTCGTAAGCCCATAGGACTCTATCCGATCGGATCCCTATCCGATCGAGCCGTATCCGAGTCCAACTCGAATGCCTATTCTTATCCCCTTAAGCGTGCGACCCGTAGGTTCAGGTATACTCGGTTTCGGCTATAGTCTAACTTAGCCGACCGTCGGCTCGAGTCCAACTCGCAGCACTGCACCAGCACGGCGCCTAAGCACATATTGACACCATAGTATACAAGAATATAATATCGGCTCGAACTGTAATGTGTACACAAATCCCTTTGCCTCACGATACCAGTTAAGCTATAGGCAAGATGTGTGCCATCCCTTCAATAGCTTAACCATTCACTCGAACCGTATTGGATTATCTCCGTTGATTGACTCCTCAATCAACTTAGCATGGCCATGCATTTCCATAATCCATTACCTCGAGGGGCCAGAGATATCTCTCCAAAGGAGGGGCAAATTCCATCTTGATCACTCACATCCCACTCCATGTTTCATAGCAAACCCGAAAACTACCTTTATAACTACCCCGATTCGAAATAGCGTTTGGTAGTCCCAAAGTAGGCTACTACACATGTTGGAATCCATGGTGATCTCAGGTCTAAGGACTTTGTACCAACACTACCGAGACCAACTAATGGCACATTAATTCTGTAGTGTCTCATGGTGGGTCTATCCAACAATGTGTTCTCCAACACATATGTCCATGTTTATTGATTTGGTATCTTCATACCCATGATCTATGAGACATGATCATCAATCAATAAACTTGCCGATCTTAGAATCATATTTGTTCCAACAATATGACATATGATCGAGGATCATTTAGAAATAGATTCATACATAAAGAGTCTCATAAATAAGTCACGTACTTATTGATCAATACAAGATGTCTATTTCATGGAACTGAATAACACTTTATTCATAAATACATAAACATTGACGTGATATCCAACATCTCCATGTTGCCTCTAGGGCATATCACTAACAACTCCTTCTTCAGGTGGACCCTGTTGCCAAAGGCCGGGGATGCAACTGCTCTTCCTGCACGCCATTCACATCTCCTAAGTCGCATGCGGCTTAATCAGCTGCCTTTCAGCGTCACCAAGCTCATCTGGTTTGGGATATACAACACCGCTTGTGATCCCAAGTGGGGGTGTGTGTATGCTCCATACATCGTGAAGATGATCAACAATGTGATCAGCTTCTTCTACATTTGTGACGCCACTCACAAGCCGTTTCGTCCTCATGTGCCAACTGCACCCAGGATTCCTCCTTCCTGTCCTTCTGGCTTGGCATCAGGTGCCGGTCCTTCCTCAGCTCCTTCATACCCTTCGGGCTTAAGCTCCAGCTCGCCCATCAAGAAGGTGCTGCGCTGTCGCGCCCCGAGTTTTGCCCCTAAATTATTTAACTAATTTACCCAGAAATAATCGGAATTCTTGGAATTAATCTGAAGCCAATAATTAATTTTAAAATGCAATTAATAAATGAAAGTGGCATGGTAGGATTTTTCTAAAATTCTACATGTCAAAATACACTAACAGGATTTTTACGGGAATTTTTAGAGCACTCTAAGTATTTTTAATCAATTAATTAAGAAATCTGCAATTTAATTAAGTCCCAAAATTCCTTTTTCCCCTTTTTCCTATTCATCCCGTACGGCCCGCTCCTTTTCCTGCCCAATTTCCAAACCGGGCCGACGGCCCAGTCGCCTCCCCGCTGGCCTTGGGCCGAGTGGCCCAAGCGCCCGGTCGCCGCGTGCCAAAGTCCGCCGGCGTCCCCGCGCCCACGGCACCGACAAGGGCCCTGGCCGCCAAGCCGCTTCCCGCGCCCGCCGCCCAGCCGCCACCGCCGCCATGCGCGTCGCCGTCCTCGCAACCTCCGTGCGCCCCGTGCCACGTTGGACCCACGTCGGGCCCGAGCTCGAGCCGCCGCACCCGCCCCGCATCTCGCACACGCCGAGGCGACCTTATCCGCCCCGAAACCGCCGTCGCCGATCTAATGACTCCCACTCTAAGTCGGTTGCAACGACGAGGAATTCCCCGCCGTCCCATGCGCAATCTAAACTCTTTCCGCCCCCTATAAAATCCCCTCGCCGCCACCACGTGTTCCCCTTTTTGTTCCCGTGATTTTAGCCTCAGAATCGTCACCGCCATCGTCGTCTTCCCCCTCTCTGGTGAGTTCGTCGTTGCTCCTCCCCTTCGTTTTTCCCGTGTTGCCGTTGTCCCGAGCCGCGACGCTCTTCGCCGCGCCGTTCCCATGCTCCGCGCCGCCTGCCGCCGCTGTTTCCCGTGCCACCGGAGTTTGGCCACCCACCGCGCAGCCATGGCTGGCGGGCCGAAGCTCGGCCGCCGCCGCACCCACGCAAAACCCTAACCCTAGTGCCGTGCTCGCCCCACTGTCCGATCGTTTGGATCAGGCGGATCTAGACCGTTCGCCCGCGCGCAAGCCGCCGCTGTCCAATCGCCGTCGCCACTTGATGGGCGCCATGCGTCCCGATCCGAGCCGCCGCCGAGTCGGCCAATCGGGGAGCATTGCGTGTCCGCCCGGCCGCCCTTCGCCTCCCGCCGCCCGCCACACCGCTTGCGTGCAGACGCCGACGCGCCCGACCGCGCTCATGCCGACGCGCATGACGTCGCCCTAGCCCGACCCCGAGCAAGCTGACGTCATCCCGGGACTTAATTGCGTAATAATTAATTTAGTCTTTTTTGTTTAGTTTAAAAATCACAAATAAACTTCTGAAATTCTTATCTTTTTAATCCGAGCTCTGTTTTAGTCCATTCAAATTTCATTAAATCCAGACAAATGTCAAGAATCCATTAAAAATACTTTTCAGTGCTATTTCAGTAGACTTTTAGGGTGTATTGTTGAGTGTTTTGTTTGTCATGTAGATTCTGACCTTTTCGGCGAGCCCGTCTACCTCGAAGTAGTCGCCGAGTTTCTCCAATCTCCAGAGCAAGGAAAGTCATACTTTACATTGATCATATTTTACCTATTTTTTTTAAATATCTCATGTCTCTCAAATACTGCATATGTTTTAGAATGTCATTTCATGGGATTATTATACCTATTGTACTCAACCATAGGGATTGAATACCTTATACCATTGATAACTTGGGTTCAATATGACTAGATGTTGGTTTAGATCATGCTTAGCCATGCTTAGCACAACTAGCTCACTTAAGAGAATCACACTAATCAATCATTGCAATGGAGACTAATACTCAGTTGATGTCAACTATGTGACTCTATTCTAATAATACTAAATTAGGACAATGGTAGGTTGTGAGCACATGGTTGGATTTTGGTTAGCCGCTCATGACAATTAAGGACCGGTTCTCCGAAAACCCTGGAAGAATTACGGTGCATACCACAAGCCATCATGGGTAATGGCTGGGTCTGTAGCGTAGCTGTCTCTAGCCGACGTACCCTAGTGAGGGTGGGCGTGATGGAGTTGGGTCGGCCCAGATTTTAAGGGTTGATCGGCTTCCGGATTCACTGTAGCACGAGAGGGGGCTGCCCATTACCCCGATGGGAGTAGGGGCAAAACCTTGGTGTGGTACGATTGGTTAGAGGGGGTTATGTGAAGGGTCTCGTCATAGTTCCTTTCCGGGGTATCGTGGTGGTACACCGGCACACGGTAACGTGTCGTGGGATTGTGTCTTGTGGGTACAGTTGCACACCTCTGATCAGAGTAAAACTATTCGAATAGCCGTGCCCATGGTTACGGGCGATCAACCAGATTCACGTTGATTAATCTCACTTATTTGCATGAATGAACTGTTGGGACTTGACTAGTACATATGGATTGATGGGCCTGTTGCAACGTGGTTTTAAAAGTTGGACAGTGTTTATTTAATATTGCTTAATTATTACTTCTGTTTTACTGCTTTCAACTACTATTACTATTTCTGCAATGCTATTTATGTAAATGAGCCTATTATTACTTCCTTGATATTTATCTTGCATCATACCTTCTCTTTCGGTATGACTTGTTGAGTATGGTGGTTGTACTCAGTCTTGCTTTATTTTCCCCCTTCAGTGCCAGAGGTTGAGGTTGAGGAAGTCTCCGAGGAAGTGTAGGTTTGTTCGCCGTCAAGGGTTAGCTGTGGTGTGGTGTTTCGCTTCGCTCGAGTCAAGCTTAGCTTAAGTCAGTTTTTTTCTCTTTTTCGCTGCATTTGTGTAACTCTTTTATATTGTTTCTAAGATGTGGATTATGTAATATCAATAATTGTCGATTTGTGTACCTCGGCTGATGCCTGGACAAGGATTTAATGCACAAATTAGCTGCCAAAATTCTAGAGTGAATTTCTGGGCGTGACAAGTTGGTATCAAAGCTAGCCTTTGACTGTAGGACAAGCCAACTGGAAACCTTAAGAGCCCTCTAATCTTTTCATTTGCGTGAGTTTGAAAAAAAGGGGGTGTTTTAAAAAAAGTGAAGTCAGTCTAGGGTTTTAGAATTTGTGAAAAGGGGTTTTTTGGTCTTTTTGTTTTGAGCATGATTTGATTCCCACTCCTTTGTCTCTGTAGATGGCAGGTTCCCCAGCTATGCACTGTGGAAAAGGAATGGTGGGTTTCGTTGCAGAGCTGGCACGCATGGCCTTGGCAGTTGGGTATCCTGGAGCATCGGAGTACACTACAGTTGCGCCTCTCAGTGGTGAATTGCCTCACCGTGTCCGTCTGGAGGTTCACGGTTTTGTGGGGACTTGTCTTCCCAACATGGAGGTCACAGCTTCAGGAGGCACGTCGGACCACGCCTGTCAAGAAGTTGCTTATCTGATGATAGCCAAGATGAGGGAGTTGCATGACGATGACCTTCGTACCTCCGCTTATCGCTACCATCCCCGCCGTGGTAGTTCCTCCGACGTCAGTGTTTTCAAGTCTACTGCAGATGAGAACGACTCTACTTTCGGTCGCATGTGCACGGTGATCAGGGGATTGGACAAGATGGACTCTGACTTGCACAAGGAAGCCAAGGAGCTGAACAACAGGAAGATGATGAGGATCGTGAGTCTGCAAGACGAAGTGATTCGCCTCAAGAAGGAAGTTGCTGAGTTGAAAGGACTCCTAGCACTAGGTGGTGTCAGGATTCACACTACGCCTCGGAAGACCACCACCGCACCTGTACGTATCCACCGGCGCTCCTGGATTCCTCCACCGACTCCTCCCCGCGCCTCCTCTAGCTCCTCCTACTCCACCCGTTCCACTCGGCGCCGTCCTAGTTCTTCCTGTGCCGCAGTTCGCTCTCGCTTTCGCCCCCGCTTCGGCATACCAAGGCGGAGGTGGCAACAACGGTTGGATCTCCATCTCCAGCAACTCAAGCTCTGAGGATTCAACTGAAGACATGGATTCAGAAGAGACTCGGAGTTCTTCTGAGGAAAGAGGCAGGATTGGTTGGGCTACAGCCACCGATTCGAAAGAGTCAAAGTCGGAGATGAAGGCAGAGGACTTCAGGAGTCGTTCTGAAGAATGGGGATCCTATGAAGGAAGCAGTTTGACTCCACGGCCCGCGGATCGTTCTAGTCACCATCCCTAGTTTTACAGTTTTGCTTAGTTTGTCTTCTTGGTAATTGCTGTGTGTTAGGCTGCCGTGTGTGGGTTAGCTGGCAGTCTATATCGAGTGTGGTATGGCTAACCAATTAAGGATACTTGGTGCTTTTCCTTGTTTTAATCAAGATCAGAACAATGCATTTGAATTCCAATAATAAAGTTTAGTCTCTAAATCAGTTTATTTTTCTTCTTTTCTCTCTTTTGTTCGGTCGTCCTCTCCAGATGGTGAACACCAGGACCAGTGGAGTGAACAACAACAATGGGCAGTCAGGGGACAACCATAACAAGAATCATGATGTCAATGGCAATGTTCCTCCGCTGCCACCTGAGAATCCCATTATTGCTTAGGTGTTTGCTTCGCAGACGCAGATGATGGCTGTGATGATGTAGCAGATGCAGCAACAACACCAGCAGATGTTGCAACAGATACAGCAGCAGTAGTAGCAGAATAACCAGTTTGCTCCTCCACCACCCCAGTCTAAGTTGCCAGAGTTTCTTCGCGTCCGACCGTCGACCTTCTCCAACACCACCAATCCTATGGAGGCCAATGATTGGCTTCATGCTATTGAGAAGAAGCTAGATTTACTGCAGTGCACGAACCAGGAGAAAGTCTCTTTTGCTACACATTAGTTGCAAGGCCCCGCTTCTGCTTGGCGGGACAACTACTTGGTTACTCGCCCAGCTGGAGCAGCAGTAACCTGGGAAGAATTTTGTCGCAGTTTCAGAACAGCACATATTCCTGCGGGAATAGTTGCACAGAACAAGCATGAGTTTCGTTCTCTTGAGCAAGGCAATCGGTCAGTTATTGAGTACCTGCATGAGTTCAACCGTCTTGCATGTTATGCCCCAGAGGACGTGCGCACCGATGCAGAAAGACAAGAAAAGTTCTTGGCTAGTTTGGATGATGAACTCACAGACAAGCTGATCTCAGGGGAGTATGCTAACTTTGAGAAGCTGGATGACAAGGCCATTCGGCAGGAAGACCAGTGCAACAAGATGATCAAGAAAAGAAAGGCAGTACAGTTCAAACCTCCTCAACAGCAGAGAAATCAGCAGAGGCCGCGTTCCATGTCCGGAAGTTAGGGTGGACCTACCACCATGATTGTCCATCAGCATCGGCCTTATCACCCAGGGAATTTTCAAGCTGGCAGTAGTGGCAGTGGCAGTGGGCAACAGCAGTGCACTTCAGCCCCGCGTCCTCCAACAACGCCACCCCAGCAGCAGTCCAAGCCACCACCTCCAAGGAAGGACTTCGGAGGAAAGCTAGGAGTCTGCTTCAACCGTGGTGACCCTGGGCATTTTGCAGACAAGTGTCCAAAGCCAAGACGCGCTGGACCAAGGTTCATCCAGGCCTGTGTCAATCATGCGTCCGCAGAGGAAGCACATGCGGCTCCAGAAGTTATACTGGGTACATTTCCTGTGAATCTCATTCCTGCTACAATACTATTTGATTCTGGTGCTACACATTCATTTATTTCAAAGCAGTTTGTTGGGACACATGGGTTATCGGTAGTGGAACTTAAGGTACCTATGCGAGTTCAAACCCCTGGAAACCATTTGGACACAACTCAGTACTGTCCCTCGGTGGAAATAGAAATCAAGGATCCAAATTTCTAGCCAATCTTATCCTTCTTCAATCCAAAGGCCTAGATATCATTCTTGGGATGGATTGGTTGTCAAGACATAATGGAGTAATTGACTGTGCTAGTCGCACAATTACCTTAATCAATGGAAAAGGAAAAGAGATTGTTTTTTGTTCTCCCATGCAAGCCATGACTGTAGCAAGTGTGAATCATGTTTCTATTAGGAAATCGTCTGAAGTAGCAGCAAAGATCCCTATGAAATTAGAAGATATCCCCATAGTCAGAGAATACCCTGAAGTTTTTCCAGAAGATTTAACCTAGATGCCGCCATAAAGGGATTGAATTCCGGATTGATCTAGTGCCCGAAACCGCCCCAATTCACAAGAGGTCATGTAGAATGGGAGCCAATGAGTTGGCAGAAGTGAAGAAGCAAGTGGATGAACAGTTGCAGAAAGGTTATATCCGCCCGAGCACGTTGCCTTGGGGTGCTCCGGTGATATTTGTAGAGAAGAAAGACAAGACCAAGAGAATGTGTGTCGATTATCAATGAGGTCACTATCAAGAACAAGTATCCTCTACCACGGATTGATGATTTGTTTGATCAACTCAAGGGGGCAAAGGTGTTCTCCAAGATAGACCTGCGATCAGGCTACCATCAGTTGAGAATTCGGGAAGCGGACATTCCCAAGACTGCTTTCATCACTCGATATGGTTTGTATGAGTGTACGGTCATGTCTTTTGGATTGACCAACACACCAGCTTTCTTCATGAATATGATGAACAAGGTGTTTATGGAATTCTTGGACAAGTATGTCGTAGTGTTTATTGATAATATTTTGATCTACTCCAAGAGCGAGGAAGAACATGAGCATCATCTTCGGTTAGTGCTCGAGAAGTTGAGGGATCATCAACTCTACGCCAAGTTTAGCAAGTGTGCTTTCTGGTTAAAGGAAGTGCAGTTCCTCGACCACATTGTGAATGCCCAAGGAGTAGCTGTGGATCCGTCAATGTGGAATCAGTTACAAGGTGGACTCCACCAAAGACAGTCATGCAGATCCGAAGTTTTCTTGGACTTGCGGGTTATTACCGCCGTTTCATTGAGAATTTCTCTAAAATTGCCAAGCTGATGACCCAATTGTTGAAGAAAGATGGGAAATTCAAGTGGTCAGCGGAATGTAACAAGAGTTTTGAAGAGCTTAAGAAGAGGTTAGTGTTTGCGCCAGTCTTGATACTGCCGGATCCAGCAAAAGATTTTCAAGTTTATTGTGATGCATCCTGCCAAGGGCTGGGATGTGTGTTGATGCAAGAAGGCAAAGTGGTTGCAAATGCTTCCCGTCAGCTGCATCTGCATGAGAACAACTATCCAACTCATGATCTGGAATTAGCAGTAGTGGTTCATGCCTTGAAGATTTGGCGACAGTACCTAATCGGCAACCGTTGTGAAGTGTACACATATTACAAGAGTTTGAAGTATATTTTCACCCAACCGGACTTGAACCTTCGTCAATGAAGATGGTTGGAATTGATCAAGGATTATGATTTGGGGATACATTACCATCCCGGCAAAGCTAATGTGGTAGTAGATGCTTTGAGTCGGAAAAGTTACTGCAACTCCATCAATGTAGAAAGAATGTGTGATTAGTTGCAGCGAGAATTTGAACGCCTAAATCTACTGGTTGTGGATTATGGTTTTGTGGCTGCTCTGAAAGCTCAACCCACTCTCATTGATCAAATTCGGGCTGCCCAGGTATTAGATCCCGAGATGGCTGAACTCAAGAAGAACATGAGAGTCAAAAAAGCTCGTGACTTTACAGAAGACGAGCATGGAACAATTTGGATGGGGAAGAGATTGTGTGTGCTAGAAGATAAAGATTTGAAGAAGCTGATCCTTACGGAAGCTCACCAAACCCAATATTCATTTCATCCGGGCAGTACAAAGATGTATCAAGATCTTAAAGAGAAGTTTTAGTGGGTCAGTATGAGGAGAGAAATAGCTGAATTTGTCGGACTTTGTGATGTTTGTTAGCGAGTCAAGGCAGAACATCAACGACCCGTAGGATTGTTGCAACCCCTCCAAATTTCGGAATGGAAATGGGAAGAAATTGGAATGGATTTCATCACGGGTTTACCCCGCACATCATCAGGGTATGATTCAATTTGGGTAGTCATGGATCGACTCACGAAGGTGGCTCACTTCATACCAGTGCATACTACCTACTCGGGAAAGAAGCTAGCTGAGCTATAACTTGCTAGAATCATGTGTTTACATGAAGTGCCTAAGAAGATCGTGTCCGATCGAGGAAGTCAGTTTACTTCCAAGTTTTGGCAGAAGTTGCAAGAAGAGCTTGGTACCCGCTCGAACTTTAGTACGGCCTATCATCCGCAAATAGATGGTCAAACTGAGAGAGTGAATCAAATTCTAGAAGACATGTTGAGAGCATGTGCGCTTGGGTTTGGTAAAGCGTGGGACAAGTGTTTGCCTTATGCAGAATTCTGCTATAACAACAGTTATCAAGCCAGCATTCAAATGGCATCCTATGAGGCGTTGTATGGACGAAAGTGCCGCACACCCCTTTTCTGGGATCAGACTAGTGAACGTCAGTTGTTTGGCACAAAAGTGATAAGTGAAGTAGAAGCAAAAGTTTGAACGATTCGGGAAAGATTGAGAATTGCGCAGTCTCGGCAGAAGAGCTACGCAGACAATCGTCGAAGAGATCTCGTTTTTGAAGCAGGGGATTTTGTGTACCTTCGTGTTACACCGCTCCGGGGAGTACACCATTTTCAAACCAAAGGCAAGTTGGCACCGCGTTTTGTGGGACCATACAGAATTCAAGAACGTCGAGGAGAAGTAGCCTATTAGCTTGAACTTCCATCCAACATGGCTGGTATTCACGACGTGTTTCATGTGTCTCAGTTAAAGAAGTGTTTGAGGGTACCAGAAGAGCAGGCGAGTCTAGACCAGATTGAAATTTAAGAGGACTTGACCTATGTGGAGAGACCAGCTCGTATTCTCGAGACCAGTGAGAGAAGGACTCGGAACAAAGTTGTCAGATTTTGCAAAGTTTAGTGGACTCATCACTCAGAAGAAGAAGTTACTTGAGAAAGAGAAGATGAGTTGAAAGCCGCGCACCCGCACCTCTTCGCCAGTGCCTCCGAATCTCGGGGTCGAGATTCCGTTTAAGGGGAGTAGGTTTGTCGCGCCCCGAGTTTTGCCCCTAAATCATTTAAATAATTTACCTTGAAATAATCAAAATTTCTGGAATTAATCTGGAGCCAATAATTAATTTTAAAATACAATTAATAAATGGAAGTGGCATGGTAGGATTTTTCTAAAATTCTACATGTCAAAATACACTAACAACATTTTTACGAGAATTTTTAGAGCACTCTAAGTATTTTAAATCAATTAATTAAGAAATCTGCAATTTAATCAAGTCCCAAAATTCCTTTTCCCCCTTTTCCTATTCATCCCGTATGGCCCGCTCCTTTTCCCGCCCAATTTGCAAACCGGCCGACGGCCCGCCGCCTCCCGCCGGCCTCCTTCTCCTCCGCCTTTGGCCTCCCAAGCTCCCACGCCCGTGGGCACCGACAGTGGGCCCCACGTGTCGGGCCGCTTCCCGACGCCCGGCCGGCCCAGCGCCGCCGCCGCCCCCGCAACCTCCGCGTGTCCCCGCGCCACGTCAAACCCGCGCCGGCCCAAGCCCGAGCCGCCGCACCCGCCCCGCATCTCGCGCACGCCGAGGCAACCTTATCCGCCCCAAAACCGCCGCCGCCGATCTCGTGACTCCCTCTCCGAGTCGGTTGCAACGGCGAGGAATTTCCGACCATCCCGTGCGCAATCCAAACTCTTTCAGTCCCCTATAAAATCCCCTCGCCGCCGCCGCGTGTTCCCCTTTTTGTTCCCGTGCTTTTAGCCTCAAAATCATCGCCGCCATCATCATCTTCCCTATCTTCGGTGAGTTCGCCGTTGCTCCTCCCCTTTGGTTTTCCCATGTTGTCGTTGTCCCGAGTCGTCTCGAGCCGTTTCGAGCCAGGGCGCTCTTCGCCGCACTGTTCCCATGCTCCGCGCCGCCGGAGTTCGATCGGCCGCCACGCAGTCATGGCCGGTGGGCCGAAGCTCGGGCACCGCCGTGCCCGCGCAAAACCCTAACCCTAGCCGCGCACTCGACCCGCCGTCCGATCGTTTGGATCGGGCAAATCTGGAGTGTTCGCCCGCGCGCAAGCCGCCGCCGTCTGATCGCCGTCGCCGCTCGATGGACGCCACGCGTCTCGATCCGAGCGCCGCCACACGCCTCGATCCGAGCCACCGCCACGCCGGCCAATCGGGAGTGCCGCGTGTCCGCTCAAGCCGCCCTTCGCGTCCCGCGCTCGACCGCACCGCTCGCGCGCCAGACGCCGACGCCAGCCCTAGCGACGCGCGCACGCCCGACCGTGACGCCTCATGCGTCGTCGCGCATGACGTCACCCTAGAGCGACCCCGAGCAAGCTGACGTCATCCCGAGACTTAATTGCGCAATAATTAATTTAGTCTTTTCTGTTTAGTTTAAAAATCACAAATAAACTTCTAAAATTCTGATCTTTTTAATCCGGTTGTCGGGAAACCCTGGAAGAATTACCGTGCATACCACAAGCTAGCATGGGTAATGGCTGGGTCTGTAGCGGAGCTCTCTAGCCAACGTACCCTAGTGAGGGCGGGCGTGATGGAGTTGGGTCGGCCCTGGTTTTAAGGATTGATCGGCTTTCGGATTCACTGTGGCACGAGAGGGGGCTACCCATTACCCTGTTGGGAGTGGGGGCGAAACCTTGGTGTGGTACGATTGGTTAGAGGGGGTTATGTGAAGGGTCCTGTCATAGTTCCTTTCTGGGGTATCGTGGTGGTACACCAGCACATGGTAACGTGTCGTGGGATTGTGTCTTGTAGGTATAGTTGTACACCTCTGATCAGAGTAAAACTATTCGAATAGCCGTGCCCATGGTTACGGGCGTTCGACCAGATTCACCTTGATTAGTCTCACTTATTTGCATGAATGAACTGTTGGGACTTGACTAGTACAGATGGATGGATGAGCCTATTGCAACGTGGTTTTAAAAGTTGGACAATGTTTATTTAATATTGCTTAATTATTACTACTGTTTTACTGCTTTCAACTACTATTACTATTTCTACAATGCTATTTGTGTAAATGAGCCTATTATTCCTTCCTTGATATTTATCTTGCATCATACCTTCTCTTCCGGTATAACTTGTTGAGTACGGTGGTTGTACTCAGTCTTGCTTTATTTTCCCCTTCAGTGCCAGAGGTTGAGGTTGAGGAAGTCTCCGAGGAAGTGTAGGTTTGTTCACCGTCAAGGGTTAGCTGTGGTGTGGTGTTTCGCTTCGCTCGAGTCAAGCTTAACTTAAGTCAGTTTTTTTCTCTTTTTGTTGCATTTATGTAACTCTTTTATATTGTTTCTAAGATGTGGATTATGTAATATCGATAATTGTCGATTTGTGTACCTCGGCTGATGCCTGGACAAGGATTTAATGCATAAATTAGCTGCCGAAATTCTGGAGTGAATTTCTGGGCGTGACATGCGCTCGATCTTTTGTCTCTGCGCCAAGACCGCCTCCAAGGTCAAGAAGATTGAGCGGCGTCAGAAGATGCTTGTGAGGAAGGTCGGTCACGCAGTCTCCGACGACTCCGAGGATGAGGTCTATGAGGACCCCTTCGCAGCCTACGGGATCGCTCGCGATGTTGTTGCCGGTGAGGGCACTTCTACATCTGTCACTCACGCCTTCGCTGAAGTGTCTTCGCACTCAGAGGGGGACGAGGAGGAGGACGACACTCGTGGCTTCGCCAGCTGCTGACTTCGGTAGCGCCACCGACATTACCAAGGCCTCCCCTTCTCCCAGTGGTGGCGACGACGACATTCAGAATGGAGATACTGAGATCGTCGCCCACTCCGATGACTCCGAGTGACTTCCCTTCTCTCTTATCCCTTTTTGGTGTCTTGATGCCAAAGGGGGAGAAGATTGAGAAAGAGGGGGGAGTCGGGGGGTCAATTCTCGCGTTTGTGCTTCCTTGTCGGCTTGTTCCTGTCAGCCGACCGGAAGTTCCAGACCTTTCCACCGGAACTTTCGTCCGTGCAGCCATCTCTTAGGACTTTTGTCTTTTCGGTCTCGTTTGGACATGTGAACTCTATGTGTGCTGGGATGTAATGATTGCTAGACCTTATGATATTAATTAGGCTTATTTGCATGATCGCTTGTATGATTTGTGAGTGGTGAAATGTTATTTTCAATTTCTTTGTGTGCTTGCCATGTTATATGCTCTTAAATTATCTCATTTCACCTTTGTTGCACCCCACTAAGTAAGATGAGTTGGTTAGAAATCCCCTAAACTCCACTATGAAAAATGCATATTAAATTCACTCTTATTTCACACTATGCATACATTTAGGGGGAGCTCTATCTAACCCTTTTTACTCAAAACTTCATTTACTCCAATCTATTATAAGCTTTAACCAAGTTGTCATCAACCACCAAAAAGGGGGAGATTGAAAGTGCATCTAGCCCCTAAGTGGGTTTTGGTGGTTAATAACAATTTGGTTAAGGGACTAATGCGTTTAATTGAGATGTGTGCAGGAGAATTAGTCGCTAGATGCTTAGTTGTGCAGGTTTTGAGAAAGGAGAACCCTCAAACATCAATTGCAAATAGGAGAAAAGATTCCACGACGGCTTTGTAGACCCCCATTTTCGGATCGAGAATCATTCGTGTTCATAGTACCATTTCCCTGGATCGAGTAGTTTGGTACCCACGAATACAGTACTAAATTATCAGGTGCAAAGTGCACGAATAGTCTTACACCAAAAGTATTACAATAATAGGCCCGAAGGCAATAGCATTACATGCAGGACCTACTGGTCCGGATACAACCAAAATCAGAGATTAGATAAGATAGCAGACGGAAGGCAGCGGCATGTTGATTGCCACAGGCAACGACCGGGGACTAAGACCTAGTAGACGCCTTCTCCTTCTTCGCCCACCTAGCAGTAAGCATAGGGGTCCTCCAGATCTTCCACGCCTACATCTGTAGGTTTGTGCGTATAGCAAGGGTGAGTACCCAACGTACTCAGCAAGCCAACACGGAATGATGCACATGATAGGGTCATTCAAAGGATGGCTGAGGTTTATTTGCGCAAAGCCAATTTTCGCAAATCATTTCACAAACCTAACATCTAGCTAGTCAAGTTTTAGTTTCAGAGTATATTAAATCGGCGACGGTTCTATCTGCCAATCATCGTGATACCAAGGATGGTTTCCCGTCTCCGGATCGTCATGGTTTTCTGGGGAGTCTACCCCTTCTCGTAGGTCAAGAAGTTGAGTCCACCAGCACACAAAATCATTATGCATACCAACCCATCATCTTAAAACTTATGAGTCTAGCCACGGGAGAAACTTGTCATGTCGCTCATTAACCGCGAGCACGGCTATTCGAATAGATTGATTTACTCACACTGCAGTGGATGTACACTTTACCCGTACTCCGTAACTGCTCATTGAATGAGCCTTCATCCCTCCATATGGGATGGTCACGACAAAGCTTTTCGATAACCTCACTTTGGTAGTACCCGCTCCATAAACTTAAGTCCTCATGCACTCTAGCCGTCGTTTCCTAGCAGTGAGAGGAGTTCTGGCATTCTCGGGATAAGGGGGAAAACTCACTTAATCTTTAAGTCATCGTTAAGTTCAGTTTATTATTCACATAAAGGCCTTTTGTCTTATCACAATTACGGGCACTCTACCATTGGTAGGCCCAGGACACTCTACTTATTGTAGGTCCTTAACTCAACACCCACACCTGAACCACTATGCAGGGATACTGCCTCCGCTTAGCTATCTACTCTGCTAGGTCTATACCCATTCGAGAAGTACGGTTGTACTGGCTCGTTCTAAGTTGTAAGTCCTATGGCTCGGTCCTTAATTGACTAGGGACGGTACTAGCCTTTGCCGGAATCCACCCAAATCCATCCATCCGCCCTAGTCTAAAACATTGGTTTTCATTTTTGGTTTTCATAAAAACTCATTTCTCATGTTCTAGGCAATGTGGCGCTCATGTCTCCACATGCCGTATTCCAACTACCTTCCCTAAGGTAGCTGCCCAAGCATATAGCTCTTTGTAAAAGTATGAGTATGCAAGATTCTAGTATAAGCATGGCTAAGCATTTTACCGAAGATATCCTTCGGTTATATCACATCGAGGGTTACAAAGATTATATCTAAAGGTAAGAAATATCAAGGCATGGTATATCAAGCATAGGTATTTTGTGTATAGCATGCATGTTTGAAGTTTAAATCAACATCATTTCGCAAAACTAGGATCAATATGTTCAAAGGAAGTGATGACTTGCCTCGCTCGCACACTTGTTGGACGGGGTCTTCCGCGTTCCCAATGGTTCCCTTGGACTCTATCTTACGTGCGAGAAATCCAATTTGAATTCGATTAGAATTCAAATAAAATCCAATAAGATCCGATAAAAGCCAAATAAATCGCAAAAGCGGCTCCTAACACTAGGCTACGATTTTACGTAGGTTTAGGTTCGAGTTTTGATAAAATCTGGGTTAGAATGAACGAGTTGCAATGATTTGAAGTTTTGCATTGAATCGATATAATTAATCATGATGTGGCATTATTTCAAGTTAATATATTCAAAGTTTGAGAAATATTATGGGTGGTGACTCAAAATATAATAATAAAATGGTTAACTTCTAATTTTTATCCAAATTTTTTTTGACCGTAAATCACTGGGGGGAGGTCCCCACAGTTTCGAGCCAAATTTTTATAGATTACGGAAGGGAAAAAGTTTAGAATACAACCTTTTTAGAAAAGGGCGAAGATGCCCTAACAAGGCTGCTAATTGAAGCCACTAGCGTAACTGAGACTGTGAATACTCGTAGATAGAAACTAGAACTAACACTAACTGTAAGCATCAAGCCAGGCGCAGAAGGAGCTCTTATCTTCTATCCTAAGCCTAAGAACTTGTAAAGAGCACTGAAGTTTGAAATTCCTTTTCCAGAGAGGCAGATTTGGAGTTACTCTCTAGAACACCTTGTCGTTCCGAATCTTCCATATTTCCCAAGCCGCTAAGAGTGTTATTTCTGTGGCACAAGGAAGCGTTGATGTGGAGATCGATTGCAACAATCTGTCCATGATGGGTAGGGAGGTGTCCCATTGTAACTGAAGGGTTGACCAGCATTGAATCGCAAAGGGGCATGAGAAGAAAAGGTGCTCAGCAGTTTCTTCCTTCCCCAGGTCACACATTATGCATAGACTGTCATCCTGGATGTTGATGTGTCTTGTTTGTAGCATTGATTTCATATTTAATCTGTCTAATAACAGCAGCCACGCGAAGAACTTGATTCTTAGAAGGCAATTGGACTTCCAAATCAACTTAAAGCTTTGGTGACCCGCGAAGGAGTCAAAGACGTAATTGTAGAACCCCCTTGAGCTGTAATTCTTTCCCCAGACCATCGACCAGCTGTCAAGAGATTCCTCCTCATAAGGTAGATCCTGAAGAAGGGTTTGAAGCTGAAGTAGTTCATGGTAGGCTTGGTCGGAAAGCGGTAGGTGCAGAACTGAGTCCAGGTCTTCAGCTTGCATGATTTCGGTTACCGAGGCCTTGCTTTTCTTGGCAAATGAGGCAAGGTGGGGGAAGTTGGATTGGATATTTAAGTTATTCCAGTTGTCTGCCCAAAAGCTTACCGAGTAACCTTTACCTATTTGACATGAGGCCACCATCCTGAAAAGGTCATTGAGTCTAAGAATGTCCTTCCACCAGAAGGATCCCATTTCCCTACAGTGGTGGGGGACCTTGTCTTGATAATATCTAAACCAAATGAGCTCCACCCAGGGGATGTCTTCATGGTTGTAAAATTTTGAGAGTTGCTTGATGAGTAGAACATTGTTTTGGAGGCGGAGATTTAGTACCCCTAGACCCCCTTTCACTTTTGGTCTGGTTACTAGATTCCAAGCTGCTAGGTTGCCTCCTTTTTTTCAAGATTGTTTCCCCTCCAGAGACACTGTTTTCTTGCCCTGTCGATGGCTTCTATAATACTTTTAGGGATCTTGAGGGTGCACATGGCGTAGGTTGTTATCGGAGTGATTGCCGAGTTGATCATCTCGAGTCTACCTGAGTAGGATAGCCAGGACGCACAAGAAGAGAGCTTCCTTTCAACTTTGTTCAGAAGCGGCATTAGATCCTCAATTTTTGGCTTAGTTGTCCCCAGTGGTAAACCCAAATAGGTGAACGGCAGGGAGCCCGCATCGCATCCAAAGGTGTTGGCCAGGTGGCTAAGTTTGTCATTGCTGAGATTAATCGGGTACATGCTTGGTTTTTTGTAGTTCACTTTGAGTCCAGTCGCTGTTTGGATTGTGTTCAGAAGGCTTTTGAGAAAGAGAAGCTGCCTGGCATCTGCTTGAAGGATGATAATGGTATCATCCGCATATTGGACTACTGGAAAATCCTCCGTTGGCTGCGTTATTGGCAAGTGAAGAAGGCCCTCTTGCCTGGCTTTATTGATTAAGACCTGGATCAGCTCAGCCGCCAGCAAAAAGAGCAAGGGCGAAAGTGGATCTCCTTGTCTGACACCTCTCTTGCAGCGGAAAGTTTTCCCAGGGATTCCATTTAGCAGGACAACAGAGGTTCCGGAGGATAAGGTTTCTTGAACCCATTGCAGCCATTTATCCGGGAACCCAAGACTTTGCATCATAAGGAGGATGGTTGAGTGTTCGATGGTATCAAAGGCCTTTTCAAAGTCCAATTTGAGGATGATCACTTCTTCTCTGGAGCGATGACATTGATGTATGTATTCAAAGGCCCAGGCAAGGCAATCTTGGATTGTTCTTGATCGAATAAAGCCATATTGATTCTTGTGAATTACTGATTTTATGACTCCCTATAGCCGATCTCGCTAAAACTTTTGTTATTATTTTCGGGGAGGAGTTGAGCAAGGAGATAGGCCGATAGTCATTGACTGTTTCGTGGTTGTCTTTTTCGGGATCAAAGTGATGAAGGAGTTATTAATTGGTCAAGACGATCCGTCCTTGTTGAAAAGAGTCACAGAGTCCGTAGAAATCATCCTTGATGATTGACAAACTTTTTTGTAGAAAAGACCATTGAAGCCATCCGGTCCTGGGGCTTTATCAGTCAGCATCCTTTTAACCACCAGATCAATTTCTTCATGAGAAATTTGTTGGGCCAGAGAATCTAATCCTTCTCTTGGTTGAATAAGGCTTGGGAGATGAAAGATCATATCTGGATTGGAAGAAGATCCCATTCTATCTTTGAAGGAGGACCAAAGGATTGCCGCCTTTCCTGCGTGATCCTGGATCCAGTCACCTTGCTCATTCCTGATCTGCGAAATCATGTTTTTCCTGTGGGAAATAGAGGCCAAGCTATGAAATAATTTCATGCATTCATCCCCAAGCTTTACCCTGTTCACAGTGTACCTATTCCTCCAGTAAATATTCTTCATATGCAGCCAATGCTGAAGTTTCTTTTTAACCACTTTCCTCAAATTAAATTCTGTGCTGAATAAGCGCCTTCCTTCCTCGAGCGAGTCAAGAAAGGCAATCACAGTGTTGCAGTTTTGAATGAGAGCCTTTAGATTAGAGAAACTTTTACTCCAAGATCGAAGCCCTGCTCTCAACATTTTGAATTTCCTTGCAATATCCTTTGCTGCATGCCCAGGGAACGCTGGGAGAGACCAGAAATTGGAAACTATGGCGCTGAAATCCGGTTGCTCGGCCCAGAAATTCTCAAAGCGGAAGATGCTTGCCTTAGGGATTTTTGTCGAAGAGCAATGGCATCCCTCACTGGGTACCAGGGTACAATTTCCATCCCTTGCGATGGCCTGGACGGCTGGATTGGCGTGATTGACCTCCAATTGAGGGAGCCGACATCCAGACGACTCGGGTTGCTGGAGGACTCCCAGACCTCGAAGCGAGTGTTTGGAATGTCTCTTCTGCCATAGAAGGTCAGGTCCGCGCACCGCGCCCTGACTGCGAGAAAGTTGGCCCTTTCCTCATTCAAAGCTGGAGAGGACGCCTCATTGGAGGAGGAGTTGTCCCCTACCCCATTTAGGGCCTTGATTAGATCATCGAGGGGGATGTCAGGGCGTTGCGCATGTAGGTAGCACACAGAGGAGGACGAGTGATCAATGTCCCTATAGTGCTGGGGGAATTGAGGGTGTTCCGGTATATGGGGATCCCAAGCAGGCCAGTCATTAACATTTTCTCCATCTGCCTCCAAGCCCTGCTGAGCCTGCTGTTCAATAACTCCAGGAGGAGGTGGTTGCTCAAACTGTTGTTGATGCCACTGGGGCTGCTCCTGTTGCGTCGCCTCCTGGTGGGGGTCACCTCCAATCACACCCAGGTGATCCCCCCTCCTTGTTGCTCGTTCTGCCAATCAGGGATCGATGGCACGAGCTCGGGAAGAGCTGGAATTGGGGGAAGATGTGGCTGACCCCCGTGGGGGACTGGGTCCTCGTCTGCTAGGAACTGATCTGGGAATTGTCCATTGAGGATGAAGACAGGGACCGTCCAGGATCTGCCAGTTCCGTCGAAGATGGAGCCCGCAGAAACCACAATGCTCCGTGGGACCCTGTCAGTGCTCAGAATCAGCATCCTTGCCAGGATTCTTGATCGGTTACCATCCCGGTACCACTCAAGAAGCCTTCCAAATGGCGCCACCGCCGCCTGCAGGAAGGCGTCGTTCTGGTAGTCCAAAGGGAATGCCAGAAGCATAATCCAGCAAAGCCTAGTGTAACTGCAAGATCGCAGATTGATTCCTTCGTCATGCCGAACCACCCGGATGACATGATCTTGACCCGAGTGGAAGGGGGAGTTTCGAACCAGTCGTTCCCGCTGCACCACAGTCCTAAGCTTGATCAGCCCGAAGCCTAGAGGAGAGAGGTGTGCTTCCACGATGCGCACATGCTGGTCTTCTTCCAGGAAGTCACAGACGTTGGTGAGGGCTTGGCGAAGGAGCTCATGATCTTCTGGCATTGGCTCTAAGGAGACAATGGCGAACTCCTCATGACCCCGCGGTGGTTCGCCTCCAAGAGCAACCCTAGTTCTTGTCGGGTGCTCCCACCCTTGATCCACCTGGAGACCGCCTACGAGAAAAGGAATCGAGTTCACCGGGAAGTTTGCCATGGCGGTGGAGGTGGAAGGGGAACGGCTGTTGTTGTTAGGCTGAGCTAGGCTGGAAGAAGGGACCGGCGAAGAGGTTTGAAGTAGTTGAAGAGATGAATCTGGAGGAGGCCGATCGTGGGCGTGGAGATGGAGGTGGGCGTCCGATGGTATCCTGGTTATGCCCTTGGAATGCCATGTTAGACAGGGGATAGATTGAGTGACCCCACCAGCTGTAGAATTGGTACTCCGCGCGGAACAAAATTTCGGCCGCCATGTTAAGCGCGAAACAAAATGTTTGCGTGACATGCAACGCGCTACAGTATGTCCGAAGAAGTTGTACCGGCTGCACCGAGTTCTACCCGGGCAATTAAAGCCGATGTGACCAGGCATGAGGCAGGTACTGCAAGTTTTTGAAACTAGGGGAACAAGAGTTGGGGAATGTGCAGACTAAGATATGGAAATCTTCTCTGCTCGGCCCATACTGTTGCCAATTAATGCAGTACTATGAATGAGAGTTGCCGACCGTTTCAAACAAGGCCGAAGAACTGGAGAACCATAATGAAGGCCCGGGCTTGAGTTAAAAGAAGCTGATCCTTTCCCAAAAAAGAGTTTACCAGGGAACAAGCATGAAGAAGCTTCCAAGTTAACTTTGAAGGAGCCAAAGTAAATGAAAGACTTTGGTCCAGAAGATTTGCTCGGAGAGCTGGTAAACGGCTTGGCAAAAAGAAATTTTTTTAGGGTTTTTAGAGATAAGCTTTCTGGACCTCTTAGAGACCACTTTGATCCATTCTTTTTTCTGCTCAGTTTCCCAAAGACGCTTCTCTTTTTCCCAGTTGGGCAAGCCATTGCTCCAAAGGTGAAAATAACAATCAAAGCTAGCCATGATGACCTGATGAAGCTTATAAACATGAAAGCCCACTTGCTTAGAGAAAACCGAGAAGTGAAAATGGTTGTTACTCAAGAAACGAACGTGGAAGTTATCAGCTTTGCCACCCAAACACGCTTGTAGAGCAAGTGCCACAGATTCCTCGGAGAGACGAAAAAGATGGCGACGGAAAGTGACCAACAAAAAGAAAGAACCCGAAGCAGAATCGGAAGGATGGTGCACGGGTGACCTGAAACGGCGACGAACTTCCTCTTGAAAAGTCAGGCCCTTGTCGAAGTCCATTTTGCCGGCAAGATCCACGGCGGACCCCATGTACAGAGGCTTGGCCAGACACGCTCAAGCAGGTAGATCATCGCGGATTATGGGCACGAGGAAGCGAGGGAGTCGGAGGCTAGAGGAGCAGTGGAGCGGAGCGAGGAGGGGAGGCATGGCGGAAAACTGCTTTGAGTATTTTTCCTCATACATGTTTTTATCCAAGTTTTATTGGGTAGATAAGCCCTAGGGTTAAAATAATTGGATCTAAAAATAATTAATTAACCTTGAAGCTAAACACATACTAAATAATTTAGAATTTAGGTTTAGAAAATTCATATATTAAAAATAATATTTAATGACAAGCTAAGCTATAAATAAATTCCTAGATAAATAAATTATGCGATGGTTAGATATCTCCAAATCCCTATTTAATAATTAGTCCCTAATTACTTTTGAAATCCAAATTTGTTTCCGAAAGAAAAATCTATATTTTGCCCAGAGATAGGGGCAGAGGGAGGGTACTTACCCGGCGGTAGCGAGGTGGCGTGGTGCGGCGACAATGGTGCAGCGGCGCGGTCGTGCGGCAAGAGGGGAAAGGAGGAGGCGCGGTGAGGAGGGAGAGGGGGCGCGGCCTCCTCTTATAGGTGCGCCGGCGCGGGCGTGGAGAAGGGGGGCGAGGTGGCGCGGGCATAGGGGGACTGGCGCAGCGAGGACGACGCGTGGCGACGCTCGGGAGGGGGCCGGGCGCGGCGCGAGACGCAAGGGCGGTGGCCGGCGCACGACACGGGTGCGGGCGACATGGCGACGTGCGCGGGCGGCGCGAGACGTGCGGGACGCGGGCGGACGGCGACGGCGCGACGCGCGGTCGGTGCGCGGGACGGGGCCCGGTAGGCGGCGCGGTGGCGTGGGCGCACGGGGGCGGCGCGCGTGGCGGGGAGCGGCGCGCGCGTGCGGCGTGGGGCGGCACGGCGTGCGCGCGGCGGCGCGGGCATGCGGGGCAGCGCGCGACACGGGCGACGTGCGGCGTGGCGTGGGGATGGCGGCGCGGCGCGACGCGTGGCGCGCGGGAGGGCCCGGGCAGCGCGGCTCGGATCGAACACTTGGCGACGCGTGAACGTAGCTTTTCCGATTTTCTAGATTTCCCGATTTTATTTTTTTTGTTGCCTACCCTTTGTATTTCACTTGCAATTAGAATTTGACTTAATTATGGTTTAGTTAATATTTTTATGACTTTTACCCTCTTTATTATATATATATACATATATATATATCCATATGTATATTTTCCTTTTTAATTATATTTAGAAATTCTTGGTATTTTATCCTAATATTTTAATATTGTTCCCAAAAGCAAGTTTTATTATATCATAGCTCTCCCTAATTTATTTTTCTTAGAATTTTATTTTAATTATTTCATTCTTGCAACCTTATCCTTTTCAAAACAATTCTTTATTTATTTTAACTTGGCATCAAAGACTCGCGAATAAAAGGCAAATAAATACGACAAGATGCAATCAATCAAAAGATTTTTGCAAGTTTTGATTTTTATGTTTCGATTTTTAAAACTCTGGATTTTCAGGGTGTTACAAACCTATCCCCTAACAATAAATCTTGTCCCCAAGATTTGGGTCGGGTCGTGATTGGGAGTCGGTCGGTATAAACATATAGGATGGATCCATTAGGACTCCTTCTTAACAGAACGATGAATAGGTTGGCTGCTCAGGGTGACGCAAGAATCTATCACCGAGTTTCAAAGGGTGGTCCACTTCGATTCTTTGTTTCTGATAACATGATGTTGTCAGCTCTTAATCCTTGGGGCATCCTTCAAGCATGCAAGATTCAATAGCTCTCTAATTTTCCTTAAGTTGTATAATAGACTTATTGTTTCGAAACTTTAGAGACCTTTAGCTGGCAGACGGGTGGTGATCCTGGTAGGATTGCAGTCGTGTGATTTTGGTGGGTGACAAGAGGTTATCTAGAGAAGGTTTGGTTTTACCTAGCTTCAACATAGTGTCCAATCTGAGGGTCCAGGGTTATGTCACTCTACCCCCCTAACAATAAGTTCAAGCTTGCCTTTTTAGGGTAAGGGCTATATTGGCATTTTCAGGTTTGGTTGGCATCTTCATCATTCCTAGATAGAGTCCAACGCACAAGTTCCTACCATGTCCTCAAGATCTTGGCTTACCCTTTTGGTCTATCCGTTGATCTCACGAGCTTACTCTCAACCCTTGGGTCGAAATGGTTCACCGGGATGGGTTTTCCGTATCACATCCGAGTGGTTGGATTTCCCAAGTCGTTGTTTGAGCTTTATTTGCTTTCGGGCAGGGCAATGGGAAATTTTCCTAGGTCGTCCTTCAAGTAACATTAAGGTGGTTTTCGAGAACTGGAGGGGTTGCCGTGAACCTAAGATAACTATTCTCTAGAGGAATCTACCGAGATTGCGAGTGTGGTCACTTCTTACGTGTTGTTATCACTAAGCTTCTTTCTTTCTCCTTGACAGACAATACCAGGGTTCTCTAGGAAGAAGAACTAGGGCGCACACAATCTTTTTGCTTGTACTCCTCTGATCTACGCCTTAGGTTCTTTTTGGCTCATTAGCCGATATCCGGTAGGGTCTCTTGGATATGGGGTAGTACCAGGTATTAGGTCAATGATATACTTCAAATGAACTTATTCTATTTTGTGGTTTGGTTTTGGTTGTACACGACCCATCATTTTTTTCTTTTCTCTACTACAATAAAAACGAAGTCATCCTTCTTTCGTCCCTCCTTCCACCACACGAAGCGTGTGAGTACCATGTGCGTGACCAGTTAATACAATGTTTTATATGAGTCTTCCCTTTTTGCCTATCCATAATAATTATATAGACCTGACCTGTTATAACGTATGGACATGTTGCTAGTTCTATGAATATTTTGGTTGCAAATGGGTCGATTTTGGTTGCATTTGGGCTGGGTGGGTCATGTTTGAAAAGAGCACACCCATGGATGCAGTGGATGGATGCCAACAGATTGGTGCAATTGACGCACACCAATAGACCACCCTATCGAGGCAAATGAAGTTTGCCAAAAGAAAAAACAAAAAGAGTCCATCATTATAAATTATAAACCATAACGCTTATTATTTACTAAAAATAAATTATGAGTATGTGTTCTTTGTAACTTAAAAGTCAATGTTGAAAATTAAACTATGATGAAAAAACATCAACATTAATTTTAGTTCCGGTTGATAAGCTGCAGAGCAAACGATGAAGCCGATAACCTTGTAAACACTACATATAGGGTAGGGGTTATTGGTTCGATAATTTTAATATGGCGGTCGCAGAGATAGTTCAATAGGGAGAGAATTGTGAGCACGGATGTAAGAATAGATATGGTATTATATCTATGTTTAGTTTAACTTGTAGTGTAGCATAGAGGATGCGACAAATGTTTAAGGATAATTTTAGGTCATTCAATTGTTTGATAAAAGAAAGAAAATAGTTGAATTTTAGAGCATTGAATATCCGCCCAAGTATTCAACGGTCCAGATTTGTCACATCCCACCAAATCATGTACTTGATAGATCCAGGAGAAAGGGTACAATGTAATATGAACCAAAAATTTTCCCCAGAGGGTTATGACTAGTTTGATTTTGTGCATATAAGAAAAGTTGCATATGTACATTAGAGACATAATTTTCATTCAAAATTTTAAACAAAAAGGGGTTTAAGGAAAAGTTTAGAAAAACCCCAAGAATATGAGACGGACATTGAACAATCACTTAAAAGATTTAAAAGCACATTATAAAGTTGAAAGTATATGTTAAATCAAAATCTAGACTTAACCCTATACGAATTTTTCTGAGTGTCAAGGCTGACAAACTGTGCTCTGGAGCCAACTTTGAGTTAATGCCAAAATTTAACCATTGATCTTCAGGAGGTGAAATTTGGCGGTATTGTAGTTTAGGTAATGCTTTACAACTTTGCCATTGGGCACCGCCCTAGAATCGGTCTAGAATCGTATTTAAACAGAGCCTAAATATGTAAACTCAACACTCTGCCACAGACTTAGAAAACTTTTAGGAATCCAATTCTTCTTCGTTCCCTCATGGACAAGTGGGTCGTTCTGTCCGGTGGGCCACGGAGTCAGTCACACAGCAACGGTCCATGGGCCCGCAGGTCAGACCGTGCGCGCCACGCACCCGGGGCACGCGTCAACCGCCGCGGCGAGCCCCTCGCCTCCTCTTCCTTACCGGCGACCCTATTTAACCTGAACCGGCACCGCTACTGACTTTTCCTCATTCCTGTCTTGTTCCACGAAGAAGCCGAGACTACCCACCTCGGGAGAGACAAGAACGACCGAAGAAACCTCGCCGTCGGCAAGCGAAGATCCAATCGTCGTTGACGCACGGTGAAGTTCTTCCTTGAACGATGCGTGTTCCTTGATCCCCACTCCATCTTCTCTCTAATGACCCCGATTTCATCACTAATGGTGTAGCCGATGAACAGGAACGCCACCGTGCCAAAGCAAGAACTCGGCGCGCTCTGTGTCGACCGTCGCCACAGGCTCGCTCGTCGCCAGCCATCCATGGTAAACCACTGGCCAAACCCTCTCGTCAGCTTGTTATCTGATGCCTGATATTGGTTAAACTCGAAGGAATCGCCGTGAAATAGTAACGCCCTGAAAATCGGAGAATTTAAAACTGAGAATTAAAAATCAGAACTTACAAAAACCTTTTGATTGTTGCTTCTTGGTCGAGTTTTCGCTTCTTATTTACCACTTGGTTGCATAAATTTATACGCGAGCGATTCATCTCGGTGTTTTTGAAAACCAAACGATTTGAATTTCCCGGGAGAAAATTTTCGAGTTTAGAATTAGGAATTTTAATATAAAATAGGAAAAGGGTTATGGATTTATAATATATATATATATATATATTTGGGAGCAAAACATTATTTAGGTGATTGAGTAATATTAATTAGTGAGCAAAATGAGTAATAAAATATTTTAGGGTATATATATGAAATCTAGAAATTAATTTGAATCAAAATCACATTTTCTTGAAATGAGGAAAAGAATTAAGTTAATTATGTAAAATATATTTTTAAAATAACAAAAGTGGGTGAAAAGGTTGAAAATATATTTTACAACTTATTTTTGGGTGTGTTATATTTTATTTTGAATTTTAGAGGTGAAAGGAAATAAAATTGGGAAATTAGGAAATTTAATTCGGGAAAATGCGAAAGGTCACTATTCATTGCGCGCCAAGTGTTCGACGCCGTACCCTGCACTGGACCGCCTCGCCACCGCGCGCCGTGCGTCGCGCCCGCAGCACCGCGCCCACGCCGCCGTACCATGCCCATGCCGCGCCGTACCGCGCCGTCGTGTCGCTCGCACTGTTCGCGCCGCGCCTTGCGTCGGCCACGCCCGCGCCGTGCCCGCGCCGGACCCCGCCCCGAGTGTCGCCACGCGCCGCCGCGCCCGGCCCCGCGCCCTCGCGCCCACGCGTCTCGCGCCGTGCCGGCCCCCCCGCGCGCGCCATGGCTACCGACCTCGCCCGAGCTAAAATCGGCTTGACACTCCTATAAAAGGGCCATGGCAGATCAAACTTTGTATACCAAAATCCTTCGTATATCACTCCTCTCCATTTCCCCCAAACTTCCCCCACCTATTGCGCATTGAGCCGTCCGCATTGAGCCGTCCCAATTTGAGCAAGAACCGAAGAACCCTAGCCGTAGCCACCCGAGGCCGATCTTCCAAAATTCATCGTCTTCGGTCGATTTCCTCTCCAATTGAAGGTACGAATGCAATCCTCATGTCAAGAGATTTATTTCCCCCATGTTTCCCGAGCCGATTAGCCACCGGAGTTCGCCGGCGATGAGCCCGCCGTGCCTCCCCTGTTTAGGCCGCCGCCATGCGCACGTCGCCAGGCCATCTCGGCTCTTTTCCGACCAAACCGACCCCGTAGTTAGCATCCCTGCGCCCCTTAGATGCTGTGGGAACACTTGGTTCGGCCGGAACGCCGCCGGATCCCGCCGGCACCGTGCGACATCACCGCCGCGAGCAGGCTGTCGTCGCCAACCTATTCCGCTACCCCGTAGCCCCGGATAAACCTTGGGATGTGACCAACGTGGCTCATAGATGGTTTAGAACCGCCTATCACCCCTAGACCGGCTGCCTTCGCCGCTGTTCACTCTGTGCTTCGCCGGTGCTGCGCGGAAGAAGAAGAACAGTGGAGAAACGAATAAAAGGAAAAGAGAGGAAAGAAGGAGAGAAAGGCTGTGTAGCGCGGCGGAAAAGAACGAGGTAGAAGAGAGAGAGGTCCCGTGTTCGAATCCCTCCCCGCACCATTTTATTTTCTTGTTCTCCTCTTCCTTCCTTTTGCCAGGGAAGAGAGGAAAAAAGCAGAAAATAAAAGAAAGAGGAAAGAAAAACGAGAATGTGCCGCTAGCCCAGTGGAGAGCGCGCTGGGCAGAGAGTGTGAGGTCGCTAGTTCGATCCCTAGCTTGGGCAAATTTTTTTCTTTAATTTTTTTATGGGGATTTAAAAGCAAGGACAAGCCTAGTAAAATCATAAACAAATTATATTTACTTTTTCTAAACCTTATTTACAATGAAATAAGTTTACATCTTTTCAAGAGATTATTATTTATTCTTTTCCAAAAATTTCTTTTGCAAATAATTATAAACTTATAGTCAAACTTCTTAACATATTCCCTCTCCAAAGAAAATTCGTATCTTTTGTGAAACCCATTATTCACCTAAATATTATTATATATATATAGATACGTGGAGTTTCTAAACTCAAAAAAATCCACGTTAGTTATTTGGCATCTAAGCTTCAAGGTTTATCAAATATTTCGAGATCCGGTTATTATTAACCCTAGGACTTCTCGACCCGAGAAATAACTTGATGAAATTGAAAGGTAATCACTTCTTTTTTTTAATTGAATCATCAACTCTAGTATTTCTCAAACTTTAATCATATTAAAATAAATATCGCATCCTTCTTAACAAAATCGGATTCAATACAAAACTTTGAATCCTTATAACCCTTTCGCTTTAACCCGGATTTCGTCGAAACTCGAGCCTAGGTTCGCATAGAGTCATAGCCTAGTGTTAGGAGCCGCTATTACGATTTACTTGGTTTTCTTTTGGATCTTACTGGATTCTATTTGAATTCTAATCGAATTCAAATTTGGTTTCTCGCATGTACGATTAGCGTCCGAGGAAGGCGTTGAGTACACAGAAGACCCCAACCAACAAGTGTGCGAGCAAGGCAAGTCATCACACTCTTTGAACATATTGATCCCAATTGCGAAATGATGTTATTTTAAACTTAAAACATGCATGCTACACAGAGTTACCTATACTTGTTATGCCATACCTTGCTATTGATTACCTTTAGAATTACTCCTTGTAACTCTCGATGTGATACAAACAACCGGAGAATAACTTCGGTAAAATGCTTAGCCATGCTGTACTTAGATTCATGCATACTCATGACTTTATGAAAAGCTTTGTGCTTGGGCAACTACCTTAGGGAGGGTAGTTGAGATACGGCATGTGGAGACATGAGTGCCACATGGCCATGAAAATGATGAAATGAGTTTTGATGAAAATTGATAGTACTAAACAAATGTTTTAGACTGGGGCGGATGGATGGATTTGGGTGGATTCCGGGAAAGGCTAGTACCGTCCCTGGTCAATTAAGGACCAAGCCATGAGACTACAACTTAGAACGAGCCAGTACAGCCGTACTTCTCGAATGGGTATAGACCTAGCTGATTAAATATCCGAGCGAAGGCAGTATCCTTGCATAGTAGGTTCAGGTGTTGGCGTTGAGGAAAGGGCTTGCCGGTGGGGGTGTACCACTGGTGGGTGCCTGGACGATAGTTAAGGGCCTTCCGGCAGGGGGTGTACCGCTGGTTGGTACCTGGGCAGAGATCGGGCATGCGATCAACATGAAGAAATGAAGACATGAAGAAAAGGACATGAAGATGGAAAGTTCAAGGATAGAGCAATTCTTTCTCTTACCCCAGGAACGCGAACTCCTCTCACCGCTAGGAAATGACGGCTAGAGTGCATGAGGGCTTAAGTTCATGGAGCTGTACGCCAAAGTGAGGTTATCGAAAGGCTTTGCCATGACCGTCCCATATAGGGGGATGTAAGCTCATTCAATGAGTAGTTGCGGAGTACGGGTAAAGTGTACATCCACTGCAGTGTGAGTCAATCAATCTATTCGGATAGCCGTGCTCGCGGTTAATGAGCGACGTGACAAGTTTCTTCCGTGGCTAGACTCATAAATTTTAAAATGATGGGTGGGATTGAATATTGACTTTATGTGCTGGGGAAACCAACTTCTCTATCTGAGAGAAGGGGGAAAACACCCCCAGAAGACCATGACGAATCGGAGGCGGGAAGCTATCCTTGGGATCACAATGGATGGTGGACAGAACCATCGCCGACTTAATATACTATGAACCTAAAACTTGACCTGGCTAGATGTTAGGTTTGCGAAATGATTTGTGAAAATTGTCTTTGCGCAAATAAACCATAGCCATCCTTTGAATAACCCTATCATGTGCATCATTCCGTGTTGGCTTGCTGAGTACGTTGGGTACTCACCCTTGCTATACGCACAAACCTCCAGATGAAGGAGATGAGGAAGACCCGTACACATAGTACTAGGAGGAATGAAGACAATGGAGCACAACAGGTCTTAGTCCCCAGTCGTTGCCTGTGGCAATCGGCATGCTGCTGCCTTCCGTCTGCTATCTTATCTAGTTTCTGTTTTCGGTTGTATCCGGACCGGTAGGTCCTATATGTATTGGATATTACCTTCGGGCCTATTATTGTAATAATTTCAATGTAAGACTATTCGTGCACTTTGCACCTGGTAATTCAGAACTGTATTCGTGGGTACCGAACTACTCAATCCAGGGATAAGGTACTATGAACACGAATGATTCCCGTCCTAAAAAACGGGGGTCTACAGAAATGCACTGTGGAGGAAACCCCTCTTTTCTTCCCCAACTTCGGCCGCTGCCGTCGAACCCCACTTCCTTCTTCTCTGGTAAGCCTTGGCTAAATTCCTTTCACTCTAAGCATCATCAGGACCATCTAAACTAAGGCCCACACACATTTGTCACAGCTGAACACCGAGGCGACCTGCCGACGAACAACCAAGATGGAACCCACCGTCGCCTCGAGACCTCACACAGCACCACCATCATCCCGGCCTCGCCAGAGCCTCGTGTTTGCTCAGTAAGTCTCCCTGTGACTCCTAGGATCTAAGAAATGCGCATGCACGGCATAAATCGGGCTTGAAACCTACATGCACCATCTACCCAAACCGCCGTGCCGCAGACTCCGTCGCCAATGACTATTCCAGCAATGGTATCGTGTGAGAGGACCACCGTTAGCTTCGCCGTAGTTTTTGCTACATTTTTCCTTTTGGTCACGACCGCTGACCGGTCACCGTTTGCCGCCGGCGCCGGCGAGAAACTCGCCGCACGCTGCTGCCCTGTTTCCTCTTCGCGCTAAGTCACTAACATATTGGACCCACTGGTCAGGCGCCAGCAAACGGTTTAAACGCCGAACAGACACTGACCTAGGGGGCCCACACATATTAAAGAGAAAAGATTAAGCCCGGGAAGGTATTTCAACAGAAAAGGAACTTGACTTTGAAAATTCATATAAAATAGAATATGGCACATTTTGAATTGGGACAAATTTTGTTAGATCCACAAGTTTATGAACTTTAATAATGTGGAATAAAATCATCTACTCACAGTAGGAAATTTATTTCTAAAAATCCCTTTACGAACCTTTCAAACCAAGGGTAAGTTCGAATGAGGTGAACCAAAATTATCTTAACTCCGAATGAGGTGAACCAAAATTCTGTAAATCCAGCAAAACGATGTACTTTATTTTAAAATTATGAAACTAGATACTTTCTGTAACAAATAGGCCACTTAGGGATTTAATAAGGAAAAGGACTATTCTTGTGCACTTCAATTTCCAAAAAAAAATGTAGGGACCCTATCCAAATTCCTAAAAATTCAAACTAAATTTTGTTAGGATCACCTCCCTGTGCTTTGTTGACTAAAAATATTTGACATACCAGCAACCCTATAGGTTAGCCTTGAACAAATTTAAGAAGCACATAACTATAACTTGATCTATAAATGACTTTATAAAATCTTCCACTTTGGTAGAAAGTATTAAGATAAAAACTTTACTTAGGAAGTCAACCTGAAACTAAACACTTTCAGTCATATTGCATTCATTTTAGATCATGAAAGTTTTCATAAGAACTTGTAATCTAAATTGTCATATGTATGCATTAGAAAAACCGCCGACGTTTTATGAGGATCCCTTGTATTTGAATGAGCAGGAGGAAGGAGAACCAGGCAAGTCCTCACCTCCCCCTTTGAACACTTTGAACCCAAATTTTTTTGGAGATTATTTCAAAATGGTTGGGAACTATGCATGATGTTTGATTATTATGACACTAAAATCTTGAGCAAAATGTTTAGTACAACTTCCTATGTTGCATGACACCTCAAACTCCTCATAATCCTTTAACCTAATTCCTAACCTTAGGAATGGTCAAGATGCTAATATATGGATGAAAAATCTGAAATCCTTGGATGATTACCCTTATGCTTAGCATTGCTTGTAGTATTATTTTCCATGATTATTGGGCGAAGTATCTATGCTTTGTTTAAAAAATTCTCTTCTAAAAACTATGTTATGATAAAAATGTTACTTGTCAAAACAAAAAGGTGGAAAATGTGAATTTTAAGTTTGGGCCGTAAGTGGTATACATATGGTGACTAGTTGTATACCGATAGGGGGAGTATGTGCCCAGACTACCCTAAGGACCTCACTAAACGTATGTTCATCTCGAATACAGTACAACCACATGTGCTAGTATGGGATAGCCCTAGCTTAGTATACTATTTGTGGTTTAGCCTTACATTTAGGTAGGCCGAAGTGTATGAGTTCGAATAACTCAGAGGAGCTTCCTTTACGCCCCGATGTGGTAGTTTAGGTGACTAAGCATGTCCAATACAACGGTATTGTGTCACGTAGGTGGGCTCCTGTCGTGTCCGCCCCCATGACGTTAAGTTTAAGGTGTGGGCCCGCCACTTAACGGTTCTATGTCGTACTTCCAAAATGGTATAGGATGGAGGAAACACATATCGTGCTGGTGTAAGGCTAAATCACGAATATTAGAAGGGCTTTGTTGTGTGTAATAAATCGGATTCTTATGTATCGTGAGCCATGCTTTGCATGATTATTATGTCACATCATGTGGATAAAGTGTACACACTCTGCAGAGTTAAAAACTAATTGATTAGCCGTGCTCACGGTTACGAGCGTCGTGTGAATATGTCGTGAGTATAGACTTGTGTTTTCAACAATCTTTCTTTTAAAGTCGATTGTAAATGTTCAAAAGTAATTGATTACTTATGTTTTATTCCTTTGCTACCCTGAGATGCAAAGAGATGCTAAGATATGTGTAATATCATCTACTAAATGCCCAATTAGTAAAGTATATGCTTGCTGAGATTTATTTGAGAAGAATCTGAAAATTTACAATGGGACTTTGCTAAATAAAACCTGCTTTGTGTTAAAAGAACCATGTTTGAGCAGACCTTGATGATGCCATACATGTAGTATGTAGGTTTGATGGTTGCTTGCCAGTACAACTCATTGTACTGACACTTGTTTGTATATCTGCTTTGGTTGTTTGCATAGACATGTCTGCAGGTGAGTTTCCTCCTGAGGAGGATGAATTCGCCGGAGATATTCCGTTCTTCCAGGATGGTTCATACTAGGGCACTCCCTAGTCAGTTGAATAAAAGATCCTCTGGGTTGAAGAATGCTTCCGCGTGTTAACAACTATCTATATGTATATTTGGCCTGACGGCCATATGTAACCAAATACTAGTGAGTTGTACTTACTAATGTTAGTAAGTTGAACTTTTAAACTTAGAGATGCCTAATGCTTGGATGAAAGTGATAAGTATGTTCCTTTTGTAGGATTATGTTAATCATGAGTATGAGTTAAAGATAATTGAGACAATGTAGATTTTTAGTCATTTTGGTGTCAAGTCTCCTGGTTGTGTAACACATCTGGTCGCCACCATCGTGTGGTTTGACGAGCACAACCTAGGTTGAAGTTGACTGACAGGCTAAAGGCCCAGCAATGTCTCATTTATCTCTCTCGGAGCGTCGGATATCTTATTATATTTATGGGAAGAATTGGTGTGTTCTATTCATCCCTTAGATATAATAAGAGGTCCAGAGGCCCTATACTGATTGTAGGAACCCTTTTATGAACTGGACGGTAGAATGGCTTCAAAAGGAAAATATTTGGAGGACAACTTCCTCACTAAATTATTTTGAAAAGAAAATCTATTCTTATTCGTTATCTCCCTTTGATAGATATCTTTCCTATATGATTAAGTTTTGATTTTGAAACCTTATCTTGATTCTAAAGGACCGGGGAAACCTATGAGCTTAGGGAAAGTAAGTGTTAACTCATACTAGGGATAAAAGAAACAAAATCCAAACTAGTAATGGCCATGGGAAGGTTTGAAAATCCTCTGTTAATTAAAAGTTAACTAAAAGTTAACGTTCATTTTCTCGACATTGGAATTCAAAATTTGAGCTTTTACGATAAGCCTAGAGAAGGGATAGAATGGGGTAGGAATGGAATTGTGTGTCAAGAGCCCTATTTTCTGTGGCATTTAGTGGCCACCAGTTGTTTTGAATACCTTGATATCAAACCCACATTATGACCTAGCTTGGAAACGAAAATTTTTCATATATGCATCATATTTTAAAATGACGAAGGTTTCATGTCACGCAGATTTTAGAACTTGTAGTAGTCGGCCTTCGCAATTTTGTACAGACCTGGGTACTGCGGCTAAAATTTTGAAAATTTACCAGTAGGTACATAACCTGATCATGATACTCCGGTATTTTTTTCAGAATTTTTGCACGATTGGAAAATAGGATACAAATTCGACCAGTACAGCCTACCCTGTAATTCCAGAACTGCATCAACTAGTTTGAGGAGCCATTTCGGCTAATCCCGGGTGTCCATCAACCGGGGTACCATTTCTTTACTATGGAACGGAGCTCATCTCTCCGAGCATATATGGCTGAGTTATGTATATCGGGACTTTGGGCACATGAGTCATCACTTTATTTTCAGGCTTATGGATGGAATGCACCTTCTGCAATGAATGAAGTCGCGTTTCAAGCGATTGTGTATTACCGACACCATAGGCCAGGGATAGCATGGGTTTTCCATTATTTTCTTGCTCGCGCTACTCAAGCCGCTGCTAATTACTATCCAGGATTAGAGGGGCATGAAAGAGATATTAACTCTCTAGAGCTTTTCTTAGCCGGCTTAGTATGAGCTATGGATAGGTATCTTGCAAGCACTATGTCAGAACTGCGTAGATTGCAAGCAAGGGTGGCAATGCTAGATAGGCGTATAGAACCACTTGGGCATCAAGGGTATTTTGATAATGTCATCATTTATGGAGATCAAGATCTTCAGCCACTTACCGATACTTTGCCATCTCCAATGGGCATATATCAAAACATAAGCACTCAAGCCCACATGAGAGTTGGTTTCCATCGCAATCATCACACCATGCCAGACCCTGCACTTGTTGGAGATCCGGAGCTGCTAGGACCCTTCTATGTGTTCGAACGGAATGGAAGGTGATACCGCTTGACTATGGCCACTCCAACGACCACGGTGCCACAACCTCCCCTCGGATTCTCCCAGATTTCTTAGAGAAGAGTATCAAGGAAAAATGTATCGGATGCAACTTTTATTTCTTATTTTCCATAAGATGTATGAGATGACATCCTAATATGTAATCCTTGTATGGTCAAATTTTTGTAACACCTCGTTGTGTACTTGGTGCTTTTGACCTTTATTCCATCTCCATGTATTGTAAACACTTCTCCTTCCGAACCTATGACCAAAATGGAATGTATGCTCTTTTTAAAAGATGAGTTGCTTGCTGTCCAGAAATTTGTTTTGTACAAATATGCAAAGGATAACTTGTTAACTCGACTATAAGACATCATTCCTGCGTACCTGAGTTCAGAGTATATGTATATGTCATTTCTATGCGCAAAAGCTCATGTACCTTTGTACTCTGAGTGCAGGATGACTCATACACGCTCTGGCGCCTATTCTACGGCTCGTGCCAGAAACAACCGAAGCGCTGCCCCATCTGAGCAGCGTGACGATGAGCCGACCCTCGCACAGCTTTTAGCTCACCAGAATCGACTCTTCAAGCGAATGGTGGACAATTCTGAAAATATGGGGGCCGCAATGGCACATCAAGCAAACCAGGCACCATCCAAATTGGCGGATGTTCAGCAGACTCATCCACCACACTTCTCCTCCGCGGCCGACCCTCTCACCGCAGATGATTGGCTATGGGACATTGAGAATAAGTTGAATCTTTGCCAATGTGATCCCGTCGAAAAAGCTACGTTTGCTGCTTACTATCTACAAGGTGCTGCCGCCGCATGGTGGGAGACTTACAAAACTCTTATTCCATCCGATGAACCCATCACTTGGACTATATTCCGAGAAGGGTTCAGATCCGCCCACATTCCAACTAGTCTCGTGGAGATCAAGAAAAAAGAGTTTCTCAACTTAAAACAAGGAAACATGTCTTTCATGGAATTCATGGAGCGTTTCAATTATCTCGGTAGATATGCTGCTACAGATATAAACACTGAAGCTAAGAAAGTCGAGTCATGCAGAGACAAACTAGCACCTGAACTCAAGCATGCTCTGGATGCCCATGAAATCAACAGCATGAAGGCTTTGGTGGACAAGGCTCTTCGGGTTGAATCTAGTGAGAAAGAAGTAGTTGAGGATCGCAAATGCAAGTGGGGTCAAAGAAATTCGCAGAAGCGCAGCTTCCACCCGTCCTCGATCGGCTTCACCACCAATGAACCGACCGTAATATCTCGGCCACCAAGACCAATGTATGCCCCGCCTCAACCACAGTCCGGATGTATCGCGAATCCTCACCCGATGCAAGCAGTTGGGGATGCCTCTCGCACAGCTAATATCACATGCTATAACTGTGGCAAGAAGGGGCATTACTCAACAAAGTGTCCGTATCGGAAGACTGGGAAGTCCGGACCATGCACTCAAGCTGCACCAGCACAACCACGGGCGCCAACCCCTGTACAAGCTGGACAACGGGGAACCCCTGCAAATCCAAAGCCGGCCTCGACATTTGGTAAAGGGCGACTCAATCATGTTACCATTGAGGAAGCAACTGACGCACTCGGCGTCATACTCGGTACTATTCTTGTGCACTCCACTCCTATAACAGTTTTATTTGACTCAGGTGCAACTCATCCTTTCATGTCAACATCAAAAGCAAAACAACTTAACCTGAAAAAGGAATTCCTTAGTAATGCTATGCATATACAGTCACCTGGAACTACCATGGCCACGAAATTGTGGTGCAAAGGGGTAGAATTTCAAATGAATGGGGTGAAATTTTCAGCTAATCTTATATTACTAGATACTCTGGGATTAGACGTCATACTCGGGATGGATTGGTTATCTGAACACAATGGAACTATTGACTGTGCACGGAGAGTGGTGACGCTCCGCAACACTGATGGTCAGATGGCTAGGTTCACATGTGGAAAATCTTCCGCCTCTAAGCAACCTTCCACACAATCTCTTGCTGTACTGGAGTTGAAAATGGTACCTGTTGTTAATGAGTATCCTGATGTATTCCCAGAAGAGTTGCCAGGAATGCCTCCTGATCGAGATATTGAATTTGTGATCGATCTAGTTCCTGGAACAACACCCATTGCTAAAAGACCTTATCGAATGACCACTGAAAATTTAAAAGAATTGAAGAAGCAAATTAATGAACAATTAGCTAAGGGGTTTATTCGCCCAAACTCATCTCCTTGGGGCTGTCCTGTGCTGTTTGCACCTAAGAAAGACGAAACCATGCGGATGTGTGTAGATTATCGACCCTTAAATGAGGTCACTATCAAAAATAAATATCTTCTTCCTAGGATTGATGACTTGTTTGATCAATTAACCAGAACTCGTGTCTTTTCCAAGATTGATCTGAGATTGGGGTATTTTCAACTCAAGATCAGACCGGAAGACATCCCAAAGACGACATTCACTACTCGCTTTGGTATATTCGAATATACTGTAGTTTCTTTTGGTTTGACCAATGCTCCAGCCACATTCATGAATATGATGAATAAAATCTTCATGGAATATCTTGATAAATTTGTGGTGGTGTTCATTTACGATATCTTTATTTACTCCAAAAATAAGGAAGAACATGCACAACATCTGCGCAAGGTACTTGATAAACTGCGGGGACATAAGCTCTATGCCAAGTTCTCAAAGTGTGAGTTTTGGTTGAAAGAAGTTGGATTTATTGGTCATGTTCTTTCGGAGGGTGGTATTGCTGTAAATCCGAGTAATGTACAGAACTGAACTGGAAGCAACCACAAAATGTCTCCGAAGTTAGAAGTTTTCTCGGCTTGGCCGGATATTATCGTCGTTTTATCGAGAACTTTTCTAAAATCTCTCGACCTCTGACTCAACTCCTCAAAAAAGAAAATAAATTTATTTGGTCCGAGGCTTGTGAAGCAAGTTTCCTTGAGCTAAAGAGGAGGCTTACCACAACCTCAGTGCTAGTAATGCCAGATATCCATAAGCCTTTCCATGTCTACTGCGATGCGTCACGTCATGGACTTGGATGTGTGCTTATGCAAGAAGGAAAGGTAGTGGCTTACGCTGCACGCCAATTACAACCTCATGAGCTCAATTATCCGACTCACGATTTAGAGCTAGCTGTCGTAGTGCATGCTCTAAAAATCTGGCGACATTACTTAATTGGAAACCGATGTGAAATCTTCACCAATCATAAGAGTTTAAAGTATTTATTTACTCAACCAGATCTGAACTTGAGACAAAGAAGATGGTTAGATCTCATTAAAGACTATGATCTTGGTATTCATTATCATCCTGGCAAGGCAAATGTTGTGGCAGGTGCATTAAGTTGAAAGCAACATCACCCTACTAATGTTGAATCAGTAATCCAACCATCCTTGTCAGCTGAGTTCCAAAAGTTGAATTTGAGTTTAGTAGAAGACGGCTATGTTGCTGCGTTGGCATTACAGCCCACTCTCTATTCTCAAATAAAAGCTGCATAATCCTCAGATAAGGAAGCCGTTGTAATTATGAAGGAGATCAATGCTAAGCCTCAAACTTTGTACACCCTTAACTCGGATGGGGTAATTATGCACGGGAAACAAATCTTTGTTCTTGATAGTCAAAATCTCAAGGAAACTATTCTTTCATAAGCCCATTGCACTTCCTTGACTATCCATCCGGGATGTACAAAAATGTAGCAGGACATACGAACTCAGTATTGGTGGCCTAGCCTGCGACGAGACATAGCAGCCTATGTTGCCGTATGCAACACCTGTCAACGAATCAAAGATGAGCACCAATGACCTGCTGGTCTACTCCAACCTTTACATATCCCTGAATGGAAATTTGACGAGGTCAGAATGGATTTCATCACTGGTCTACCCAAAACACTCAACGGTCATGATTCCATATGGGTTATTATGGATCGGCTAACAAAAGTGGCCCATTTTATATCGGTGCATGTAACCTACGGTGGAGCCAAATTAGCACAGTTACACTTGACTCATATTGTAAGACTTCATGGCGTGCCAAAGGTTATAGTATCCGATCGAGGCACACAGTTCACTTCCCGGTTTTGGGAAAATTTGCATGAGCTTCTAGGAACAAAATTATTCTTCAACACTGCTTTCCATCCATAAACCGAAGGTCAGGTAGAGAGGGCTAACCAGATTCTTGAAGATATGCTCCGAGCCTACGTACTTGAGCATAACACCAACTGGGAAAAATGTTTACCATTTGCGGAGTTCTCTTACAACAACAGTTTCCAATCCAGTCTTCAAATGTTGCCATTTGAAGCCCACTATGGAAGAAAATGCATAACACCTCTCTATTGGTCTGAGGTAGGAGAAAGACAATTCTTTGGACCCGCAATTATTAACGAGGCTGAAAAGAATGCCACTCTTATCAGGGATCGATTAAGAGAAGCACAAACCCGCCGAAAGAGCTATTCCGATCGCCGACGACGAGAGCTAAGCTTTGATGTGGGCGATCACGCCTATCTTAAAGTTTCTCCCTCGGGGTACTCGGCGTTTTCAGCTACATGGAAAACTTGCTCCTCGTTACATTGGACCATATCGGCTCATTGCCACACGCGGACAAGTGGCCTACCAATTGGAGTTGCCCTCTCAACTCTCAAACATACATGACATATTCCATGTTTCACAACTTAGAAAATGCCTTCAGGCTCCTATCTTATTATATTTACGAGAAGAATTGTTGTGTTCTATTCATCCCTTAGATATAATAAGAGGTCCGGAGGCGTCCCGACAAGATCTGTCCATCCAACCTATAATATTTTGCTAACCCTAATCCCTATTTCTACGCTCCCCTACACCCTCCCACCCAATCCACCGCCGCGGCCACAGTTATCCTCTCGTGCACACGCATTGCTCTTCTTGCCAACGGTCTCTTACCATGGCGACTCATATGCACCCAACCAAGACTTATAAGAATTCATCTTTCGCCCATGCCTAAGGTCATCTTTCTTATCTTCTCTGTGTGGCAAAAGTGTAAGTTCTCCTTTATGTCTCCTTTTATTCTAATTCTTTATAGGTTATTTCTCGTAGAAGGCCTTATGTTGGTGTGGAGGAGATACCACCACATATCATCAAGGTTGTAAACGGAGGGGGCTATGTTGTTGCGGCCACGAGGGAAGAAGGTCATGCTCCTTGGAGGAGGTGGTGACGAGGTGAAACTTCACGACCATGGTAGTTTATGAAAGCCCAAGGTGAAGCCTAGAGGAGGGAGGAGAGTTGAATAGGCGTTCCCAAAATTTTCTTGGATTGCAACGGTTAAATGTCAGTGCGCGGAAGTTTTCCTGGGAAGGCTCAAAAGTTCCTACCAGTTATTAGTCAAGGCAGAGAGGGTTGCCCAGAACTTCTGGTGTTCTTTCGAAAAACTTCCGGGGTTCCTATTTTTTGTGACACAAGTCTTGATTCTTAGGGAAACCCAAGACTTGTAGAGGCATAGAAGACAGTACAAAACAATTTCAAACAAAAATCATAGGAGAAACATAAATCACACACAAGGGAGACACAAGATTTTTTTCCCAAAGTTTGGATTACAATAATCCTACTCTTCGTTGAGGAACTCCAAAGAGTTGAGTCTCGATTAACCTCTTGCCTCACCAAATAAAAACCTAAAAAGAAGTCTCCAGTTTTCAATCCAACACCCCTAGGTACTTCTCTAGGTTTCAAGTGACTACAAAGATCCTCAACTTGAACACCTAGAGAACACCATGGAAGAGAATTACTCTACCAAGACAACCTCCGAAGACTCAGCTTGGATTTTCACTCAAATTACCTCTTTTCCTTGTGGAGGCGAGGATCACCTTCACAAACTTTCTCGGGACAATCCACAATTACTTGGATGCTTACAGGCGACACCTATCCGTCTAAAAGGTTGCCCTCCAAGAGTAATAAGCTCCAAGCTTCAGCCCAACATGATCAACAAGTGCTCAAGATCTCCTAGCCCTCACCCATTTTCAATCTCTCACCCTAATACCTCAATCTCATCAAGGAAGCTCAAAAACAAGGTGAAGAAGGTAGAAACCATGGGAGAGGTTAGGGAACAAGAAAAATGAAAGTGGAATTGCCAACCAACAACAGAGGGAGCAACTGGAATATATAGGTGCGTGTGTGACATCAGCTAGCCGTTACTCATAGGTTCAAACTTAGCGGAGAACTTTCGGCCAACACTTAGACGCAACGAAAATATCAGCGGCCCAAAACTTCTTCGGGCAGCTCCCGGAGAACTTTTGGGTAGACAACAGTTGAAAGTGGCCCATCCCGTGCACGTGTGTGAAACATGTGTCTCTCTATTAGAGTATGACTATGAGCACTTGTAGACATTGGGCATCACTGAGAACCCCTCTTGATAGTATGGAAATCCTAGAACTCAAGAGATAAAACTAAAGGAAATTTAAAACAACTCTTCGAGTTCTCGCTCCGCGTTCCATTAGGTTTGGAGGGAAGGTGTCTCCATTCCTTCTTAATTCACTGAGGACTAAAATCTGCACACATTTCTTCACAAGTTTATTAGTCCCTTAACCGATTGGTCATTAATCCACCAAAACCCACTTTGAGGGACAGATGCACTTTCAGTTTAGCACAAACCTTTTCATACAACATATTGTACAAAATCCATAAATTCATTTCACAAGAGCCTTTATGGTATGAATGGTTCACATCACCAACCTACCAAAACGATAATGCCAAGACATTAATGGGTAGCAAACCAAACACTCCTTCTAAGTTCTTATTGATATTTTGGTAACACCAATCCATCTACCTTAGAACTCATCTGCCATTGAACCAAGCACCAACGACGAAGACGGGGAGAGGGTGGCCAATGGCATGGCCTCTTCCAACATTTTTTCTTTTCACACATAACCACCTAATTAATTAGATAATTAACCTAAGTAATAGTGTATTAGACCCCTCTATGACTCTTAGGACCCTTCGAATGTCTAAGGCCCTGTTTGTTTCAGCTTTCTGGGTAGCTTTTCAGCTTCTGCTTTCTAGAAACTAGAAAGCTAAAACAAACAATCAGCTTTCTGAGCTGGCTTTCGAAAAGCTGAAAAGCTAGTTTCTGAGGAAATGAATAAAAAGCTGAAAACCTGGCTGAAATGAGCTTTTGTTGGCTTTTGGTATGCTGATAAAAATTTATTACAAAAACTAATACTAAAATATCATCAGCCAGTAAGCTAACTTTTCAGAAAGCTAGCTTTCCAGAAAAGCTAGAAAGCAAATGCTCAAACAAACACAGCCTAAATTTGGCTCCACCACTACCAGGCACATCATTTTCAGCTTTACCATTCTAAAATATTGGCACTATCAACAAATTTACATTGGTTTAACCACAAGTTAGCTTAACCCAAAGCTCTACTACTACCTTCATTTTTAATATATAACGCCGGTAACTTTCCGCGTAACATTTGACAATTCATTTTATTAAAAATTTAGTACAAATATATAAAAATATAAGTTAATATTAGAGTTTTATTAATGATAAAACAAATCACAATAAAATAAATAATATTTATATAAATTTTTAATAAGACGAACAGTCAAACATCACAAAACATTTAACGCCGTGAGAGAGTACTAGTTAAGCTGCGAATTGGTATGTCTCATTTTGATAGCAATCCAAAATGGCCCATAGGCCCATACCTCAAACAGGGCCCCACAGGCTAGGCCCATATTTTAGTTCCGGGTATGGGCCGGGTACAGTCCGTTCCAGTGAGCCCCCCATATATGAGCCCTTCGTCTCCAGTCTCCATCTCCCTTTCCTTTCCTCCAACACGCCGCGACGACGAGTCGCTGCGGCCTCGCCGGCGACTAGGTCTCCGGCGGCTCGCCTCACACTGCCGGCGTACTGATCGCCGGGACGGGCTCCGGTCTGCCGCCTCCTCCCACATCGCCCGCTATCTCGGCTCCCCGACACCGGCATTTTCCCGACTCCCCACGGCCGCCGCCGCCGCCGCCATTCCGGCTCTTCGCCGCGGTGCGCCTCTTCTCCGCGAGCGCACCGACTCCTCTCGAAGCGGCGTCGCCGCCGCGGCAGCCGCCTTCTTCCTCCCCTGATGGCTGGCGATTCCCGAAACAAGGCAGGTCTCCTTTTGCCCTTTACTGCTCTGAAATTTGAATCTGTATGCTTGTGTTGTATTGAAATTAGCTTGTCTGTCCCCGCAGCCGATGTTGTCCGAGGAAGGGAGCAATGAATCGGGCTATGTTCTCTGTGTTATTGATTCGCTGAAGAAGAAAATCACATCAGACCGCTATATTTACATCCAGGTGATTTGATTTGATTGTTTGGAGCTGTAAATCTTGGTCATTTGCTTGTCTTCTCTTTACCAGATGTACCAGCTGCTTATTCTTCTTCCCGTGATCTTTTCCAGAAAAGGGTAGAGGAGAATAGCATTAAGCTCAGCCCGATTACACTGCACTCTCACAATTTGTCAAAAAATAGGCAAACTAGTACATCCAACAGTACAGATTTAGTTTCGAATTTGCTCGCGAAGAGGCAAGAAGATGCCCTGTGTGCTGTGAATAGTCGTGAGTCATCTCCTGATGAAAGTGAAGATGGCAATTGCCAAGATGAGTGTTCATCGACTGTTATTGTGGGTGGAAATCTATCTGCGAGGAATTCTGTCCGTCCGATTAGACTACCAGAAGTGGCAACACTCCCTCCATATACAACTTGGATATTTTTGGACAGGTGCATTTTCTTGACATCCCTAAGATCCCTAAATTACATAGTTATCGTGGGATTTATAGCATAGCATATACACTTAATTATCCATCAGTAACAACATAGCAATACTATTTCATTTCTCTTGCTAAACAGAAACACACGCTCATTTGTGATCTCCAGTTTTTATGCAACAATCTATTCAAACATAGTTTTTCCGACCTAATGCTTTATGTCTCTGGTGATTTTTTTTCTTCATGTGTAAATGTGTAATGGAGATATTGCCTTTCTTCTTGCTATAAGCTTGGGAGATGGTATAATATAAAAATGGAACAAGTCCATATGTGGCCCCTCGCTGCATGCCCCACCCCTCTCTTAATCGCATACAGTTGCAGACTTGCAGGCTGGGAGTGTCTGTTAAAACAAGAGCAACAAATGCCACATTGACTGCCTTGGACTCATCTTCTTGGCTTTGGTAGCAAAGCTATTGTGCCAGAACCATTGTCTTTGCCGCTGCTGCTGTGCAGTGTTTCTTTTGCTTTTGCTGTTTCATCTGCTTTATGCTGCTTGGTGTTCTCTTTGCTACTGTGCGATTTTGTGGAGCAGCAAGCAAAAAATCAGACTGAAACATGTTTTTGATGAATTGTTTGTTGATATGGATTTAACAATATAGTATCTCATATGACAAACTTCTATTTTTCTAAATAAGTAACATAAAACATGCATGGTCGCAGTTACAGTCCGGCATACTTATAGTTTGGAGAGGTAGGGACTCTCAGGGTTTGTTGAAACATAAGGTTTTACAATCTTTTGTGCAGGAACCAGCGGATGCAAGAAGACCAATCTGTACTTGGTCGTCGAAGGATTTACTATGATACAAACTGTGGCGAAGCTTTAATATGCAGTGACAGTGAAGATGAAGCTGTTGAGGATGAGGAAGAGAAAAAGGAGTTCAAGGATTCTGAAGATTGCATAATTCGGTAAATATGCTTTGGACATGCATTTGTTTTCTTTCGCCTTAAACGTTCACTAAGGATGCTCAACTTGTTTAACCGTTACAGGCTCATGGGACCAAGATACAGGTGCAGTTACCATGGCACCTGGAGCTTGGCCTCAGTCCATAGGATAACAGATCTGATGATTCTGTAGTAATAGTTTCCTGGAGAAATGCTTTCTTCTGTAAGCATTTTGTCATATTTTCTTTTTTGAAGTCACAATATAACATGATACAGAAGCAATAGGGAAATGATATTAAATAAACTGATCAAGTAACATTTGGTATGGAATACTCCCAAGAGATTATCTAGTAAAACTACATTATTAAAAACTTTTAAGAAAAAGGGTTTGGTTTTGGGGCATATGTCTTGCATCATTAAATGAAATGGGCATTACCAGTTTTATCTACATTGTTCCAGGGGAAAAACCTTGAGCTGGTCACACCGCATATTTGACCTGGTTTTGTTTTGTGCAACCCTTGCACAAGCAAGAAAAGTATGCCTACAGCATTAATCTGAGTTGTTTGTGGATTACTTTAGACCTTAACCATCATAGATCACAATAATTTGGTTTCTCCTGTATGGAACTTTTCCATTTAAGGGTGATTTTGTGCAATGATTGCCAGGATGACCATTCAAGAATGTGGCATGTCTGATGCTGTGCTTGAAACTCTAGCTCGAGATATCGAAAGGGCTCCTGATGATATAAAGGTTCATACAACATTTATTCAATCTAACGGCACATTTGAATTTGATCCATTTGGGATTTTCCTCTTCCAACATATTGTTTCATTTCTGAAAAATTAAATTCACTTGTCTATTTTCCAGGCCAGGTATGAGATCCTACAAGGGGAGAAACCTGAGGGTTATTCCAAGAAAGTGTCTGAACTTAATGTCAAAATGGAAGACGTGTACGGTGATAAAGATCTGGATGCAGCATTGGATTCCTTTGACAATCTCTTTTGTCGCCGATGTTTAGTACGTTTTCTGTTAATTGGCATGTGTGTTTTACATTATTTCTCTGGTTTACTGATGAACATTCTGCTCATTTTGATGTTGGAAGGTTTTTGATTGCAAGCTACATGGGTGTTCTCAAGATTTAGTATTTCCGGTAATATTTCAAACCGAGGAGTTATTTCCTAAACTTGTGTGTTGTTCTAATTAGTCTTCTTTTCGTATAGACTGAAAAGCAGGCACCATTGTGCAGCTCGGATGATGGTACACCATGTGGTATTCACTGTTACAAACTGGTCTGTATTTTATAGGCATGTCTTCTGGAAAAGCAGCTATTCTTTTGTGATGATTTAGATATCCGAAACATAAGCACATGATGTTTTTCTGATATATATCTCATTTATAATCTTTTGTCAGGCCTCTAAACCAGATGCTATCATGGAGATTGATTCTCACTTGCTTGTTGATGTTGAGGAGCCAACATCGGACAGTGCAAAGCATCAGATAGGATCAAATAAGAAAAAGCTTGGTTCTAGTGGACAGAAAACAAAATCTCAACAAAGTGAAAGTTCTTCAACCGCAAGGGTTTCCTCTGAAAGCAGTGAGTCTGAAGTACAACTGTTATGCAATAAATCCCCGCAACACTCTCCTGGCCTCTCAAAAAATAAGCTTGGCACAAAAGGTGGAATCAAGAAAAGTACTAACAGAAGAATTGCCGAGAGAATTCTAATGAGTGTGAAAAAGGGGCAACGGGAAATGGCATCAGACTCTAATTCTATTGTTAATGGATGCCTTTGGCCTAGGGATATGAAGCTTAGATCTGATACTAGGAGTGGGATTAAGGATTCTGTTGCATCCTCACAGTGTAATTCTCCAAGCACAAGGAGTTCTAGAAAGAAGGGCACGCTTCAAATGGAGAATAACTCATCTTTTGTGGATGCTCAGAGTGATTCAATGGAGGATGCAAATAATGAACATTCAGCAACAGATGGTTGTGATAGTTCAAGGAAAGAGGAATGTGTTGATGAAAGCATATGCAAGCAAGAAGCTCATGGCAGGTCCTGGAAGGTGATTGAGCAAGGGCTTCTATTGAAAGGATTAGAGATTTTTGGAAGGAACAGGTTGGTCCTTTGTAATCGTTAGCTTCATATCAATTATTTCATTACCTTCTATACTTTATCTTAATATTTTGTGTACTATTCCACAACTAACTGCTGTATCTGTTCTTGACAGAGTAAAATTAATGTGTCTAATCCCTCCGTCCCAAAATATAAGGCGCGATTTGACTTTTAATTGTCAATTTCTCACAAGTATATTATCTATACTCTATAGTGGAACCAACATCATATGAAAGTACATTCAAATATGAATCTGACAATACCATTTTTATATCACTAAACCTATATATTGTTAGACTAGTTGTGAGTCAAAATTTGTAAAATTTGAATTTTAAAATGCGTGCACGCCTTATATTTTGGAGGTGGAGGGAGTAATACTTTTCAGTTTCAGCACAAGACTCTGACTGTGCTTTTTTTAATATATTTGTATTACTAAAAATATTCAACACAAGTGTCTATATTTCAAGCAAAAGCAGTTGCATCATAATTAGACATCCCCGAAACTATTTTGATGCTACTACATTTCGAGAGAAAGCTGTAACATGAAGATCAATAAACGATTGCTTATGCATAACGTATTGGAATGCAGAATTAACTGGAATTTCTAATGTTTGCATCATTTAGTACCTGGTTGTGTTAATTATAGCGTTTCATGAACAATAAATTCTGACATATGTTCATTTCAAATGCCTTAAAAACTCATTCCTATTTTCTTTGGATGTCTTGCAAGCATATTGGAAATATTCTTTATCCTTTCTATAATGAGTAGAATACCTTGTTTTCCCTAATTTTAATAGTCATACTGAGCCCTTGTTTTTTCTCTGTTGAAGTTGTTTAATTGCTCGGAACCTTCTGGGTGGGATGAAAACATGCACAGATGTTTTTCAGTATATGAATTACATTGAAAACAGCAGTGCATCTGGTGCTCTTAGTGGTGTTGATTCTCTTGTTAAAGGATATATAAAGGTAGGGTTCATTGTAAAGCTCATGTACTTGTATTTTCCCAAGGTTTCATCTTACTTTAATGTTTGAACTCCCAGGGTAATGAATTACGGACAAGATCAAGATTTGTGAGAAGGCGAGGAAGAGTCCGCCGTTTGAAGTACACCTGGAAAACTGCAGGCTACCATTTTATAAGGAAAAGGATTACAGAAAGGAAGGATCAGCCTTGTCGACAATACACTCCTTGTGGTTGCCAGTCTGCATGTGGGAAGCAATGTCCATGTCTCACAAATGGTACCTGCTGTGAGAAATACTGTGGGTGAGCTACTTCTTCAATTATTCATATTGCTGACTCTGAGAACATTTGTTCTTCTAGATATTAATAGTGTTGCTTATGAAAATTGAAAACAAACTGTGGTAGATGTATACACATTCAAAATTGTTTGGTTAGTGCTACCCAACTTATGTCATATGATCACATCTAAGTTTTGCAATCATTGCTGCTTTTTTGCAATCATTGCTGCTTACTAGAAAAGGAAAGAAAAAGAAAACCTAGGAGGAACTAGGCACCTTTTCAATTAAGAGGAAAACAGGCACCAAATTTCTAGTTGAAGAGGACTTGAACCTTGATGGTGGGGACTGAGGGTGTGCACTCCGCATTTCTCACCAAATGGTGAATCAAATGCATGCTTCTCTTTTGTTCTGTGTGCTCTTTTGGCTATTAGTTGTTACTTATTTTGAGAATTTATAATTTTAATTGGAATATTTGATGCAAACACATATGGACATGGACATTGATGTGCAAATGTTTGCTGTCCGCATCCTGCTGATGCAAGTTAATGATTGGTCATACTACTTATGATGAAGTAATCCCTTCTGCACTGCAGGTGCCCCAAAATGTGCAAGAATCGCTTCCGAGGTTGCCATTGCGCAAAGAGTCAGTGTCGCAGCCGTCAGTGTCCATGCTTTGCTGCTGACAGGGAATGTGATCCTGATGTGTGTAGAAACTGCTGGGTAGGGTATGTATTTTAAAATCTGACAACCCTTTGAATGATTTTACTAGTTAATGCACATTTGTATATTTTAGAGAAATGCACCAACTATAATGTGCTTTTCATTCTTTGCACTTCTCCAACCTTACATCTACCTGGAAAGTTGAGAAATTACCACCTATGCCTGCACTTGAAGGATGGAATTTTGATGGATGATGGATTTATCCTTAAGTGCAGGAAGAATCTTGTATATGTATATTCCAGTATCTGAAGATACAGAGTTCCGCAGCAAAATATCTGGATGGTAGAATTGAATTTAATTAGTATAATCAAATCAATTGTTTGCCCAACAGTCCCAATAGCTACATTCCACAATAATAAAATGGTGCAATATTAATAATTTGACATTTCCTTCTCATACCATATGCTAACATACTTGATAGTGTGTGCCAGCACACTACTCTAAACCCATAGATTGACACTTGGTATGCTTTATCTAAATTATTTATAACAATATCTGAGTTTTATAGGAGTGTTTACCAGGAGTTACACCATGAAAAATGTATCAATGGTAGGGGAGTTTAATTTGAATTTGTTATGAACGGACAGCTTCTATCAATGAAAGGAAATGAAATTTTAGATACTGTGAGTAGTTAGGTAAACACCAAAGATGAGTATATTATCCGGCCAGTGTGTAAATCCAATCATGATCCTTTTTCACTCCATGGAACCTTAAATATGCTTTCTGTTATTCGTTGTTGAACTAGTCTGTTATTCAACTTCAATTATTGTTTCCTCATTCTTATTTATTTTTCTAGAACAAAGCACCAGTACATTGAACTGCTCCTTTTCTACTTGTACTTTCTATCATACAGGTGCGGTGATGGTACATTGGGAGTCCCAAACCAAAGAGGTGATAATTATGAATGCCGGAACATGAAATTGCTGCTTAAACAGCAACAAAGGGTAAACCTTTTGCACTTTGATTTATTCATGCTGTTGCACCTTGGTTATAATTTCGTCGAGCCAATCGATTTTCGATGACTGCTTGGCTCTTCCATTTGCCTTTATTCGATACTTGATATTTTTATGTGAGGAGGCTAGAGGTCTACTTTATTACCCAGCAGTACTTCTCAATAGTTATATTCTTTTTTTAGTATTTTTGACGTGAGTTTAATTTGCAAGTGTCTAAATACAAAAAAGCTTAAGTTTAATACCAAAGAAACCAGTTAGAGTAACCATGCCAAAACAGGCGATGAATAGAAGGCATAAAGTATCTATCGATTATGTTGGTGAACTTATGAAACACCAGGAGGTGTTGCTTCATTTTCTATAACAGGTGTTGTTCCATTTCTAAATATCTGTCAATAGTATTGACTTGGTATGTGCACTCTTCAGGTCTTACTTGGGAGATCTGATGTTTCTGGCTGGGGAGCTTTCCTCAAGGTAAGATTTCTCTATTGACCTTTTTCCTCCCTCATAAGACGTACCCTCTCATCTAACTAGTCCTTTCCTAAATCTTCAGAATAGTGTTGGCAAGCATGAGTATCTTGGCGAGTACACTGGGGAGCTTATCTCCCATAAAGAAGCTGACAAGCGCGGGAAGATATATGACCGTGAGAATTCATCGTTCCTTTTCAACTTGAACAATGAGGTGAGTGCAAAGACACCCCAGAAATTAGTCTGCAAGCATTCAGGATTGCATACTATAGTGATTTGACTAGCCTAATATCATCGTTTTGCGTGAACCGAGTTGTTTACATCCTCAACCCACTCTTGCTCACTATCACGCGTTCTGTGATCCGCTGCAGTGTTTTCGATGTTTTCGCAAGTACTGGATGCTCGCTGACTTTACCCTCTTGATGAATGCAGTACGTTCTTGATGCCTACAGAATGGGCGACAAGCTGAAGTTCGCCAACCATTCCCCTGATCCAAACTGCTACGCCAAGGTCATCATGGTAGCAGGCGATCACAGGGTGGGGATCTTCGCCAAAGAGCGGATCAGCGCGGGCGAGGAGCTGTTCTACGACTACCGCTATGAGCCCGACCGGGCCCCGGCATGGGCTCGCAAGCCCGAGGGGCCCGGTGCCAAGGACGACGCCCAGCCTTCCACCGGGAGAGCAAAGAAGCTCGCCCACTGAAGAAGAAGAAACCATCAGCCATTGATTCTTTTGTTGTCTTGGTTGATTCTTTCGTTATTGGTGAGGGGGCCGACAACTCTTGACGGTGATTAGCGCCGTAAGGAAAACGTTCCTGCCATTCGTGGCCCCCTCGATTCGATTCGTTGATTTTCCCTGGATTCTGTAACTGCTGCACCTGTCGCCAGTTCAACTTCAAAAGATTTTTCCAGTTGTGTTCTTATGTGTTCCCTTTGGTAAATACTGTCATCATATTTTTGACGTTTTAATTTTTCATATAACGTTTAATTATTTGTCTTATTTAAAAATTTAATATAAATATGTAAAAGTATAATTTAGTACTATAGTTTCTTAATAAAACAAATTGTAAGAAAATAAAATAATATTTATATAATTTTAAATAAGATGGTCAAATGTTATTATAGTTCCTTAATAAAACAAATTGTAAGAAAATAAAATAATATTTATATAATTTTAAATAAGATAAATAGTTAAATGTTATTGGAAAAAAAGTTAAGCTGGAAGGCAGCGATGGCTGTGAATGCCGTGGAGGTGTTATTGCCAAGGGTACTCATAAACCCTGCAAAAGCCGCCCCTAGCGCAAGCTTCATTCGAGCCTTGTTCATCTCGTCTATCTGCGTCCGGCCTACCGTGAGCCCTTGTTTCAAAAGATCCATACAACAAAACTACTCCGTTTCATATCCGTTTTGTACCATCGGAAGCTTCGATTTTTTCCAAATCTTTTAAGTTTAATAATCAAGTTTTAAAAAATCAGTAACATTATAATACCAAACTAGTTTTATTAAATAATATATTTGTTAGTTTTATTAAATAGTATATTTGTTTTGTATTAAAATTATAGTGATCAAATTTAAAGAAGATTGATTTAGATTAAAATTAAATCATTTTATAATGTGAAATGAAAAATTATAATATGAAATGGAAGAAATAAAAAGAAATTACATTGATGATACATATAAACTTAAACTTCTTATTAGAGCAACTCCAAAAGATACTTTAAATTCTTATCATTCCCAATACTTTTAAATTTTACATAAAGAGTGGCCTCCAACAAATCCTTTATATGCTTTAGTGTCCCTCCTTTTCTGCTGGCTTCTTGTAGCCAAGTTCGCCAGGTCGCTATCGCGAGCGCGTGCGCGGCAAAAAAATTTCGTGCCAGATATCTGTTTCCCCCGTCGAGAGCTTCTGCTGCCGTCGCCGCATATTTCCAGTCCTGCAGGCACACCTGGCGCCGCCGTCGCATTTGCATCTTCCCCCTCACGTTGCCGCCGAAGCAAGACTCTAGGGATACCCTAGATGTCGGGTGGTGGTTATTCTTGACGGCGAATAGGCCGCGGGCCCTGGCACATGGGCATGAAAGAGGATCAGCGAGGTGGCGGTGGAGGCGGCGAAGGAGGATGCCTTGCGCTCGGCGAGCTTGCGGTAGGTGTCCCGCTCGAGATGCTCCGTGCTCAGCCCCCAGTCGTCGTCGTCGTACCCACCGCTGCCGCCGCCACCAAGGCCCGCCATTCTTGGGGTTTGGCGGGCTTTCTCCAAGGGGAGATCTCTTTCCCCTCCCACCGCCACACCTTTTCCCGCCGCTATCACCGAACATTCTGTCACCGCTGTTGAACCCACCATGGCGCCGACGACAGCCCCAAGACCCGCGGCGCCGGGAGCCCCAAGAGCAGCGGTGCCGGCAGCCCCAAGACCGGATGCGCCCTTCGGCCCAAGACCGGCGGCAACCTTCGCTCCAAAAGCCGGTGGCGGCCTTCACCCCAAGACGATAACCGAGATGGAGAGCGCATCATCCACCACCTCCTCCACCCAACAGGGCGGCGGCGGCGGCTTTGAAGCATCTAGGCCCCGTTATTTGTTTTGGTAATTAATGACAAGCGCTAATTATGGACTAATGATACTTTTGAGTTTCATATATTTGAGTTAGGTTCACATGATAAAAAGTGCATAGATAATTACTGAGAATTATTTGAAATGGCACAATGCAAGAAGATTGAAGACGGTAAAATTTACACTTTATTTTTATTGATCGAGGAGTTTAGGCGATCAAATTTCATAGATTATTTTTATAGCTTTGCCGTACTATCAAGAGGGGTAATGACCTAAGCAAAGAGATGATCAAAATGTCACATTAGGTCATTTGCATTCCAACTTCAATTTCTTCACTTTCTGTCCAAGGCTGGTCTGACCGTGGATGTGTATCCGGTCTGACCGGAGCCTTGGGCGGTCTGACCACAGGTCATTGCGAGGTCTGACCGAACCTTAGTGGCGGTCTGACCGGAAGTACACCTCCGGTTTGACCGACCACCTTGATCCCCTCCGGCCTTGCGATCCAGAGCAGCCAGAGCCGCAGTCGGTCAGACCGAGCCGATGGCGGTCTGACCGAGCCGAGGGCAGTCTAACCGGCCGTTTGGCCTCCGATCTGACCGGCCCCCTGTTGTCAGAGCAATCATTGCACTGTAACGGCTAGTTTACTAGCCGTTACAACTTAAGGTCGGTCTGACCGGCCACCCTTCGCCGGTCTGACCGGCAGGCAGCAGAGTTGGTGGATTTCGTCCCCAATGGCTAGTTTACTTGGTGTGGGTATAAATAACCCCCTTTTGGCAGCAAAGGACTTCTTCTTGGCACTCTCTTCAATTGCATACACCCTTGCATCTCTCTCACACTCAATTGAGCTTTGTGTTCATCCACTTATTGTGTTTGAGAGTTGATTTAGCCAAGAGCCAAGTGCATTGCTTCATTGTAGAGCTAGTGTGCACTTGATCATCTCCGAGCCGCGGTATTACTTGTTACTCTTGGAGGTTGCCGTCTCCTAGACGGCTTGTGGAGGAGTTTCCCGGTGACCTCTCCGAGAAGATTGTGGAGGAGGCCCGGTACCGGATTGTGAGTGGTTTGGAGTTCACCACCTTCGGAGCGAAGGAAGAACTACCCCTAGTGATCGAGGCTTGGGTAGTCCTCTCCGTGGGCCGGCTCCCACCTTGCCCACCCCTTGACGAAGGGGGCGTGCGATGGCTTCGTGGTTGAGCGGTGGAGTTGGGTTCGCCTCAACGGGGACTAGGAAACCGGCGAGTTTCAGAACCTCGGTGAAAAACTCCTTGTCTCTTGTCTCATTTACTTATTGCATTTACTTTTATGCAATTTACATTTGTAGAGACATAATTGAGCCACTATCACCCTAGGATTGCAAAACTTAACTTAGTTGCTTAGTTAGACTCATCTCCCACCAAGCCTAGCAACTTAGGTTAGTTTTGAATTAGTGCCACTTAGTTTTAAATCACCTATTCACCCCCCTCTAGTCGACATCTCGATCCTACAAGATTGAGGCTTTCATTGGGCAATGGGACTCAAATGAAGAAAGCTCCACTTCTTTCGGGTCCAAAGAAGAAGGTGATGATGATGCAAGCTCTAAGAAGAAGAAGATGGTCGTAGTTGCTATCAAGGAGGCTCCATCACTCTTCGCTCCACTTTGCCTCATGGAAAAGGACTCCTCTAAGGTAGAATCATTTAGTGATAGTGAAAGTGATGATGTTTCTTATGATGAGCTTGTGAGTATGTTTGAGGAGCTCTATGCGTATAGTGAGAAGGATATTGCCAAGTTCAAGGTCCTAAAGAAGGATCATGCTTCTTTAAAGGTTTTGTATGAGGAGCTAAAGACTTCCCATGAGAAACTCACTATTTCTCATGAGAAGCTTAAGAAAGCTCATGACACCCTCCTTTCAACTATCCAACATGGAGCTCATATTGATGTTGGCATATCGTGTGACTTGCTTGACGATAGTGTTATTTGTCATACTACTCATGTTGCATCATCTAGCATGTCTACTTCTTGTGATGATTTTATAGATATGCCTTGCTCTAGCTCTAGCTCTTGTATCTCTATTTGTGATGCTTCACTTGTGGTTGAGAGCAATGAGCTTAAGGAGCAAGTGGTCAAGCTCAACAAGAGTTTAGAAAGATGCTTCAAGGGTAACAGCACTCTCGACAAAATCTTGAGTGAGCAACGGTGCATCCTTAACAAGGAGAGACTTGGTTTCATTCCAAAGAAGAGTAAGAAACCTTCTTACCGTGCCACTCGGTTTGTCAAGAGCAATGGTAAGTATTGCTCCAAGTGTCGTGAGGTTGGGCATTTGGCAAGTGATTGCCTTGGTGGTAAGCCTTCTAAGACATGCATGTTTGACTCTCATTATATGTTTAGAAAGGCTCATGATGGTAGCATTGTTACTAGATATATGGGTTTCCCTATACTTTGTGCTAAAAAAAATGCTATTTGGGTGCCCAAAGCTTTGATCTCTAATCTTCAAGGACCCAAATGAGTTTGGGTACCTAAAAGAGCTTAATCTTCTTTTGTAGGTGAACTACCACACCGGTAGGAGCCATTGGGTGCTAGATAGTGGGTGCACTCAACACATGACCGGTGATAGGGCAATGTTCACCACATTTGAAATAGGAGGGAAAGAACAAGAGAAAGTGACATTTGGAGATAATAGCAAAGGAAAGGTAATTGAATTAGGTAAAGTTGCTATCTCCAATGATCTATCAATCCAAAATGTTTCTCTTGTTGAATCATTAAATTTGAATTTGCTTTCGGTTGCAAAAATTTGTGCTTGGCATGTGCATTTTTTCCGCAAGAAGTTATTGTTTCTAGTCTACATGACAAGTCTTGTGTCTTCAAAGGTTTTAGATATGGAAATTTTTATTTGGTTGATTTCAACTCTAGTGAAGCAAATTTAAAAACTTGTTTAGTTGCAAAAACTTCATTGGGTTGGTTTTGGCATAGGAGACTAGCACATGTTGGTATGCATCAATTAAGCAAACTTTTAAAATGTGATCTAGTTGTGGGCTTAAAGATGTGAAGTTTGAGAAGGATAAACTTTGTAGTGCTTGTCAAGTCGACAAGCAAGTTGCATGCTCTCATCCTTCTAAGAGTATCATGTCCACATCTAGGCCATTGGAGCTCTTGCATATGGATTTGTTTGGCCCAACAACCTATAAGAGCATTGGAGGTAATAATCATTGTCTTGTGATTGTTGATGACTATTCTCGCTACACTTGGGTGTTCTTTTTTGCATGATAAGTCTATTGTTGCCGAGCTTTTCAAAAAGTTTGCAAAAAGGGCCCAAAATGAGTTTAATTGCACTCTTGTGAAAATTAAAAGTAACAATGGTTCCGAGTTTAAAAATACCAACATCGAGGACTTTTGTGATGATCTTGATATTAAGCATGAACTTTCCGTTACCTACTCACCACAACAAAATGGTGTAGTAGAGAGGAAAAATCATACATTGATTGAGATGGCAAGGACTATGCTCGATGAATATGGTGTTTTCGATTCTCTTTGGGCGGAAGCCATAAACACCGCTTGTCATGCAACCAATAGGCTTTATTTGCATCATCTCTTGAAAAAGACTTCCTATGAGCTAATTGTTGGGAGGAAGCCAAATGTTGCATATTTTTGAGTTTTTGGTTGCAAGTGCTATATTTACCGAAAGGGTGTTAGACTAACCAAATTTGAAAGTCAGTGTAATGAAGGATTTTTTCTAGGGTATGCCTCAAATGGCAAGGCATACCGGGTCTACAACAAGAGCAAAGGTTTTGTGGAAGAAACGACCGATGTTCAATTTGATGAAATTAATGGCTCCCAAGGGGGGCACGAGAATTTGAATGACGTAGATGATGAAGGCTTGATGAGAGCTATGAATAACATGTCTATTGGAGACATCAAGTCTATTGAAGTGGAAGACAAGCCATCCATCTTCACTCAAGATGAGCCATCTACTTCCGCTACGCCAAGTCAAGCTCAAGTTGAAGTGGAGGAAGACAAGGCACAGGATTCACCTATTCCACCAAGGATACACACCGCTCTTTCCAAGGATCACTCAATTGACCAAGTTTTGGGTGACATTAATAAGGGTGTCCAAACTCGATCTTATGTCGCTTCAATTTGTGAACATTTGTCGTTTGTTTCTTATCTTGAGCCAAAACATGTAGATGAAGCTCTTGGTGATCCGGATTGGATTAATGCTATGCAAGAAGAGCTCAACAACTTTACAAGAAACAAAGTATGGACTTTGGTTGAAAGACCTAGAGATCACAATGTTATAGGGACAAAGTGGGTCTTTAGGAACAAACAAGATGAGAACGGGTTGGTGGTGAGAAACAAGACAAGATTGGTTGCTCAAGGTTTCACATAAGTTGAAGGTTTGGATTTCGGTGAAACTTTTGCTCCCGTGGCAAGACTTGAGGCTATTCGCATCCTTCTTGCTTTTGCATCATGCTTTGATATAAAACTATTTCAAATGGATGTGAAAAGTGCTTTTCTAAATAGTGAAATTGCCGAACTTGTCTTTGTTGAACAACCACCCGGCTTTGAAGATCCTAAAAAGCCTAACCATGTTTACAAACTCTCAAAAGCTCTTTATGGGTTAAAACAAGCTCCTAGAGCTTGGTCTGAAAGATTGAGTGATTTTCTTTTGTCAAAGGATTTCAAAATTGGAAAAGTTGACACCACCCTTTTCACAAAAGTCATTGGTGATGATTTCTTTGTTTGCCAAATTTATGTTGATGATATTATATTCAGTTCTACTAATAAAGTGTTTTGCAAGTAGTTTGGTGATATGATATCTAGGGAATTTGAGATGTCCATGATTGAAGAATTGAGCTTCTTCCTTGGACTTCAAATCAAGCAACTCAAGGATGGGACGTTTGTGAGCCAAACCAAGTACATCAAGGATCTACTCAAGAGGTTTGGCTTGGAGGATGCAAAGCCCATCAAGACACCTATGGCAACCAACGGACATCTTGACCTTGATGAGGGAGGTAAATCGATAGACTTAAAGCTTTATCGTTCCATGATAGGTAGCTTGCTTTATCTTACCGTAGGCCGGATATCATGTTTAGTGTTTGCATGTGTGCACGGTTTCAAGCCGCTCCTAAGGAGTGTCATTTAGTGGTCGTAAAAAGGATTCTAAGATATTTAAAGCATTCCTCAACTATTGGCTTGTGGTACCCAAAAGGTGCTAAATTTAAGCTAGTTGGCTATTGCGATTCGGATTATGCCGGTTGCAAAGTGGATAGAAAGAGCACATCCAGTAGTTGCCAATTGCTTGGTAGATCCCTTGTGTCATGGTTATCCAAGAAACAAAACTCCGTAGCCCTCTCTACCGCCGAGGCGGAATATGTTTCGACGGGTAGTTGTTGTGCACAATTGCTTTGGATGAAACAAACCTTGTTGGATTATGGTATATCTTTCACCAAAAACACCACTCCTATGTGACAATGATAGTGTCATAAAGATAGCCAACAATCCGGTCAAACATTCTAGAACCAAGCATATTGACATCCGCCATCATTTCCTAGGAGACCATGTCACCAAGGGTGACATAGTCATTAGCCACATAAGAACCGAAGATCAACTAGCCGATATTTTTACTAAGCCTCTTGATGAAACCCGCTTTTGCAAATTGAGGAATGAGTTAAATGTCATAGATTTCTCAAATGTCGCTTGAGATCATGCACCATGGTTGCTATTTGTGCTTATTGACTATTTACTTGTTCTTTGTTCTTACTTTTGGGATTTATTGATATTTGGTTATTCTTTGTGAAAACAGAGCTTATCACACTAAGGGGGAGTCTAGCATTTTCTTCATGTGCTCTACTACTCCTTATATGTGAACAAATCAAACACAAGTGCTAGTAAAGCTTTCAAAATGCCCAAGTCAACATAAGTCAAAATTTTTGTAAAATCAAAGTAATTTAAAAACTATCTCTTGGAAAAGGTTTAAAAAGGTTCCCTATATGTTTTCCAAGCCTTGAATTGCAAGAAAAATGGAGTTCGATTGAAAATGCGCACTTTGGCCTCTTTTTGAAGAAATTAGATTCTTAGTTTTGGCCAAAATGAGATTTATCTCCAAAACGAATTTGAGAAGGATTTTGAGAAAAGTGTCAAAACAAAGTTGGTAAAGAAGACATCTTTAAATGTTTTTGGTATTCAAATCAATTTCAAAAACTAAATCTTTCAAAAGATATTTGGAAATCAATTTGGCCCAAAAACCCCTATAGACCATAAAAGGTCACCTCCTAGCACTTTAAGTGAGTTAAGTTACAAATCATCATAATTTCAATGATTATGAATGTTAGCAATATTTCAACTCATACATTTCAAAATTGCTCCAAAAATTAAAATTTTATTGGATTTCCTTGTGTGGGGGTTGCCGGCTGTGCAAGGGCAATGCACAGCCGGCAGGGGGCCCGACGGTCTGACCGGCGCTATATGTGCGGTCTGACCGGCTGAATAGCACCGGTCAGACCGGTCTTTCAGGTAGGCCCGAATTAATTATCCCTTCTTCCTCTACCCGACCTATTCTCTCTCCTTCTCTTCTCCTCACTCCTCCACCCGAATTTTTCTTCTTCTTCTCTCTCTCCCTCAAGCCCTAACTCAAATCCCCCTCGATTCCCCTTGGTTAGACCGCGGATTTCTCTCCGGTTACACCATAAGCGAATCCCCTCTTCCTCCTCTCTCTATTCCATGGATTAGATTGTGTTTTTATTGATTTTTTGATCCATGGATTGGAACCCTAGGTGAAGGAAGAGGTGTTCTTGGTTGTGCCCGTTTTAGGGGTTTAATCTTCGTGCAAATCAACTTCTACAACCAGTAATCTCTCTTCCCCTCTCTTGTGCTCATCAACTTGTCTATTTCACAATTCTAGGGTTAAGGGTAGTTCTTTCCTCTATATCGAATTCTTGATGAAATAGACACCTCCTTGTGCTCCTTGTTTTATCTTGTACAAACCTTAGTCCTAGCACATTTTCGACTCACTTTGTGTCTGTGAAAAATTTGGAGGATTTGTGCTGACTGCCACCGGCGGTCTAACCGGTGTCAGCAGGCGGTCTAACCGCAGGCACCATTGCGGTCTGACCGACCGAATGCGCCGGCCCGACGGCCGCGGACGTCGTCCGACCGGCCATGGCCACGGCCGACCGCCCGGCAAGCGCGAATATCCATTTCGACACTTCCAAGTGATTTCTAACTAGTTGCTAATATCCACTCTTTGATCTTTTGCCTTCAGAAATGCCTCCTCGCACTCGCCATGGTCGTCAAGCTCAAGACTCAGAAAGTGAGCATGAGTCCAGTGAAAATCAATATGCTCCAAGTGGTGGTGCCGAAAGTGAGGAAGAGCAAGAAGTGGCCGATTCTGAAAATGCAAGTGAGGATAGTGGTGATGAGATGGAGGTTGACCCAACCATCCAATTTGTGCTCAACATGAGAAATCCAACTCAGTACACTATCCTCAGGCACCATGATCAGTTTCGAAGGCCTAGAGATTGCACTGACCCAAGGTTCCACACCACTTTCCAAAAGTCGGTGTTTGAGCAAGTTTATAGAGGAAAGGCCTTTGCTGAGCATAAATGGATTTCCTGGCGCAACATAAATGACACACAAGAGTTTGAGTGCTTGCAGGATATGTTCAGGACAGTGGGCATTGACTGGATTGTGACCCTCAGGCAAGATAATGATGAAGAGCTTGTTCATCAATTTTATGCCACTGTGGGTTGCAGGGGATTTCTCTCAGATGAAGTGGATGTCAGACACTCTTCAATGCTCTATCTCAAGGAGGGAATTCCGAAGGCTTCTCAACATCCGCTTTGACTTTAGGATGATTTGCATGAGGAGCACGCTCACAATCCTTTCTCCATAGATGATCTTGAGCAATTCTATGAGGCTAGAGGGCGACACACATATGGGAGGGTTGTAGGTCTAAGGACTATTCCCAGTGTGGTCAACAGGATAGTACGAGCTACCATTCTCCCTAATTGTGGTAACAACGATGAGATTAGGGGAGTAGCTTGGCATGTCATTGATGCAATCCTCCAGGGTCGTCAGTTCGATGTGATCAACCTTATGATGTAGGAGATCACTATCTCCAAGGGCACCTTTGGTCAAGGAGTCTACTATGCGCCACACATCATGAGAATGACTCAGGAGAAGCTTGGACGTGCTAGAAACAACCTAAAGGAACACAAGCAATATAAGCCCTGTCTTCAGCTCAGCACTCCTCGTGTTCCTAGAGTGCGCCAACCTCAGTTTGATCATGGCGCGAGTTCAAGTGCGGCACCTCCACCACCTCCTCCTCCTCAAGGTCTTGACTCTTATTTCACTCCTCGGTTTTCTTATTTTGGCATGCCCCCTCAAGATTACTTTAACCCAGTTCTAGAGGCCATTCACTCCCTCAATGACAATATGACAAGGTTGAGCACTGGGCAAGAGACCATGTATGAGGATGTTAGGGGGCTAAGGTCTGATATAAGCAGCTTGCATGCCAATGTGGGAAGGTTGTCCAATCAAGTGAACACTTTGGACTGGCGCATGACTGCTTTGGAGACCTCTCAAGCCCTTGTCTACTCTTGTCGTCAGCGCTCGGTCCTTCTCACTATCCTATTCCTCGCCCTCCTTCTCCTCCTCAAGAATGATGTTTTTTGGTCCTTGATGCCAAAAGGGGGAGAATTCTTCCTAAGGGGAGAAGACTAGAACTTCTTTCTTACATCTTAAGTGGGTTTGGGACTAGATTTAGTGAGGTTAGTCCTCTTATTTAGTAGGTTAAGGTGGAAGGGCTATTTATCTATGTAATGGGCTAATACTATTATCTATCTTGTATGTTCTTTTTCGTTTGTTGAACTCTTGTGAAGTTTCTAGGCCCTTCGAGGTCTCGTAATAGCCTAGAGACCTTTTATGGATTAGATGATGATCTTATGAATATCTTGTGATGGATTCTTATTGTGTCATATGCCTTTTGATGAAAAATCTTTTGCATTGTTGATATTTGTATTCTTTATGCATATGTTTAAGGGGAGCTTATATTCATGATTCATGCCTATTATATTTATGATGTGTTTGTCATCAATTACCAAAAATGGGAAGATTGAAGCATCTAGGCCCCGTTATTTGTTTTGGTAATTAATGACAAGCGCTAATTGTGGACTAATGATACTTTTGAGTTTCATATATTTGAGTTAGGTTCACATGATAAAAAGTGCATAGACGGTAAAATTGACAGTTTATTTTTATTGATCGAGGAGTTTTGGCGATCAAATTTCATAGATTATTTTTATAGCTTTGCCGTACTATCAAGAGGGGTAATGACCTAAGCAAAGAGATGATCAAAATGTTACATTAGGTCATTTGCATTCCAACTTCAATTTCTTCACTTTCTGTCCAAGGCCGGTCTGACCGTGGATGTGTATCCGGTCTGACTGCAGGTCATTGCGAGGTATGACCGAACCTTAGCGGTGGTTTGACCGGCAGTACACCTTCGGTCTGACCGGTCACCTTGATCCCCTCCGGCCTTGCAATCCAGAGCAGCCAGAGCTGCAGTCGGTCAGACCGAGCCGAGGGCGGTCTGACCAACCGTTTGGCCTCCAGTCTGACCGGCCCCCTGTTTTCAGAGCAATCATTGCACTGTAACGACTAGTTTACTAGCCGTTACAACTTAAGGCCGGTCTGACTGGCCACCCTTCGCTGGTCTGACCGGCAGGCAACAGAGTTGGTGGATTTCGTCCCCAACGACAAGTTTACTTGGTGTGGGGTATAAATAACCCCCTTTTGGCAGCAAGGGACTTCTTCTTGACACTCTCTTCAATTGCATACACCCTTGCACCTCTCTCACACTCAATTGAGCTTTGTGTTCATTCACTTAGTGTGTTTGAGAGTTGATTT